>VZDJ01000158.1:9114183-9251186 GCA_008694505.1 Cyanoderma ruficeps
TATATATATATATATATTTCCCCAAATGTCTCTGTGAATACTGTGTCCTTGTACGTTTGATGTGGCGTGTCTGCGGCACAAAATTAAGCCAAAGCTGAGGAACAAAGCCCAATTTATCCTTGGTCGTGGCGCTCCCTCTGCCGACAGCCGCCGCGCCGCTCTGCACGGCCACCAGGTACTTTAGTTTTCAGAAGTGCTTCTACAGCAAATAAAGCTTCTCCAAAATAAGCTTCCTGCGTTGCATTAAAGCTTTACATTCACCTTTGTAGTAACTTCAGGCCAGTTTTGTGACGTGCTATAACCTTAGCTCGTATTGCAAGGGGAAACCGTTTTCAGTGTGTATTTTCAGGAGCTCCTTTTTAAAAATACTTATTGTAAAACTAGGTAAAGGTAATGAATGCAACAGTGGATTAACTCTTTTTCTTCTGTAGTCATAGTGGCCTTTCTAAACGAGGTGTGAGATCCTAGCAAATGAAGTTTCCTACTTTGTACAGCTGGGTGTGATTCCTTTATTCAGAAATAAGGGCAGACTTGGTTTCTGTGCCTGCTGAATTGAGCCCCTGGTAATGATGCAACAGACAAGACAGAGAGTTTAGACCCAGTTCAGACAGAGACCAAGGGAATATTCTGCTGTGTCAGCTATGCGGGGATAAATGCCCTCAGGAGCTGGAGACACCAGAGTGATGCTGGCAAGCATGACACAGCACATCAGGAATGTTCTTGAGCAGCAGGTGAAAGGCTGAGTGTTGTGGGACAGGTCATCTCTGCCAGTGCTACATGCTGTTTAGACAGCCGCATCATACCTCAACTGTCCCTTGGTCAGTTGTTTATTTCAGGGGTTATGAAAGGATAAAAAGTAGTCTTTCAGCTTCAGTTTCTGTACTAGTTTGACAAATACTGTGGCATGTCTTCTTTGCTTTTGCCTGGAGAATGTGCATTTGTGAGGACCTGACTCCAGGCCTGACTAAACTCAGAACTGCTTTTCCCAGAGATCAGATGAAGTCTTCCAGTACGTAGAGGTGCAGGTGTTATGGGAGAGGCCTGACCCTTTCAGTTTGAAGTCCTCTGTTCTGCGTGACAGTGGTCTGACTTGTATGGGTGATGGGCATAGCCTCCATGCTTTTCCATCTGAATCCAGTTTGCTTGGTTCCAAAGTATTAACCTGTCCTGTATTTTTGCTCTCTTTCTGTAAACTCACCAAGTCAAAGATGTGTCACTTCCCTGTGAAGTAGTTTGGGGCTGCCTGACACCCTCCACAGAGGAGCCTGCACATGTGTAGGCTGTAAAGATGTGGGCATTTATTCACCTGTGTGTGGCAAATAAAGTGAGGCAGGCCAAGCCTTTTGGACCCAATTGTGTAGATGGTGATGCTTATGGACATAGGGTTTAGTGGTGGACTTGGCAGTTCTGGATTAACAGTTGAACTCAACATTACAGGTCTTTTTTAACCTAAATAATTCTCTGTGATTCTGTGAAATTTTATAATTGCACAACTTGGTCCTAAGTAGGCTTGCTGAAGGAGCCTGCAAATCAGCTGAATCTTGGTAAGGGAAACCCATTAGATGCACTTAGGAGACTTTACTTAATAAAAACATTTTCTGCTTCTTTTTATGAGACTTCTGGTTTTCCTCTCTCAGTTATCTTGGCTTCTAATTATCTTATGCTTTTGGGTGTTGTTTTTTTAGTTTTGTTTCTTGTGTGTGTGTGTATGCCTCTCACTGTGCTTTTTTTTTGGTTTAAGCAAGTTTGAGATTTTTTTAAATCATTATTTAAATAATGAAGGTTAAGAGGACCATTGTTCTCTGTGTGTTTGTTTATTGATTAAGTGAAAAATCTTATTTTGAACTGTTTTGAGCTATTTGTCTTTAGAAGGAAGAATGTTGTTTTCAAAGAATGAGCTGTGTTTGCAAGTGTGCCATCAGGAAGGGAAAGTGAATATTTGAGAAGGTACCAAGAGTTTGAGGAAGGGAACGGAAAAAATCAGATTCTAAAGTAGGCAAAAAGCCCTTACTGAACACTGTTACTTTAACAGGAAAGGCACAGTTCCTAACAAATCTGTAATAAAACTGATTTTGCATAGATCAAGATTGATTCTATAACCCATTAATCTTTTCAGCCTCTACACTTAATTTCTGAAGTGATGTGAAATAATTATTTTCATAGTCTTCTTTTTCTGATGTTCTGCCCTATATCAGTTTTATTACTTGTGAGATTTTTGTCTTATGCATTTTGCCTCCATTGCATGTGAGCATGATTATGCTTAAATTCTCTCTAAAAGATCCTAGGAAATGTCAAGAGTTTAATGGTGGTAAGATGGATTTTGGTGTTGAGTAATTTATTAAGTGGGGTTTTTTTCTGTTTGTTTGTTTGTTTGCAGGGGTTTTTTGTGGTGTTTTTTTTGGTCAGGCTCAGATATAAATGTGATCTTTATATGGTCAGGTATGTGTAAAAACTTGAATGATGCCAGGAAGTCAGGGTTCATACTGTTACAGCCTTGCATGTGCCGCCTCAAACTCGAGAGCAGGCATATGAAACCATGTCAGGAGAGCATTGTTAATGCCCACCATGCCAGTAACTTGCTACGTTTCTTGAAATTGTTGTTAACAAGGGTTTCAATTCTTTTAAGACCACTGTAAAATTGTGTTTGAGAATGGAAGATGAATGAATTAGTAAGTGGAAAGGAAGGGCAAAAGACTGAGTCTTCTGTGACAGCATTGGAGGATTAGAATCTTCCTGCTCCATTTTGGAGGATTAGAATCTTTTATTTCCACGGAGTGCTTTTGTCATTCTGATTATCTTTAAAGATTTTTATTGTGCACTGCAGTTATAACTTGTGCAGGTTGATGATGGTAATGCTCCAGCAATCACAGGGAATAATTACAGATCCTGTGCAACACTTCAATATTTTATAACCATTTTACTAGCATATCAGTGCTTGTTTAAAACAAAATTTTTGCTAAGTCATTCAACACAAAGTTGCAGCAAATACTAATATAAGGTTTTTTTTACCTTTACAATTTTTTCTGGTACATTGTCATATTATGATGATTGTGTCTGCAGTTTGGGTATTGAGAAGCAGCTCTGCAGTCGTGCAAGCCAGAAGGCATGCACGTGGAAGAGTGACTGTTGGGGCAGGTGACAGAGTTAAATGATTACATGTAGGGATGATTGACCTAGTTTTGTTTTGTTTTTTCCTTAAAAATAGCTGAAACAAAACCATTTTTTGACAGGAAGGGAAGATGGAAGGATTGTTGTCAGGTCAATGATGATAAAAGAACGGAATAGGATAGACAACTGCAGTTGGGCTGTCCAGCTATACTGTTGGGAGGATTTTTGGCAAAGAAGAGAAGATACCTCTAAAATACAAGTAAGGGGTTAAGTTGTAGGGAGAGATAAAGATAAGAGAGATAAAGTGCACACACACACATATATATATGTATATGTATGTATGTATATATATGTTGCTTGCTCTAGGACATTTAAGTATTGCACACATTTTTCTACTCTCTTTCTAAAGGAAAGGCAAGTTTGGCCACAGGTCACACTTGGTTGCAATTAGGTACAAGGAGCCAAACATTTCATCTCCAACTCAAGCATTTGGTGAGGTGTGGGAATAACTGAGAAGTTGACACAATGCGAATTTGATGGCAGTTCCACAGATAGTCTTTTTCTCATGTTCTGCTCTGGAGAGACTATAGAGAGAAATAAATTAGCTGAAATTCCTGTATGAAAACACTAGGGGCAGACAGGTTAAAACCCACAAACGGATGTAGTGATACTGTGACTGTGAATAAAAGAGTGAAGAGGCAGAGAAAAATGGGAAAATGAAATCAAGCATCATAACAATCTTTTAAAGCTTTGTTGTTGGGAGAGATCCTTTTCAAGCAGGACACTCACTATGTGTTGTTACTTCTGCTTTCTAGAACACCAGCATGGAAACTGAAACCAGTGAAGATCATTTGAAAGTCCAGAAAATGAAGAAGAAGGTATTGAGGAAGCAGGTCAGAGCTCAGCATACCTTGATGAGACATGAGGGCATAAAGTGCATCTCTCACGCCACACAGGTGACTGGGAGTTGTGATTTTGATGGTGCTGTTACAATGCTGCTTATCTGTGTTCCCTTCTCACACGTGTCTCGTGTAAAATGCAGTTCTTAAAAATGCAATTCCTGAGATGGAGGGTTTTCTGTGCTTCTTTGATTTCAAAGCAGAACTGTACTTCAGCAGTTTGGTGTCTGTGGAGAGACTTTGATGGCCTTTGGATAAGGTTTTTTTAACCTGAAACAGTAGTTACTTGGGTTGAGCAGGAAGCATTGGAAATGCTATTGAAGTAGATAAACTTTTCTTCTCTTTCTCTGTGGGTTTTTTTTTTTCCTCAGTCTTTTAACTTTTGTACGTTTCTATCCTCTATAGTTCTCTGTCAAGTGTAACTGACATCTAAGCTCCCCATTAAAAACATGTCTATCTTGGAAATTCTTTCCATTTTGTTTTTTCCTCTAAACAGATTAAGGCTGTGGTTCTGTGGGAATTGAACTGGTTGGCTGACTTGCAGCTGTTTAAATGGGGACTGCTTTCTCCTTCCTTGTAGAAAAGAGACCTAGCGGAAAGCTACTTAGATTTTTGATTTGGAGTGTTCTGCCACTGTAGAGTTACAGCAGATCAGAAAAGGACCTCACAGATACTGATGTAGCAAAAAGTAACAGGAACTTGCAGGCAGAAAGGGAGGTTAGAGTTTCTAATTTCCCTTTCTCATTTATGAAGAAATACAAATGTCTTGAAACACTGTAGAGCAGTGTCATTTACCCTGTGCTTGTTCTTCCTGATCCTGCAAATTCTTCCCGTTCAAATGTGGAAACATCAGTTAGATCTTTATACATTTTTGTGCTAAAATGTGGTTTAATTTTTGCTCAGATTTCACACTGCATGGACAGATGTTAACGACTCAGCAATCTTGTCTATATTGTAAACTCTTTAGAGAAAAGACTGTGTTTTTCTAGAGTTGCTTGGAAATGGGTCTGTAATTTGGGATTTGTTCCTCTTGAAACTGTCCCAAGTATCAAATTATCCATCTAATCTATCCAAAGAGTAATTTTGGGATCCAGCAAGCTCCTTTTTGGTGACAGAACATTTGAATAAGTGATACATGAAACAAAATCATAGTGCTAGTGGTAAACTTGTATCAGGAATATAGAAAATACTTCCAGGCTTTGTGCAAGAGTCTGAGTATCCCTAAATTACATCATCAGTTGCTGTATGTGCTGCAAGAGTGTAGTGAGGTCTTTGTAGATTAGGTGAAAGGAGTGGTTTGAACCTCTGCCTGTCACACATACACGGGTCTCTCCATCAATAACATTCTAGAAAATAGCAGTAATTTATAATGAGGTAAACAATGAAAAACATGAACCATAGTGGACAGCCTTATGCAGAGCTTAGAACAGATGTTAACAGAGCCTTCACAATAGGCATAATCACAGCAGTGCTCAGTGTATAATTATTTCTTTTTTAATGACCCTCCTCTTTGGTTCTAAACCTAATTTTCTGGGTTTTTTTAGAGAAGTGAAGTGCTATCATTTGGAATAATTGAACACTTTTCCCAACTGTTTCAGAAACCTCCAAAATTATATGTGCCAGTGTCAGTGTTTGCTTGCAGTACACTTGATGCACACATGCCACTTCAAAGGGTGCATTAACTGAGGAGGTGTTTCTGATAGAGGTTGCAAGGCTTTCAGCCAGACTGTGTGCTGGGCAAGCAAAGCTTGCCTTAGCCTTGTATAACAAGCTCCTGGAAATGTAAATATCTTGTGCAGAATACATAAAAGAGTGCTCATGGGTTTAATTTTTCTTTATAGTGCTGTTCTCTTGGTAAAATGTTAGTTTTAAATGAACCAACAATAATCACTAATTCTTTTGGGGTTTTTTTGTTCTTTAATTCTTTTTCAATTAGAGCCTG
The DNA here is from genome assembly GCA_008694505.1 of Cyanoderma ruficeps. Lineage (NCBI taxonomy): Eukaryota > Metazoa > Chordata > Aves > Passeriformes > Timaliidae > Cyanoderma > Cyanoderma ruficeps. The sequence continues at coordinate 9,120,133 of VZDJ01000158.1, forward strand.
GTTATTGCCAATGCTGGTCTTGGTAATGGGATGAGCAGACAACAGTTGCTCAGGATACTAGAAGAATATGGAGCAATGGAAACACTGTTAATGCCACCAAATAAACCATATTCATTTGTGAAATACAGAACAACAGAAGAAGCCAACAAGGCTTTTAATGCCCTTAATGGGAAGGAAGTAACACTGGAAGACTGTGGCCAAAAAATTGTTCTATATATTAATTTTGTGGAAAAAGGTACAATTTTTCTGCTCTCCCATATATTCAGCCTCCTGCATACTGCTCCCCTTTGCTTTTACTCCCTGGGTTGTAAATATAGGTAAAATCCCACTAGTTTTTGTAGACACAGAGAATGAAAGCTAGAATCTGAGATTTAGGACATAAAATAATCTTTGCCCCTTGTATTCCAGGTTAGGATACTCTAATTTCAACTCTTATTACTTGGAAGCAAAAGGGAAAAAAAGATTTGAGTGATTTCCTGACCATATTGACTGCACATGAAGGTTGTATGATTAAGGAGTCTGGAGAATCTCTGGCCAGTTCATTGGATTTCTTGTGCGACCCTAGCCTAGCAATCTCTATCTCAGCTTCAAGAAGAAAAATATGTACAATGAAATTTCTGTATTTTTTTCCCTTTCTCCTCAATACTTTTTTTTTTTTGGCTGATTGTAAGCTATTTACTACAAGAACTGTTGCTCTTCCTGTGAGCTTTCACAGTGTCCAGCAGAAAGGGTTCCTGGTGTTGGTCTGTACATTCTGCCAGCAAATAGCTTTTTTTGAGTTCTTAGGGTAGCAAACTGAATGTCCCAACATCAGTGATGTTTCATGTTCCCATAGGCATTGTTCTGTACTCCACATTGGTACATATTTGATTACAGAGTACTCTCTGTCTGTGGAAGCAATCTGCTGATATGATAAATCACTAAAATTCTACAAAACTAAAATGAAATTCAGGTTGAACCTTGAAGTGATTGGGAAATTCTGTTTTCCATTATTTTTTACAGGAAAACCACAAGGGGTTTTGTGTTTGAATAGTGTAAAGTCTTGTTTGTCTTATGCAGTAAAACTCTTAGAAGATGCTTGAATGATGCAAAACTGAGACCTTACCCTGTTTTGTCATGACAAAAAGAGATCATTCATTCTCCAAATAAGACCACAATGAGGATTCCATTGTATCATTAAACATTTCTATGTTTCTCTTTTCAGCTGTACTATATTCTCATACAAAGTAATTACATCTAAAGTTTTTATTTTCTCTGAAGAGTGACAAAATTATCTTTTTTTTTCATATACCTCAGTTTCCTTGCAAAATGCTGTTCCTACAAGCTTGCCTCCAGGCTTAATGGTAATTGAAAAGATTATTTCTCCTGAGGAAGAAAGGAGGATGTTGGAAAGTATTGACTGGAAAGGAGATGAAGATACTCAGAATGGTGGGTACAGCTGTAGGAATCCAGACATTCTATACTTTTAGGCTGTTTCTTGTCCTGCAGCTTCAGGTTACAGGAAGTCCACATCTTGGTAAATGTATTGTCAGAAATGATTCTGTGTTTGTTCTTACCATTTTAGAAATTGGGTCTTATACTGCAAATGATCAGCTCCTTGGGGCAAGTGATCTGAATTGATGTTCTAGAATGGATTGACTTGAATAACAAACCTGCATTCAAAGACAATTAAAGTCTTTTTGTATGTGCTTGGCAAACAAGACTGTTTGTAATTTGATGTCCAACTGAAGAGCCATGTCTTCTTTTATGTGAAAAAATAACTTAGTGAGGCATACATTCTGGATGCTTTCACGCTTTAACTTGAGCTGGTGGAGTTAAATCCTTCAGTAAATGAATTCTTGGAAATCACTTCAGAGTTCCTGTGTAAATTAGTTCCGTGGAGCAATGCAAAAGGTTATGTTGACCTTAGCTAATGTGTAACTCGGTGATTAATGCCAATGACAGGTCTTGATGTATCTGTAGGCTGTCCATCAGGTGTAAATTCAGAGAGCGGGGCAAGAAAAAGATGCATTAAGCTTGGCTCAAAAAAATTGGTATTCCCTGCTTCTTGAAAATACAAACCCATCATCCCTTTGACTCAAAACAACAGTGAATGTGATACTTGATGAATTACAGAAGATAATAAGCAGAAGTGTGTGCAAGAAAAACGAGGGTCACATATACCCTTTTAACTGCTAATTAAAGAATGTTTAGGCTAAACAGGTAGGATGGAATAGGGAAACATAGTAAATTGCCAGCAATGTTTCGGGTAGTCTAATCTAACTTTAAAGTTATGTGTTTTTACAGCCCAGAAGACTTTAAAGCATAGAAGAGTAAAGCATTTTGGATATGAGTTTCGCTATGATAACAATAATGTTGATAAAGACAAACCATTACCTGGAGGTGAGAACTTCCTGTTAGACTATGCTTGTTTTGTATTGATGCTTGAACCATTATGTAAAGCTCTTATGCCTTGCTGAGTTACGGCTGTGAGAGTCTGGTTAAAGGAGAGCCTTTGCTGTATTTTAAGCACATACAAAAGTGCTTTTGAATTTTGAGATTCATTCCAAATTATTGTTAGTGCTTTAAGCTTGTTGTCCCGTCACTTGGAGCCAGAGGTTGCTGCCCTTTGTTGCAGTCTGGTCAAATAAGGCTTTTGGGATTGTAATTGTCATTCCTTTTTAGCTTTTTGTTCCATAAAACAATTATGTGTTACAAATTGCATATTAATTTATTTGGGGGATGTGACGTATGTTGCTGTATATATTTATCTCAACCAGCTTGAAGCTTGCTGGATGCACTCTGAAATAAAATTTCCTTTGCTCTGAAAGTAATTTTGTAAAGGTTTCAATAACTCATATTTGGAGTTGAAAGCTGTGAGTCAGAGCAAAGCAAGTGAGTCATCTTATAGACTTAGATTTAAAAATAGTAAAACAGGAGAGTTAAATTCCTGTGGAACTTGACAGTGTTTAAGGTGATGCATGTGTGCTGAGGTGGATGTAGCATACAGCAGAAGGATTCAGGTTATATAAAGATTTTAACTGTGAAGCTATATCATTGTAAGAGGATTGATATGTGAATTGTTTTCTAGTCTCAGACTATTTTATGTGTGAGAAAAGCATAAACATTTCTTGGGGGGAAATAAGAATAAAAATCAGTAGATTCGTGGAAGGGAAAGTAGTAATGTGTTTGTTGATGTTACCTTCAGGAGAATTTTTCAATCAAATCCTCAGGTAAAATAGCAAACCAAAGCTTCAGTGGAGGACTATACCTTCCATTCCTGTTTCAAGACAGCTTAACTTCAGCAGATTTTTTTGGTGATATTTAATCTAATTTAGCAACATTTATTCCAGGGAATAAATTTTTTAGAGTGCTCTCTGCATAACTGGCTCTCTGCATAATAATTTTGCTTCTTGACTGCGACTTTTTTAGTGTAATTGGTGACAGCTTTGCCTCTGATTTGATGTGGTTTTATTTGTGTGTAGAGATACTACAGTTTGCATTTGTAAGAAGTAATCTACTTCTGAATGCAGAGCCCTTGGAAGAGTGGCTCTTTTAATTTTGAGATCTTAAAAACATGTTGGACTTGAAGATTAAGCCCCCAGTTCTGGTGTGTGTTAGCAGGAGATGCCGAGTAGTCATCATTAAAGATGGACTTGCATGTATATGAAGCTAGTTATAGCAATTTTCCTAGTTATATTTATTGTGAAAAGCTGTCCTGTCTTGTTTACAGTTCTGTTTCTGTAACTAGGTCTTCCTGAAATTTGCAACCCATTCTTGGAGAAGTGCTTAAAGCAGGGATATATCAAACATAAACCTGATCAACTGACTGTAAATCAGTATGAACCTGGACAAGGTAAGTTTATTTGTCCCTCCAAAATTTTGAGCTCTTTATTTTATATAGTGGTTTAACCCTGCTAGGTAACTAAGCACCATGCAGCTGCTCACTCACTCCCCTCACTGAGGTAGGGGAGAGAACTGGAAGATAAAAGTGAGGATACTCATGGGTTGAGGTGAAGAGAGTTTAGTAAGTTTAAAAAAAAAAAAAAGCAAACGAAACAAAAGAAGACAAATGATAAAAAAAAAAATCCTTGGCTACTGGCCAATCACTGGTCAGCCAGTCCCTGAGTAGTGACATCCCTGGTAAACTTGACCCTTAGTGTTATTCATGATCATAATGTCATATGATCATATGGAATATTCTTTTGGTCAGTTGTCCCAGCTGTGTCCCCTCCCACCTTCTTGTGCACCCCCAGCTGACTTGCTGGCAGGGAAGCACGAGAACCATAAAAGACCTTGATGCTGTGTAAGCACTCCTCAGAAAGAGGTAAAACATCCATGTATTATCTACAGTTTACTTCAAAAATCCAAAGCATAGCACCGTACAGGCAGCTGTGGAACAAATGAACTACATCCCAGCCAAGCCAGTACAACTTCACTAAAAAGCAGGAGAGTGTAACATCTAACTGTGGAATGATGTAAGGACAGGATTTAACCTACAGGATTTTTACACCTGCTTAGTGTATTTCCTCTGTGGCCAGAGATGCTTTGAATCAAAACTAAAGTCTTAATACTGGTTTCTGCACATGGGAACTTTGGTTCAGAAGTGCAGTCTTTGATACCACTATTACGGAAAATGATGGTGTTTGAGTCCAAGGCCACGATTTGAAAACCAACTGTAGAAAGATAAAGGAACAAGTAGTCTTTGGTCTTCCAGTTAAGTGCATATTTTTACTCCAAACTTGTATTGCTTCCTGTAATGTGCATACAGTCTCCAGGAAATGGCTCTTGCTATAATGTTAGTGCATGTGATATATGGAGTCTTAAGTATGATGGAACAGTGTTCCCTTATGTTAGAAATAAGGAATTACTGTATTTTTGTAATTTTTCCCAAACTGGAGGCTTCTGAAGCAAAATAAGCTGCTAATCACACCTCGAGTGAGTAAATCACGTGCTGTACTTTTTGCTAAGCTTAGTCATGAAGGTTAAGTATCTGGCTTGCTTTCCAGGGTGAGTATCTCATTTGTCCTTAGGCAGAAAGAACAATGGCTTTACTCTCAGAATTAATGTCTGTCAGCTATTACAGTGTCTGCTGAACAAGGGGCTGAAAAGCTGATCCTATTTGTTTGTGTATCTGACAATCTGTTAAATTGATCTAGTTGTGTACTACTGGCTGGGACATCTGAGGAGATTAGTTAGATTTGTAGATTTCTATCCAGAATGGAAGCAGGGTTTTTTTTGAAAAATTAAACCAAAAACACAGCCCCAAAGCAAAATACCCTTTCTTAAGTGCAAATCATAATGATATGATTGAACACAGAGAGCAGTCAGATTAATACTGTCTGCATCTTGGTTCTGAGCCATTTTTTCACTGGAAATTATAGTTGAAATTTTAGAAAGTGAGTTATGGCTATGAGCATCTAAGCTGGAGGGGCCACACATAAGATACATTAAAGGAGGTGGGTAGGTCAGTGGGATCTTGGCTGAATTACTGGTGACAGTGTGGAGAGCTGTCAGTGTTCTCCTGCTGCACAGTGAATTGCACAGGCTTCAGTGTGCCTCTTAAAGCAGAGCCTCAGTGCTTTGTACTGAGGCAAAGTTATGAGCTGTAACAAACAGGTATCTACCTGTCCTTGGTTTTCAAGTCTCACTGATTTTCTGTCAGATTAAATGTTGGTCTCATAAAACACTTGTATTGTTTTCACTGAAACTAATGGAATTCAGAATATTTACATCTGGATGTAAAATCTGCTGTATAATAAGGGTTCTTCATGGAGCTGTCTGACACTTTAGAAAAAAGGGTTTTCAACTCGGGAGTTCTCTACAGAGCCCAAAATGAACTTGGGTAGAATTTTTAATAAACAAAAGTATTTCAGTTTGGACAGTATAGGAATGACTCTGTCTTTCTTGGCCTGCAGTGGATCAGAGGAAGGTGCAGTTGCAGTTCTCCCAAGCTGTCTGCTGTTCCCCCTTGCTCCACTGCTGACTGCTGTTCCCCACCATGTGGTGAGATCTTGCTGTGGCATGCTGCACCCTGCTGTTCTAGCACTTGGTGTTAAAATGTGTGACATAAGCTGCAGGAATTGGCAGTTTCTTTCCAATTAGCAGATGTGAAAGAGAAATCTAAACAAATCCTAAAAAATGACTGTCCTTTTGGCAATTCTGGCAGTTGTGTGTGTGTACTCATACATGCAGTGACAGATGCATTACCCAGGGGTTAGCCTAGCAGTGATATGTGTTGCCTAGGAAGTGCAAAGCAGAGGCAAGACTTGATCTTAACAGTGCCTGCCTCAGAGGCAGTAGGTGCTAGTGCTGAAGCTGAAACCCTTAATGCTGTCATTTGCTTAGGAAACAGAGGGATTCGAGATTACTCCTCTGTGAAGGGAGTGAGGAAGAAATGAATGATCGTGGATGAACTAAAGCCCAAAATTGCCATATGTGCCATCATTGTTAGTGCTAAGGGCTAAACTGTCTATGAGGAGAGCAAAGTGCTTGAGCTGCTCTCTGCAGCAGGAAGAGCATCATCCAGGAGTGAGTGAGGCCTTGGAGTAACCTGAACTCTGTTCTAGGTATTTCTACTGATTATACAAGACACTTAGGTTAATTGAGTCCATCTAATCTGGGTGTGTAAATAAGACAATTGCCCTGAATTCTTACAGAAGGCAATTACCTTTCTTATGATAATTTTTGTTTGTTTAACCTTATATATATCCCAGTTTTCCATATGGACATCTGTAGAAATAGAGCTTTCGAATGGAGATAGCACTCTCTTACTGTTGTTGTTACTATTATTATATTGACTTTTTTGTTGTTTGTTTTTTTAAAACAGGAATCCCCCCTCATACTGATACGCATTCTGCTTTTGAAGATGAAATAATCTCTCTCAGTTTGGGAGCTGAGGTAAACTTAATGTTTGCATGTGGTCAAACATTTGCTTTACTGAGAAGTTCCATTTTTATACTGTTAATTTGATTTTCCATGGTGTCTGTCCACATTCGTCCGAACTTAATATCAAGTATGAAAAGTGGTGTGATATGCTAATTCAATGAGGAACTACAATACAATGTCACTGGAGGATTTGCCAGTGATATCAAGGATTTTTAAATCTTGGCATCCATGTCTTCAATGACATTCCTTCATCTTTATGTCATGCTTTAATTTCACATATTCTGCCTCAGTACTGCAGCCTTGGGCTTTCTTATCCTTTCCATTTCAATGAAAAGGCTGACTCTGACACAGATGCTCTGTTGTCTTTGATGTAACACCATAAGCAGTCCATTTCTAGGTTTTTGTATTACAGCATGCCTGTGTGATGGTCTTAGAGGTGCTCAAAAGCACAGTCATTTTAACCACATGTAAAATACAAACCTTTCTGGGAAGTGGACTTCCAGGAGCGTTTTGAAGTGTAAAAGATTGGAATGTGTACATTTCAACCAGGCACACAGCCAGACTTGGACCATTTCTAGATATTTCAGGTATAGATGTTGGATTACAGCCTTTTTGGTATCTCACAAATTTCAGTGCCTTTTCCTAATGGGTCATAAATACACTTTTCAGGTGTAGGCAATCAAAGCAGATGTAGTAAAACAAGCCAGTGGCCCATGAAATGCTGCATTATTTGTGGGTTTTCTTTCTAGTACTTCTACCATTCTTTATGATTTCCTTGTGGTTTTATGCACTTAGCTCTTCATCTGATTTTAAAATGAAAATATCAGTTGCAGTAATATTTTAGGAATGAAGCCCCCTTCTCTATTCCTGTTAAATATTACCACAGGCAAAATTTAAACACTCTTAATAAATTATTTGACTTACACATACAGCGTCAGCCTTTGGTGTCTTTCTCTCTTCTCTATTTTTCTCTCTGTAGGATGACTTTTTTTCCTACCTGAATACATTAGGCTGCAATGTGGTGGAAAACAAGCATAAAGCCATGTGTCTTGTCCTTTCTTTGTTCTCCTCAACAGTAAATGCACACATTTACATAAAAAGTTCCATAAAGAAATAACCTTGCAACCCAGCTGGTTTTGTATTCTAGTTTGGAAATTGGCAGACGCTTCAGAGGAAAAAAAGGAAGCAGAATGCCTCATTATACTGAGTAATGGAAAGAGCATTTCTTTCAATTGCTTATATGCTTGTCCCTCCAGGATCTGAGTTAGGCAGATTGTGATAATTAATAACTGCAATAAATGCTTTGGCTTATCAAAAAGAAGTCTGGCAGAACAGAGGACTAAAAACAAACACCCTCCTAGCCTGGTCACTTAATTATCACCACAGATTCTCAAACTTCTTATATCATCTTTACAGGCCCACAGAACTGTTTAGGTTGGAGGGAATCTCTTAAGGTCACGTAGCCCAAGCTCCTGCTTAAGTAGGGTCAGCAAAAGTAGGTTGTCCAAGACTGTGTCCAGTTGTGTTTTGAATATGTATGCAGATGGAGACTCCAGAACCTCTGTAGGCAATGTTTTGCAGTATTTGACCCCTGTCACAGTAAAAATCCAAACTGTTTCTTAGTGTTCTGATGGAATGGCATGGGGTTGAAATTGTGCCCATTGTTTCTTGTCCTGTTGGTGGACCTACTTAGGAAGAATCTGGCTCCTTCTTCTTCATTCCTTCCCATCAGTTGTTTATACACATTAATAAGAGCCATCTTACCTGACCCTGAGACATCCCTTGTCCAGGCTGATCAGTCTCAACTCTCTCAGCATTCCCTTATAGAAAGATATTCCATAATAATCTTTATGGCCCCATCCTGGATGTGCTCCAATAAGTCCATGGCATTCTTTTAGTGGGAAGCCCAGTCCTATACCAGTACTGGACAGAGTACAAGAGATCCCCCCTCAGCAGGGCTGATAAGTGAGGAAGGATCACCTCTCTTTACCAGCTGAGTGGTCTTCCTAATGTAACCCAGGATGCTGTTGGCCTTTTTTTCTTCAAGAGTACATCTGTGGCTCATGTTCAATGTCTTGTCACCCGGACCTCAAGGTCATTTTTGGCAAAGCTGCTTTCTAGCTCATCAGCTGCCAGTGTGTAGAGATATGTGGGATTATTCCTGACTACATGCAGGACTTTGCACTTCTGTTTGTACAACTTCATGAGGTTCCTGTTGCCAGCAATTATCCAGCCGGTCCGGATCCTTCTGAATGGTGGCATCAGCCACTTCTCCTAGTTTTATTTTATCTGCAAGCATACTGAATGTGTGTTTTGCCCAATCATCCAGGTCACTAATGAAGTTGTTAAATAGTGCTAGCCCCAGTATCAATCCCAAGGGCAGCCCACTAGTGATGTGCCTCCAACTGCACTTTGTGCCACTGCCATTTTCAGTGGTACCTTGCAACCTAACTCACCTTACTGAGGATCAGTCTTTTCCTCAGTGGGGAATGAGTTTATCCAGTAACAGAGCATGCTGTACTGTTTTGTTAGAGGAATCATTGTAAGTTTAATTTGTTTCTGCAAACCTGATTTACGTTGAAAAAGGAATAGTTATTGGCATGCATGTTCATTTTAAATATAAACAAATAATTTTGTGAAATAAAGGCATGATTCTTCACAACACTCCATTTGTCTTGTATCAGATAATCTGCAGCGATCCAGGTTCTTATGCCTGTGTGAAATGAGGTGGAAATGTAGGTGTAAGATCCTCTTTCCTATCTTAGTCTCATGAAACAGCTTTATGAAGGGGCACAGAGTGGCCAAGTGGTTGCCCTGGTTGGTGCAATCCATCGTGTTTGGAGGAGTTTACAAGATGAATTAAACTTGTTTTGAAGGAGGAAAATCTCATTATTGCTTTGCACTTCTGCCTAGCTTATAAAAACTACTGAATAGTTAGAGGGCAAAGCAGTGAGAGGTGATTTGTCTTGTCCTATAATACTTCAGGAAAAGTGGGGGTCTCAGGCTAATCATTCCTGTTTGTACCTCATTTCTTTGCCATCTCCTGAGAAATTGCAGAATAAAATGAGACTTCTAGAATGTCCTGTGGGCTTGTAATTGCATTTTATAGATCACCACATTCACCCTGTCTTTGCAGGAGCCAACGTACTGAAAATATAAATGAATATCAATTTCAATGCTCTGTTATTGAATGCAACTTTCTTTTATTCAGAAATTGTCATACTGGGAAAGACAAGGCAATGTGTTAAATTTAGGTGAGCAATCTTTTATTAAACTTAATGGCAAATCATGTTCTGTGGCCATGAATTTGAACAAAGTACTGCAAAACGGGGGTCAGTCCTTTCTGTTGAGAATTTTGGTTTTATTTCAGTTAGGTGTTATTTTCAGTGCCTCCATTTGGTGTCTCTAAAGATATACAGTTTTACAGTGTTTCGTCTTAGAAGCCTGGCCAAATTTGCAGCTGTCTCAAAAGAATCCTAATTTTAAAGCCTGTGTCAAATTTCTTTTTGCAGGTTTGCAGCAGGAGTTTGATCAATATTGAGATTTCTATTTCTCCACTTTTCCTAATTTGTCATTTTATATGCTGCTGTGTAAGCCTCGATTCATTAAAACGTTAGAAATACAGAGGTAGCATTTCTATTATGAGCTAAGTAGTGCTATGAGCATATGCAGCCCATAGAAGAATTTTCCCTTCTTGGTTGCAGATCTTACTCCCAGTCTAAAGTTACCCACACCCTGCAGTCCCTCCTCATCTGTGCTGTGTCCAAGACTGCCATGGGACACACCCACTGCACCCTGCCAGAGAGCAAAGCACAGTCCTAGTTTGCTCAGAAGGGTTGTTGTGTTGGCACAATATCCTGATTTATGCTGCTGTGTACCTTTTTCCTAAGATGCAGCTCCAGCCTTGTCATTCTCTTCTCCTTAGCTCTGCTTTTCCCTGCCTTACTCCGCTCCCTATGCCTTGGGCTGGCAGAAGGCTGGTACGAACACTGAGAACTGCTCTGTGATGCTCTGTCTAGACCCTGACCTAATGTCTGAGGATGGAAAGCTTTAGGGATGTCAGCCAGATTTGTGGCTCAAGGTTAAAGAGGGGGAGCCATGTATGGATCATCCTTGACCTCTGCCTAGCTTCTGTTCATCTGAACACGTTCATCATCTCTTAGCCTGTGATTTTGAGTGCTTTGATCTGTAAAGAAAACCTGTGACTCTCCTAAGCCTTGAAAGCAGAGCAATGTTTCAAAGAAAAGCTTCACCAGACCTTTTGAACAACCTTCGAGTGTGGTCATTCTAGAACTGATAGAATGAGGTGTGCTGCTTCTATTCATCTCTCAGTCTGATGATTGACCCTTTTTCTGGCACTTTTGCTTCTTATCTGTTGATCTATTTCCAATCTCTTTTGGCTAACAAACAGAAACCTGTAGCTGGTGTAGCAGCAGCTGTTTCTGTAATAGCTGAGAGATTTTATGAGAAGCCTTTAGGAAGTCTAGACTGTACCCAGCCTTTGACAGTTAGCAGCTGTTCTGTGTCTTGCATGAGCTTTAATAAGATAGGCAGGCACTGGATATTGCTGTGTGGTCCATCTCTTACACTGCTTATCTTGGTTAGTTGCTAATTCTGTTTAATTTGCTGTCTACAATTATTGCTTTAATTTCCTTTTAAGGGAAGGCAGAAAACATCTTACCTATTTAAAGAATTACTATGGTAATGACTATCCCAAAGGTTTTTGTCTCTGTCTATGATGGCAGGATGATGGTAGTGGGTGAAATAGAAGTAATACTCGTCGCTATTTAAAAAGAGATTGTATTGGGAGAATCAAATTGTCTCTGAACCCAAAAGGAAGATACTAATTTTAATCACTACAACCTAATGCTGAGTTTAGATGCTTTTTCAGATTGGGTAGGATTCCTAAAGCTCATTGATGTGCTTTTGCTATCTGCAAGACAGGTGCAACTCAAGAAACGTGTCGTAACAAGTCATGGATTTTATTGGTTCCTGAAGAATAGCAACTTGCAGTGGTTTTAGCTGGAAATCCAAATGGACTTTATTTATAATTGTATGCCAAGTTTAGTTGGTTTGTTCTATTTAAAGTCGTATTTCATTTTTGAAAACTAATGAGGACCTGTTCCATGTGAAAGCTGTGCTGAGCACTACGAGTTAGATGCATCAGGCTTCATAAATCTGTCTTTTCCTGTTTGCATTTGCTCTTTATGGATATGTCCTGTGTTGTTATTTTCTGTCCATGTCATATCATGATGGACTGTCACTGAGCTTGGATGAGATACAGAAACCACCAAAATCAAGGGAGAACATCCATTTAATGTAATTGAATATTGAAATGTGCCATCTGAGATAAGCAACAAAGCCTGCAGCCTCTTCATGGGAATACTTACAGCAGTCTAACTGCCTCTTTTGGGAAGGGGGAAACATTCTGTCCTGAGTTTTTATTTCTGTGCTGAATGTCTCTTCCCCATTTGCATACAGGATTCTGTTCACAGATACCAACACATCCTGCTAATGTTTCCACCTGATGAGTTATTTTAACCTTTGGAAGGATCCTGAAAGCCCAGCTTTCATGTAAACTGTTTGGAGGGAACCTGTGCTGCAGTAAAAAAACCCTCCTTGGTTATTGATAGGCTAACTCCTGTTTTTGCTAAGGGTAACAAGAGCAAGGTAACTGTCTGCAATTAATGCAGACAAGCATTTGTTTCCCAAGCACTGTAGAATCTGCTAATCAATTTCAATTTGTGTTGAGATGGTGCAAGAAGAGCATTCAGTCAGAATTGCCCCCATGATTTGATAGTATTATTTCTCTAGGAGCTTTCTCTGATATCTTCTCACCTACTTGGGAAGAACAAAATTAAAGCTAAGCTATGACAGAGCCTTATTTCAAAGTTTTGTATGTAAAAATATGCTTTTTTTTTTGCTCCCCTTTCATATTGGTGAGACATTACAGTTTCCAGCTGCCTCTTTGTCTGAGGCTGGGCACTTACTACCAGTGGGCCAATACCAGGTAAATAGCTCTGCAAAGGTTGGTCTCCTGTCTGCCTTCTGTTGGATTTATATCAGCCTGCCTTCCTCTCCACAAAAGGAAGAAACTTATCACCTCCCATGGCTTTCCATAAAGCTGTTCCCCACTATGCAAAGCCTAGTAGCTCCTACTTCAGTGCTAAGGAAGGCAGGCACCCTGTGGTTTGATTGCTGTGGGATCTCTGATCTGCAGAATGTGCTGTGACTTGCTGAGCTATTTCTCCTGGGTCTGCTAGAGTGGGAAGTTGCCTTACTCCATTCTCTGTAATGATTTTGTTTCCTGTTCATGGTCCATTATTTTGGCTGCTAAGGGGGAAGACGGAGGTGCAGTTCCTCCTGGTTCTTACCAGTTTTCCTTCTTCACAGTCAGTTGGTATTCTTTTTAGCATCCTGTGTTTTGTTTGAGCTGTTTAGTGTTGAGAAAGGGTTGTGGGAAGAATGTTCTCTTTGTCTCCTGAACTCCTCTGGGCAGTGTATCCAAAGTGAATGTGGAGACATAAAAGAAACTGCAATTAGCAAGAATTTGAAAATGAAATCCACTCAATATCACATTGGAAAATACATAGAGATGCTATAAAGAATGTCATGTGGTTCCAGTTATTTTTGTGTGATTGTGAGAAAACTCCTACTGTGACTGAAATATTTCTAAAATGTTTGCAGTCTGCAGTAGGGCTTTTCTGATTGGGGTCATAACTGCTAAATAATGAAGGAAAGCTTCCACTTAATTCCTTTACCAACTTGATTCTGTTTTAACAGAACCTGTTGTGTCTCCAGGCTATTTGCTGTTTCTGCAGTGTGCTTATTTTGTATGCTGAGGCAGCACCATTTCATTTTCAATTCTCAGACGTCTGGCTGTTAAGGCGCTACCGTGACACACAAATAGAGATACTGAATTTTTCAGTGGAAGTAAATGTACTCTCTAAAAAGTCTTGCTATTCCATAGCTTTTGCTACATATTTCTAATTGGTTTTCATGTGGTAGGAAAAATGTAGATAGGTAACAGTCTTGGAGAAAACATTATGTTGTGGTATACAGTACTACTCATTTTAAATTAAAACCTTTTTTTTTCTCTTTTGCACTTCATGTCTCCCATGTATCCTTCACTATGATACATGAACCATTCTTCAGTGGTGGTGAGATGAATTAACTATTTAAATATGAAGTTCCTGTTTATTCCAGTGAAAAAAATGCAGTTACTGTAATAAAAGACAAGAAGCATCAGATAGGAGACCATCAAAAGCGGTGTGGTCAACAGGCTGAGGGAGGGGCTTCTCCCCCTCAACTCTGCTCTCTTGAGGCCCTTCCTGAAGTGCTGCATCCAGCTCTGAGGCTGCCAACGTAAGCAGGACAAGGACCTTTTAGAGAGAGTCTTGAAGAGGATCCTGAAATTGATAAGAGAGCTGCAGCTTCTGCTGTGAAGACAGGGTGAGAAAGTTGCTCAATGTAAAGAAGAGAGGACTCTGGGGAGTTTTCTAGACCTTAAAAGGGGCCTACAGAAAAGTTGGACAGGTATTTCTTACCAAGGAGTGTAGTGACAAAATGTGGAGTAATGGTTTGATACTGAAAGAGGGTGGATTTAGATTAGATATTAGGGAGAAATTCTTTACTGTGAGGGTGGTAAGACGCTGGAAGTTATGAATGCCCCATCAGAATGGTTGAACCCATGGAAGGATTCAAGGCCATGCTGGATAGGGCTTTGAGCTGGTGGAGTGGAATGTGTCCTCCCCCTGGCAGGAGGTTTAGACCTAGATGCTGTTGAAGGTCATTTCCAAACCAAGCTACCCTATGATTCAATGAAAACTAACAGAGCATTTGAATTTACATTTTAATTGGTATTTTTACAGCTGAAATTGTTATTGAGTCAGGATTTGAGTTGTCATTCTTGAAATATTGTTCAATTTTTTTTAGTAGAAACCTCTGTGTTGTTTTCTTGTAGTTACCAATTTCTTAATTTTTTAAAAGGATTTTTTCTTTTGTCAAGAGGTTAATCAGTGGAAGCTACTTTAATTCCCCATTTTAGTTTTAGAAGGTCAGTACTTGCTGCGTGAAATGGAATCCTGGTGTCTGCTACCAATTAAAAGCAAACAAGCTGAACTGGAGCATTAAAAAGTTATCTTTAGCTGTTGCATTTCAACTGTACTTCAGTTTTGGAATTCAGTAAGGAAATCTAATTTCATTAGCCTTTGATGTCATCTCTGTTGTCACAGGAGTCTATTTTAAGACTGTGGCAAATTTCATGTAGAAATGCCTAGTCAGTCAATAATAATAATAATAATAATAATAATAATAATAATAATAATAAATAGCTTATAAGCAAAGAAACAAGCTTAACTTGTTAAGCTCCTGCTGTGGTGTATTGTCTCTCTTGGCTTTGGACAGGACTTTGTAATAGCAGTACGTGTAGCACGTGGGGTTTGAAGGCTGTCTGCATTTATACTGAGTATAAATTTANGGGAGGAGTTTCTTCACAGAGCTCTTGTTGCAGTAGAGTTGAACTTTTGCTGAGGAGCTGGCAATTTTCAGCAGTTAAAGTGTGCTGGAGCTGTCAGTTCTGTGGTGCTGATACACTTGACAGAAAGATTCTGTCAGTGGGAGAGTTGTGCCCTTGGCAGAGAAGCAAGTAGACAGGCAGCCTGTTGGTGCTGTGCAGGGAAACCCTGGTCTGTTCCCTTCTGGGGCAGCAGAGGAATGGTTGGAGGAAACCAAGATTGATGGTGCAGCAGAAAACAGAAAACTGGACACTTCACAGTTCCTTGGGAGGTGTTCTTGTTCCTCCTGCCCTTCCTGTTACTGCCTGCATCTCTGCCGTGTGTGTTCACACAGTCAGTTGTAAGCTCAGGGCCAGAGGTTGAGCCCTGGTTACAGTCCTTTTGTGTAACTTTGGCTGCATTATGAGAAGACAGTCATTGGGCTAATGGAGCCTATGGAGGGAATGACAGAAGAAAGAGGTGACATTGTTTGTGATGAAAATCAGCAGTGTTGGAATACTGCCTATCCAAATTTCAGGATGTGTTTTTCCTTTATGGTTGTTTTCCCTGCTTTGAAAATAACATGTATAGTCAGATGTGTGGGACCTCTGTGGGGTGAAACATAGCAATTGAGTAATTGATAAAAAAGTTTTCTTCAAATGATTTTGAAGAAGTGTCTTTGTGTCATGCAGTGCTTTAAATTATACTTTATGGCCGCAGGAGACATCATTAACTAAGAAGACAGCTTTCACTGGCTTTCATTAGTTCCTTGGGTTTTGTTTGGGTTTTTTTGGTTTTCTTTGATTTTCTTCTAGAGGAGGGGTTTAGGGTTAGATGCTTTTGACTACTAAGGAATGAGGTTTCTTAATGTATGTAAGCAATTTCTTTAAATTCATGCCCAGATCTTTGTTTCTCAGTAGATTTCCCTTTTACAGTGAAGATGTAGAGGATTAAGAAACAGGCCATATGGTAGTTTCTATAGCAATAAATTAAAAACCATGTCTTGTCAGCCCTTATGAGATATGATGCAAGAGTTAGTTTGGGAAGGCACTATTTGCAGGTCTTGTATCCTGGCAGTTCTCTTTCATTGTAATGATCTCTAGGACAGCTGTTAGATGCAGGTATGAGAAGGACTAGCTGACCTTTGTTTCAAACAGTGAGTGCATAAATTCATCATTTCATCCCTTTGAATTACAGGTATTCAGCACCACACTGAATTTCCTCACTGTTTCCATACTACTTTCTCAGTATGTAGGGGCCAAGATTTTAGTGTTGATAATAGTGCAGGAAGAGGTTTTAATTAAAGCAGAACTGTTTTAAACAGAGTTGATGCATCTGCTGAATCTATACTTGGATGCCTTATTTAATAACTTGTTGTCAGTGATATTTAGTCCAGGATTAAGACACTGAAATGTTAGTGTTTACCAGTAGGTGTGTACCTGGGCTCTGCATGCCTGAGCTTCTCTGTAATCAGTGGGGACTGAGTCAGTCCAGCCTAAGGGATAATTCAGCTCATGCTGAGTTAGACATCTCCTGTTTCATTTTGTAAGTTTCAGTTCCCTTATAGGTTTTTTAAAAATCTAGGGCCAAATGTAGACCTTCATCTTGAACTGATTTGCCTATTTCCACCCTAGACTTAAAATTAGCCTGAATTTCTGTACTACAGCACTGCAAGCAGAAAGCTGAGACCTGCAGAGGAGAATAAGGTTTGATGAACAATCCCAGTGTTTGTAGAGAGTGAGGGAAGATGGTTTTCCACAATGTAGGCTAATGAGCATGCAACATGTTTTACCCATGCCTTGAAATACACTGAACCTGCAAGGACTTGGGCTATTTTACAACAACTAGTGGGTCTGTGCCACACTAGTACTTGGTCTGAGTCTACACTTTGTATGCAAATATTTCAGGTCCTCCTTCCTGCAAATTACGCTTACCTGTTTTATTCCATGTTGGGCAATATTATTCAGCCAAAGACTGGCTTTTGCTGTATCAATTATTGTTTATATTGCATGCAGCCTTTATTCACTGTTCCTCACACTCCTTCTGCTGTATAAAATTTGCAATTAAAGCCTGTAATGGTTGATGACAGGATGGTAAATGTACAGGTAGTAAAATTACAGTTGAAGGAAGTCCTGCTTACCTGTATTTGCAACCTCAGTAATGTGAGAGTTGTGTGTATTTCCACAGATATTGGTAAACAATCAGTGGTTTAAAAGGTGAGATGTGGTTTTTGAATACTGATGTGTTTCCCTTTCCATTTAGATATTGAAAATCTCTTGAGAACTTTTCTAAATGTGTGGAAGAATTACAGATACACCACAGATATGCCACAGCATCACACAGACCATGTGCTACCACATTTAGGATCCTCTAAATATCATACTTGCATATAAATTTGTGCATCTTACACAACAGCTGTGTCTGTGTTGTAAGGACTTGTTCAATGGTTTCTTGATGGACATTTGGTACAGTATTAGATGTGAATAAGGATTATTTGCTTTCAGGAGTGCAAGTCTGAAGAGATGTAATTGAGGACACAGAACTGCTTTCTTATGATATCTGGGCTTTACATCTTAAGAGATTGAGCCCTCTGGAGGCCATCACCGTCAGGATGTGTAGGAGTCCTCCTGTGCTCTTCCATTGAACTGTACTCTATTAGAAAGCAAGTGATGCAAAACCTTAGAAATTTCCTTTTCTTTGGAAAGGAGGATGAATAATTTGGTGCATTTCCAGTGCAGTCTGCCCTGGTATAGTTGGGTGCAGTTCCCTGTATGTCAGTGTAGTGGCACCCATGGATGTGAGGAAAGATGCATGACTGAAAGAATGGAAAATATTACAGAGGAGGCTGTCAGTAAAAGAAATTAAATGAAGACTAACAGCATTAGCCTGTTGCTTTCTGTGTACTAAAAAAGTTTAAGAGCTAGGGAGGCAATTTATTAAAGGATGAAGATGAAATGTTAGTGAGAATGAATAAATTGTTTCTTGTTGAGAGTTTGACAGAGTCTTTCTCTCTGGATTTATAACAGGATATCAAGGTTTTATGCTTTGGTTAGATAACATTTTCCAGAAAGGAGAGATCTATACCTTTTGGGGGAGAGAGGGAGAAGCAGTGGTGATGTGACTATTACCTTTTACTGTAGGGATTGAAAGGCTTTTATATACAAGTCTAATATTCAACATTGAATTTCAATAGTCACGTCTAGTATTCCATATTGAATACCATTTAACACAGGTAACGATTTGGGAAGATGCAAAGACCACAGGTAATGTGCTGACATACAAAAGAAACTTGATACTTTTAGAGGCAGTGGGAACTGACCTATTTAAAGGCGTTTGAAACGAGTCAGCTTCAGAAGACATATGAGTGAAGCACAAAAATTTGTAGCAGCTCTGGGTGATCTTGGAGTGGGAACAGCAGCAGTCAGAAGTTGGTGGGATGGTGCCAGGAGTACCACCAGCATCCCAACCTCTACCAAGGCTGGGCAGAGCAGCCACTTCACTGGACATCACAAGGACCTTGTCATCTAGCTTAGTGAGGTCACTGGTAATTTCTAATAACTTGGACTTGGTGAACCTCCAGAGATGAATCCCTGTGTACAAAAGGAGAGTGGTGTGTATTCCAGCTAGCTGGGACAAGGTTTGCAGAGGATTAGAAGCTCCTCCATCCAACTGTGGTTAGCTTGAAAATTACAGTAGTTTTTCTCTTCTTGTGCACTACCTGAATCTTTTAGACAGAGGCCAGACAATAAGGGAATTTGTATCATGGAGTCAATGGCATACAGAATAACTAGGAGAGATACTGGTGTGCTGTTCAGTGGATGCACTCAACCCTGGGGGCTTATTAAGAAAATTGTAACAAGGTGAGAGAGATCTCAGATATAAAAGAATGAAGTGCTGTCCATATATTGAAATACTTTTTAAACACCCATATGCTAGACTTTGATTTAGAAGAAGAAATGCATAGATAGTTAAAATAACACAGAGAGTTCAGGAAGATAGTAGCACATTGCATGGATGGAAAATTGAATACAATTTTTGAAGAAAGAAAGCCTAGTAAGTATATTAATCATCTGAGTAACATCACCGTAGTGCCTAAGTGGATAAACAGACTTAGCAAGAGATGTGTGCTTTGGTGTAGATCTGGTATGGGGGAGGCCTGCACATGTGTTGAGAGATTTTTGAGAAAGGCAGTACTGAAATAGTTCATCGTCACGATTCTCAGCGCTGCACTCGTTTCTGAAGTATGGCAGAGAACATGATACACGATGTAAGTATCT
Organism: Cyanoderma ruficeps; assembly: GCA_008694505.1. Taxonomy (NCBI): domain Eukaryota; kingdom Metazoa; phylum Chordata; class Aves; order Passeriformes; family Timaliidae; genus Cyanoderma; species Cyanoderma ruficeps. Next base: position 9,139,772 of record VZDJ01000158.1, read on the forward strand.
GCATATATTACATAAGGGAAATTTGCTATGATGTGGTTTATTCAGGGAAGATAATCCTAATTTACAATTAATTTTTTTCCTTTTAAAATTCAGCATTTTCTGAATCCCAAATTTTGGAATTTAGCATGATTTTTGCAGTGAAAGGTGCTGTATGTTACCAATTAATTGCCTTGGTCCTGTGTGAGCCAGCATGCTCTCCTCTTTGCGTAGAGCCCCACTGTGTTGTTCAAGCTCCATGTGTGGGCTTTAAACTCTCAGCTGTCTTTGAAGTAGACATCCTTTTCCATTTGTTTTACTTGTGGGAAACTGTTATGTAGGCTGATAATCTGTCTTTGCTCTCTGAAAAGTCAGTAAATAATGTCAGAGATTTGAGAAGCATTCCACATTGTACTTTTTTTAGCTTAAGAGTATATTTTGTCTAAAGTAGTCTATTAACATCAAATACAAATTGCATCAGAGACAAAGCTTAAAAAAATAATTGTCAATCCCCACTGTAGCTGTGAATTTCTTATTGACATTGTCCATATAGCTCTGTTGCATTATTTCTGTTTTGCCTTTGAATCTGTACTTGTTTGATAGACCAGTCATTCACCTTCATCCTCCTACTCTTTCATGAGGTACGGTACTGCTGCACTGACAGGTGGTGCAGACTTCTACATCCTGAGGTGTTAAGGAAAAGATACTTCATTCCCTTCTTATGTTGGATTATTTTCTGATTCTTGCACTTTGCCATATTTTATGCCACAGGAACAATGTTCATGATGTGGGTGTCTCTTTGCTTTGACGTTTAGCCATCCTTGAAAGCTGTTTACTGCTTCATGTGCTCCCTTGTCATGAATGCTCTCTCTTAAATAACTTGGCATCATGACAAGGTATTTATAACCACAAGTAGATATTAGCTGTTTGTTTCTTTTAAGATTTGTTTTGCTCTATTCAGAGACACACATTTTCCATAGTAGAAGGAAAAATGGTGAAATTATATAGCACCCACTGTTTTTATTTTTTGATTGTAATCCTTGGATGATGCACCACGAGCTAGCTGGAAATTTGATCTTTATTGACTCTGCCATCTAAGAGAACAAAGAAAATAGGTACAAACAAAAATAGTAATTGGAAATAGCTCCTGTGGAGCAAAGCTGTCATGAAGCAGATTGATTCAGCAGTGGCAAAGTTGCTTTATTGATTGTAGGTCCTTAGTAAATTAAAAAGAGGACCAAATGCGTTAATCTTCTGTGTGCGTGTGTGTTTGACAGTGACAATTGAGAATGCTCTGCCAGCATAAAGACACATAGAGGAATGTGGGAATGTTATCTACTTCAGTCAGTAACAGGCTTCTTCAGAAATCCTTCTGGGTTGAATATTCTTTACTGCACTGTAAACAAAGGAGAGAAGAACTGCTCCTGCTTGGATTTTTAAGCATTCAGGTGCAATTAATCTGGGTAAAGGAATGAAGCATAGGAATTATAAGAATTTCCTTCAGATGTTCCTTAAATTTTATTCTCTGTCTCAATTGAAATGTCAAATTTGTTGTTAATAGATCAGTGCAAAACCTTAATATATTCTAGCTGAGGACCTCAGTCTGCTTCATAAGCAAAAGTCTGTTTTGGATTTGGATTTTTGACTCTTTTTAATTACTGCTTATTACTTGATGTCATTGCCCATTTGCAAGTAAATTAATCTTTTATTTATATTTTCCTTCCCAAATCATCACAGCTTCTCATAAGGATGAAACTCAGTTAGATGGGGAGCAGCTACACAAAGTGAGATTATAGTACAGAAGCTTTCCCTTCCCAGAAAAGCAGGGAGCAGGAGCAGAGCTGGGATTCTGTTCTGGTGATGACTAGATGTTACCAAGATAAATTCTTGCTTTTCAGCCTCAAATTCTGCACCATCAGAAAATTTTGTTTCATGTATTTCTTGTTGGGTTAGTGTAGTTGAAATTCAGCCAGGAGAGCATGCTCTTCTCTATTTTTCTGCCACTGCTGCCTGAAAATCCAGCTGGCAGAGTTAGTTTTGTGGCCTCTCATTCCCATCATGTCACCTGCCTATAGAGCACTCTGAACCTCTGTTGTTTTGAACGCACGGGACAGGGTTTGAGGAGCATCTCTTATGAAGAGACTCTAGGGTCTCACAGATGATGGGGAAAAAGGAATTTGAGATGAATAAGGTAAAACAGCAGAGAAGGCCGGGAGCTGGAGATAGTGTTGTTTCCCACTACATATGAAGTCACTGCCTTGGCCTGCGGAAGTGAAAGGGAACAAGGTCCTCTTTTGAGCCCTGGAGGGAGATGGGAACTGGAAATGCAGGGGACCCATTAGAGGTTCTCCTCATTGATTCATGGATAAAGTGCAGTTCTTTAATATCATCTGCAAGAACAAAGCTTTGTAGTTACTGCTGACTCAGAAATAGGACCAGTGGGGTAACGGGATTCCTTCCAGGAAGGAATATGGATGTTCTTGTGTTCAGTTTATTATGCCATACTGCTGAAGAACCTGGACTCTATCTTGTCCCCTTGCATCTGTCCCCAGCAGCAGTGAGCCAGAGAGGCAAAAGACAGACTGAGGCATCATCTCACCCATCCTACCACTTCACTTCCCATTTCTTTCCATGCTTTTTTTTTCTTCACTTGCTGGTCCTGATCAGTTCTGTTCTGATTTATTTACCTTGCCAGACAGCTGCTTCTTTTTACAGAGACTTGCTGCTACTTGTGCTTTACAGGACAGCATTCGCATCAGATTTGTAAAGCCTACTGTATTTTCTCCTTCTTCACCCCTCACTTCTTTGAGGTTTCCTAGAAGAAATTGGGAAGTCCAGGGGAAGGAGTACAGTAGCCAGTGGCTGCCATTCATCTGTTTGTGTAGCTATTGAAATGTTTCATGATCATTAATCAGAGCTTATAGTTATGCTTTATTACTCTTCCCTGATATCTCTCTACCCCTTTCAACCCCACTGTTTGTCACCCTTGTCACATTTTGCCATAAATTTAGATAGCCCAACAGGAGAGGCTGTGTTATTCTATCTGAGTGGTATACAGCATAAATAATTTTTCCCTAAAAATGTAAATGCCATTGTGCTTTGTTTCAGTGTGCACAACATTAAATGGTAATTGTTGTTAGTGGCAATTTGTAGTGTATAAGAGTCTTGCTTATTCAGTCTCTGTCATGCTGGGTTTTTGTGCTGAATGACTGATTGTTGCACCACTGTTTTTTCTTTGTTAAACGCGTCTGTACGCAGAAGGAGAACTGCCTAATTTGTTTCAATCTGGCATACTGGAGTAAGTCTGCTTTTAAATTGCATACTTAGTAGGTTACAAATCAGATGGCAGCATTTTCATGGTGCTAATTCTCCAGTGTACCAGGAACTGCTGAATTGAATAGGTTTTGACCACTTTTCTTTTTCAGTAAGTCTTCTGTAAGTCATTTGGCTTGCTTAAATGACCTGCTCCTTATTTTCCACAGCAAGAGATTCTCTCATTTGGGAAATGTAAAAGGATAACATTCCTAGCTCATGCAGAATCAAAATGTACCACTGCCATCTGGGCTGTGAAACTGGAATAAAGCTGAAAGTGTTACCTCAGTATATTACCGTGGCTGGAAGCCAAATGGCAGATAATAAAAGGATGGTCTGGTAGTTGGCATGTTAGCAAGGATCTTGGGATGTGCTTGTTGGGCTTCAAATCTCCAAGAATATGGGCAGGTTGGAAATTATTTCTCTCACCTAATACTGCTTATCTGAATGTTATGTATCTACTGAGGTAATTGTTTCATTTCATCCACTGTGAATGGATAGGCAATTCCAGAGGGCATAGGGTCATTCCACATCACTTAACTCTACATTTTACACTGGGATGAATAACCCTGTTGAGAAACTTGTCTTTCTGCATAGACATCACAAAAAGACAGTAGCTGATGGCCTTAGTCCAGGTACCTAACTTTCAGATGCTTGAGATACAGCAAATGAGCCCTCTCATGCAGCTGCCTCTAGTTGAGAGATGGCAGTCCTTTCCTGCCTCACAGGTACACACAGAGATTGAACAGTGCTACTGTTCTTACAAAGTATTTATTGTGAAAAGAAATTGGTATGTAACTTTAATTATTGAGATTGGAACATAGTGCTGAAAGGGAGGGAGCTTTAGGACAGGAGACCTGGAGATTTTGCATCCCTAGGAAATATGTAGCTGTTTCATAGCAATATTCAGTTGAATGCATTAGAGAGACAAACAAAGCTAGGACTTGAGAATATCTGGCTTGTATATGGAGTCATATAAGTGTATATAAGTCATGCTCATTCATGGTGACTGCTTTTGTTTCTTTTTAGATTGTGATGGATTTCAAACACCCTGATGGCCATACAGTGGCAATTTTGTTGCCCCGATGTAGTTTACTGGTGATGACTGGAGAATCCAGATATCTGTGGACACATGGGTATGTGTAAGAGTCCCTGCACTGCTGATAATAGAGCAATAATAAATGTTGTTTGTTTGCTTTTTTAATGACATTCTGTGTTTAAAATTGTCTGAAAGAAATCATGTTTATAATTAATATACAAATTCACTCTGCTGCTCAGATGCTGCTTAGGTTAAATTGAAAAACTTGGGGATTTAGGAAGCTAATTGCCAGTCCCTGAGGTGTAGTTTCCTGCTGCTGTCACAAGTGAAGTTTCAGTCGGAAATTGCTCTCATATCTGCAGTGTGAAAGTTCTCAATGACTCTGAGCTGGCAAAGAATTGATTGTAGTGCAATTAGTGTCACCATTCCCTTTCTCTCTTTTCAACCCACAACTTTTCCCATTGGATCACATATGCCAAAGGCTTGAGAGAGATGCTAGTTTAAGAGATTGACTTCCCCTGCACTGAGAGCCTGAGGGTGGCAAAGGGAAATATTCCTGAGCTGTTCCCAGCTGCTTTAGGGACACTTTAGCTGCTGGTAAGACTGCATTGAGCAGTTTTGGGACGCTGCAAAGAGATTTCTTGAAATAAGTCTTGGGGCTTTGCTTACTGTAGAATGTTTGAATACATGCTTTTTAAATTGTGCACCACTGGGAGATACTTCCAATTGGAATGTTGAAATTGCCCAAAAGGCTAAAACCTTGGTGAATTCTGGGTGTAACAGTAATACATTTCAGGAGCGTATGGCAGCCCTGTATTGGAGAGAAATGCCCATAGTAAGCATTTCTTCCTTTATTTGACCTAAGCTGTCACTGGTTCAGCAGTCAGACGGCAAACCAAATTACGTTCTGTGTAAATTAAACACCAAATCCTTTTATTGGCAGAAAATTTTCTGCCTTTTAATTTGGCTGGTTAATTTGTATTACGAAAACAGGATGAATACGAACTCCCTGATAACCTTTACATTGTTAATTTTATAGAGCTATACCATCAGTATATTCCCTTGTTAAATTAAACAGCTGTAAAAAGCACTTGGTACTTCTGACGTGCATCATTACAGAAGCCCAGGGCAGTGAACTGCCTTGTTGTTTGATACACAGGACTGAATACAGGTACCAGCATTGTAAGCTTTTTATGCTGTCCTGTCAAATACTGTCAGTTGTCTTTTGGAAAGGTCATGTACAGCTCTGAGAACACAGTGCAGTTTCCATGTCAGTGGCATTGCTGGCCAGGGAAGCCAGTGGGCAATCCCCAACTCCAGGCATCAGGCAGCTCCATGGGCCATGCTGAGGCCAGGTCAGAACACCAGCCCAGGGTCAAGGCAGAGCTGTGCACAGACAGAGCTGGGGGTGCATCTGAGGCTGTAACTGGAACAAGGGCCAGTGGGACAGCCTCCATTTAAACCTAGCTCCCAGAGGAAGGAGGGCTGGCCCTTTCTGAGCCCTCAGCTTTCTCCAGGGCTACCAGCCCTGCTCCTTTCAAGCCAGCCCTGGGCAGCCACACTCCCAGGAGGCAGAAGGATGCATGCTGGGCACTTGCAGTACTGGCCAGCAGCCAGTGAAGGTGGAATAGTGTACCTGTCTATTGAAACGTGGAATGAGATAATTGCTTAACTTCCTTGTGCCTTCAAGTGGTGGTCGTCTTTTGAGAAGCAATGAATAAACTACATTGAAAATGAAGATCCTTCCTACTCATGTACAAGTGGTTCCTGTGCTGGTTCTTGTCCACCTTTCCTAAGTGCAGTTTTCCTATGTATTGTTAAAAGCAGTAGTGGGTCAAGATACTCAACTGGAGTAAACTTTGCATTGTGTCACTGAAACGTCGTATTGCAATCAAAAATAAAATCATCCAGCGAGAAGTTGTAACTAATTCACTTGCATATATAATGTCAAAATGTATTTAATAACATTTGTGATGCCTTTTATCTACACCTCAGAGATCAAATTATAAGTGCACAAGAGTCAGTTTTGAAATTAATCTGGATGTGTTTTCGTTGTGTATGCTTGGATGCCAAGGAATTAGAGACTTAGTTTTGACTCCATTAACAAAGTGCACTGGAAAAGCATTTTTGTTCTCTGTGAAAGAGAAACACGTGGTTTAGAAATAGGTTATGCAGTGTCATCAAGAAGGAGGAAAGATGTATTCTCTTTTTGACTCATAGGTGAAAGTAAAATTCTGACTTTTCTGTTGAAGTTCATTACTGATGTGTTTCATATTTGGTTGGATAACCTGGCAAACCTCTCTTCTTGGCACTGCGATAGTAAAACCACTCTGTGGCAAGCAGGAGGGTGTGCAGCATTTTATTTTTGACATTGGGAAGTCCTCACAAGAGTAATGAAAGGACATGAGAGAGAGGAGCAAAACCCAAGAGAGACAAGTGATGCACAGTGCAGTTGTTCACCACCCACTGACTGATGCCCGGCCCACCCCCAGTTGATACACTGAGCAGGATGCTCTGTGGTGTGGAATATCCCTGTGGCCAGTTCGGGTCAGCTGTCCTGGCCATGCTCTCTCCCAGCTTCTTGTGCCCTCCTCACTGGCAGAGCATGGGAAACTGAAAAGTCCTCACTTAGAGTAAACTGATCCTCACTTAGCAACAACTGAAACATAGGTGTGTTATCAACATTATCCTAGTCAACTAAATCCAAAACACAGCACTGCTGCTATTAGCACAGATGCTTAGAGGAAAATTAGCTTTATCCCAGCCAAAACCAGGACAAAAATAAATATATTTAAAAAATATACAGAAGTACTAGACAAATAAACAATCAAACCTTATGGAAGAAAGTGGAGGGAGGGAAGGGAAATGTAATTACATGCAATTAAAGAACACTTGAATTCATGTCATTAGTTTTATGTGTCATCTTTTTTCTCTCTTAAATTGAATAAGTTAAACATGGAGAGGCAGAATATGTTAGATAGGATGTTGTAATTTCATTTCTCTCAGAGTGTAAGTATTGCCTTCTTACAAAGACGGATTGGGGATTTTTTTGTGCAAATTGAGTTTTTCCTTTATTTTGTGTTGATTTATTTTAGGATCACACCCAGAAAATATGATGTTATTCAAGCATCAGAACTTGGGCACAAAGTTAGAACAATCACTGCTGATGTTGGAGATTTAACACTGAATCGAAGGGAAACAAGGACATCATTTACATTCAGGAAAGTGAGGAGAAGCCCTTGCAATTGCAGTAAGTGTCTTGAGGCAACCTTCAAGTCAAAATTGTTATTTATCACCAAAAGGTAGCTTTTTTTGTTTTGAGCAAATCATTTGATTCCTTTGGATAGTTTTGGCAGTTGTCCCAGCAGTTCCTGGATGGTTCATATAATTCAACCACTTATATGACTTGAATTGGTTGCATTTATGTGGTTGCTGGAGTTTCTCTATACAGGAAAGCTTTTGGCTTCCTCCAGAGCCAGGCAAGTAATCTGGAGTCTTGTATTTCATTGGCATTTCAAGTGCTTAATAATGTAACAAAATAGAAATAACTACTATTCTTCAAGTTTTTTTCCTCAGTTTTGATCAGGGTTTTTTTGTTTGTTTTTTTTTTTTCGGGAGCTTGCAATTTTGAGAAAATAGGTACATTAGAGAAGGAGCAGCAGTCGTATCTGCCATGACAGAGCCATGTAATTTGCCTTAGGGCAGTAGAGATAATAATAAGACAGGTGGCTCAATGATTACATGGAACTGAAGTCCATTTATGCCCTTAGAACAGAATTTCAGAGGCTGAATTGTAATGATGTCATGGTCTTTGGCACTGGGGGCACTATCTCAGTTTTGAGAACATAAACATGATTAACATAGCAGATTAATGATCACTGCAAATAGCCTCTGGCACAAGTGAGCTGGTTACTTATTTTCACGTCATCAAACACTTCTGTAGTTTGACCTGCATTTCAGTTTTTAAAAGGTAAAGGAGAAATGCAGCATTTTTTGCATTTTATTATTTTGCTTGTAATTTAATTTCACTAAATATGCTTAATCAATGAGGAATTGCTTAAAAAAATTAATATTTTGTGTCTGTTGGCTGTATCTAGTTTACCCATCTGTCTGTGACAGCCAGAAAGGACAGCAGAGACCAGTACAACCTTCATTTCCCCAGAATGAGATGGAGGCCTCAAAGCTGGAGCAAGAATATGTCCACAAGGTGTATGAAGAGATTGCCACACACTTCAGCAGTACCAGGCACAGCCCATGGCCTCAAATTGTGGAGTTTCTCAGGTCCCTGCCTGCAGGGTCAATAGTGGCTGATATTGGTTGTGGTAATGGGAAGTACCTCGGCATCAACAAGGATTTATACATGGTAAGTAGTAACTACTGTCATTTGTTTTCACTGGTCCTGGTGTTTATTCAGTCATGCACTTGTAGCATGCTGGAGGTTCAGGTTGGCATTGGAAGAATGCCAAGAACAGCAAGCTATTTCCTGATCCAAGATCAATTACCAATTGTCTTAAGTTTCCACATGTATTCATTATGTGCATTACCTTTTACATTTTTCGAAGCTATTTCTGCTTTGTAATTAAAAATAAGTTAAGAAGAATAGTAATGGGTGCAGCAGCTTGAAAAATTGTAATGGATGGTTTAGCCTTTTTTTGCTATTGTTGAATAAATTTATTAAAGGTTGGGGGCAATGTGAATGCTTCCAACAAAATTTTCATTTGTTTGGTGGGTGGGTGAAATCTCCATGGGCAATGCTGTTTTTCATGACCTCTTCAGTTCCCTGTGGCCTGGTGACAAATCTCATCTGTGAATGATGTCCTGTTTGGCTGTTCCACCTCTGGCTCTGTACACAGGCCCAGTAAATACGCTATCATAAAATTCACAGGGAGATCTCAACTTCGGTACAGATTTCTTTCACTCCCTTTTCTTCATTTTTAGACAGTTCTGACATAATTCGTGCTCATTTTCTCTCATTCACTGTCTTACAGTCTGTACTTTTACTTCCCTCCCTTCCTGTCAGGGAGAGATTAAGTATGTGCAAACATGAACCAAGAGGTAGCTTTCATTGCAAATATACAAAAGACCTTTTTGGGGGAAATAAAAAAGAGTTAAACTTGCCATTGTTTTAACCCAAAAGAAATCTCAGAGAAGTGTCTGTTATGATATCTGCTCTCTCCTGTTCCAGGATTGTATGATTCTTTCATGTTTGTCCTGTGAAACACTCTGAAATCCATCAGACTTGGAATCTTCTATGTAGGGCAAAGCATTCATTGTTGTTAATAAAACTTGGAGCTGTTTATCTGTTTCAGGAGTTTCTGTCCTGTTATTTATATTCAGCTAAAAAAGTTCTTATTTACAATGCTGTTTGTGTTAGTAAATTATCTCCCTTACTGTTCTTACGGGCTAGAACAACATCAACCAGTTAATAATGCCTGACTGCTGTAGCCTAATTATTAATTTCAGCACATTTCATTCTTCTAGTCTCTCAGTCCTGACTCCTGTAAGAAAAATAAGCAAGCCTAACAGGAGGAATATTTATCAGGGTATCATGAAGGTCAACTGGTCCTAGAATGGATTTGGTAAATTGCAGTTGTGGAGGTTTGTGGTAGACTTTCAAAGTGAAATTAGTGCGAGATACTGTGTTCAGAAATTGCCAGCACCAGTCTGTTTTCTGTAGCCCACAGTTAACCAGCTAAGGAGGGGAAAGATCACATATTGACTGGCAGTCAATGGAAAGCCAGCTCCTGTCCTCTTGTTACTTTAGGAGCTACCTAATTTCATATGTGTCTGCAGGAGAAATAAAAACCAGGAAAAATAACAGTGAAAGGGAGGAAACTATTAAAGAAGCAGTTGAAACAGTTGAAAAATAGAATCTGGGAATTGCTTCATTCAGTTGGCCTCCCTTGAGATTTTATTTTCCACTGGTGACAACTAGTGGCTCTTAGGTGGTGATAGTCTAGATTTTGCATTTGGTTGTTTTCATCTACAAGTCAGCACAGAATCTCAGGAGGATGGATTTGACTCCTTCTTTCTACCAGATTTATTTTTCTGTAGCAGCCAAAGTGTGGTTAAAGAAAACCCTGTGTGTGTTATGTTTACAGGTGTTTTTAAACTTTTGACAAGGTGTCTCAAGTGCTGTTAATTCCATGTACCATGATTTAGTCATGGAGCTGAGGGTGAGGGATTACAGGATGTTTTATGTATCAGGTGCACTGTTGGGATAAAGGGAGTGCTCTCTAGGTGCAGGACATCAGTTTTCTCCCTCATTTACTCCTCTTTAGTTGGAGGCATAAAATCCAGGCATAAACTTAATAAATTCTACGTCTCTTTTTTTTGTGCACAGTGTAATGGAGCTCTTAGCCCAGATCCTGTTGGGAAAGAAGCAATAAAGCAGAGCTGTGAAATTAAGAGTTGTGTAGGGACTGGGTAAAGCACTGTTGGCACACTTTTGTGGCTTGGGATGTTTTGACTCAGAAGTACTGCAAACCTGAGGCAAGCATTTCCTGAAGGCAAGCAATATGCTTTACAGGTTACTGTGCACTTTTATGCTTTAAGTAGCAGTGCTAATGGTAGATCACAGCTAAGGTAGCTCTCTTGGTGGTTTTAATCTTCAGGTACTACCTAAAAACATCTCCACTATGGCCTGTGCTATTGTAGTTGCTTCAGTTTCTCTGGATGATTACATGCAGCCTTATCTACTTGTGAAATGCACAAGTCCAGCTATGCTCACCAAAAGTGACAGTGCTCTAATTGGCTGCATTATTCTGACACAGTGAGAGAGCAGCAATTCCATGACAAACAAATTCAGATTAAGGATGTTTCAGCTGGAGGTGGAATCCATATCTGATGTAGCTAGCACAAAGGCTGGAGAAGGGTTGAATTTAACAGAGGTTTCAGATTACTTTTTCTTTTCCTGTCTCACACACCACCTCATTGTTTAAATGAATGCAAAAAAAGAGACATGGTTTTGGTGTTGTTTTTCCACAATTCTGTCCCCACCCAATCTCATTTGGAGGAATTATTTTAACAGATTTTATTTAGCTGCTTTCAAGTTTAATATTCATATCTGTAAGCAGAGCTTTTATTTTTATGGAACAGTGTGTTTTAGCTTTAGCCATTCCCCTGATTACTGCAAGGATTTCATTGATGTTATTGCAATGATCTCATTAACTTCTGTGCACTTTAGCTTTGTCTCCTTGTTTCCAGTGTTCAGGTAGGTGTGGTGATGTGTAAGTCTCTGCAGGAACATTCATAATCCTCATAGGGCTACAGCATGAATGAAAAGTCATTGAAGTCTTTCAAATTTGTGGTTTACAATTTTAATTGAACTGATAAATTGCTGGGAAATTCAGTGCAAATAACTGAAAATGCTATAGGGTAGTTATGTTTTCTTTTTGTATGAATAAATTACTCTGATTGACAGAGTACTGTTGATAGGAAAAAAATTATGGCAATAGAGGAGCCAAAATGATTTGCTTTAATACAGACATTGCTATTTCTGTTGTGTGTGTCATTCAGAGGTAATTGGTAACACAGTTTATATTTCACAGGACCTTTGCAAGACTGGCTTTTGCTCTGAGATGTGCACCTCTGTTTTCTGCATTACTGTCCCAAACTGAGATCTAGTGGAACTATAGAAAAATTTGATTTTTCCAGGGTGTGGGGAGGAGAGAGAGTGAATATTTACTGCAGTATGGTTGCATAAAGTTGGGTGGGTTTTAGTTGCATTATGTTTGTAGATTGGGAATAGATTCCTCTCCCAAGGACTTTTTAGTAGTGGGTAAAAGCAGGAGGGACAAAACCAATTAGTAAAGGTATACCTGGAGTAAGTTCACCATATCTTAGCAAGTGAAGGGTGAGACAGATGAATCTTTCCTGCCCTTCTCTCTCAGTGAGTAAGAGTCATTAAATGGGTTAGAGATTTGGGAAGAGAGCTCAGAAGGAACTGGGCAAGAGCAGCACAAAACTAGAATGAAAGCTGAATTGCTCAACTTGGTTCTGTTGCTTTGTCACTGAGAAATGAACTCCAGGTCTTAGGCACAGCACTTTGCTTTCAGAGATACCCTGGCTACATGCAGTGGAAAAGCAAAACACTACATGAAGGGAATGCTGAAAGCCTGACTCAGATGAATTGTTTGCTGGAATGTAATTTGGTTTCTCGAGCTTCTCATGCTGTTAGTTTTAGCTGAGGTGTTTCTCTGGAGAGCGACATAATTCCATTCGGTGGCTGGATTTCAGAATTAGATGTCGTTTTGTTCATCACTTTATAATGTGCTGAATAAATCAGGTTCCCAGATACTTAAATGAACTAAGTCTACCAGGCTGTGTTGGTTATAATGTTAGAAGAAAACACACAGTGGTGGGTAACCTCAATCTGTCTTTACCTATCTTTTTTTCAGCATGCAAGAGGGTTTATCTTTTGCAGATTTGCAGCATCATTAGAAAGCAGGCTATTTATTAGTGTCTTTTGCCCCCAAACCACTGCATTAAATAGATTTTATAAAATCTACTTTAGCTACTCCTTGCTGTAAAGGTGGAGGAGAAGGTGCACGGGAACATGAAGGAGCAGGATGGCATAACTGCCCATGTTATCCATTTCCAGAGTGCCAGTACAGAGCTGCTGCAAATTCAGACAAGTCAGAGGTGTTATATTTGTTTCTCCCTCCCTTCTCCTCTTTTATCTTGGCTTTTTTTTTTTTAATATATTTTGATTGTCTAAAGGTTTGCGTTATCAAGTGTGCCCAGAGAGGGTGTGGTATGCCAGAGTGATGACATACTTTTGCCCCTTTCCTGAGTTTTGTGTTTGTTGGGATTCTAGTTACAGAGTTATAGGCCTTCATACTAATACAGATTTCCTGTCTTAAATTAAGAGTTGGATGCAGTTAATATTTATCCTTATATACTGAAAATCAATACCTGAAATCCACGTGGATTTCAAGTCACAGGACCAGTCAGTGGCCACTCTTGAGCTCCTGTGAGCCACTGTTTACATCACAAAAAGTGGTGAAGAGATGGGTGGAGGTACTTCCCAAAAAAGTAGGGATGTGGGAACGGATGTCTGGAGAAAAATCTGTTAAGCCAGCCTCCTTTATGGCAATATTGAAAGGTGTGGAGCAACTTGTTGAGAGTGGACATGCTGAGGTAGACTCAGCTGAATAATCAGCCATGCTATTTGAGATACCTGTGAGAAATTGTGGAGTTTGAGCATGGAATTTGATTTGGAAAGCTGAGATATAAGAAATGATTGAGAAGAATCATAGATAGTAAGAAATAGAAAGCCTAAAAACATACACATACAGTTTGACTCACTAAAAGCTGTACTAGATTCTTTCAGGTTTGAATGCTGTATTAATAGTAATTCATGTGCTTTTCTCCACTCTTCTAGAAGAGATGCCAACAAAGACAATAAATATCCTGTTCTGATCATCAAAAATAGAGATATGAACTGGGAAAAATTAAAGCTTTCCAGATATATTGGAGATTTGTTTAAATGTTTTTGATTATATATTTGAGAGAGAAAAACCTATTCTCAATTAAAACAATCCTTCAAACTCTTCTGTAGATGAAGTTTCATCACATCAAAGCTTCTGCATGATTTAGAATTTAAAAATCAGTTAGTATGGAATTGGGAAGAATTGAGTTTGGGATCTGTGCCCCTTGCTGTAAATGTTTTCTGCACTCATTAAAACCACAGATAGGCTAATTTACCAGCTGTAAGCTGGTATTGCACCTCTAAACTTACCTGCTTTTTGTTACCTTATCGTTTTCTAAGTGACTGAAATGAATGTATTTTGGTTTTTAATGAATGCACGTCTCTTGTAAGTTAGAAAATGCGGGAATGTGGTGATTATAATTGCATTGAAATATCAGCTAGATATAATTCTAGTAAGGATGCTAAATTTGCCTAGCTTCAGCACCAGGCATCACTGGTGACTCCCTGTGTTCATCATTTATTCATATATGCAAAGCACCTATTGTCATGTTTACATTTAAAACCACATAAAATTTTACTCTAATATACCTATTTTAGAGTAGCTGTGTGTTCGAAGTGTTCTGTTTCAAGGTCTCCATTTTCACTGTGAAACAGCATCTTTTTGCTTTGGATGTACATTTGCTTTAGAAAGTGTGTCAATACAAGTGAACCTGACTTCATAATATTTGGTATAATTTAGATGCAAATGAGGGCTTTGTAATCTGGCAGTCATGCCTTTGTTCTCATTCTTAGTTGGATTTCATCAACATACATTGTAGTCCTTCACAAGGTCGTTTTGGGAACGGGGGATTGTGTACCATTATCCAGCCCATTTTCACTCTAGATGTGGAGGGCCAAAGCAATTCTTTCTGGCAAAGCTTGGTGTTAGTGGAAGCTGCAAGTATTCTTCTTCCTCCTTCTGCCAGCACTGAATTTGGTCCTTTGAGTTTTATTATGAAGTGCTGCCAGCCAATGTCTTAATTGCAGAAGTAGTTAAAAGTACCGGTAATGAGGTGTGCAATCACTAACATGCAGGTTGTCAGAATAATTTAAAGACACTTCAGTTGGCTGCCAGTGTAAAATGATGGGGATTTGTTTGCATTCCAGTAAACAAGGGTTTCCTTTTTTTATTCATCAACACAATTCACTCAGTGCTTTAGTAAATTCGAGAGACCAAGGAATGAGTGTGAAGAAAGCAATGTTAGGATTGATCTTTTCAGGTCTGTTTATTGCTAATTGACAGGATAATATGTACATATTCATAGTTTTTGTGGAGGATTATCTTGTATTGTTAGGTTGGCATTTTCACAACTGTTTCATTAACTTCAGATCAAAAATCAGGGACCTGAGTAGCAGGCAGCTCACTGGTAAACTCTCAGGAAATAAATCTGGAAGAAAATTCAGGGTTTCTTCAAAACTGCGATAGTAGGCTGAAAGACAAAAGGATTTGAACAGATTAAATGAAAAATAATGATGGAAAATAAATATATTTTCATTAGTCATTGCAAAAGAGGTTTTTAATTTTAGTGGTACTGTTGTCTCTTCTGGGTTGATTAAGCAGGGCAAGTTGTTTGCTATTCTTGTTGCATCAAAGACGGTTTAGTATTCTTTTGGTGTCAAATGCAATAAACACTGTCAACAGTAATTATTTAGGATTCTGAACCTGTTCTCTGCTATCTGCTTGTTGCTGTTCATTGCAAACAAATAATTTATTATTCTCATACATGCAAAGTTTGATATACAACCTGGTAGCAAGGCTTTGGTTTGAGTATTTAGTGTGCATGGCAGACATAAAAACAAGGGTGGTGCATGCCTCACTATTTCTTTCAGAAGGTGTCTTGATCAATTTAGATTTATTGTTTTTATTCAAGCATGTAAAAAACACTTCTAGATGCTGATTTTTCAAAGATGGTAAGTTTTGTCTTTCTGCCTTTGATGTGGACACTGGGCAGGTGTAGCGGGCAGACCGCTGGGTTTAAAGTGGGAAAAATATTTATGTTTTATGAGGTGTTCTGAAATGGTCCTAGGGGTCACTTCACACTTCACTGGACTGTACAGAGCCTTGGAAAACTATGTTGAGCTTAAATTTTTTTGTAGATTGTGGTGCTGAGGGGTAAGAGAAAGGTATCTGAGCACTTCCTCACATTGAAATGACAAAACCTGGGCGATGAGTGAAGCTGTATGCCATACTTTAGTGATGCCACCAAAGTCACTGGATAATTGCTTACACCTGTAGATCAGCTTCTGTGGGTTCAGTGTTTGGCTGCTTTAGACGTCAAGTTACAAATGGCAGTTGACATGAAAAGAGAGTACTGAGGTTAGGTCACCTCTCATTTTGCTCATTTCAAGACACCTTGAATGAATTTTGAAGAAAAGTTAGGTTGAAACCTGGTCCATCTTAAGCTGTTTCAAAATCAGGGTGCTATAATGAGCTGTCTAATATCCAGTCTTTCATCTTTGTTTTAAGTCAGCATCAGGGTTGTTTTCTTTTTGTCTCTACCTGGTATCTATATACTCCTCTTAAGGCTATTTTCACACACTTGCTCTTGTTTTGATTTTAAAATGTGTTCCCTCAGTAGGAGACTGTGATGACTCTATTACTGTAAGCATCAAATGAAAGTTATACTCCAGTCTTGTAATTATCCTCTCATGAAAAGCTTAATGAAACATTTTCTGTTCTAGGTTGGCTGTGATCGCAGCAAAAACCTGGTGGATATTTGTGGAGAAAAACATTTCCAGGCATTTGTCTGTGATGCCCTGTCAGTGCCAATCCGCAGCGGTTCTTGTGACGCCTGCATCTCTATTGCTGTGATCCACCACTTCTCAACAGCAGTAAGTCACCCCTCTCTGCTCCACTGTACTGTTGGACTGCTGTGCAGAGCTGCTAATAATGCAGTACAAGCAAAGGCAAGAACAAAATAGGAAGAAATCCAAGGTTTGCGTTTGGTGTAAGCAGTTGTCAGAGCAGTGTTAAGCTATTGTGCTACTGCTGCTTCTTAGACTTTCTGTTCACATTCTCCTTCTGCTGCTCAGGTACCTTTGCTCCCCCTGAAGCTTTGGTCCTATGTTTGGGTTTAATTTTCGTGTGCTTGTAATTAAAGGCACCGGAGAAGGGGGCTCTGCTTTGGGAGTCAAGAGATGCATTGTTTTCCAAGAGATGCATTGTTTCCTGGTTCAGATCTTGGGTTCTTGGGCAGATCTTGTGATTTTGCGTTTTTTTAATCTGTGCATTGGTTGTCCACCTCCAAACAAAAGGAAGACCACTCACCTGTCTGCTGTATCTCTGGGCTGGGTAAGATTCTCCTGGCAGAAACTGTGCCATGGTAACAAGGTTCTAGACCATCTTAGAGGGGCCCCACCGATCTTTCCATACCAGAAATGCAGTGAATGTTTCCAAATCCAGTAAAAAAAAACATAGAAGGAACTCTGTTCTGGAGAAGGCTGACATATCTTTGTTCATGTGGTTGGAGGACCTGTATTTAAGCTGTAAGTCAAACCCCTTCAACTGCAAACTTAGCCTGTGCATCATCAGATGTGGAAGATCTAAATCTGGGATTTTAAATACTGAATCACCATCTTGAAAAGGTGTCTGTCTTATCCAGGTGGGCTGATATGTCCAAGAAATCCTGCTCAGCACAGAACTGTTTTCAAATGGAAAGAGAATAGTAGAATCATTGAGGCTGGAAAAGACCTTTAAGATCATCAAGTCCTGCTGTTAACCCAGCACTTCCAAGTTCACCACTAAACCATGTCCCTGAGTGCCACATCTACAGGTCCTTTAGATACCTCCAGGGATGGTGAATCCGCCACTGTCCTGGGCAGCCTTTTCCAGTGCTTGACATGAATGATGTCTTGATGAAGAAATGGTGTTTAGGAAAATGTCTTGGCTTGCACACAGTGATGGGCTATATTAGGAATGAAAATAAATAGTGGGAAAAAGCCACCTTTTTTTCGAGTTTTATTGCATCTTGGGTAAGGAGCAATTGCTGCCATTTCATTCTCCTGACTTCTTGTTTATGTACTAGCTTCACACTTTTGCTTTTCCTTTCCAGGAGCGGAGACTTGCTACTATCCGGGAACTAGCTCGGCTTCTAAGACCTGGTGGAACAGCACTCATTTATGTCTGGGCAATGGAACAAGAATACAAAAACCAGAAGTCTAAATACCTTAAGGAAAAGAATGATAGTAAAAACAAGGACAAGGAGATGAATACTGGCACAACCCAGAGACCACTTAGTGACCAAGGGCCTGTAAACAGCAGCCAAGACTCAGCATGGTCTGACCAACTCCTTAAAGACTTGAAGGACGAAAGCTGTGGTGCCAAGCCAGTAGCAGACTTGAGACTGCCTGTTCACACTAACAGAACCTCCTTTCACTCTCAAGATTTGCTGGTTCCCTGGCACCTGAAAGGTGGTACTAAAAAGAAAGAGGGAAGTGTTGATACAGTGTTGGTTCCAGGAGGCTCCAAAGAATCACAAGAACTCAGCCCTGTTTTCCACCGCTATTACCATGTGTTCTGTGAAGGGGAACTGGAAGCAGTGTGCAGATCCCTGGATTGTGTGAGGGTTCAAAAGAGTTACTATGATCAGGGAAACTGGTGTGTGATTCTAGAAAAGTTGTAGCCTGTGATGCTTCCTTTACTATCTGTAGAGTTTTCTTTGGTTTTTGCAGTGAAAGGTATTTTGTGAAAGGTATTTTTAATGCAGGCTGTAGCTATTGACTCTTTTAAAATAACAGAATAAAGATTGTATATTGACTTAATAACAGTGGCTAGCACTGCGTGCATATGTTAACAAAATAATGGCCAAACTCAGCTACTGCCTCTGCAGAGTGTTTGCTTTACTTCTCTGAATTACAGTGAAGAAGATTAAGTGGGAAAATACTGTCCATGCAAATCACTAAAGCCAGTGTTGAGCTTTTAAAGACAAAGGGCCTGGTTCTCCCTTCTCTGGCACCATTTTATATTGATGTAGCCGCAGTGCTTTCCGTGCAGTCCACAGCTAATTGGAGTAGAGCTTTGGGCAGGAAAGGCAGAGCTGAATGGCCTATGAAGCAGTTAAGCTGAAGAGTCAAATTGTTGCCTCAAGTTTGATCCTGCCTGTTCTGGTTTCCATGAGGGGTGACAGATCTCCTTCAGTTTGGAATTTACTCTCTTGGTTGTGATAATAATGTTTTCCTCAAAGGGAACTGGAAAGTTAGTGGGATACCACAGACATTTTTCTCTTCCTTGACTCTCAAATATCCACAATTCATGCTGTCCACCCCCAGATTTCTGTAGCTCTTCATTGTAGTATTGTGTGAAAGCTCCTGTGAGGTGTGAGTTCCAGCCCAGCTGGAACAGCCAGACCAGCTCTGCTACACACCTGCATTCCTACGAGTGCACATCTCTGTGCCTGTAGCTCCAGGACTTGTGGGGGTGGGATGACCCTGAGATCCCCTAGGGAGAAAAATGGGGAAAATATTAAAGTTAAGGCAGTTTTGGTGCAGGTTTTCTGCTGGATGTTTTCAACATCCTAAATGTTGGCAGTGAAGCAAGTTTTATTTAATGTACTTCAGAAGAACAGAGGACTGGAGTAGAGGGGAACTGATGCTGGGCTGGCTGACTCAGAGCAGGCCTTTTGGCTGGGGCCTACGAGGACTAGTGCAGTTTATTTGATACAATTCTTGTGCTACCAAAGGAGTGTGACACCTGGAATGCATTTCTGGAACTAAAATAATGGGCTGACTTTTGTAGGGTGAATGGCTATTGGTGCCTCTGGAAACCAGTGCTGCTAAGCTATGCTGTCATTGCCTGTAGGTATAGCAAGATCTATGGTATTGGCAAGTCATGCTGCTGTAAATAATGGCATATAAACTGAGGTGCCCATCCTAAATCATGTGGGGACTTCAAGGACAGCTTGGCCTAGTCCTGCCTGCCTCCCATGTGCAGGTTAAAGGCTGCTGTGCTGGCAGCCTCCTCACAGTCACCATTTCTCCTAGGTTCCTGTCTTGTGATGGAGAAAATCCGAGGGGAACGGGAGCAATAAGAGAAGAGCTTGCTGTCACCACAATTCACCTGGCCTGTGCTTTAGTTGCAGTCTGCTTTCAAAGAGCCCTTGGGAAAGGAGGTCTCATTCCTCATCTGCACAAGCTGTCCACGTAGCAGCAGCCTTGGCCTAACTGATCTCTTTTGTTTGGACAACTAAGGAAGCACGTCTGTAGCAATGAGCCCTCTTGGGCATGTTCAGGGGCTGATTTGCACACATTCAATGAGTATCACATAGCTGGAAACATGTCCTGTATCAGGGCCTGAGCTGGCTTCAGTACTGGGACACAGTTTGGGTGCAGGAACTCCCCCCTTTCCTGGCTGGACCGTGGGACCAGAGCTGTGCAAGGCTGCACGGTCAGTGTTGTCACTGTGAGAAAGGGCAGGGACAGCCTCTGCTGGGTGTCTGTGCAGTGACTAAGTCACTAAACTGGGCTTCCTGTTATTTCTGATTATGTGGATTGCATTCATGTAGAATAAAGTAGGAGGGCACATCTCTGAAGCTCTGTCTGCATGGTCCTGTGTTTGCTGGTGCCTGGACTCCTGCTGAGCACACAGCAGCTGCTGTTGGGTTTGTCCATTGCCTGTAGCTGTGTTTTCTTTAAGAATATATGGTGTTCTGGCAAGGAACAATTAACTGCTTGAAAGTCCTTCTGAAATGCTGCCATATCATGACCTTGTGTGACAAATTAGGAATCAGGTCTGCAGTTGTGCTCGATTACTCAATGTACCCTTGTTCTGACTGGGGATAGCTCAGAGGTGCTGCCTCTAAATCCACTGCTGGCTCTGACTGGACACAGGGTTAAGCACTGTTCTAACCTGGGGCTCAAATGCATCAAGTAGACAAAGCCTGAATAATTGAATGTGGACTTTATGTAATACTGATCTATTTTTTGCAGGCCCTGTGGCTCCTATAGAGCTTTCCTGCTTTCCCTCTGTTTCCCTGGCAGAGGCAGCATTAGGCAGTGTCTGGTGTCATATTTAGTATTTCTTGTCTTCCAGGCTGATTAACATCCCATATGTTTGAATAGGTCAGATTCCCACTCACTAGGTCTGAAGTACCTGGATTGTCTGAGAGAAAAGTCAGATTTTATTGTCAGTCTTTTGGATGCCATCAGTCTTCCTGCAAGGTTTTCCTTTTAGCTGAGTCACAGCAGCTTTTTCGATCCATTTCATGCTGGCTCAGAGCAGAAAGTGTCACTCTCCCTGTCCTAGTGTGAGCTCCAGTGGGTCGAGGTTCTGGCATGGAGAACACCAGCTTGGGCAATACTGCTTGGACAGGCACACTGAGTTGAACATGCAGTACATAATTCCTTACTAAAGATGCTTTTCCTGGCATTTCTGAGGGCTGTGAGCCAGAGCACAGTCCCAGCAGCACACCATCTCTTCAAAGACAGTAGCAAAGTTAAAAGTACTCTGACATCCTCTGAGGCCTGGAAATGTTACGAAATATTTCTTTGGTTAAAGGCAGAGAGTCTCTTCAGATGCTCAAAGAGGAATCAAGTGGTGAAGGAGAAAATGACAAGGGAGGAGGGCAGGTAGATGTTAACAAAATGTATTGCAGAGATTTACAACACAGAATTACGTGCCATCACAGCTGCCCTCTGCAGTATTCACTTGCCCCTTTTTACCTCCTGGAAGTGATAATGAGATGAAACTCTGTGGTCAACAGTTGGGCTTAAATGTTACAAGTTGCTTTGTGCACTGGTTTTCATAGTAATTATGTTTCCTTTTTGGCCTTATCGAAATAACAAATGTGCTTAAATGGTTATTCATTTGCAGTCTAGAAGATAAAGGGAAAGCAAAGCTCCATGTGAGCATGACCTGTGCTGTGAATGCCAATGCCTCTCCTGTGGCAGTCCTTCCTGATGTCCCAATCATCATCAAAGCGCCTCGGTGCAGCCAGGACTAGGGAGGTGGGAATTCCTACTCTGGCCCAAATATGACCCTTGGTTTAGCTCTGGGCACATTCAGGCAAACATCTGGTGGTGTGACCAGAGGTGGCTGTTTTGGGGGTCACTGTCCCCCTTGTTCCCAGCCTCCCATTCCAGAGACCACCCCAGGTCAGGTGCCTTGACCCTGCACTGGGCAGACCTGTACCATGTGTTGCACTGTCCTGTCCTGACAAAACAGGGGCTTCAGAGCATACCTGGGCTTAAAGCAAAGGGCATGATGAGGTGATTTCTTGTTCTGGGGCAGGCAAAAAATGGAACCTGCAAAATATTAACTTCATAGAGGTTCTTCTGACTGATGTCCTGGTGCAGCCTAGCCCGTGACAAAAACTGCTCCAGACTGCAGAGATGCTGGATTTCTCTGGAAGTGCTCAATTTAAGCTTAGCAGGGAGAGGTGTAGGACAGCACATGGTAAAGGACAACATGCTGATTGCATTGCTTTGCTGAATGAGAGCCGCAAAAAGCTGAATGGGGACCACAGCTTCTCTTAAGAGAGCTTGCAGGACTGGCCTTAGCCCAGTGAGCAAAAGATGAACTCTTACTCTGTAGTGCCCACCAAAGTCACTCAGTCATGCCCTTCCTCAGCTGGAAAGGGGAGAGAAAATTTAATGAAAGGCTCATGGGTTGGGATATCACTGGGGAAACATCACTTGCTAATTATCATCATGGGCCAGAGCAGAAAAAGGAGAAGTAAAACTAAATCTTAAAAACACCTTGTCCCCACCCTTTCCTTCTTCTCAGTCTTTATTTTATTTCTGATCCTTTAATTCCTCCTTGCAGTGACACAGAGAATTGGGGAATAGGGATTATGGTCACTTCATCACATGTTGTTTCTGCAGCTGCTTCCTGTTTTCATACCAGGATTAGGAATCTTCTTCCTCTCACAGAAGCATTATGAATATGAAACTTGTAATTCATGCAAGTAAAAATACAGATGTCAGACATTCTCAGTACAAATTGAATGTCAATAAGCACCTTTGGGGAACCACGTGCCCAAAATAAATGTCACACATCTGTCACTGCATACAGCAAATGCTCTGAGTTTTGCAAACTATTCCCCTGACAGTACTAGGTGGATGAGGAGCCTTCCCAAACACTTAAATTATGAGAGATTTAGAGTGATAACATTTTCCATATATTACAAAATTTTCATGTTTACCAGAATATAAAAAAAGCCTTTTAGTTTCAGAATTCCAGTTCTGTTGCACAGAAACACTTTCCACTTGCAAAGTGAAAATGATAAAGATTTGCCTAGAAATACTAAAGAAGATTAATAGCTACTGTCTCCAATGTGCTTTGTTTTGTGTATTCTTCTTGCTGCTACAATTAAGGATTTTTTGTCATTATCACTTTCTGTGTGTCACTATGGTTTTTTATAATTTATTGTGGAGAAAAGAGGGAAAGACACTTCATTCATTATTACAAACCTCTTATAGGTGTGTTAATGTGCTTTATTATGAGGGGATTATACTGACAACACCAGCATTTGGACCCTAATTTGTTATGCAACTAACTTGCTCTGCCTTAATTAGTATATGTCCTCTTGGGGCAGAATCAGAATTGCATTGCTTTGTCTAAACTTTCTGAAAGACCATGCCTGACATCCCAAGTGGCTGTAAATGGAACATTTTCCTTCTCTCACCTGCCTCCTTAACAGATATTTGCTACAGAGATGCTTGTTGAATGCAGACAGCTTGTTCCTGTGCCTGTTGGTGCTCCCATCCACAAATTTCTTGACCAAGCCAAGACTGTAAAAGACACCTGTGTTGAAGTCTACAGCTTGGGTTAACAGCAAGACCCTGGATGGTTTTTATCTGGCTGACATAATTTTATACAGTATTCTTGTCACATTTCTGCACTTGCAGCAAGCCACCACTGGTGTGCAAATTCTCAGAAACTTTACCAGTATTTTAAGCTATTTTAAAGGTATCTTTGTTTAAATAGTTGGATCAGGGACAGAGAGAGAGTGCTCTGACATGAAACTCTTCTCTACCCCTTAAGCAGGCTATGCCTGTGTTTTACCATTAAAAACAGCAACCCCAATGACAGCAGTACTGTTCCCTTTGATTTTATGAAAGCAGTGGCAGGAAATTTCCAATTCACAAGCAAATAAGGTGGAGAGATATGTCAGTGCAGTATCAGTAATTCATTTTCTCCCTGCAATGCAGAAATGCTCCATATTATTACTTTAACATGATGACAAGCTTACTTTTGTTAAAAAACTAATGCCCTTTATCTAAAAGAAACCAAAAAGAAAACCAAACCTTGACCACAATAAACTGTAGAGATGTATTTATTCTTAGCTATGTCATCTTACATTTCTCATGAAATTTAATTAAAAGGAAAACTATTGAACCAAAGCACAAGACAGTAGAATAAATTAATATGAAATATATATTTTTATAAATCATTTTGTGCTTCTTCATGTGATGTCTTATTCAGACTCTAGATCAAAACTGAAAGTGTGATTCCAAGGCCTAGAGAGAGTTTAGAAATTACTAAGAATAAAAGTAGCTCATACTATGTTGCTGAGCCATTCTGTCTTCTCAGATAGTTCATCTTTGATGCCTTGTGCAGAGCAGAAGATGAAGCAGTACGTTTATTATCGCATTCAACTGCTCAAACACACATCAGTCCCTAATGTTAGGCTCCTCATACACTTGGGTGAATTCAAAGCATAAAATTGCAACCACTGAACTGCTAAAGCACCCATCTCAGGGAGGCAGAGTCCTTTGCAGTCTGCTGCAGCTGTCCCTGGCAAAAATTCAAAAAATTCATAAGTTACAATCTGGCAATATCTGAAGCTCTGTTAGAACAATTACAATGAATCCCACGTTCCTGCTATTAGAAAGCAAATCCTGCCTTCAGTACCAATTTCAAAGCTCCACAGCTTTTCACACTGCCTTATTCTAGTTAAAAATGGCAAGGATAAGAAACAGAGAAGAGGTTGTTCGTTCTTTTTTCCCCTGCTTGTCTCTTGCTTAGTTTCCACAAGTGATTTGCACAGTACCTCTTTACGCATTTTCCTGTCCTCTCTAAATCTATTAACACAAATCTGCTGTTTTTTCCCCCCTCTTTCTTCCTTTGCAGATTAATTTTTTTTATGCACAACCTCCCTTTCTGTGGACTTGTTTGTGTGTGCCATCCATCTTTTCACCTTTCTTTATGTATGTATTTCCTCTCTGGTCTCATGGCCTCTGAATTCTCACCCACATTAGATTTCCTAATTTACCAATACAGAAATAACTCCTTGACTCATAAGTAATGACATGCTTGAGTCCTTGAAAATCCTAACACTTTATATTTCCCATTCAAATCCTCTCTTCAGGTTATTTATCTCTGGGCCTCTTATAGGCATCTCAAGCTGGGAAATTTTGACATAAAGCCCTTTAGTAAGTAACCCATCTGGTAACTAGCTTGATGCTGCTTTTAGTTTAACATAAGAACCAGTCCCTAGCAGTTTCTTCATGACCCTTTTGTTAATGGGTTATGCCCTTCAAGAGAGCTTGGTTTCTTTGTGGAATGCTTCCTATCTTTTTTTTTCTGCTACATATACTCACTTCACATCTCACTTTCCTCCCTCTTCATCCCATATTCTGAGGAAGGTTCAGAGGGTGTTTTATTTAGAATTCATCAATGCTTCTCACCAAGCTACCACAATGAGAGAATATATTTCCTCTGCCCCAGCTGTTGAGTATCAAGTATACACTAAAAAAGGAAAAAAAAGTTTATTTATCATGCATTCTTCTTGGGTCTAAGGCTTTCTTGGGTCTCAGGCTGTATGTGACAAGGATGTAAATTAGAAGGTGTTCTGGAGTAAAAAATATTTGGGCCAATTCCTTTGAATGAAGAAAATCTGATTATGGAAATGTAGTTTATCTGCATACTTAAAATTAGAGGAATTACTGAGATTAATCTCTTTCTGTTGCTATCTTGCAGATTAAATAAACACAATTGTGCAATCTCTGGTGCTGTTCCCATTCTCTTTCATTTCTGTTACAAAACCTGAAAGATATGGAGGCAGCTTGCAGGCCACAGGTAGATTTATCACTCCAAGATCCCTGGTAGGAGGTTTGTTAGGATGGCCAGAGTTCTTGCCTCACCTTTTTTCTTTCCAAATAATCCTTCAGTTGAGTCAATTCACTTGTACAGACTGACATGCCAAGTAGTCTCCTGGGAGAACAGGCAGGAAGAAACAAAGGGTCAAAAATCACTTCTTGCCCATCTTCCCTGTATAAAAAGTGCTTGGCTTTACAAGGCAGGAAGACTTCATTATTCCAATATGACCAATCCCTTTCTGAATCCACCATCTTGGCAGGACAGCCTGCAAGGATGTGTTTATATCTTGCCTGTGTCAGCAGCTCCCTAAGATGCTTCTGAGAGGCAGGGTAAGGGCTTGAAACAACATCATTGGGAAATATTAAATGGAACTTGACTATGGGACATACAATGGTCTCTCCCATTCTGAAACTTCTAGGACAAAAGAGCCCAAAAAGCACACTAAAGGAAATGCAGTGTCCTCCCACTTAGGGTCTCTTTTCCAGCTCGGTGGTATCCAGCATGGTGGCATATGCTTGGAGATATGCTTGCTTAGTGTAGCCTGTGTGTCAGCATCCACAGGGGCCTGGAGGGGCATTTGTGCTTCCAAATGAGGTGAGTGGCAAGACAAGCTGGTAGTGTCGGGCTTGTCAGAGGATTTCCTATCAAGAACAGTGACAAAGACAGTGACTTGGGATGTCAGGCATATTACTCAGTATTTACAGCTATTTCTGGGTCAAGGGCTAAGACAAGAATTGGATATAAAATTGCCCTTCCCTCTAAACATAGTAGTATAACACAAAGAAAAATGAAAAGTAATTTCAGGAATTGTGGGGTGAAAATTGGAGAGGAGTAAATTGTTCAAGTTGCTGCTGAAAGAGACAATTATGAACACTCTCTGTGGCAGTCAAATTCTCTGTACAATTATTGTCACAGTGCTGTAGTGCCTTGGAGCCCTTTCTATGGAGCAAGTCCTGACTGGTCTCAACAATTTTTTCCCACAACTGTTCACCTTTTCATAAGAGAAAAACATGCTCAAAACTTTTTTTATTCTCTATATTGCCGTGAAAGGAGGAGACTCTCCTGCAATACTCCACGTGTACAGTCCAGCTGGGATGGTTACTGCAGCTCCACTCAGTTTGCTGTGTGCTGCCCATGTGGGTGTGCACTGCACTGAGCTACAGCACTGCAGGAGAAAAGGACAAAGACAGCCCCAAGGTCTCAGGAGCAGCCAAAGGCTGTGGTTACTCTGTACACTGTCTCAAATAACTCTGTACACTGTCTCCAATATCAGTTTAAGGTATTGCTGCTCTTGCACCAAATGGGCTGGTACAATTCTGTGGGACTATGCTGGGATGTAGCCTCTGGAGCTGGACTACATTTAATAATCAAAAATACGCTTTAATCTTACTTAAAACTAAAACCAACCCATTGCACTGCATTGCAACTCTGTCTAAGAGTATTTTAGTTATTATTGTACTGGCCTGATGGATAGGGATGATAAATGAAAGCCCCAGGGCTTTAATCCCCTGCCCCAGCCAGGTGATCTTGAGTCAGTGTTTGTGTCTCACTTTCAGAGCAGCTGATCTGAAGCTCCCTGACATGGGCCGCTCTGGCCCTCTCCAAGATGAGCAGGCACCATAAGATGTAGTCATTTCTCCCCAAAGGAGAGAAATGTGTTACCAGTCTCAGCACATCACAGACAGGATGAGTGTTACCCCTGCTGTGAGCTTCCTGTCTGATAAAAATGTTTTCAACTTCTCAAAGGAAAAAAAGGCCAAACAAAGCAAGCATGTAAAAGCTTCCCAAGAAATGAACTGAATGAGTTATTTCACATGTGTAACAGCTACCTCACAAAACATTTATTTGTAAAATAAAATAATTTAGGTTGGACGAGACCTCTAAGATCACCAACCACTAACTCAGAACCGCCAAGTTGTCACTAGAGTATTTCCCAGATAAAGGATTCACTTTATTACAGTTATGAAACTTGGGTGGGGAGAGGGAAAATGATGTCTCTAAACCCCATCCCCCTGGTCTGCTGAACTAGGGCCGAAATTATCGTCTCTTCTCAAAGAAGCTGAGGAAATTAACCAAGTAACTGTTGCTCCGGGGCAGACAACTTGTAATTTGCTATTGAATATGGAACAACGCGTGAAACATTGTTCCATCCACCACAGCCTCCTCATTTGTTCTCATTGCAAGCTGAGCTCTCCTTTCCAAGCCAGGCTGTCAGGAGCCTCAGTGTCACTGGGGCTCTTTTGTTGCTGCCAGGAGCACTCTTCTTGATGGACAGTAGAAAATCGTCTGGTTTTTCACTTCAGGTGCTCACCGCACAATTGAGGCACTCACAGCACAATTCAGGCAAGAGGAACTAATAACCCGGGCATTGCTGCTGCATTGATTTTTGGGTGAGGTGTTCTATCATTTCATGGCAGTGAATTTAGACACAGTTGCTTTAATTTTCTCCTGAGTAAACATAATGAAATTTCTATGAAAGAAATGTGCTTTTCCCTGTAATTGCATCATTCTTTGTTTGTTTGGGTTTTTTCTTGTTGCAATTTCTCCAAGGACTGACATTTTTATTTCTGAGACAAGACAATGAAAATTCCTTTCTGAGTCTAAGTAATCCCTCAGAACTGAATGTAAAGGACTGCTTGATAGTACCAATGGCAACTGAAAACTAGGTGGTTTTAAAAATGAACAGAATGAGAATTAACTAAAGCTAAGTACATTTTGACTGGGGTGTGCTGCCTTTCTGTCCTCTTACCAGCATCTTACTGGGTATTGTTTTTCTTTAGTATGAGGACTTCATAATGTGTTGTTGAGATAAGAAATTCTCTCCAGCATCATGGTGAAAAAAGATTTTGTATTCTCAGAAAAAAGAACCTTTTTTCCCTTAGTGAAGCCTTGCCTCTTATTTAAAGGAAACTGCACAGGATCGCACTGAGGTGAGGGGATTTTTTTTTAACCTTTTTGAAATAAAAATAAAACATCAAACTGAGAGTTGAAGGCAAGCAGTGAAAGTTGGAAGCATGGAGATTTATAACACAGGTCAGTTAGAGAGTCACCAGTTTCTTTCAGAGTAAGTGTAAAATGTGCAATTAATGGGAAAATAATACTTCACTAGGAAAGGTCAGTTCCTCCCTGAAGGAGCTCATCAAAAATCAGTATCTCCAAAAGGCTGTTTAATTTTGGCACAGAGAATGAGACTACCGAACAGAGGTGCCCAGCTGACCATTAAAACTGGTATACCAAAAAGTCGTTCTCTAGGCTCACTGAAGATTTCTCAGCATGTGAGGAGGTCTCAGACATAGTAATATCTTTAAAGAAATAAGGCTAAACTTTAATTTTTACCTGCTTCCTTTGAGAAAATACTTTTCTTGAACAAGAAGAGGAAATGAAACTAAATTATGTCACCATTTCCTTAAAAGCTGCCTTCAAAATTAAAGGCAGCTCTCAGAAATTACTTTCTAGGTTTTACTCAGTTTTTGAGATTCTAGAGTGTATTTACATCACAGTTTCTTTCCTAAAACCAGGAGTATTAGAAAATGGTTTTAAATTAAAATTTACACAACCACCCTATTAATGACATGGAGGATTACAGGTATGAAGAACAGCACCTAACACTGCAAGAGCTCATCCCGTGCTTTGAATCCTCTTTTTTGTCTGTAACCTTCTGCTGTAGAAAACACATTCCCTGTTCTCACTCCCAATTGTCCACATCTGTCACTATTCACACTATGCCAGTTTCCAGACTTTC
Organism: Cyanoderma ruficeps; assembly: GCA_008694505.1. NCBI lineage: Eukaryota > Metazoa > Chordata > Aves > Passeriformes > Timaliidae > Cyanoderma > Cyanoderma ruficeps. Next base: position 9,169,350 of record VZDJ01000158.1, read on the forward strand.
TGTTCTCATTTTTAAATACTTCCTAAACTGACTCAGTCACAAGTAGTTGGCTCAGCTCATTGACTATCAATTTTCTGTTTAGATTTAATACAAATCTATTAAGCCCATATGCCTGGCTGTGTGCTGAGCGAGTCAGAGAGCACCCATTTGAGATCCTCTGCTGGCTGCATGGAACAAGTGGTAGCACTGGGATAGAAAGAAACCAATTTGTTTGTGAGAAGAGCACATCACAAACTGAGAAGAGGTTTTCCTTAATGGGGCAAACATGCTCTTTTCTTGGTTCTCCTCTCTCAAGCAGTGTACTTTGCTGCATATAGCCAAGGACTGAAAGTAGCATTAGTCAATCCTGCTGGAACATCTTCTGAATCCATCTGTTTGCTCTGTAAATGGCTCCCTGAAGAGGGTTCACATGCTGCTTTTCCAAATGGTGCCTATGAAAGTCTATCAGTTATCATTCTGCACCTAGTGGTGATCTACAACAGGTTTTTCTTGAGATGCTGTTAACTGTCAGCATAAATTGAACAAATATGCAAATTCAATTTACACATTTAATACCACCATGGAGATGATGATTAAATTACTGTTATCACTTTGAAAACATACTGTCCCATGCAAATAGCTAACAAATTACCCAAGCTCTACGCTCAGACCTTGGCCTAAAGAACATTATTACTTGGCAGCTGTGGACACATTTGGTGTCAGACACATTAATAATGTTCTGATCCTGTCCCAAAGAAGTTATGTCCCAGATAAACATTTGCTTCACCAGAGGCATAGAAGCGCTGTCAAATACTGTTGGCCAACTGCAATTTTCAAGTGCTTGTGCAATTTTCAAGTGCTTGAACACGCCTATTTCTGAATTTCCCTCTGCTCACCCAGGTATATTCTGAGCAGCTGGCACCCTGACATTACAGAGGTCACAGTCTAGCATGGGTGCACTGAACTGGCAAGAAAGTATCTGGAAGATCGCCCGGAGGTGTTCACAGTAGTGGGGAGCACTAAGCATTGCATGGCACGGGAACCTCTGAGCATCTTTTGGGCCAGGTTCCCTTGTTTACTCTCATTAACGCCAGTCTGGACAAGCAGGCCAGAGTCTGCTTAAGGGAATTTCAGCCCATCAGGAGGGATGAGCCTGGACATCAGCATCCCCACTATTGAGGACTACATTTAGTGCTTGGTGTGCAGCTGCAGGCTGAGCTCTGGGGAGAAGCCTGAGCCTGAGGCAAGAAACTGTGAAACTGCCAAAGGGCACAGGGACCTGTGGTGCCAGCCAGGTGCCGGACACTCAGGCACATGGAAGGAGCCAAGGGTTTCAGACATGACTCTGCTTGGATTGTGCTTGTGAGGGTATAAGAATCCTGGGGTTTCTCCATTTGGGGTCCTTCCTTGAAGGCACCCAGCTCAAATTGTTATTTTGTTGTAGTATCGTGATTAAACTGTTTTAAGGATTGAGACGTCGGAGACGTTGCTATGGGAAACCTGGGGTCAAACTGGTAAAGAAACCTTGTCTGACTGCGGGGTGTGTATCTGCCAGGGCCAGCTCAGGCACTGGAGAGGCTTCTGGATGGTTGGGCAGGGAAGTTTTCTTGATGTCCCTTGAAGGACTGTGTGGTCCTGTTGGTCAAGGGTTCCAAGCCCAGGATTCCAATAAGCTGCTGTGCCATGAAATGGTATTTGCTGTGACCTCCACCTGTGAGGCTGGTGAGCTCTGAGCAAGTTGTGGGAAACCCACCTGGGTGCGTGGAATGGGGCAACCCTGGATGTATGGACAGACTAGGGAATGAAATGCTGGAAAGCAGCACCATGAAAAGGAACCTGGGGTCCTGATTGATGGCAAGTAGAACATGAGCCAGCAGTGCCCTGGCAGCCAGGAGGGCCAACCCTGTCCTGGGGTGAATCAGGCACAGCATGGCCAGCTGGGAGAGGATTGTCCCCTCTGCTCTGAGCTGGGGTGGCCTCACCTCCAGTGCTGGGGGCAGTTCTGGGTGCTACAATATAAGAAAGACCTTGAACTACTAGAGAGTGTGCAAAGGAGGGCAACGAAGACGGTGAAGGGACTGGAGAAGCCGTATGAGGAATGGTTGAGGTCACTTGGTGTGTTCAGCCTGAAGAAGACTGAGGGGAGACCTCATCATGGTCTGCAGCTTCCTCATGAGGGGAAGAGGGGCAGGCACTGATCTCTTATCTCTGGTGACCACTGACAGAACCCGAGGAAACTGGCCTGCAGGTCAGTCAGGGGAAGTTTAAGTTGGATATTGAGGAAATTGTGATTCCTGGGGATGGTCGTGTGCAGGAGCTGGACTCGATGATCCTTGTGGGTCCCTTCCAACTCAGGATACTCTGATTCTATAACCCTCTCATGAGCCGAGCGCGTCGCTACGGACGCCGGCGAGAGCAGAGGGGCTGAGAGACCCGGCACCAGAGCCCGGCTCTGGGGAGGTCCCCGCCGTGGCCCCATGCCCCCGTGGCCGGCTATCCCCGCTGTCCCCGCCGTGCTTGGCGGTCACCCCTGTCCCTGCCGTGCCCCGGCGGCCGGCTATCCCCCCTGTCCCCGCTGTCCCTGCCGTGCCCCAGCGGCCGGCTATCCCGGCTATCCCGCCTATCCCCGCTGTCCCCGCCGTCCCCGCCGCGCCCCGCACCCCGCCGGGAGGAGCCACCGTCACCCCGCCCTGCCCTTGCTAGGGACGCTGTTCACGACAGCGTCGCGGCTGGGCTGCCGTACGGCCGCTGCGCGCTTTCCGGCGGGCAGTGCGGATGGCGTCCGTGCCGGAGGGCGAGCGGAGCCGGGAGCAGCGGGAACGGGAGCGGGAGGCGCTGCTGGCGCAGGTGGGGTGACCGGCCCGGCTTGGCCTTGCTCCGGGGCCGTTCAGCACCTCCCCGGTCCCCAGGCTTGGCGCTGGGTGCTGGCGGGGTCGGTGCGCTTCCGAAGGCTGCCCTGGCCGCGGCAGCCGGAGGAGGGGACGCCGTGGGGAGAGTCCCTTTGTGCCGAGGGAGCCGGGCTGCGGCACCGACTGTGGCAGGAGGCAGCCTGGAATTGCTGAGTGACACCCAGCTGATTTCGTGCGTTTTACCAGTTGTGGTGTTGATCCTCTTGGTGTTTCACTTACTGTGTATTTCTGTGTTTACACCTTTGGAAAGAGCCGGAGTCGGTCTTCTTCACATTCTTTCTTCAGATTTTGTTGTACATTGATACACCCTCACTCCCCGGCCTTCTCTAGGCTGAACAGGCCCAGCTCTCTGCCTTTCCTTAGTTGAGACATGAAAGGCTGCTCCTTCTCCTTGTCTTGTGGCCTGTCGTTCCTAAAGAACCTGTATCCCTCCATTGCAACATTCTGGTCGTGGAGTGGTAATAACTTGAGGTTGTGTGCGTGTGTTGAGAATTGGGAGCCTGATTTCGTGGGGTCAGATACTTGCCTGGTGATGTGTTGCTGTACTGTAAGACAAGAATTAGGAGGCTCCCGGTCACGGCTGCTTTGGTAGAGCTGCTGTGTCTTGGAGACCCGTGCTAATCCTGGTGCATTTTGTTCAAAACCTGCCTATGTGCTGGTTTTGGTGTTTGTGGTGATTCTTGTTGAGACTTGTAGGTAGAGTGAATGCTGACGTCACAAATGGCACCTCACTTAAGTGACATGGCTTGTTTTGGGGTTTAAGGGGGGGATAACAAGAGAAGTGTAAGAGAAAGACTGTGGAAAGAGAATGAGATTGTGAAATTGGCTGAACATAAAGTTAATACAAGAGAGTTCTGTAAAATAGTTAAATGAAATGGAGAGGGAAATAGAGAAGTGCTATCTGCTGGTTCTTTCAGATAAAAAACTAGGTTGTATGAGGGATATTACCAGCAGCCAGCTTAAAGAAGACGAAAGAAGTGAACTTTCAGATGATGTAGGGTCTCTTGTGTAGCATGTTGCAAATACCAGCACTGTACTTCATCCAGACAAGAATAGCTTAAAATCTAAAATAAATGGTGAAAGCTATTGATTGAAAAGTTGTTGAGCCTCAAATTGCTGGAGGATGCAGGAATATTTTGGAGATAGCTCACTTTGAACTTAAGCCTGTATGCACTTCAGCTTCCCTGGGCGTTGCTGGACATTTTTTAGTTGGGATATAGCTTAGATTCTCAGTTGTGAGAATGCCAGAGCACTGAGAAATCCAATACAGGGAAACAGAATGAAGTATAATTTGTGAAATACTAGCCACTGTGATTCTTCAAGTCCATTTTTTCGTGGAGTGTGGGAGACAATGGTGTTGTTTTCTACAGAAGTTAACCATTAGAGATGCTTGGTCCCTGTATGGCTGATGAGAAACTTCCCTGATGTGGCTTTTCAGCCTCTTACTGAAAGTCACAGTGTAGAGTCTGTGTTATATTTCCACGTTGTTATGTTTTCACTTCCAAGCAACCTAAAGCTAAGTCAGATTCTCTGATTTTCAAGGGTTCTCCAGGGTGCATTGAGTAGTATTGAAACATAGATTAATGATCAGGTGGTTTTCTTTGCTGTTGCTTGTAGTATTGCTGTGTTCGTCATCTTAGGAATGTCCTTGAGGTATTTCTTTTCCTCGCTGTAAGAACGACAAGTTGAAGTAAGGAGAGGCCATACTGAAGGTTGGGAGTTTCCTCCTCACCCCCTTTTCTATACCAAAGTTTTAGAATGTGTTAGCAACAGTGCATCATGAGCATTTTATCCTGTACAAGTCCATGTGGGCCAAAGGAAGCTGTAGATTCCTTTTTTGCTGATTTGGCTGATAGAGCAATTTAAGAATGAACCTTTTTTTTTTTAAAACTCATTTCATGTTTCCTCTTCCCATTTATGGACCCAATAAGCTAATATAGCTATGTAAAGGGGCAGCATTTTTAAGACTTCTCCTGTAGCTACTCTGTTATTTCTGTGAAAAGTCAGTTTAGCGTTTTATAATGTGAAAGCGTGAGGATGTCATAGTTGCCACATCAATACTCTGCTGTCTCCTTTTCAGAAATGGACTTGCAGCTGCCTGTGTGAGAACAGATTAATGTCCTAAGTGTAGTGACTCTCTCTGCTTTACTGTGACTGTGGCTGGGCTGCCTGCTGCAGTGGGACAGCCAAGCAGCTGAGGGAGGCGATTGTCCCCTCTGCTCTGCGCTGGGGTGGCCTCACCTCCAGTGCTGGGGGCAGTTCTGGGTGCCACAATATCAGAAAGACATTGAACTATCAGAGAGTGTCTAAAGGAGGGCAACAAATACCGTGAAGGGCTTAGAGGTTGCAGGTGTATGAGGACTGGCTGAGGTCACTTGGCCGGTTCAGTGTAGGGAAGAGGAGACTGAGGAGAGACCTCATTGCAGTCTGCACCTTCCTTGTGAGGGGAAGAGGAGGGGCAGGCACGGATCTCTGTGGTGACCAGTGACAGGACCTCTAGGAATGGCCTGAAGCTGTGTCAGGGGAGGTTTAGGTTGGATATTAGGAAAAGGTTATTCACCCAGAGAGTGTTTGGGCACTGGAAGAGGCTCCCCAAGGAAGTGGTCACAGCACCAGCCTGGCAGAGTTCAAGAAATGTTTGGACAACGCTCTCAAGCACATGGTGTGACTCTTGGGGTATCCTTTGCACAGCCAGGAGTTGGACTCAGTGATCCTTATAGGTCCCTTCCAACTCAGGATATTCTGTGATTCTATGAACAGAACTAGGAAAAAATATTGCAAGATAGTTTTTCTCAATGTCTTGTTTTGATTGTCTTGCTTAGAAAGGCAGCAAGAGATTAGCAGGAATTTACCACAGCTGGCTAACATAGTCATGACAGTTATTTGGTTGTTGTAATCCTGGAAGCATTTTACTTTGGGAAAGACAGTTGGAAAGCTGTGTTGTCTTTGCTTCTGGTAGTCTGAAAAATTTGCAGAAATAACTGTATTTTAGCAGATCTGTTTCTGGAAAGATGAGATGTTCAGCCAACTCACCTTAAGGAGCTTTTTGTTATGAAATAGTGAACTTGCATGTGTTTTGATGAACCAAATGCCACACAATTCATTGATCAAGATTTCTCTTTTAAGTCTTGAAAGTGTATTCTTTTATTTGTGTAATCTGTCTTCCAGACTGCACTGATAAAACCCAGCGGCTGATAATGTTTATGATAATGATCAGTAATCAAATAATTAAATGTTGACATGCAAATTGTTATAAACTTTCAGAAATAGCATCTTGTTTTGATGAGCATGACAGTTCATGACACTGCTGTTTTGGTTTACAAATTTACAGCAAGAAAATAATCTGATAGGTATTGTGGTACGTGCAGAGATGTGTATTTTTCCTAGACATGAACACTTCTTATCAAGACTTCAGATTCTGGATTATTCTTACATCTGTTGTATCATATGTATCATTTAGGGTTGCTCTTCTGTTACTTGGGTTTTTTCCCATGGACTTTGAGTCTTTAACTCTTTGGCCTCTGAGGGTGATGTGATTTGACCATTGCTTGTGCAGAAAATCCTTCCTTTTAATTTTTAAGGATTACTCACAGATTGGAAGTTGAGTGTAGATAAATAAGACCTCAATCAAATAATGTGTATTATTGAAACAATGAAAATAAATTGATACCATAAAACAAATTCATTGTACGAACAAGAAATTACATGTTTAGTTTTACTTATTTATATTTCTGAAACTTACTTATATCTCTGAAAAAATCAATTTGAGATTTGCAGGCCATTATTTTTGGAAACATCTTGTTTGATGCTTTTGATTAGACTTCTCCATTTAATTTTTGGTTTACATTTTTTGTTTTATTTTCTTCAGAAATACAACTTAAAATTAAAGAAAAGCAGACAACAAACAGTGTATAATAGTATCACTGAGTTCACAATATTAGAGCTCTAAAGAAACTGAAATAAGCAGGTTTTGCTGGTGAAGTACGATCAGGTATTTCCTCCTAAAAGTGTAATAGTTGGGTTTTTGCAGTGATCAGTATTTGCTGAGGTGATGGAGTGCTTGGCAGTATTTTACATTGCAGTTTTCAGTGGAAAATTACAGAAATCTCTCCTTAGGCAGAAATTAGTAGCAAAAGATATCTCTGTTAGAGGTTATAGTTGGTTCTGTGCTGTAACAGTAGGCACCTCCTTTTTGTTCTTTCCCTTTTAAATCCTTCATGAAGTGTTACCTCCCTAACTCTATCTGCTGAAGGAAGGAAGCACTTCAGCACTTAAATCTGTGATATTAGAAGAGTAATGGTACTGAGAAGGGAATACTGCCTTTTCACAAAGGGTTTGCTGATTTCTGTCACAGCACCTCTATGCATTTTTGCAGCAACATCTTTGAACAGACCTGTTGGTTTTGAAGGTCAGAGATGAAGACAGATGTCTGTGTTCTGAAAGGCCTTCCTCTGGAGCTTGCTTTGCCACAGCAGTGGAGAGGTCCTACAAGAACACAAAATACCTGTTTATGGTTTCCTGGCAGAAATAGCTTGTAGTTATCTGTTGTGTTATCTGCTGCTGCCTCCCAGATGTTTCTGACTGAAGGCTGACATCTGCTGCAGCCTGCTCTTCAAATCACATCGAACTTTTGATTATTGATCTCAAGAAGCTTAAATGATTGAAGTGATAGTTGCTTCAGTGACCTTTTTTCTGTGGCTTTTGGCTGGTGAAAATGACAAGAGTGGTGACATTTCCAGTCGGCATAGCTGAGTCTGGAGGAGGTGGTGGTGCAGGCAGCTGTCTGACTCAGGTGCAAGTTGCCAAGTTGGGCTGGAAACTGAGCTCTTTCTTGTTTCCACTGCTGTCCTCCTTGGGAGATCTTTGTGGATGTAGCAATGATTGGAATATAGAGACTAGGAAAATAAGCATTGACAAAAGTAATGCTTTTTTATTCAAACAGAGAATTAGTATAAAAGCATCAGAACTGCAAAGAAGAGTTAAGTTCCCTGGAGGTAAGCACTCATATAACCAGGGCTCTCTATCCCTGAGCTTTGGGGTCATGGAAACTGGGAGCGTAATTCATGCCACAGCCACCTTTCTGATAGTTGATTATCAAAACAGTTAAAACAGCGGAGTGGTTTGTATGATATCGTGGGAGATGATCCTGAAATTAGAAAGAAAAGTTCACTGTAGGTATTTTGAATGCCTGATGTTGGTGTCTGAAGGACTGGCTAGGTGTTAGATTTTTTGAACTTTCCTAACAGGAAGCTGTTACTGAAAGGAAGTTTTTTCCATGCTTCTTTTCCCCAAAGTGCACTTTTCCTTTGGGCTTAAACTGGTAGACTTGATGACCTTGCTAGAGTGGCAACTTGTAAGCTTGTTCTGCAGGAAGCTGCACCATGCTTTTGGTGAGATTTATTTTGTGTCAGGGTGGTCCTGGAAGTGACTTTGCCTGAGACTGGAGTGCAGGAACAGGCCTGGATGGGTAAGGTCGTGGGAACATGTGAGGGGCAGTGCAGAGAGGAGAGGTGTGGGAATGGAGCCCTGCCCTTCAGTGGCAGGTGGCCAGGACAGCAGCTTAGCTGGTGCTCTACTGAATGTTTTTGTCATACTGTAGTGATCTGATGTGCTGTAGATTTTCTTCTGATTGCTTGTGGAGGAAAAGGGAGTCTTTCTTCTTTTGGATGAAGAAGTTGACTACTGAGTCATGATGATTATCATTTAAAGAAGTAGAGGTTGACCACAGTTAAAGGTGAAAAATTTGCAAGGTCTTTGTAGTGGTGTGGAAAACTTCCTCTGGCCTTCATGAGAGCTGAAACAGTAAATAGAGTTGAGGTCGTAAAGAGCGTTGGTCAGGGTTTCTGTGAGCTGGGGAGGGAATTTTTATCTCCAGGTGACATCCCTCCGTTCCTTCTGGACATCCTTGAGGGACTGCTGTGTAACAAACTCCACTTATTGTGTGACCTATAACTTGGCTGTTGGCAGTGTCTTTGATCTTTTCTGCTTCTTTCTGGTGTGGCATGATGTAATTTTTATAGCTTCTAGGTTTTGCATCTGCAGTGTGTTACAGACTGCTTTGGAGCAAATTTTATTCTTCATTTAGTAGATGGTGTTGTCAGCTACTGGGCGGGCTGGCTTTGATGACCTGCTTGATGGAAACCAGAAAACACTTTCCTTGAACTTGGTCTCCTCCCACGTTCAGATGGATCTGGGAAATTCCAACCCCTTTCGCCTACTTGGGGTAAAGACTGTAAAATTCGGCTCTTCTCAGCCATGGCAAATATTGCTGACATTGTACTGTAGAGTAATTACTGTTTTTACAGCACCTTAACAACAGACTTTGCAGAGTGCCTTGCTAGCCTTAGACTTCACCTTGTTTTGGTTGCAAAGGAGACCATGAGCAATTTTATTAGGGTGTTGCAGAAGTGTGTAGTGTAGCATGATGCTTGTCCTTCTTTGATAGGTTGTACCTCATTTGTAAAGGGGAAGGTATAAATTATTGGATATTCCTGTGGTATCATAAGTATTAATGAAACTTATTATGAATCAAATGCTGGGACTCCTGTGGGTTGACAGATGTGAAACTATTAGAGTTGGTCCTCAGCTACGATGGTAAGTCTGTCAGGAGAATTAATTAGTTTTTCTTTCTTTTTTTACATTTTATGACATGCTAGTATGCCCTGCAGCTTTTGAAAAGAAAAGTAGGATATAAAGGTAAATTTTGAACCTAATAAAGTAGTGTAGGCAGATTTTCCACCTCATTTCCTCTTGAAGTAATTGTGTGTGTATGAGGGGAAAACATCACAAAAGTTGAATATTTTAATTTGAGGGAGCTAGATTTTAGAGATAGAAAGATTTAGAGGGTATTGCTGCTAACTTTCTAATCTTGTGTTAAAATGATAATTTAGGTGAAATTATAACTTCTTTCGTATTTTCAGATCTTTAGGCAGCATTCTTATTTTTTTTTTAATTTATTTTTCATTCTTTTTATTGCATAGATATATTGTTAAGAATCTTCTATATTTTGTATCCTTGTCTAGGAGACACAAACTTCCATCTGGTGCTTTTGTTTGTCTTTCTCTTTTTAACAGCCTGGTGGTCAATCTGCCACTACACATTCATCTTGCCCACTCCTGTTTCATTTAGTATTCAGGAGACAGCAGTCTGTAGTCTGATGATGATTTCTGGTCAATCTGTGTTCTAAATGAGTATTTGTGTACTTCAGCCAAAATGATGATCCACCTCTTTCATTAGAATGATGTGTCTCAATTACTTAAATATTTGCCTTCATTTCTTCTGTTTATTTTTAGATCTAATAAAAAGTATAAAGGCTCTGTTTGTGCCATATTTATAACATTACCTCATTTTATGCAATGCTTATTTGTAACTTTGGTAGCATGAAGAAAATAGTAATGTTATTTAAAATATACTCCTTATTATAGGAAATGCTAAGAGGCTAAATCTTCCATGACAGGCAGAGACCATCTACCATGAAGACATGTTGACAAGCTGATCTTGAGCAGCCTTTATTTGTGGCATTTATAGATTTATGCGCCTAAGAACTACAAAAGGGGTGGAAGGGAGCTCTTGACTTTAGTTGCAGTTCTTAACCAAAAGTGAAATGGAATGTGCAGAAAAACCTGCCCTTTTTCAGTCTACATCTGGGCAACTTGTTTTGTGTTTGCTTGTGGAGCAAACAAGTTTGGAGTCAGGGTTTGCTTCCCCCCCCCCATCTAGAACTATATTCCTTTTATCTCCATTGTTTCATCTATGTCCAGTTACAAGCTTAAGTTTGGAGTCTGTGACTTGTAGGCATTTTGTGAGTTGCAAAGCTGAGGTTATTATGCTTTGCTTATCCAAAAATGTGGCACGTTTAGTGACTTTGTTTTAGTCAGACCAGCATATTTTTAAGACAAAAGGGCCATCATTGCCTATGTGGACTAGAAGAGAATATATCAGTCTGATACATTTCTGCATGAATTTTCAAGGGTGTTGTCCCAGATGTCTTAGGATGGCCAGGGTTACCTCTCTGTATCATGGAGAAGTTGCAGGAAACACACCTGCATTTTTTGGAGTCCTGGGTGGTTTTAGTGATGCTGTGTTGTACTTAACAGCTATTTCACTCTCAGTGAATTGTAGTCCTGTTCATTCTTTTGTTGCTTTGTTTACTTATAAACTAGAAAATGTTCTGATGTTGGAATAGATGTCTGAATGTGTTCCTAACTCATTCTTTCTTTATGCCTGCCTTTTGAATTTTAAGAGGTAGCATTCATCTTTGTAGACTGTCAGCTTCATTCTAGAAATGGAAGTCTTAGTCTTGGCCTCTTTATTCAAGCTGATTTATACTATTTTTTGTTTGCTTTACAATGTTCCTTTGTTTAAAATCAAGAAGTCTGGGTAGCAGCCTTGCTTTTGCTTGCATTTAAGTGTATTAGAAGTGTGTATTAGAAGTTTATCACATGGAGCTGCTAAGAAAGTAGACAAGGAAGGTTTAAAAGGGTGTTTGTTTTGTTGGGGAACAGATATGTAGTGGGCTTTTTTTTTTCTTTTTTTTTGAGTTCATTGTGTTGTGCCACATTCGATATGCTAATGCCAGTGTTCAAAACCACAACAGCAGTCCCATCTTGGGAGTTAGCACTTAAACAAACCCCACTTTTAATCTTATTTTTTTAGCATGTGTTTCTGTGTTTAGAACCCTTAGAGTGTATTGATCATCTTCCTGCAAACATTGTTTTCTGTCAGGACAAAAGCTTCAGATTTCCTTCTTGGCTATATCAAAAAAAGACAGTCTGCCCTCTGGTAGGGAGGTTACTGTCTTGTGCAGTGCACAGGCTTTTTTATCTGTTTGTTTGAAATATTGGTCTTTCTTAAACCTGTATGTGTTCTCTTGGCTTATGTTTGACAACACTTTCTGGTAAAAGTTGGTGTTTAAGGATAAGAATTCCAAATGCTACCTTTAGTTTTTGTTTTGATTTTAGTTGTTTCAAAAGAAACCCCTCAAATAAATAAAACCCCAAAAGCACATTAAAATTTGCAAGACTTATCTAACACAAAATTCGGGTTGTAATAATATAAAATAACTTTCCTCCTGTTTAATCAGGGTATGGTGATATATAGGCATATGATATATGGGATAAAGAATTTCCTAAAGACAAGTTATACATAAGCAAACTTGCTTCTGAAAGTCATGTTTATGCTGAACGTAACAGAGTGAACTTCAGAGGCTGAAAAAATAATTATTTTATTGATGTGGCTTATAAAAATCCTTTTTTAGGAATTGAAAGTGCTTGCAGTGATGGTTATTTTTTTCAGAAGAAGTAGTAAAAGTATTTCTAGTTTCATCTCCATAACTAGAAAGGGAGGAACATTCTGAAGCCTGAAATGCAGTTCTCACCATTGTGCGTGGTTGTGTCAGTGTGTGTCTGTAAGGAAATGCTACTGAGCTCCACTTGGTTATTTTTCTTCACTGTTCATCTTAGGCCAAAATTAGTTATGAAAAGAAGGAGAGTTGCAAGCTGCTAAAAGATCTGCAAGGTGAAGGTGCCTGCTGATGTAAATGAACGTGTGAAACCACTGGAAAAGGTGGTGGAATTGTAAATAATTAAATTGGATTGTTATCTTTACAGAGTGTATGAACAGAAGATTTTGAGGGCTTTAAGATCATCTTTAAATGCATCCCAATTTCTGATTTCTCTATGCTTTGATATTAGCTTTTTTTTTTTTTAAGGTAGAAATTATCTTTTATTTGCCAGGAGGAAAAAATTCTGTCATCCAATTCCAGCTTTAATTTCTGCCAAATGCAGAAAAACATGTGCTATCAGACAATGATAGATCCATGGGGGAAAATCTGGAGGATTCAAGGCTTCATAGCAGTCTCATTTGTGGTAATTCACAGGAGAAGTCTTAATGGAGCCTGTGAATATCACATCCTTTTAATGTGCAGATATTTCAACAATGAAAAGATGTGTATTGATAATGTAGTGATACCTGAAGAAATGGGTTTATAAAATAAATGTACTGTAGTAGATATTATCTGCTTAGTTGTAGTGCTTTAGTTCCAATGAAAAAGATACTGAAAGGGGGAAGAAAAATTAATTATGGATGTAAGGTATGCCCTCCCTACCCCTACCACCCCACCTCATCCCTCCCCCCATAGAAGAGAGAGAGGGTAATAAAAATAAAAGGTAAATATGTTTTACCTTTCTTCACTGTGGTTTGGTAAGTAGGTTTTGATTATTTTTTTGTATATGGGTGATTTGGTTTACTGGATCTCATTTACCTTTACTTGTAGGAGCACTCTGTGCAGAAAAAAAAGAAAAAGGATAAACATTCCAAAAAAGCTAAGAAGGAAAAGAAGAAAAGTAAGAAACAGAAATCTGAAAAGAAGGATGACTTACTTGATAGTTCTTCGGTAAGTAAGAAATTTTAAAATAATTCAAATTACAGTCTTAAAACTTGAGCCATTTTAGTCCCTGTGGTTACCCATGGTTAGTAAAATTAAGGCTCATCAAAATTTGTCAGTTTTAATGTTCTGAGTATTTAATCAATTTAAAATAGGCTGTTACGTGAGTGCTTGTGAATTTTATATTAAATTCACTCATTAGGAAATGAGGGATTTACAGTTTTTCTGCAGAGAGAAAATGAAAAAATCCTCATTCTGATATAGAGAGGAAAATTTCATAGATACCCTGTAGTCTGTGGTGTATATAGGATAGAAAGATGTGTCTAAAATTGCAAATACTTGACTTTGATTTTAAACACGAATTACTTGGGCCTTTTCCCACAGATGTTTAATCATGGACACTCCCAACAACATGGGAGTTGTACGTGGATCTGAAGGATCTGTGCATTTGAATCTGTAAGGACATGCCTTCACATGGAAGGGCACTATGGCAAAACAGTGCAGAGACTGCATTTGAAATCTGGGTGCTGCCTTCTGGCCACATTGTGGAAAACATCTTCCCAAAATTTTTGGTGCAAGTCAGGTGGCACTGTTAGTTTTAATTCTCAGAGTCGCTTTTATGGAGTGAAGGAACGTCCATTATAATGAGAGTTATTTTTCAGGGGTTACTACCAGAAATAAACTATAATATCAGTGTGCGAAGTAACCAAAGGCACAAAAGTCCCAAATTCTCCATGGGAGTCACCAAAACCCTTCAGATCACAACAGGGACTCCTAGGGTGCACCACAGTCTTGGCTATTCCATCCAAAGTCTTCTACTCCTAAGACAGGTTCATGTGAATAGCAGAGAAACTCTGTTTGATGCAGTCCTGTTGGATTCAAGTGAAAAAATTTCAGTACAGTGTTTGCAAGTGTAAGTGTAGGAAGCTGGATACAAAGATAGTAGGCAATAGCATGTACCACGCTTTAGATTGTGCTGTGTAACTGATCTAACTTTCTAAATGTGAAACATACTTAGTAATGCATTTAGATTTTTTAAAACTTTGCTTTTGTTATGTTATAAATCCTGTTGGTTTTGATTTTGTTTTTATTCTGACTCTTTAAATCTTAGCAGAGTTATGCAAATAAACTGCCAGTGTGAGCTAGTGTTGCATCCTGTAATGTGCTTGTGAAGTGAAATGTTTTAATCATATGGAACAATCTTCTATGGATATATCAATATCAATATTTATTATCAATATTTTAAAATACTAAACAGTATTATATTAGTAATGTTAATCAGCATTAATTTTGATTATCGCTGTAATTTGCTGAGTATTTCATGTTATCAGGTAGTGTCCTAAGGTATTAATTTTATTCTTTACATTAAACTCTCTTTTTAGGATTCTTCAGTTGAATGGGTTGAGTCAAGTGTGTCACAGTCAGATGACACAGAAGAGGCTTGGAAGGTCAACAAGCAACCAGATGCTGCAAAAGAACCTTCCCTGCAGGTGGGCAGGCTCACAGCTACTCCAGGGATAAACTCAGCTTGTGCAACGTGCTTAGGTTTCTTGGGAGCTCTTTTGCAGAGTGTTGAGCAAAACCTGTTTTACAGACAAATGTCTTTGTTTAGCTGGATAAATGCTACTTTTGATTGGAAGACTTCTCTACCTAATAGTTCTTAGCATGTAACAAGACACTACTCTTAATGTTTCCCAGCACCAATTCCTTCTATCAGGTTTTGAGACTCTTCCAAGTTAGTTTAGTTTTCTTGAAGATATCATCATAAAGGTCTTGACAAGACATGTTACTGTTTTCTTCATAATTTTGGTGGCTGTTCTACAACTGAATAAATTGGCAACTGGCCCTTGATGACCTTGCTTGAGTGAGGGTTTGGACCAGATGACCACCCCAGGTCCTGTGCACATGCACGTTTGTTGATGGCATTGCTTGCTGATGTGGACACAGATATTGAATCGCTTTGAGACAGATCATTTTTCAGTTCCTTCTCTTTCTTGGAGGAGATCTGAGAAGTGGAATGTTGTGTTTCACCTCTGAAATACTCTGGCATGTTGCCTAACATAATTTTTAAATAACAGAGACAAAGTGACATATGGCATCTGTTCAGATTGACAACTCAGACTTGAACTCTGTTGAAGATAGGAAGATTCTTCTGCAAGGACATGTTTCAAAATAGATGTAATCTGGTCATTTTAGTTGCTGTACTAGAATTGTAGAATGGCTTTAAATACTTGCCTTTTTAGAGTAATTGCTTACAATGTGTATGTCACTGCTTGCTTTTGAGGTTTCAGGTTTTACTTGTATAAAGGTAGTAGATATATCTAGGCTTTTAACATGCTCCTTTTCTTTAGTCTAGTCCTCATTTTAAAATCTCCTTGGTCTGTCTGAAGTTTTGCAAATGCAGTTTTCTAGCTGTTATCGTGGGTACAGTTCACAATTTAGATGTATAACTGTTAAGTTTGAGGGCACAGTTAGTGCCTGGATATCTGAGGTATGATCTATGCTCAGATACTGACTGCAGGTTTTGTATACACTAGAAGAGATGTAAGAGATCATGAGATTAGAATTAGCTAGATGAGATGTGCAGTATTTGTTTATGCTAATAATTAGTGGTCTGTACAATCTGCATGTTTACTAATGTCTTAAATACCATTGTAAATATGTATTTCATATTACAGGGAGACATGAAATTTGTTTAAGTATTAAAAAATTGGAAGATTAGTACTCTTAAAATCATATTTGCTTTTCACTGAAGTATTTCATGTGTGTGTTTGTAGAACCTATACTGTTTAGTGTGAGCAGTGTTTGTCAGTAGTTGCACTGCTTTGGTTTGACACATAAGCCATGTTTTTGTTGGAATTATGAACTGATTCTTTATGTTTATTTTAAAGAGAGAAGAATGGATGAATTTAAACTTCATGTCATTGAAAACAACGTCAGTAGCAGCTGTCAAAGGTGAAAGACACAAAGATAAGTTATTGGAACGACAGAAAGCTCAAGAACTTGAGCAGGTAGGAGGAATTAATATCTTAATTATTT
Organism: Cyanoderma ruficeps; assembly: GCA_008694505.1. Lineage (NCBI taxonomy): Eukaryota > Metazoa > Chordata > Aves > Passeriformes > Timaliidae > Cyanoderma > Cyanoderma ruficeps. The sequence goes on from VZDJ01000158.1 coordinate 9,185,661, forward strand.
TCTGCCTTTTGCTAATTCTTGTGTAATGAATAAAGTAATGAATTGGTTCAAATATGTAAGTCTTTATTGTTATTAAAACTAATGCCTGATGTGATAATGATTTTAATTAAATTGGTCTGTTTGGATGGAAGGCTTCATACATCAGGCTTGTGGAGAAAAGCCTTTTAACTATGTTTTAGGTAAGGAGAAACCTACTTTTGTTGGTACTGAGTTCTGTTGTAACAATGACAGACTGTTGGTCTGGCCTTCTCCATGGTAAGGAAACACCATAGTGAAAGGAACACCATTGTTCAGTGTGGTAAAAGCTTACTTAAGTTACTCTATTAAAGTTTAGGGTATCAGGCTTGTTTTTTCCTAAAGAAAGAACTCAGAGCAGTTGTTGTGCCTTTCATGTCTCAGTTGTTGGTGAATATATGGCTGATTCAGGCTGGAGAAAGGGTTGCTGTCATTGAATTAACTCCTTTTACATACAGTTGATGGCTCCTTCATTTGTTCATTTACCTTATTAAATGCTATGTAGTCTGATCTGAAAACATCATGACAGATCCCTAGCTAATATTTCTTTGTCCTCACATCTCACAGCAAGCTCACTCTTGTCATTAGGTTTCTCAGTTATCTGTGTTGTGCTTGGGAACCAGACTGACCTGGATCACTGTTCTTGTGTAGTATGCAGTGCCTTGGTTAATGTCTTTTGACAAGGGATTAATATTTTTAAAATTATTTTCTCCGCAATTTCTTTTTCCTGAACATTATTGCAGAGCTGTTGGAGGACCATTTAATGTGGACATTTTAAATCACCAGAATGTCAGCATGTATTATATGGTTAATGACAATTTAGAAAAGAGTGATTTTTATAGACTCTCCCATACAAGTACTTGCTATCCATACAGGTTTATACTCTTGTGTTTTCTAAGTGTCTGCTTTTTCTTTGGTACCCGAAACAATGTGTACAACAGATGCTTAGACCTTGAAAGTGGTGGTGGTGAATTGACAGTATAACACAGACTTCACATACAAAACTCTCAAAATTTATCAGATATTCTATAAAATATGAACCATATGTTATGTACAGATTAAAATTGTTTCTGTTTTAGGCCATGCTGTCTGAGAGAGAACTCAATCCCTACTGGAAAGACGGCGGTACAGGTTTGCCACCAGAGAAGGATGAAGAAGCTTCAGTTAAGAAAGGTAAAGAGCAACTTTTAGTAATAATCTTAAATTTCTGTCTCCAATTTCTGGACTCTGTGTTGCTAACAAATTACTCCTAATGTTGTTGTAATAGGATTATGAAAGATATATATTATTAATAATATATGTAATAAAGTAAAACTTGGATGAAAATTCCATTGTGAATATTGGATTAATATCATAGTACATTGTTTTGCAGAATTTCTCTTCACTGGATTTTAATCTTGAGTGGTTTGACCTTCAATATCCTTACAGAAATTCTCCATTTTCAAGTAATTAAAAACATGATTTAACCAAGACAAGATGAATTGTTGTCAACTCATTTGGTTCCTTTCGTTCCATTGCACAAATTACAGTTTTAAAGTATTCACCCACAGAAGTCTGAGTCACATCAAAATGAAGTACATTACAGATACAGTTTGTGAAAAATAGTATTTCTGTAGCCTTTTCACTTTTTTCCTTACCCTGGGGTTATCCTGCTCATTTCCAGCAAACACAGAAATCAAAAACTTTTTTATTATGTTACGAAACATTTATTATGTGGTGAGAATGGTCCTTGTATTCTGTCAACAGAGAGGAGTGGGGTCTGTGCTTTTTGAGAGCCTTTCCCTGTGGACAGTCCATCCCAGAACCATTAGCCTCATGCCCACTTTGAGGAGTCACAGAGATCAGAAATCTGTGAGAGCTGACAGGCATCAGTGAGTGTGTGTTCAGAATGTTAAGACCACTGCTAGCTTCTCACATGGGAAGCAGTGTGTTACTCATTCCATTTCTGAGAAAGGGAATTCGCTTGTTTGTGTGTAAGGGGTATGCCCAAGAATGGACACAGAGTGTGGAAACAACAGGAAGGTTCTTTATTGTCATAGAGAAACTCCACAACTTCTCATATGCCACTCCTGTCTTGGAAACTGCTTGTGAGGAACTAGAGAAGCTTAAATTAAATGAGTGGTGTTGCTGAGGTATAACCAGCATTAACTTATAAAAATATGTAATTGTATTTTTATATTAATTCTGTTTTTCTTTTGCACTCGTTCAGTTTTTACAATAAGTTTAGGTGAAACTTTATAATGTCACATACAGAATAAGGTTAAATAGGAATAATTACTTGAGATGTAAAACTACAACCTCTCACTGTTTTCTACTTTAGTTACAGTGGTAGAAGATGCTGGACTAAGTTGGCTACGAAAATCCTACCAAAGGATGAAGGAGCAGGCTGAGAGAGAGAAGCGAAGTTTTGAGGACATTGTAGCTGAGAGATACGGGGTAAGGATCTTCAGTTAAATTTGCATCATACTGGTAGATGCTTGGTAAAGATTACTTTTATATAAAGGCACAAGTATTTAATGTGTAAAGTAAGACACATGAAAAGAAGCAGGAAAAAATGGCCTCTGAAGCTTCTTTCAAGTGATGAAGGGTTTAAAGCTATCCAGCCTTTTATATATTTTTCTTGTTAAATGTTTTTAATATATGGAATTTTATAGAAAATTTAAAATACTTACACAGTACCCCATGTTATTTCTTTTAGTCAGTGGAGATATTTCAGTCACGATTAGAAGAAGCTGAAAAAGCTGCATCCAAAAAGGAAAATTATCATAGGAGTGGAAGATGGAAGAAGACTGACTATTCAGAAAGTGAGAAAGAGAAGAAAGACAAGAAAGAACAGCATATTGAAAAGGCAACACGAGATGAAGATGATAGAAACAGATACACATTTGGGGGCTGTTCCAGGGAGAAGTATGGCAAGGGGTGGGAGCAGGAAGACAAGGGTCACAAAAGGGATGTGTCAAGAGCAGACCAGGAATGTGGACGCAGTAGCATGGACTCAGTATTAAGAGGCTACAGCTCCAAAGCAGAAAAATACTCCAGTGAAAAGCGAAATCAGGAAAAGAGTTCATCTCTAAGCAACTTGAAACACAAATTTTTGAAACCCTCTGAAGATGATTTAACGTCTTACAGTGCACCCAGAGACTCCAAGTTAAAGCAGTCCTCTTCCAAGGAGGACTCAGCTTGGAGATCTTTGAACAGCCGTTTCCAGAAACCTGGTGAGGATACTGCACTGTGGACCAAAACACACACAGAAGATAGCTATGAGAAATTAAAATCTGATCAAAAATCATCAGGTACTAGGGAACAAACTGATGGCAAAAGTTGGAAAAGAACTCCAAATGATGAAAAGGAGAAGTCACGACAGGAGAACACAAGTGAAACCCCTGAGAAGAAAGAGATTTTATCTGACAGTAAAACATCATCCTCTAGGTATTTTACAAATATATTTACTTGCTTTTTGTTTGCTCTGTTTTGCATGGCAAGATATAAAAAAAGCTCTATCTCCTTTTTGACAGTATAAGCACTGATTATATCAGATCTCTTTAGTTTGGAGTAGGAGTCTTGGCCTCCAGCTAAGGGCAGCTAGAAGAAGTAAGTTAAGCAGAAATGTTGAACATCCCCTACCTGATCCTGTCTCCTCAGCACATTTGAGAATTGCTAATGATAAGTTATTTTCTGCTTCTTTCTAATGTCAGTTCACACTGCAGCAAAATTGGCCTCTTAGGCAAAAAAACCTGCAAAATATCTTAATAGTCATTGAATTTATAAAATATAATCTTGAAATGTTAGAAAATGCTGACTAAAAACTGAAATAATTAATACAGCAGGGATAGGTTTGCCGCTTGTGAGATGAGCTCATATGCTGAAGTAGTAGCATATGAAAAGTAGTAGAAAGTACTTAATAGAAAGTGCATTTTCTGTGTTGAAGAGGAAGCATTAATAGAAGTGGGAAAGGAAACCCAAACTTAATAGGCAGCAGGAATTTAATTTTCCGTGACTTGCTTTTGTGAGAGACAATGGAGAGGAGTCAGGAGAGATGGTGAGACAAGTCGTAAAGAACTGACCTTTTGCTCTGCTCAAGGCCTCCTGTTCTCCAGAAGGAGCAGCTTGATGGTTCTTCCAGTGATTTGGCTAGTGTGGTTGTTATTATGAATCCTTTCTTTCACATCTTTCCAATGATTTGTAGGCATGTGCAGAAGTATTTTAGAGTCATGGTGATTTTATTTAGTTGCTTGGGAAAGCTGCACAAGTAAATATTCTTGGTTGGAGTATGTAAGAAAAATGATATAATTTGGTTGAAAAAATGCATTCAATGAAATATGATCAAATATAATTCCTTTCTTGTATATTTATGTCAGTTATTTGCAGAAAAAACTTCTTATCACAGGGTTATGAGTATTTATTTTATTTATAATTATTCCTACGTGTAGTACTTGGATATACCTCATAGTGTATTTCCAAAGAAAAAATGTACATTAATGAGTAGTGCATGACTAACCAGAAACAGGCATCTTAGTCTACACAGTTATTTTTATTTTGTGTATTGAGTATTTTTTCCAGATTTTGCTTGCTATACTTTGATAGAAGCCAATGAAATTTGGGTTTTCATTGATAGCAAAAATATAAATTACTTGCATGATGTTCACTTAATCTGTTTCTTTTTTTAAAGCATGAGCTTGAGTACAAGTCATGGCAGGAGTAGTTCCACATTCTTGCATGACTAGTTTGTACTCACTATATTCCATTCATAAGTGTTTGGCATGTCTTGTTTTATTGTTTGCCTGGGTGCTATTTTGCTGGAAAATGAGAAGTATATTTTCATAGTTGTTTTAATTACTTTGAAAAAATGATCTGGTAGCATTAAACCTGGGATGTATGAGACATTAGACATTCAAATTTAATGATCCTTTTTCTTCTCCTACATATTACCCCGATACTTATTGCACTGATGTGTCTGGTGTTTACCAGTTAATTGCTATTCGTAAACTTCTGGTTAGAATGATCCATGTTGTGTCTAAAGTGAAGCCTATGAGACTTCCTCACCTGTTGAGTCCTGGTTTGTTCATGACTTTGTTCAGGTACAACAAGGTCTGCACAATCCACAGTTGTTTTCTGCCTGCCTTTGCAGGGTAGGGATGGGGTGGAAGGTGTGGAGCTGGTTGTTGCTTTGTGTTTGTGGTGTGTTGACCCCAACAAGCGGCTAAGCACATCCCAGCTGCTTCCTCATTCTCACTCCTGCAGAGGGAAACCAGAAGAGCAAAAGGGAAAAAAACCTCATTATTGGATAAAGGCAATTTAATGAGTGAAGAAAGGAGACGACAACATGCGATACAAAGGCAGTCAGTCCCTCATCCCATGAGCAGACTGATACCCAGCCAGGTTTTGAGCAGCAGTGACTTTGGAAAGACTGCTCTTTGAAAAGACTGCTCTCTCCAGGCTTTGTTTTTTTGGGCATGATATTATGTGGCATGGAACAGCCCTTTGGCCAGTTTGGCTATCCTGGCTGTGACCCCTTCCAAAGCCTCTGCTCACTCCAGCCTGCTTGCTGGGGGTGCACAGTGAGAACCAGAGAAAATCTTGAGGTTGTGTAAGCAGCAGCCAAAACGCTGCTGTGTTTTCAGCACTGTCTCCAGAGAAATCCAAGGCACAGCACCAGAGGGGCTGCTGATTGCTAACTAATGAGTGGTTTAGGGTTGCTCAAAGAGTCACCATCTAAGGTATTAGCAAAAATAATATAATTTTAATATAAGTCTATAAAAGTCATAAAAATGAGACTTAACGAAGTTTGGTGGTCGATTTCACTCTATTATTTACTACACGAATGAAACATATAAAGGAAAACTGAGTTAAAATTGATTTAGAATGTTTTACAGAGTCTGAAGACACAAAAGGATTAGGGGGACCCTTCCATTGAGTCACAAGGTTTTAAGCAGATCCCTGCTTCTAAACTCCTGATGTGGCTAGGTCCAATCTTTCTCTCAGATTTGATCAACAGTTTACATGTCAGGGATTACATCTGTAATTAATTAGGATCACCTGAAGAACCACTGTCCAAGATATCATCAAGAGGTGATCTTAGTATGATGTTGTAAAAGTATCAGTTCACCACAGGTGAAATTTTTACATGGCTTCTGATATAGCAGCAGTGTGAACATATTTAGAGCTTTAAGATGAATCATAAGATTTTAGCAGTATTTAATTATTGACTAATGTAACATTTATATAGTGAATCAATAGGATCTACTACAATCACAACAGTAACAATTATAGATCTGAGACTGCAGCATTCAGACTCTACTTGCTGTAAGGTATCTTAAGTCACGTGTGCATAAACATGGACAAAAAGAGATATATAGGGACAGAAGTGTATAAATGTATTAAAAATATATATATGTGAATATATAAAAAATGCCTGTTAAGAGTTCCTCTTGAGTTCAGTGAAATGTTTCAAATGTATTGGAATTTATCAACAAGCAGGAGTTGAGCCTGAAGGACTGGAGGGTTTCAGCCCAGGTCCCCTTTTCAGCTTTCTGTGACAGTGCTGTAATCTTTGCAAAGTGGAGAGGTGGTGAGTTCTGAGAGGTCCCGCTCAGTGTGATGCTGGCACAGCCCCCTGTGGTCTAGGGGAGCTCAGGGGGCCTCACACAGCACACAGGCTGTTTGTGGGGTCACAACGTGCTGGGCTGCAGTCATCAGTACATTTACATCCTGGCCACAGCCCGCCTCAGTCATTGGAATTTTGAAAATTCGAGTAGCAATGGTGCTGTTCCCCTCAGGCTGTAGTTCATGTGAGTAATGATCAGAGGCTGCCAGGGGCTGACTGAGTATTCCTGCCTTTGTTCCTTCCTACTGTGGCAGGCACCAGGAGTTCTGGGTGTGGACAATGTGTTCCCACCTTAGCCTGGCAAGAGCTCCTGCTACAGTCAAGGGATACTTCATTGGTCCACAGAGACCAAAGCATAACAGGAACTCCTGGGTTTGCAGAATGGCCTGGGAAGGGGAGGGCTAGGCATAGTGTGGAGGATAATGCACCACTGCATTGCTGTGGAAAAAATAAATTCCATCCCATCCAGGCAGACATAGTGGAATATGTGAGTGGAAGTTAGTGATACCATTGTCTCAGCACTGTTTTCTTCGAGGAAGCAGCTACTCTTTTCAGTCCCCCCCCTTTTTTTTTTTTTTGGTGAAATAATGGTGGTTCACTTTTTTTAGTTGCAGGTACAAAAACAGTAACTTTTTTTGAACTGACACATTTACTAAGTGCAATGGTAATTGTAACTGGACAAAGCTGCAAATTTTGGGAAATGAGATTGTGTGCGGAAGTGGTTTACTTGCTCAAGTTCAAAGAATTCAATTATTATGATAGAAAAGATAATTCTTTTCCTCATAGAAGAGAACTAGATGTAGAAACTGTTCAGCTGGTATTTTCTTTTGCATGTGTTTTCCGTTCTGGTGCTGTTAAACCCAATTGTGCATCTTCTTTGATATTTTAATCATATTTCTTAGCCAATGCAATTACCAAGTGACTCATTAGTAAAGTGAGGATTACTTAGGCCTGCAAAACCATGTAGCCTCTGCTTATTGACATAACTTATTTCCGAGTTCTGCTAGGGTGACTTCTTAACTCCTGAGATTCTGTGTGTTTTGAGATAGTGGATAACCTGTCTTCCTGTTTCCTTCAGTCAGAAGGGGGTTTTTTGTTGTTGTGGGGTTTTTTTGTCTGTTTGTTTATTTTGATGTGGTGTTGGTTTGGTGGGTTTTTTTTATTTTTTTTCCCCCTTGTGTTGTATTTTGTAGAAAATTCTGGCTTTTGGGACATTTCAGGTTTGGATATGTGCAGTAGATACCTTTTGAGAGTAATTTATAAGCTGCTGCTTTCTTTTTCTTCTTAAAGTTTCAAGACTTGTAATACATGTACTCTTTTGGTAGTGTTGTCAATCACAAAAAGTAAATCTTTGAGGTGAAGGCTTGAATTAATAGGTGTTGCCAGTTCAGTTCCTCATCTCTCATGCTGAAAGTACAGCTTTTAAATTTTATCTTTTCTAAAGCACAGAGGAAGTTTCTTCAGCCTATAAATCAAAGTGTTTTGGACAGTTATGACACAGGTTAATTAAAAGTGCTGATTGGATGTCCAAGGGATCTCCCCTTAATGGAAAAGTCATCAGCTAGTGTTTGCTGGAAGTCACACTTAATAATGTGACTGCTTCAAAGTTTGAGACAAGATGAAAAGCAAATCAAAACAATGTCTCAAGTCTCAAAAAGTTCCAACGATGATTCAAGCAGTAGCAACACTTAAAGCACCCATGAATTAATAAACATCTTTTGTTCCCTTTTCTGAAGCAGTCTGCCTTGCTTTGAAAGATACAGCTTAAGGAAAAGTGGGAACATAATCTTTAAATGTTTTGTTTCTGGTGAAATTGAAGTAAATTCTGCTGAGTTTTAGGGGTTTGGGATCTTGAGAATGAAGAAAAGCAACTTCGATAATTTTCTCAGGACTGGGGAAATGTGGTGCTTAAGGAAGACACCATCTTAAAAGATTTCTTCAAATCCTACAGGGTTTAACCTATATCAGTTAGTGAGTGAATTCTCTCTCTAACAGCAGGAACCAATATCATAACTGTACTTTTATGTATCTTTTGTGTTAGATATTTTACTTTTAGAGTTAATTGGTTTTAGTCTTTACTAGGGTCAGAGAGGAAGAGCCAAACTTACTTCATGCCTCTTTGCAGTATTTCTTTCTTTATTTAGTCAATATCATAAAAATTTCTATGCTAGGTTTTTAGTGTTAACATTAAAGTGCAATGCTCTTTATTATCAGCTGTGGCTTCTCTAGGGGGACTTCATATTTTTAAAATGGTACCCGTTAATTTTCCATGGAAATTCTACTGTATCAACCATAACATATTCAGATGCAAAGATTGTGCTGTGAGCAGATAAATATGGGAAAATAAGTAATTTTCAAAAGGTGGAAGGCCATTTGACAAACAGAATAACTCAGAAATGGATGATTTTGCAGAAGGTGAGAAGTAAAAGCATGGCCAAAGCCAGAAAGAAGAATTAGAGTGGGTTAAAATGACTCCTTCTGTTTCTCTTTCCCTTGTTTTTTTCCTGTGTATACCTGCTACTGACTCCTGACTGTTTTTTTCTGCTGGGAAAATGTTCATAGATGTTCATAGTGCTTTTCATTTGAGTTGATCTCAAAAGTGATAGGAAACAAACCTCATAAAAATTTTATTCAAGCTCTTTGGTTTCAGAGTCCTTGGCAACTTCTGTCTGCAGATACTTTTTTATGTAGTTTTCAATTATTTTGCCAATAGATGCACATGTAGAAGTGTAGTAGGCTTGTCATACTTAATTACACAGGTGAATACTGCCCTGTTTTCCTGTGACTTTAGTGCAGCTGGTGTTTTACAGATCATCAAAGGATGAGCCACCTCGGGTCCTTAGTGAAGAGGAGATGAACAGACTGGGAGCGAGGATTGTGAAAGCAGAACTCATGGGAGACACGGTAATGGCTGTGAAAAAATGTCATGATTTACTGCAATTTTTCTTCAAAGCTCACAGAGATTTAATTGTTTGGGTTTTTTTTTAAAGGTTATTGATTCAAGCAAATAAAGACTTGCAAAATTTGGTAGGATTTGAAGATACTGCTTTTACAGTAATTTCTGCTTTAAACACAATAGTTCGTAGACTAGAGAGAGGATTCAGGACCCTGGGCTTTTTGGGATAAGCAGCATATCTAAAATCAGTTGTTCATTGCCCTTTTTATAGTATTTATTGTCTATTTATAAAAAAGGCAGCAGGTGAAAACTACAAAGCTCCCTGTCTTTGTTACAAGGTAAACATGTTTGGAGTTTTACTTATTTCATCAGCTTTGTCACAAGTAGATGCTTGTGGTCCATAGCTCTGCTGTATAAGCAGGCTCATTAATTATGAAATGGAAATTGTAAAACTGAAAGGAACAGCATATGCCATTGCAGCCAGTTCTGCACTGAGAACAGCTGTGGAATGCTTTGTGGTCCTGTCCTGACTGAGGTTGGTCTGTGGAGCTGGGAGAAACAGCTACACATTTGTCGTGGCTTGTTTCAGCCAGCTACCTGGCGGAACAGGAATTTCACTCTTGTGCAACACTAAATTTGGAAGTTTATGTATTTTATTTATTATATTAAACATGACTATAATGAGTTAATTCCCTTCAGTAGTACTGTCTGTAAGTTTCAGTTATAACAAGGTCAGAGTCTGTTAGTTATTAAGCTGTGTTTTTCAAGTGCTTGGCTCTGAATAGCTGCTCTTAAGGAGCTATTTTCATGTTTTTTTGAAGCAAATGCTATCACTGTGGGCTTTTGTATTTATTTTTTAAGATTAGTATTTACTGCACCTGTTTAGTTTGCCTCTTGTGACATAATATTTGCAGCAAAGTCTGCATCTTTAAGAAATAATAAATAAATATTTATAGTAATATATAAACCATGTTATGTTTCCAAGTGGTACATTAATATTTCTCAAGAGCTATTTAATTCTTTGATTTGTGAAAAGTTTAAGTATGTTTTGTCAATATTTCTGGACTAGGACATGGTATTGATCCTTGTTAAAGCCCCTATCAGATAGTTCAATTTTTTTAAGAAATACTTTCTTTTCAAACCAGTTTTATATTATGAATTCTTTTTCCACAGACTTTACACATAGATGTGGGTATGTAGCTTTAAACATTTGAACAGCAGTATGTTATCTAGAAATCCCGTCCCTTTTAAATGTTATTAGCTTCAAAGGTGAATGAAAAGTAACTTGAAGCAGTGTACTTCCTACTAAGGTGTAGTATCAATGATTTAAATAGATGTGTCCATATGTTAATCTCTAGTTTTCTTAGTTACTCCGGAAAATATATACTAGTGAGGAAAAATATGTTTATGAAAATAATTATATGATAGGTTTGTGAGGGACTGGTGTAGTGTAAGCTATCTATACATTAATTTGATAAAGTACTGGGGAGGTGAAGGTTTTCCAAAGACTGATGGAAAGCAGCAAAAATTTGTAAACTTTTAACTTTTTTTTCTGATACTGCTCGGTTCCAGTGGCATTGTCTAAACACAGGTTTGGGCACAAATCTGGCCTTTTTCTTTTCAACCTGACAGGAACTGAATGTAAGTTATTTGATGAAAAATATACACATATTCTCTGGGGAGAGTATGTTTCATTTTATATCCTATCATTTTGTTTTGTTTTGACCCAAAATCATGTGGCAGAAACCAGTACTACAATTTTATTACTATTTTTATATATACAGTTTTCTATATATGCGCTCTGAATCAACCTAGTTTAAAGAAAAACAAACTAAAACCAAACAACAGCACTTTAAATAATAAAATAGCTTATATAATATATATATATATTATATAAGCTTGTGGCATTTAAAATATTTTTCATGGTTTTCTTTAATCAAATTGAAAATGCAGCTTGTTTAAGCAAGTTCATCCCCACACACCAGAACAGATGGTTGTGTAACAGCATGTTCTGGTGGCTGGGGCTCAAGGTTGGCCATGTGGGCCAAATGAATTCTGAATCTATTTTTGTTACTGATTTGCTGCCTGGTGTTGATTAAATGACTTAATTTTGGGGTGGCAAGTATGGGCACAATGGTTGGAGTTCAATCAATGAAACTGGCAGAGGGGTTAGAGTATAAATGGTCGTATTGTTTACAGGTCGATAGGATGGCAATTCCTAGCAATCCAGGATATTCTGAAATACTTGTACTTAGTTAATAGGCTGATGGATAAGGGAGCAGGAGCATCATAACCAATTTTCACAAGACTGTAAACAGTTATTATTTTCTACCTGTTGTACATTTTAATTCTCAAAATGAGGTCTGAAGTGCAGAAGTTGGAGATGGAGTGGAGAGAGATGTGAAACTTCATAGCAAAACTTTCTGAGATTATTTCCCTAGACCCATAGAGCTGATGTATGTGTGTAAAGATGTGTATGTGTGTACAAAAAATAAAATTAGGATATGATGTGTTCAGGCTTCCTTATTTAGCTTCTTACACTTAAAGTAATGTCTATGCTTAGTTATGCAAAGCATTTATTAGTAGAACTTTATAATGTTTAGCAATACATTTTCTGGTCTTTTTAGGGCAATAGTTGTTCCTATACTTCAGATGCCTCTATTGTGAACACTTTTTTAAAATGTTTTATCCTATTAAGGGTTGTGTGAATTGTATTGAAGTTTTCTTTAGTCTTTTGTGTCATTAGAGTTTAAAATGTTATATCAGAACACAAAACATAAAATGAATAGTTCATTTTGATATAGAAATCTCCTGAAAGTTTAAGATAGTTAAACTAATAGAGTGCTGTCACTTTCTTTGAAGGATTTAGCTTCACGGCTTCAAGCAGAACTTAACAATGCTCGCAAGTTGAGGGAGACTCAAGGGCAGATTCCAGCAAAGGCTGCCAGAGAGGTAAGTGGAAAAATGTTTTTCTTTTCTTTGCACTAACACAATGGTATGATTCAGGTAGCAGCTGAATTAGAGAACATCAGATGTACTTAGGAATATTAGAAAATGTGACTTCAGGTAAGTGAGTGTCCAAATTGAATTGTACTTTTTCTTGGTAAACAAATCTTTCTCCATGGTACTTTAGCAAATTCAATGGGTTTTTTTTAACTGATAATATTTCCTCAGTAGGATATATATCTTCCATTAAAAATGAAACTGATATGACCTGACTGTTACACAACTGCTGTCTCTGAAGAAGCTGGCACTTCAAATGTTATTCCTTTTGAAGGGTGGTATTAAAGAAATGTAAGAAAGCTTCTTCTGTACTAACACTGATATAAGGAAATAGGGGTAATATCTTAAGTTATGAGTTCTATCCTCATGATGGAGAGGAAACTTTCAGCAAAAACTAATATTCTTGTTCAATTTGACCCCAGTTCTACAATGAAAATTCAGCTGCTAGTAAGTTGAGTTTGAAAAGCCACTAACATTTTTTGTCCAAAAAGGGCTTCATGTCAGACCTCGTACATTAACTAGTATTTGTCCAGTCTTTAAAAGACAAACTAAACTGAATTATAATGTGTGGTCTTTGCTGATTACCTTGTGACAATAGTATTTAAGTCTCACACCCTGAATTCACAAGAATTTAAAATTGCAAAAGCTCTGTCTAGGAAGACTCTGCTTCATTGCAGTGGAGTTCTTTGGCATGCTTTTCATATATGGAAAAAAATCCAATCACATTTTAAAACTGAGAAGTAAAGAGCGTGTTAGGGGTGGGCCTCAGAAATATTGGTGGACACCTATTCCTTAGATACTGAGTTATGGATAACCATTTTGGTCAGGCCTGGTCTTCAACCATATTCTGATTTTTATCCTGATTTTTAATTAGAGCATTTTTACAACTGATGGTCATTGCAAAATTACCAAATGTAAGTATTTATGAATATGCCTTGTCTGTGCCTCTTTCCTGGCTTCTTCTAGTCTGCATTACATGGTGTTTGAGTGTCAGAAGTCCAGCAGAGCTTACAGTTGCTCTGCCATGAGCCCTGTCTTTGTGATGCCAGGCTATTCTTACTGATTTTACAGCTTTGAATTGGTTTCCCTACTGGGACACAGGCAGGATGTGTTTGGTACTCCTGTATATCAAGGGCCAGCTATGTCAACACTGTGTGTCCCAACAGCCCATCCCGTAACACAAGGGAAGCTGATTTGTGAGGGTGTGTTTGACTCTGCATGGCTCAGCATTTCTGTGGCACAGACCACCCAAGCACCAGCCTCAGCCACTTCAGCCAGGTGTATTGCAAGTGAGGTACCTGAAGCAGTTTCCGCAGAAATGGTTTTCCAAATGGCTGTCCTATTGATCCCAAAGTTTGATAGCTTGGCCTCCGTTACCAGTAACAAACATAAAGCATTTTGTTTCAGGCAGTTCTGTCTCTGCCTCTGCAGAGCAGCATGGCCAATGTCATGCTGGGAGGTCCTGAAATGTGGCTTTGCCTTATTTCAATTTCTGTTGGGAGAGCTTGGGAGATAAATCAGGAAGCAGTGAAGGCAATTTTGAATGCATCCCCCTAGGATGCTTTTTTTCTTAATTAATTGGACATGAATCAATTTCCCAATTCTGTTCCCTGTGTGACTGAGTGGAGACTTATGCTTGTATAAGAGGGTGTATGAATGGCTGGAGTTTGTACAGAGGACAGGATCAATTCTTTTGATACAGGTGCTGGTTTATTCGGCCTGAACGTGATCAAGATGCTACAGACTGAAGAGACCATAAAGTGCTAGCTTAAATCCCATTTTAACTTTATATAATTTGATTTTGTTTGTGAGAGTATAGGCACATATAGCTTTTACAGTGTGATTTAGTCACTAGTTTTGTAATTTTTTTGACTTAGACAAGAATTCTACCCCAATAAATCTCAAAAATGTGGTTGTGAAGTACAGTTTTCAAAAACTGATATTTGGAGTTTAAAAATGTTGTGTGTCTCAGCTGATTTATTTCACCAAGTTTCAGCTTGGGTAGGAGCCCTCCGTTGTTCACTGCAGGCTGCCTTAAGTATGTAACCCTATTAATTTTAGTATGAATACAGTTAAATTATCTGTTAATGAAATTTGAGGTCTTAATGGGTATTGTACTTAAATGCTTGGGCCACATTTAGATAGTGCTTTTGTCTTTAAGTTTGAGCAGGAGGCAACCTTCAGGGTCTGTGGAAATCAAAGACTTTTGATTTCACTTGGGGTAGAATGAAATTCTGCTTATTTTCAGGTGCTTATTGTCTAATTCGTTATGGGCATTTTGAGAAAGCAAGGCTGCACTTTGAGTCCTAGGGAAACTGTGTAAAGAGAAGGCTGCTCTACCACAGGGTTTCTGAGTTGGGATGGGTGATGAAAATGATACCTACTGAATGTAAGGAGACAGCAGAAAATTGTGAAGACTTCAGCTGTTAGAAAACAGCTTCCATATGTTCATAGTTTACCTCTTAAATACAGTTTGTATTCGTGTTCTGAAAGTGCTACTCAACTCTAGATTTTATTACATTGGTTATGAGGATATCACCTCTGCCATTGTCAGTACCATTCACAAGTGATGTAATTTATACTTTTATTCAGTATTTTTATTTAACAAGCCATATCTTGAACATTAGCCCTCCTGTGAGGCACATAATTTGCAGTGGGTTTTGCTACTACAAAAATTGGATGGTAAAAATTTAAATGAGGAAGAGGCAGAATATAGAATATATCCTTTGGAAGGGACTTATCATAAGCATCTAGCCCAACAACATGGTGGTGGATGAATGTAGTGTAAGAGTATGCATCTTTTGAAACTGTTTTCAATCCCAAATGGCTTAGAAGAAAAGCTTCTCAACCCTAAGCTTTTTCTTCTGTATTCCATAGAACATAATTAGTATGCAGGAAACAGAAAGTAGTCTCTGCTGAGCAAATGCTAGAGACAGTTTTCAATAATGATGAATTGCATTTGAAAGACAAAATCAATACAAAATTGAATGAAAGCTGGAAGGTGGTGCTTTAAGCAGAATAACATGGTAGGGTATAGTGTCACTGATTACTTAAAAGAAGAGAGTTCTGGAAAACAGAAACAGCTATAGGCTTTTCTGTTATGCATTTGGGAATATGTAGGGAAAATATGAATTATTTAATCACATAAAGTCTTCATTTGAATAAGTGAATTTTCTGTGGAAGTCCTTCAGCCTTTGGTCTAGTATGTGTGTTTTTCTACTGAAGAGCATTCAGTGCTTCTGTGAAGCCTCTTGGGCATAGAAGGTATCCATAGAGTAAGACTTGAATTTTGGCAGGCACAGCATTTCACTTTACAATGACTGACATGATGCTGTTTTAAAGGAGAAAACCTTTCCTAGGCTACCTGTCACATCTGTAAGAGTAACAGACTCCAGGCCACTGCTTGTGCATCTCAGCTGGAAAAGATTTATGGTGCAGGGATAAGTTAATTTAGTGAGTTTTATGGCATAAATGGGGCTTATCTTTTAGTGAAAACATTCATAATATTAAGAGCTCCATGTACTTCAAGTGCTTCTGCTATTTTTATTTAATTATTTTTTGTGTATAAATAATAAGGTTGATTATGTTTCCACCACCTCCTGTCTGAACACAAATTTTGATGTATTGAAGGTCTGATGTTTAATTTGGATTCCTGAGATTGATTAGATTACAGACTGAGGGAGAATTCAAGGGAAACTAGCTCAGTATAAAAATACTTTTAAAATTCTTTTTGAAGAACTAGTGCTGGATTTTAGAAAAGAAACTGAATAAAACAACTCGGCTTAAATCTCAAATCCTACTTGTCTGAAGGGGCCTACAGAGAAGCCAGAGAGGGACTATTTGTTAGGAACTGTAATGATAGGACGAGGAGTGATGGGTACAAGCTGAAAGAGGTAAAATTTAGGTTGGAAATTAGGAAGAATATTTTTTTACTATGAGGGTGGTAAGACACTGGAACAGGTTACTCAGGATGGTTGTGGATGCCCCAGTCCTGGCAGTGTTCAAGGCCAGGTTGGACAAGGCTTTGAGCAACTTGGTCTAGAGAGAGGTCCTGCCTATGGCAGGGAGTTGGGACTAGATATCTTTAAAGTCCCTTCCAAACCCTTAATATTTTCTGATTCTATAAGATTGTATCCATTGCGTCCTATTGTATATAGTTCTGCATTAGGAGAGACAAGATGGAACATGCTGGATCTTTATCCAGGGAAATGATTTGCTGCACACTTACTATCCTGACACAAGTAAACCTGTGACATTAGGAGTAAGTAGCTGAGAAGAATCAGTTGTGGAAGAAACCTGAAATAATTTCTATTGGTTCCAGTAATGATAATGGAGAAAACAAAAATGTATGTTTATTTTTCATATGTTTTCAAGATCGACCTGTTCACAAATACCTTAAAAATTACAGTGATTCTTTGGAGAAAGAGACAGTTATGTGAAAGTGAGGTGGGATGTGTGTGTACATGTGTGTTTGTGTATATGCGTGTATACACATAAAATTTAGATAGTGATTTGTATACTTCAGAGTAGGAAGTGAAATAAAATAATCAATGCTGCTGATATGTGGGGATTTTTATTTAAAAAGAAACCAAGCCAGCGCTAAACAAACACACAGAAAGCAAAAGCCAAATCACCCTGAAAATTAACATTCAAAATTGCAGGTGTGCTGGGATGTTTAATTTTAGGTTTGGTGATTGAGTCTATAAACACAGATATTTTTCTGCAATGAAAATATTTGGTTGTCAAAATTTACCTGTAATATGTTTTCATAACGTTCATTCTGACTTAACCAATGCAGAACCTAAATACAGCTGTAGGAATGCTTATTCTTTACCATATGTAAAGAATCCTTTAAAAATTATTTAAAATTGTTTTGCAGAGAAGTATAGTTGAGACACTTGTATAAAAACTAGAAGGCTGGGGATTAATGATCCTCACTAAATGCACAGTAAAAATCTGAGATTTTATTTGGAACTTCAGATGGTGGGGAGATACAGCAACAGATGGCTCATGGCCTGTTTATTCTCAGCTGTTTTCAGCTCATCATAATTCCTGATTCCTGCTGTTCCATCACTTGAATTTTGTCTGCAAGATGGCTGTGCCATTCTTTCTCCAGCAAAATTTGTGTTTTCCATACAAACTTGACTGGCTCTAAATGTAACACGGAAAAATGAAAGTGGTGTGCTTCTGCAGAACAGCTTTCATATCATTAGAGCATACTTTTAAAAACTAATAGGTATATGCTGTTATTGATTTGTATATTTCCTGAACATTCTTGTTGGTGTCAGTAAGAGAGGATTACACAATTATTTAAGACAAAGACGTACTAAGACAAAGTGGTTTATCTTCCTGAATGTAATTTATAGGAAATTAGCTTTTGCAATTAAAACATGTTGGAGAAATTGTATCAGTAACTAAACAATGTAAAATATCTTACAATTTCCATACATGTAAAATGTATAAAAGGGCATAATGGCTAAAACTTCTTAGAGTTCTAATGGAGAATACAAAAACTTCCAAGTAGGCTTTGACACCAGAGGCAAGAACCATATCCAAGTCCCATGCAGCACTTGTAACTGATGGTGCCATTTTTTCTGGCTCTGTTTTTCTCCCAACACCATGTTAAATTTCTACATATTTTTACTGCTATATTTACTGTTTCACTGTGTTAAATCAGTTGATAAGATGAAATAGAAATCTGTGGACTTAAGAACCAACATGCTGCAATACTTCTCTTTTTTTATGGTCTGACTATATATGTTTTGTGTTGGAAGTTCTTGCTGTAAAAACAAGCCATCTAGTCATTACATTTTTTACAAGTTTTCTTACATCTAGTACCTACAGTGGCTCATTGGTGTGGCTAAGTGACTAACCATTTCAAAGTGTAGCTAACAATTTAGAGTATCAAACTGAATATTTACAGCTTTTAAAAAAGTTGTGTTTTCAAGGTTATGTGGCTTCCTGATATCCAGTATTATTTTAAAGTTAGACTCAATTGCTTTAGTTTTCCCCATTTCTAGGTCTGGACAGACACATTACAAGCTGCTGTAAGTTATATGCTAGTTCCACAGACTGACAGTATGACTCTTACTGAATTTGACTTTAGATTTTTGTGTGTGGCCATTCTATTTAAGAGATGGTATTCTGATCACCCTATCTTATAGATGCTCTAAGAAAATAAGTACTGAGCAGAAATAGAAAGATTTCTGCATGCAGGACTGATCAGAGGCATTCATTGTAAAGAGGAGATTGATAAGGATTACTAAACTGTTTATTTTGAGTAACAAACAGTTTAGCCAAAATAATATTTTTGTAATATGAGAACAAAGAATTGCTGAATTTAAAGGCACAACTGACTTTATATCAATAAGAACAAATGAAGTTTTTTACATGTTGTGGTGTTAACTGGTGTCACTCACTTACTGGCAGGAAGAAAGGATAGAGACCTAATCCTTTTCCATGGTTTGGTGTTTTGGGGTTTTTTTAGTCTCGTGCTTTACACACAAAGCAAGCACTACCTGATACAGACGCTATTCTGTAGAATAGTTCACCTCTGTGTTGCAGCCTGTCTTAGATTTTCTAATGCTCTCTTCACTGTTAAACACAAGGGCCTAATTATGGCAGTCCAACTTTCTGAACTTGTAAAACCTTTTAAAAATCCCATTACTATGTTAGCACCTTTTGAATGTGCAATAGTGACTCATTAATATATTTATGAAGTCTTTCTTTAAATACTAAATTTTAACCTAGTTTTTAGAAGTTTGCTTTTGCTTTCCTTCCTCATGCTGCTAACTCTCTTAGTCTTTTTTCTGCTTTAAGAAACCCAAATCAAAGATACAACGTGTATACAGTGGGCTGCTGTTACAGTCCTCTGACCATTTTAATTTCATCTTCCTGAAGATGTGAGATGCACACCTCAGTCTTGCTATAGAGAATGGTTAACCTACTGATTTTTATAGGCATTACGTTGAAGGTTACAGTGCTACTATTCCCAGCAAGTGTTAGAGCCAAATAAAGGGGAGCTTAGAGGCTTTGAAACCTGTTACCTGGGGACTCCAGGCTGGGGATAAAATGACTACTAAGTGCGGGACATCGTGCTCTTAGGAACAGCCAGCACTGAGGGAGGCAGATGCTCTCTCTACACAGGATTTACTCATCCTCCTGGTAACTGGTGATTGCATGTGAATGCAGCCTGAGAGCCTAGGAGAAGGGTAACTGGAGTGGGAGGAGAAGGAGCAGTGGAAGTGAACAGGAGACAGTGGATGGAAGAAATAGCTGAGTCCAGCGCTCTGAGAAGTGCTAGATGTCTTTTAGACACTTAGTGATCCTGCAACATAAGGACAGACTATTCCAGTAGATGAATAAGGCAATATTCAAAACCTTTCCATTTGCCAAAGACTCTCGGAGAAAGGAAACAGGTGGCATGCTTAATGGCAGCATCTGATTTGACAAAGCTAGCATTTGGCTGTAGAGGCTAGTTCCTTGCTGAAGACTGCTCCTTTGTTATTCCTTCATTACACTGTGTTTGTACCACTTGATTGTAGCTCTCAGTAAACATTTGCAGAAAGCTTTCAAATAATGCAGCATCCAGCTTTTTGTTGGCTCAGTAATTTTAAAAAAATGGGTTTTTTTTAGCTTTAGTTGTTCCCTACCCCACCATACACTGACTATTAAAATATATTTTATTCCCTTTAGTTACTAGGATTGAAAAACAGTTCTAATTCAGTGGATCTTATCTTAGATGCTTGGCCTGATTATTCCATTTGTTCACCTGCTCCAGTGTCTATTCCTCAAATTAAGCTGGGCACCTGGTGTGGCAGAAGATTTCCACTTCTTCCTGCTGGATTATGGAACAGGGATAATCTCTGGAGAGTTCAAAAATCCTTTTCAGATCCGTATCTGAAAATAATAATGTATTTAATTTAAAGCTTTTATCTTTCAAAACCAGACTTGTCTGCTTGTTTTGTTCAGTTGAGTGTTAATTCCTATTGTAGCAGTTCGTATATTTGGTGAGAACAACTGTGTACTTTGCATATTTAATTGGCCTGAAGTAAAAATTCATGTTCGTTAATTAATGTCAACAACTAATTCCTCTCTCATTCTGGAAATAGACACTATTTTTATTCATTTCAGACTGCAAATAATATTGTTTGTTTAGCAATCATCACAAGATTCAGGGATAGTGACTGAGCCTCTTCTCCAGCTTCAATATTAACATTTAACAATAGGTATATTAAAAGTACTTTAATATATGTTTTTGAACTTATGTTGTACTTAATAGAAATGTTATTTATCTGATCATAATTATGAATGAGTATTTGTTGTATCACAGTGACCACATTGTGTTACCCTATACCATGTCATACAGTCGTGGGAGTGTAAAGAAAATATCAATAGATAAAAAGAGAACGTTAAGTAACTCTTGCAGTTAGATTGATATCCACAGTTCTTTGAAAAAGTCTATTACTTCTGTGAGTTGTGGGTTTTTCCTGCAAAGGCTCTTTCTCAGTATGGTGTAATTGTTCAAGTGTAGATGAAGTCTGGTTTTTATTACACTTGTGTGAACTTGTGCATTACAAATGTTAGATACATTGCTCCAGAATTCCCAGGATCAGCCTTTGGCACATTTTAAAGCTTTTTATTATATTGGCCACTTTCCATTATTTTTGTACTGAGACCTGTTTAAGGGATATAGTGTATGCTGAAGGATGTGGACATTATATATTGGAATTCTTTTTTGGAAGCTCTAGTGAAAATCATTACTTCATGGCAGCTTACTTAAAAAACTCCTTTTACTGCTATTGCTGTTTAAAGATGATTTCTAAAGTTTGTTCTAGTTTTTAATTTTTTCCTTCAAAATGTGTTGCTGAATAAAATACAATTAATTAATATATTATTCAAATGTCACCTTCTGATAATGCCGTAACCACTTGAGCATCTTTTTCTACCAGAAAGCTTTTTGCTTCTGATGTGTTTAGAAATAGATTTACTAATTATTGTTAGTAAGATTCTCCTAAAAATCAGTTTTTGACATTAGTAAAACTAACTTTCTGTTATGCTGTATTTTTAAGTTAGTTCTGTTTAGATAGGGTTTTAAGTTCTGAAGGATGTCTTTACCTCTAATTACGTCTTTATTCTTCTGAATAATCATGTTTGGCTTGCATCCGTTGGATTCATTTTGGTTCCTAGTGTGCATTTGCTCTTAGTCTCTCACATGACTTCACATTAGTCTTCATACTGTCCTTAATTATTTTATCCTTTTATCTGCTTCCTTTAATCTCTCTTTGAAGGACCACTTCTATTTTTTTGTACTTTGTATTCTAAAGCTAAAAATTACTGTAATTTTTTCTCCTTTTTTTTTCCTCTGGAATATTCAATCTAAATACATTATAGTCAGTATTACATGCTTTGTGTCAGGACTCAGGACTCTTGGAAATTAGGGAGAAAAAAACCTCAAACGCTTACAAAGCAGACAAAACCTTGCTGGCTGTAGGGTTCTGACTCAAAGAATTCAGTATGTATTGTATCTATTGCTCCCCTCTCCATTCTCTGTCCCTGTCCTAACTCGTTCCATGGTTCCTATCCAGAAGATACTCTTCTGCTGCTTGTATGTTAGTGTGTAAGCATGCAGAAATGGGAAGAAAAAAGAAGGTGCAAATGTTGCTTGGATCTAATATGCGTCTTCAAAAGCGAAGAGTCTGAGACGTAGAACACCTTGTGAATTCCATTAGCTTTTGAGGAAATAACAGCCTGCACAGCAATGGTATGCTTTTTGAAATGTCTGTATTAAGAATTTTCGTGAAGACAAATTTTGGGATGGATGTCTTTAAGAGGAAGTAAATGTTTGCAAGTTGATGTAAGAATCTAGTATTTACTGTTCTTTGCAGTTGTTGAAGCACTGCTGTTGTAATGATTATTGGTTTCAATGATTTGTATTTTTTAAAAGTCATGTATACAGTGAGGTTAGAGACTGGGAGTGGATAAGTTCATCCTTTTTCTTGCCTCAGCAGCACAAAGGTGTGGGGAAGGAGAGACCTGAAGTTAGCATCCTTTTGGAGACTATTTGGGCAGCAGGTAAAAGGAGCTGAATGATTGGAAAGATGCTCCTGACTGAGGAATTCACATTAAAAGGACCCTTCAGAAGTGGTTATTTGATAGATTATTCATGAAAACTGTGAAGGGTCTGCTGTGTGGATTTGACTAGTCCTCTTGGGAGAGAGCTTTGTATCCCTACCTGGCCACGTGGGTTTGGTGAGTTTAAAACAAGGTGGGGTTTTTTTCCTCCGCAAAGGTCTGTGTCACTTCAGACTAATTAGCGGTGCTCTGGATTTTTGAGTTTTCACTGCAATATCTATGGTTATGTGTTCAACCTCCAAACTTGTAAAGTTACCCAAGTTTGAAAGGAATTGCGGCATTTGAGAAGTTTCATGTGATACATTCTTATTGATGTTAACTTCATCTTTGCTTTCCTTATCTGCTGTGAATAAGTTTTATGGCATAGTGATGACCTGAAAACATGGTCCTCCCAGTCTGGCTGTTTGTGTCTCAGTCAGCTGTGACCTTTTAATCACATGACATGCACACAGCCTTTTTCTCTATTGGGATGAGCCACCTTTTCTCCCCCTCCCAATAGGGACAAAAGCCCTTACCTCATGAAAAAGTAACATGTGAGGTACAGGTTACACACAGATAACATATATCTGGTCGATGCTGGAAATAAGTCCTGTTGTATTCTCTGAAAATATCAGTATTTTTATTGGAGCCAAAGTGGTGCTGGACATCTTGGTTTGCTCATTTGCAAAATCAGATTTGCCTTTGGTGTTACAGAAGAGAGAGATTTGGCTTACCCAGGCAACGTTTGGTCCATAATTTCTACCTTCATATGACTTTCCTTGGAAAAATGTAATTAAGCTGTTGAGTATACTTTTGTATCTACAGGTTTTCCAGACTTTATTTGGGTTTCTGGGACAAGCTTTCCTTAGGCAAGGATGGCAGGTGGAAAGCAGTTTGGTAGAAAATAGCTTGAAATGGAGATTAATGAAGTTGTTTATAAGATTTGACAAAGGGTGTCCTAATATCATCTGATTAAGAAGTGACCCCATTATGTGCTCTAATTTAATCAACTGATTTACCTAAACATCTTTGAAGTATATCAGGAAGTTCATAGGCTTTTAAATTATTTTAAAAGTCATTCTTATTATTTTAGAAACTGAAATACTTTTTGGTGAAGAATTTCTGCCTTTTTTCCTCCCTCTGTTGTGTATATAGATAACATATCTTTATTTAAGTTTGACAACACCCCTCTGAATTGGGGGCCCTATAAAGGACTTTCCATGAAGACAGGTTCTATAACTTCTGGGCAGACTGAGGTGAGGGTGGTCATTTTCCACACCCCCAATCCACAGAAGAAATGGTAATGGGCTGTAGCTTTGCAGATGGTTTTCAGGAATAACAGCATTATAATGATGGTGGTGTATATTATATATATTATATATAATATTCAGTATTATCTGTGTAACTCTTCCAGGAGCATTGTGTGTCTTCTGGAGATAAAGCTTTATGCGAAAAAACCAAGAATACAAACTTGATTCTTTTGGAAAGAAAAGCTCTGTATTTAACTAATTGAATGTATTTTTAATACTTCTTTCTTTTTGAATGTGAAAAGAATACCTCACTAAGGTGAAAACGTCTACTTTGGATTATACTGAACGCACAAAATGTAAAGAATCTGTTACTTAATCTTTAGGATTTTCAACATTTATTTAATGTGGATTAGGTATTTCTTTTGGCTTGTCTGTACCATCTGTTTTAAAATATGTCTTAAAACCTGACACAGGCTTCAAGCCATAAAGAAGAAGAACAAGTGGTCCTTGTCAGAACAGATGGAAGTGGAAGGGCATGGCCTGTGGTGGGACCAACGGAGCCACTGGAGCCAAAAGGAGGACGAAGAAAGCAGCAGATGGTAAGTTTTACAAATCTGAGTATTGAACAGCAATTCTTAAATGATTTTGTAGTTTTATGATGCCATAATTAATGAGTATCTTATCAGAATGTCAATAGGTAATTAAAAAGTTCCTTTTGGAAGATGATAGTAGTTAAGTATTAGAGTACATATTTATTAAGCATATATTCTGTTTATTTTCAGATTTCATTTCCCAAGGGATCATTTTAGGGCTTATTTAAATGCATGTTCAAGGAAAACTTATCAGTCTCTTAGTTTATATTACATAAAGTTAAGTAAATAATGAAGATTAGCAGAGCCGCATATTTCCAAATTAAGAAAGATGTTGCTGAGATACTCAGGTCTCAGGGGTTAATTTCACTTTGGTTCTAATAAAAATATGGCTACTGATGATAAGAATTACCTAATCTTTGTAACAAAGTGCTTTGGGGATTAATAAGAAACTTGGAAGCTGGAGCAGTGTTTTATTCTTAGGATATTTGCTTCCAATAGTAAATATAGTAGCACTTTGATCTTTTTGAGATAAGAGGAGGTGACACTACCTCATAATGCTAGGAAGCATTTTTTGATTAGTAGGACAGATCAGTTTGCAACACTGCTATGGAGAACTGAAAGACACAAGAGGGTGAGGAATTTGTTGTCATTGTCCTGTTTTTTTCTATTTTGGAAAATGCTATCCTGCTTTATGTTAATGACCACTCCTGTGCTCCTTCAGAATTCAGTTTAGTCCTGTCCTAAGGGACAACTCTGTTTTCTTGTGTACTCTGTCTAAGATGGCAACATTTCCCAGAGGTACCATGTTCACACAAGTTTTCAGTACTGTCTGTGATTACTGTATTTTGATAATGTCTGTGACTTTACAAAAGCTTTAGAGTTGTCAATGATTTATAATAAATTTAAAATAAATAATAAAATTACTTTTTAGAAGATTTCAATTTTATGAGCTAATTAACTGTTTCAGTGAAGTCTGTCTTTCCTGAGTGGTAATGTTGTAGCTCTGATACCTTAAGGATGTTAAGGATATAGTGACTTTGGGAAAAGGCTGTATTTTTGTTTAGACATAGTGATGCAGTTGAAGAAAGGGAAAGATGTTTTTCCCCTTAGATCAAACGGAACTCTTAGCCCAGTTGTTTCGGATCTGCTTAGCTTGATTCATGATTCTTTAAACTTGTTGTAATTGTTATGGTCTGAATTTTGTAGCTGAGCTTCTCATTAGGTTAATATTTATTTTTAATGTGCTTGCTTCCAGATGCCTACTCATGTAGATAAGGAGAGAGTAAGGTATTTTCAGGATGATGATAGTATGAACTTGAAGGATTTGGTCAAAAATGAGAAGATGAGAACAGCAGAGGATCAAAACTCACTGTTCATGCGTATGGCATCAAAGGTAAGATGCTGTGTGTATGACTTTTTAATTAAGCATGTTATTATTAGAAATATCAGGGAGGACATGAGGCTTGAGTAACGGGAAGGTCTGGAGGAAGATGAGCATTGTTTATGGTTACATAATTATGCAGGACTGTCAAAAACAGAGGCCATTGTAAATTGTAGAATTTCCAACTACTAAGTGGGGATTTTTCTAACATTGTGAAACATCTGAGCTGATTCATAAGATCCACTTTAGAGTTGCTGGAAAGATGTAGATATTTCAGTGATGTGAGTCGCCTGACCTATTTTAAATGCCATCTGAAAGGCGTTATGGATATAAGAGGAATTAAAATGTCTAGTTCAGGCCCAGGAGATTATGCTATAGAACTCAAATAAAAAGGAAGACATCCCATCATAGGTATTGAGGCAATAAATTCAGATGAAAGACAGAGTTAATGAAAGCAAAATGTTGGCGATCTTGAAGCTGAGTGAGGTCATGACTTTACATGTACAAGAGGCTGTTGATGCTTGATTTGAGAGTCATTGTCATTCTGCAAACATCGTCTCAGTGCTGGTGAGAGTAAAAGGAGAATCAGAAATTTGGAGGTTATGAAAAGGGACATTTAGGAGCATTTTAACGCATGTAGTGAATGCATGGTGTGTCCATATCTTGAATGCTGTCCCAGCTGTTAAAGCATACCCTGTAATGAGGGGCACAGAGCAGTGGCCATTTGAAGAAAACCTAAGTAAACAAAATTTCTTCAGCTTGGGGGGAGTGGGTGGATGGGTAGGGGAAGGCAGCTTCTAGGCTAGAACAATTACCATAAAAGTTTAATAGAATACAACTATTTTTGTTTCTCATATGGGAAGTGGCCACAGAACAGAGTTTAACATGAAGGTTTGAGATTATTTTTCAGTGAAGAAGGTGAATGTAGAACTTGTGTTGTAGAGCATGAAAAACAGTGGAGGCCTTAATTGTGAGTGGGAGCAGAAATTCAAATTTCAAATGAAATACAAGTTAGTTGTTATTGAAGATAATAACTTAATTGCAGTTTTGTAGAGAGAGATAGAGATGTTGAAATAGAAGGGTGTAATACATGAAAGGATTTGTTTCCTTAAATGGGACTTGGAAGAGATATCAGTACGTAGACCCAAAGTCTCTCTTCATGAAACCTCTGTCTAATCCCACTGGCAAGTGAAAGCCTGTATGTTATCTCATGCCAGACTCACTCAGATTGGCAGACTAAACATCTGGAGTATTCAAGCCATACTTGTACTTATTAAATCTTTTCCCCACCTCTCCTTTTCTCAAGAACTCAACAAGATGAGATGGAGGGATTTTGCTGTCTCCTTGCTGTTTTTTTACCTGTTGACTCTTTAAATTTAGATTCTGAGTTATCATTGCCCTCTGGTCCATTCTTATTTTTGTAGTAGTGGTTCTGAGACAACCCTGCTGTGCTTGAGGCTTTTACCCCCTGTTGCCCTTTGGCCTGTTTGAAGGTGGCTGATGCGGGTGTCACTTATCTCAGCAGTTTGAAATGCTGCCTTTCCCACAGCCATCCCATGCATGCTATTATGTCAAATTTATGAATACCATGAAAAAGGCCCAAATCTTTAATTTACAGTGGTAAAAACCCCACTTTTTTAAAACCCAACTCTAATCTTTTTGAAAAAAAGCAGGACTGGAGTTTGATTTGTTCATGTTTCACTGTTATGTCTCAAGGAAAAAAAAATCCATTTAAATCACCATTTCTACTTTTTATTTTCTTCACCTTTGAAAGTGGTTTTGGTTCTCACTGTTGTAGAAGTATGACTTTAGGATACAAAATTCAATAAAACATTTGAAAACTGTTTTCTTCTGATATTTCTAGAGTATAAAATATGTGTGAAGTCTTAGATTTTCACTACTGATAGCTTTAAGTACCCTGTCTGTAGTTTCTTCAGACCCTGACTGTTGTAAGTGGTTCAATTTTCCCAAATTCATGCTGTTAAGACTTATGTAATCCTTTCACTTATGTCAATAGATGCTTGTGGGTGTTTAGAGACTGATTCCTAGAACATTACCTCAAGAGAAATTACCTTGTATTTGTATGTATTAATTCTACTAAAGCTTTTTCTTTCCTTTTTATATTTTACTTAAAGAAAGAGAGAACAATTAGTTTGTGTTGTTCATCGGGACATTTTAATTTTGGCCAGAAACTAATTTATTTTAAAATATGTGCAACAATTCCTAAGAGGAATTCAGCAGTGAAAAATAAAATGTTTTATTAGTGATGCTGACCTTCCTTTATGAATTTAGCCAAGACGTATTCTGGTATTATAGGTTTGCAAAAAGGAAATTTGCATGTTGCCTTTCCTTGCTTCTGTAAAAGTCTGTAAAATGGAAAATTACTTTCAGCCTTATCATTTTTACTTGCTGTGCAAATCTGCCTGTTCGCATTTTTGCATTTCCATCATCATAAACCAAAATGATAGTATTGAAAAAACCTTGGAAGCTAAAGTGAAAAATGCAAAGTGTTGCTTCTGCTGCTACTATTATGTAATGAACCTTTTCCTTCTCCTTCTTCACATAGTGAAGCAATTTTAGCACAATATTTAATAGACATGATAAAGCCAGCAAAGCTCTGGTGCCCTGTTGCTTTTTACATTTTCTGAAAGACCGTGTGCATGGTTTGCTGTAAAAAAATATTGCAAAAACCCAAGAGAAATAATTTCCAAACCTTGTTCTGCTGCATTTCAATTCAATGCACTAAACATCCTTCTGTATATATTGTGTGGACGCAAAGTTAAAGCTGTTCCTGCATGTGGAAACAAATCAACAGCAGTGGCAGCTGAATTAGGGAAGAAAACCTGGGAACAGTAAGAACTGTGTAGATGTACCCCATACTAAATGACTGCATAAGAAGCATTTAGGATTCTTCCAGAATTATGTTAAAATTACAAGACGTTGCAAATGAAGACTTGTGCAGGACAATCTTTCCTAGACATTAAAATTATGACCAGGAATAACTGTAAAGTGAAATGCTAATCAGAATTTTAATAGCCGAATTCTATGGCTGAAGGTATTTTTGTCTGCTTTATATTTCATGCCATTGGCTTTATATAAAGTTTTATTTGTCCTAATAACTACTTATAGCAAGATCTGCAGTTTTCATTTCAAATAGCAGAAACAAAAAGGAGGTTGGTGGTCCCTAGCCATTGAGCAGTCCTCTGACATCTGTTTTTTGCTTGGCTTCTGCTGCTTGAAGGTAATCCTGAGCTACCGTGCTCACCAGCATGGTGGGTAATTTCTTGTCAGTGACACAGGCCTTAAAAGCACTCTGTGCACTGGTGTCTTAAAATCCTTTGATACTATGTGTTTAAAATATTCTTTATTTCAGTGTGATGATAGGTTTTGAAAATACCTATTTGCTCAATTATATGATGAATTAAATCTAAGAATTCAAATGTCTGTGTTCACAGGGAGGCTGGAATTGTAATAAGGTTTATATGATAAAATTCTGTCTTTGTTTGTCTTAAGCAAATACTATTTGAGATCGAAAAAACTTTTCTGAGGTGATTTTGTTCTCCAGAATAGGTGCTAAATGCTGAATAAATTTACATGTGATGAGATGTATTCTTATGTCACTCAGGTTTGTATTCTAAAATAATAGATTATTCTTCTTTGCAGCTTCCTGAAATACATTATGATACAACATTCCACAAATATTAACTCTGTCATTTAAAGACGTCAGTGTTGCCATGACAATTTAAACCCAAACTGATACATTTTATACAATCTATAGACTTTTTTTTCCACAAATTTTTCAAGCAGATGCACTTTTATTAGCTTACATGGAAGTAGCTCTAGCTATGATTGCGTTAGCAAGGAAACAGGAAAAGCAGAAGTTCAATAGTTGCATACAAATTGGAGCAAGAAAATAAGCAGAAAAGAAACAGTACAGAAAAACTGAAAATAACCCACACTGGAACCATGCAGGTATCTTTTGTTCCTCTGCTAATTGTGTTTAATAGAATTTCCCATTCTATCCTCAAATTTCAAAGGAAATTTGAAGAGGGGAAAAAAGTATATTTGAGGTATTATACAAGTATAATCTCGATCATTAGGAGTTCTGTCTCTCAAGGATTTCTTTCAGCATCACAATGATGCTAAATTCTCTAGCAGGGCTTTTTTTTTGCAAGGGGCCACCCAAAAAGCAAGTAATAGCAGCAGAGGGAGAAATAAGAGACACAATGGGCAGCACGCTTGAGGTGAAGCGTGTGGGAAGCCAGCAGTGTATACGACTCCAGGGGTTTTACTGTGGAATAAGAAAAACAGAATTGCTTTAAAATCAAGTTATGAGATAGGTTCCAGTGGCCTGAACATAGGTGGGCAGAAAAATGAGACTGACCCTGGAGTGTACCTTGCACAGATTTGCAGGAGTTACTTTAGGAATTAGCCCCATGCCATGGTGCCTGGTGGCTCCATTAATGTAACAAATTAAAAAGGACTTCAGTTATTTAGTAAACAGAATGTTATGTAATGAAATAATTCATGTAATATATTCATATTATTCATGGTAATTATCATGATAAGGATTTAATCAGAAAATACAACACTGTAATTTTTCCCTCTCTCTAATCATTCTAATTTATGCATAGTCAGATGCCGATTTCTTTCTAAACTCCTGTGCTGAATGATTAGAGATCTCACCCCTTTCCGTAGGTTTCAGCCACATTTGCACTGTATTTGAGCTGTCCAAATGAAAGCCCAGAGGGCTCCTGAGAGAAGTTTGGATGCCTTCCCTGACTCCTGTTTAAATGTTTGTGTATTACAGGCCTCTCTTGTCCAAGGCAAGCTCAGTTGTGATTCTTCTCTGTTGGTTAAATGAAAACTGCATCCTGGCTGTGGAAAATCAGATGGATGGTAGAAATGACACAGTTGCGCAATTATGCTATGAGATGTGGGAGGCAGTGTCATTTTGCCTGGTGCTAAGAGTCCTAAAGCTGCCTTTGTGTCCTCTGGTTAATCAGCGCTTGCCAAAAGAGAAGGGAAAGTTGGAAAAAAAGAGAGTGTATATGAAGGAAGAACGTGGCAGATAAGCCAAAAATAAAGAAAAGTGAAGTAGGAGAAAGAAGACTGGGGACTGTAGAGCTTATCTGTCTTATGAACATGTCAGTTTAGCACAGCTCTGGGCTTTGGTCAGCATCTGGTAGAAACAAGAACTTCAGGTGTATTGCCCTTAGAGATACCTGAATTTCCTTTGTTAGCTTTAGGTAATTCAGTGATGTATTGTAGGACATCCCAACTTTAAACTGATAGATCAAAATGACTTCCTGCTTCTTTCTGATCTCTGTGCAGCACCTGAGCAGCAAAGACAATACCAAACAATATCAGTCATGGTGAGGGAAGTAAATACACAACTTTGAAAATGCTTTGGCTTTCAAGTTCAGCAGGCATGATGCTGTGCCTGTAATGCAAAACAGCAGCTCTCCAGCACCTCCAATACATCAGCAGAGTTCCTTCTTTGAATGTGTACTAGCTCTGTCTTTTGTATGGAAGAATATATGTATGAAAGAAATCACTTTTTAAATGATTACTTGCTTTCCTTCTGGCATTTTAGAGAACGATTTCTTCTTGTTCTTTCAATTCCCCTTTTAACTTCTTTTTGAGGGATTTAGTTATAGCCAAATAATGCAATTGACAAAACTCACTGGACACCATATTGTACAAATAGAACTATAAATGTTTCAAAAGAGGGATGGAGCACCTCTCCTATGAAGACAGGCTGAGAGAGTTGGGGTTGTTCAGCCTGGAGAAGGGAAGGCTCCAAGGAGACCTTATAACACCTTCCAGTACCTAAAGGGGGATTAGAAAAGAGAGAGCGAGCAATTTTTCACACAGGCAGATACAACAAGGGCTAATGGCCCTAAACAGAAATAGGGTAGATTTAGTTTAGTTATTTGGAAGGAATTCCTTACTTTGAGGGAAATCAGGTACTGGGACAGGTTGCCCAGAGAAGTTGTGGATGCCCCATCCCTGGAGTGTCCAAGACCAGGCTGGATGGGGCCCTGAGCAGCTTGGCTTAGAGAAAGGTGACCTTTAAAGTCTCTTTCAACCTAAACCATTGGTTCTATGATCTGTTTGTCATGACTATACCAGAAGAAACAAAATCTGGATTTTAGACAGCACCTACTTTATAAATTTGGCTACTTTGTATGTAAGAATTTTGCTTTGCATCCCAGGTATCATGGTGTATACAGCCATTTAACCATGTTGAAGAGAGGCATCTTCCAGTCTGTTTAATAAGATGAATATTTATTCTATCACAAGCAATTCTGTGGAATATTTTGAAAAGTACTATTCTTTAAAAGAGGTTGTGTGTAACAAACCAGGAATTTCCATGACTACTTCTAAGTGCAAGCAGAGCAAAGCAGTAATGGTATTCTGTGCTATTTGTGATACTCCTGATAGACAAAGTGTTGTGATTTCCACTCTTCCTTTCCTTTCTAGTCTGCCAACTGTCATGTTTCCTGTGTATTTCCATTCTCATGATGTTTCCTGTGTATTTCCATTCTCATGGCAGAATTTTTATTTAAAAGAAAACCCCAAACGTTATGTTTAGTAATAATAAAATGCTGCTATTCTCTAAGCAGTGCTTCTGCTGCAGGTCTGACTTTACCTTTTTAATGCTTACATGACGGAAGAACAGAGACTTGATTTTAGACACCCAAACCACTACGTATTTTTTCTAAATGTCAGGAATCTCGTTTTTCTGTTAAATGTAGAATTACAGCATTATAGTAAGACAGAAGAAGAAGAATGTAGTTGAACTCTTGAACTGTTGATTTTAGTCTGCAGTGACTTCCAGTAGGAAATGCACATAAGCAATTAAGTGTATTATCGCTGAATAAAGTAACATTAAGGAGGCTCCTCCTCAGTTGTTTGATAAGGAAAGTACTGAGCATGTTTAAAATAAGGTATTAATCTGTATCAGAGAACTGGAGTATTTGGGAAAAGCAAGAGCTGCTGTCTTTTTTGGCAAAAGTTACTTATGTACTTCACAAAAAAAAGCTGTCCTCTTACACACACACACACACACACACACACACACACACATATAAATAATCTACCGAAACTATGTCTGGGATATTTGGAAGAATTTCTTTAGTTTGGAGACTGTGTTTCAGTTATGATAACATGCCTTCCAAATGCCTTCAGTTAACATTAGTCCTTTGCTAGGGCTACCCTGGTTAGT
Source organism: Cyanoderma ruficeps (assembly GCA_008694505.1). Lineage (NCBI taxonomy): Eukaryota > Metazoa > Chordata > Aves > Passeriformes > Timaliidae > Cyanoderma > Cyanoderma ruficeps. Next base: position 9,218,747 of record VZDJ01000158.1, read on the forward strand.
ATCCTAAAATATATTAAGATTTGTTGTGGTGTGCATCAGGTGCTCTCAGAAAGACTTAGTATTGAAGGCAAAGACTGTTTTCTTTCCAAAATGGCTTAGTCCTGTTCACTTGGTAAGAATAACTGTTGTCATATTTTCACAGAGTGTGAATATGAAGTGCAGAGTCATGGTCTAATTATTTCACAAAGGTGATTTAATGGTAGTTGTAAAAGGAGAGGAGGGGAAAGGGGAGGATAAAATATGTGATATAAATGATATATGAAATTAGGCATGTATTTAAAGATAGCTGAAGTTATGTCAAGATAATACTGAAATCCTAGCCCTTAATTTGAAATGGAATATAGTAATATACTTTTCTCACTGCTGTCACATATCTGTATTTTAAAATCTGTGCTATGATTGTGTATGACTGCTCTCAGGAGAGGTACCTGATGATTCCATCTGCAGCAGATGCCATATGAAAGGAAGAAATGCTACTGCTTATGTACTCAATGCTTTTCTCAAGGAAGACTACTACAAAGAGATAAGTAGTTTTTCTTGCTACTTTTTAAATCCGTGCAATTTTTCTGCATATCTTTTCAGCTCATGGAGAAAACTGACCGAGAGTACTACACTCTGGATGACATGTTTGTTTCCAAAGCAGCCAAGAGAGCACGCAGTGGGGAAGAGGAGGAAGTACAAAGAAGAAAAGCAATCCGTGAGCACCAGCAACTCGCTGCATGCATGGAAAAGTGCCCCTACTGCTTTGATAGCAGTGAACTTTCTAAACATCTTGTTATTGCAATTGGCACCAAGGTAAGAAAAAAGCAATTTAACACAAATATAGAAATAAAAAAGAAGTGATGCTAGAGTGTTTAAAATTAGGAATGAAATTGCTTCTATGGAAGGATTTATTGTTCTGCATCTTACTTTCCTTTGCCCTTTCAGTTGATTCTACAACTTCATAAAGGGTGAAGAAGAAAAAGATATAAATCTGTCATGAATTTTAAAGCTAGTCTTTGATGTCACGTTTTTAGAAGACAGGAGCAATAATGAAAGATTTCAGTGCAGAGATTAGACTGTAGGTAGGTTTGTGGAAGATTAAATCACACTTCACTGGAGGAAATTTGAACTGGTAAAGAACTGTATCTTGATATCAAAGAAAATTAGTTGGAGAATTCAAATTTTAAGCTTAAAATCCTTTGAAATAGACAGAAGTTTGGTTTGGAAACCTTTCTTCTGTTAATGCTTTTAAAAGTTGCATAAATATTTGGATTTATAATGTCTGAAATTCTTCAATATAACCTTTTAATCATGTTTTTCCTCTACAGTTTTCATTTATTGTTGATGTTTTCATTTGATCTGAAACTCTTTATTGGTAGAGGAATTAGGTGCGTAGGTATGTTTTAAGGTACATTGCATTCCTTTTTTTTAGAGATTATATATATATGAAAATTAATACAGATGCATATCCATGTGTATATATGTGTATATAATGTCTGTTTATCTATCTAATAGATAGCTAAATATACAGGGTATCCTGATTTTGGCTGTGACAATTAGTTTTTCTTCCCAATAGCTGATACAGTGCTGTATTTTTGATTTAGGATAAGTGTAATGTTAATAACACACTGATGTTTTTAGTTGCTGCTAAGCAGTGCTCAGGGACTCTTCTGCTTCTCATACTGCCCCACCAGTGGGAAGGCAGGAGGGGCACAAGAAGTTGAGCTGACCCTAACTGATCTAAGGGATATTCCAGACCATATGACATCATGCTCAGTGGATAATCTTGGGGAAAAGTTGGCCAGGGGCCAGTGCTTGGGAAGTGGCTGGGCAGCAGTTGGTGGGTGGTGAGCAATTGCATTGTGCATCGCTTGGTTTGTACGTTGTTGTTGTTACTGTCATCATCATCGTTACTTAATTCCCTGTCCTTTATAAACTGTCTTTATCTCAACCCACAAATTCTACTTTTTTTCTGGCTTCTTTCCCCCTATCTCACTGGGAACAGGAAGTGAGTGAACAGTGTGCAGTTTTTATATATTTTTATTTATATTTTTATATACACATACATACATACATACATTATTAAAAATCCATACAGCCATGTATATTAAAAAATACTGGAATGCACTAAACAGTGTGGTTTCATAACAGCTATGATACTAGTTGGTTTATAAGGTTGATATTACTGCCTTGGTGGTGGAACTGCTCTCTGGATACTCCTGGTTCGTTTGAGCTACTGGTGGATAATGGGCCCTTTTAAAAAGCACTGAAATTCCTAATACCTTGCTGTAATTAGTAGGTAATGGCTTCTGTTGGTTCGAATTTACCAAATGATGAATTTCTTAGCCTCAGCAATGAGAAGGTTTTTAATGCTGGAAAACTGGGCACTTGAGTTTTTGTTTGCTTTTCCTAGGTGTACTTGTCTCTACCAAGCAGCCAATCCCTTACTGAAGGTCATTGCCTGATAGCCCCTCTACAGCACCATACTGCAGCCACTCTTTTAGATGAAGACATCTGGGAAGAAATCCAGGTCTGCTGAGAAACTGTCTCCTATTCTAACACTTTTGTAAAATAGTTTTGTTGTGGATAATAAATATCCTTGTCTTAAGTAGATGTTTTCATAATTTGCAGTCTGGCAGCTCTGATTCCACTAAGGGGCAGAACATTCTCAGGTTGTGAATGAAAATTAGTGACCAAATATTAATAGGAAAGAGAGGCAGGGTAAATACTGAAGCAAATTTTCAATTTATAAGCACTAAAAGAAGTTTCCTGGAATGCTGCAGAACATGCATCCTTGGAGGTCTTTGAAACCAGGTTAGAGGAATGTCTATTGGAAATGAAGTAGGTACAGCTGATCCCTTACAGCAAATAGAATAACTGGCTTCATAGGATTTTCTTGGGAGTGCCAAGGAAAAGAAAGAATTGTTAGAGCAGGCAGATTACTTAAAATGAAACACCAATATGTTGTTTACATATCTTCAGTTTTTAAATCTGTTTTTGGGTGGATGTCAATTAAAAGAGGACTGTCTTACTCTTAAAGTCAATGAGATCCCTGTTCAAATCCAGTATTCTACCTTTTTTGAAAAGAATTATTAAAATAAAGTGCCAAGCATGATGGGTTGTGCTTTCCAGCTCCCTTATGAAGACATTTTGAAGATTTTGAGTTCTGTTTTCTTTGGAGATGGCAAAATCAAGGGAGGGATGTAACAGGCTTCTGCCTAAGAGATTGACTGTGTTTGTCAACCCCCTGTTCTGCCATCAGGATTATTACAAGGGAAAACAACCCCTTAGAATGCCACCTCTTTTATTGAAAGAGACTGTATCAGGCTGGAGAAAGGTTTCATTGTTGTAGTTGCTGAGATTTAAAACCAGCGCAGTTTTGTAACAATTAAAATAACGTTGCTCTTGCCTCAAGTCTGGTAGATGGATCCTCTGACTTCAAATTTGCTCCCCACATCAAATCTCATGTCTGATGCTATTTCATATAGTAAATTATGTTCCCTTCCAACCAGGAAGAAAATGAGTTCTCTTACATATGACAGAAATTACTAAGAAAGTTGGATAAGAAGCAAATAAGTGCAACAAGTAGGATCAGAAGGAACAAAAGAGCCTGCAGAAAAGTGATAAATACATTTATCCTAAATCTTCTGTTTACCCTAAGCTTTTAACTAAACAATTATGATTTTTTTAAATTGTTTGAGAAAGAAAATAGAATAATGAAAAGATAAGCAGATGCAGTCCCTGTCTTCAACACTAGTCTTTTCCTTGCTAGAAAAGGGTAGTAGTTGCTTGTTGCTAATTAGTAGCTAACTAGTTGCTAAAACCATTATCCTTTGATCCTGTGAATATATTTATAGGCAGCTTAGATATTTCTTTGCAGTGAAGTATTTTGGAAAATGATGGATACATGACTCTTCTTTTTGCCAACTTCTATGTATTACAGAGGAAGGAGTCTGGAAGGCTTTAGCAAGAGCATAAGCAGACAGTCAATGACTAAACTAACTTTCTGATGCCAGAGACATATTTTTTATTACAGTTGAAGGGAAAAAATATTACCACACTTTTAAGTATTCACAAAATGTTGAATGAAGTATGTGTTTTAGCTAACTATTTTTGCTGTTTTGGTTTTTTTTTTTTTTAAGATATATTGGAGTAAAGCAAAAAAAGTTCCTTTATACTGTATGCCTTCTAGCTCTTGAATTTAACATATTGTGTAGTTTAGACACTGATGTGCTCACTTGCCAAAGCAAATATGCATGGAATATTTTTTATATGAAAAGATATAAATCTTTACACATTCTGTGTTGACTGAACTGTTGCATGTATTGATGTTGTGTGCATCTGAGCATAAGCCAAGTCTTCTTATTTCCCCTTATGGATGGTTTTCTCCTGTCCAGTGCTAATTATCCTTGATGCTTTGGCCTGGTCATAATTTAGAGGACAAGTCCAATGTGTTTGAAAACAAGAAAATGCAACTGGGGGAATTTAGCTAACATCTGCTGATATTCTAGGCTTTTTGGTGGATTGGTATTTCAGTTAATACTGCAGGGTAGCAGCTTTAATAGTGTTTCTCACCTTTTGGTATCTCACCACATTGCTTGCTTCAGTGTGTTTCAGAAGTAGAGGTCTGGTGGCTGGAGCGACAAGGAGCAGCCCAAAAGTTGTTAATCCAGAGTAGCCTGTCACCTTGTGCTGTAGAGCCCCAAATCAGTCATGGAACACTGGACAGTGTCTTCTGACTGTAATTCAGCAGTTGCTTGAGGGGAATGATGGTAGCATTCTCCTGTCACAGCATGGAGCAGCTCATTAGTGAGGAGAAATTCAGGGCACAAGGGCCTGCTTTGAAAAGCTTAAATGCCTAGTTTAGGTAGATATTTGGCCACGTTTCTTAGACTTTCAGTTTGATTCATACTGAGCAAGATGGCGAAAGGATGGAGAGCTCAATTTCTAGTCCAGTTGCATTGAAAACCTGGTAGTGATTTGTTTTGCTTCTATTTTACTTCAGTACTTGCTGATGTTGATGATGTGTTTGATTCATCAACTCTTCATTTACATTAAGATAAGGAATCTTAAGCCTTTAGATGGGATTAGCCTTTTAATGGTGCTGTTTGTACTTCTGAGCATTGTTAACTGGGAAAAAATATCAGTGCAAAAAGGACTACCTATGAATTATGTGAGTCTTAGGGCTATGGTGCCTTGGTCTATGGGGCTCCTACAGTTTCAGTGATTTCTTGGCTTACACTGTGGAAATTATGTAGAAGCACATGTAAGACAAAAATCTTCATTCTTAAAAAGCATTTTTCAAGATCTTGAGAAATTTGCAGAAACATTCACCCAATCAGAAAGTTAGATCTTTTGTGCACTTGAAAATGAGTTTGAATGATTCTCAGAGATCGTCCCTGTTCTTGATAATTTGTTCAGAATTTGAGCACTGTAAGCTATAGAATGATGCTTTTGCATATCTTGGATGCAAATGCCAGCTGTCAAGAGCCAGGGAACAGCCAGAGCCAGCTGCTCTGCAGGAAAGCAAGTCAGGGGTTCAGGGTGATGGGCAAGGCAGGTAGGGGAAGTCATCTCACTGACAAGGCACACTCCCATGGTACCATGAGAGTGTTCCTGTGGTAATAGGCAAGGTCATCCATGGCCCAGTGATGGCCAGGCAGGTTTTCAGTGATGACTTAGGTCTGAGATGAGGTCAGGGCCAAGAACTGCCCTGTATGTGGCTGGGCACAGGCATCCCTGAAACAGCTCAGGGAAGGACCAAAAGAGACAGTCTGGACTTAATTGCAGCTCCTGAGTGACAGGGGACCAGGTCCACACTTGTCACCACTCTTTAATACTCCATCTCTTTCTGCTGGATCTGATCCAGTTCACAATTGCAGCACATCAGAACTTCCCACCTACATGGACAGAGCCCCAGCAGGTAGAAGAGGCTGCAGGTCCTCTTGGGTGTGTGCAGGACCCTGACACTGGAGCTATCAGAATTAGCTGAAATATTTTGAATTAAGTGCAGCACCTCATCCCTCTGACAGGGAAAAGTAGTTTGAGGCCACATGTATTGAGTAGTACATTTGGTTTGCTTCTATACAGTGAGGTGGCTTTATTTTTTGAGGCAATTAATATTTTACTTAAAAATCAAGCATGTCTAATGAAAATACTTTCCACTTTTTAATTTTTTTTTTTTTTGTTGTTAAATTATATAATTGGAAGGAGTAGTAAAAGGGTAATTGTAACTATAGTCAGTAAAAGCCAGGTCATTACCTCCTTAGGAATTGCAAGCTTGGGACCTACTGTTAAAGCCATGTTGTTTTATGGAGCACTACAGTTAAGAAGTTCAACATAGTTTCAATTTCAGCTGTAAAAATAAGTCGTATTTATTAAAACTAAGTTTGTAGTGTTAATTATATCGTGTATTTCAAAATAATTTTCTAGACTTCCTGTGTTTTTATCATAGGAAATAGAGTTAATATTAAATTAGTAAATAACACAGAATTTTCCTAGTATGATTGCTACTGTTTTCCATTTTATTGTTAGTTTATTACAAATATTCTATGCTAGTGAAATAATACATTATATCTGAAAGTTCTGCAAAGTTAGTTTAAATAACACTTTTTTTTTTCTTCAAACAGATGTTCCGAAATGCATTGGTGAAAATGTTTGAAGCTAAAGACTTGGACTGTGTGTTCCTAGAAACAAACATGAGTATGAAGAAGCGATATCATATGGTATATGAATGCATTCCTCTTCCAAAAGAAGTAGGAGATATGGCTCCAATCTACTTTAAGGTACATGAAAATGTTTTTTCTGAAATCATTTGAATGTATATATCATAATACATCTATTTCTGGAAAATATTTTTGATATTCAAGTGCTGTTTTTGAAAAGATATATTCTTTGAACCTTATTCTGAATCCATTCTTTGCTAATATTCCTTGGTCTTAAAATAAGTGCTGTGAAATAATTCAGTTTTTCAAGTAGTCAGTGGAAGAGCTGTTTTTCACTGAGCATTTGTCCCAAGTCCGACTGCACTGAAAATACTAGAAGAAGATGAGAGAATTGTGGTCTTTTGAATGCTTTAAGGATTGCAGTACTTCTTACTTGAGTCCTGTAGTATATAACTTAAAACACGGTATTTGTGCCTTGGCAAGCATTAAATGAGAAAATAATGTTAGCTATTTTAAGAAATATCAACGTAGGTATTGTTTCATCCCCATTTTATTTCAGTAAGCACAAATTCTAAATGTGTCTTAGGTCTCTGATGAGCATTATACAGCATGATAGATATTGCTTCTAGAGTTTTTCTGCTCTTTCCCCTGACTTTTTGAGAAAAGGTTCATTGAGGCTTTTGCCTGGAACTGAGTCCTTTCAGCTTTCAGCAACTGACTCATTATTTGCCTTTTATAAGTAAATTATTTTATTTGATTTTTGAAATACTATTTATGCTTTCTGGAAATAATGTGATTAGGTTTTGATGAAGTGGGGCAGCAGTATGTTGAACAACAATACAGTAACTTTTGCCACATTTGAAACCCTCCACCTGTTTGATCTGACTGCTGTGCTTCAGGTGCTGGTAATACTTGTGTTTTCTTTGAATGCACAAGGAAAGAGAAAGAACAAGATTTAATGCAATGTTATTTATTTTCGAAGTATCTACCATTAAAATGCACAGCAAATGAAATTTAAAAGGTACCTACCCTATGCTATACCCCATTCTATACTATGGGGGGAAAAAAAGCTTTGGGCTTTTAAGAAGACTCATCCTTCTAAGCTGGATTCTTCTCTTAGTGTTTAAAAGAGAAAGAAGGCTAATTTAGTGTAATAAATTCATAAGAGGTTTTGTATGGTGTGAGTAAAAAGAGAATGTGACCTTTTATTTGAAACTTGTGTCAAGCAAAACTTAAAAAAAGAAACAGAGGAACTGAATTGGGTGGGTCTGAAGATACCTGATGATATCTTTATAAAGTAGCTTGTGGCATTGAGAAAGGTTACCAAAAATAAAATTACTTTGTTAAGAAGTAATTCTTATTGCACTACTACAATGCACTTCACTATAGTTATTCCTTTATTTGCTGTATGATGGACTATTTTCACCTTTAGATAAAATCATTTTACAGAAAGCTATAATGGAGTCTGATGAAGAGTGGTCCATGAACAAGAAGTTAATTGATCTTTCTTCAAAAGATATTCGGAAATCTGTAAGTAATGAAGTGTTCTGTATCCTGAATTTATCATCAAATTCTTCTAATGTCTTTCCATTATTAACTGTTTCAAAGAGAGAAGAAAGGGAACACAATTAGATTAGTGCATCAGAACATGGCATAGGTATGAGGAGAATTACCAGTCTGCACTCTTAACTGACATTAGGGAAAAGATTCCCATTTGTTTCAACAACTGGTGGACTAAGCTGGCAGCATTAGTTGAGAACAAAGCTGACACTTTGAGGACATGTACTGGCATAATTTTCTTGATTAACTTTAAGAATTAAGGTAGATCAAAGATTTGCAAATTACTTTCCTGGAACAAATATGATGTGGCTTTTTAATTAACCTGGAACAGCTGTTTTTGTTGCTAAGTTTATGAAATGAAAATATAAATAGCATTATGTATTTTTTTTTTTTGTAAAACAAGGGAACATTACCTTCACTGTCTCCTGGATACTGAGATGAAACATCTTTATATAAACAAATCTTAAAGGAATAGTGCTGGATCTGTTAGATTCAAAGATTGTTCCATCATTTTGATATTGAGGTGGAAGATGCATGTTACATAGCCATACATTTTTGTGACTATTACATATTTATTGAAGGTAGGCCAGTTTTCAGATTACGTCAGGACAGTTCTTTACATTAATACAATGTATCTGAACATAAATTGTTACACAGTTGTGTGATTTTAACATTATTGTAGGGTGAGAAATGTTTGTAGACTTGATGAAGATGGGAGAGTGTGGCTTGGGACTGAGCTGAGGTTTGGGAATTTGGAGAGTTTGTATTGAGAGATGGTGGTATCTGGCTGGAAGGTCAGACATGGCTGAGACATCACCCAGTCAGTGGATTGTGTGCAGAATTTGTGAGAAATAAGACAAAGCTGACCTTTTCTTTAAGGTGTCACTTGCCAAGCCATTTTTCCTTATTTAATGATTTTTTTAAGGTCCATTTAAAGTGTTGAATATTTATTGCTATGCTGCATTGCTTCTCTGTATTTAATACTCTTAATTATTTTTAGAATCAGTATTTCAAGTGATACATGGAACACGCCTCCTGAAAGTTTTATGGTTATTTGGACTGTAGCGAAGGAAATGCTTATGAATTGGAGACTTTGTAAATCTTACCAGTACAGAAACATCCTCAACAATTATAAGGAGTGAAAAATAACTCGTTGCAGTGAAACAGCAGAAATTACTTGCAGTACTGTAGCAATAAATGGATCCACTTCTGTTAGACTGAAGGGTCTTTGTTGTGGCAGATATCCAGCGTCTCTCCTGCAGGCTGACAGAATTATTAAGTTGTCTGATTTGGCAGGTTAAGCATAATATCTGTCCATTCACATAGAGGGAATTTCTGATAATCTGTTGTCCAAAAGGTTGTTTCCCCTTTCCCTTAAGTGTCAGTTTTTTCACTGGGTAAATATTTCCTATTACCAGTCAACATCTTTCATACATGTGGCTTGCTAGTGCGGCTTGCTTATCTTACAATTTCTATTAAAGTTACATAATGCAGAGATGTGGAGTCTAGGAGGCATTTGCCCAACGTGCACACTGCTGCCTGGGGTCCCCATCTCTTACCTGCTATTCCAGCTGTGGCCCCTGGAGGTTCTGCCATCCCAGTCATCTTTTCTTCACTGTCTTTTTGTCCAGTTGCTGTATGTTGTTATTTTCCCTTACCTCCTTTACTGTTGCTTTACTGTTTCTCTGTTGCAATTTTATCCTACATGTAGTTGGTTTGAGAGGTAGTTTAAAATAAAATGTGATACTATCAACTGTAAAACCATGTTCAAATTCATTCTCCTGTGGGGTGGTTGATTGAATGCCAACAATGTTTGTTAAACATCTGAAAATCTTGTATTGCATGTGTAGGTTCCTAAAGGATTGCCATACTTTTCTGTGGACTTCGGCCTTCAGGGAGGATTTGCTCATGTGATTGAAGATCAACACAATTTCCCTCATTACTTTGGAAAGGTATTGTTATGTAAAAGATTAATTTACCAATTATATTCTGTTTTGGAAAACTTAAGTAATTAAGCCAAGATGCTGCCAGAACAGTTACTTTGATGTACTCAATCTCAGTTTATTATCTGTCTTTTCTTGATGAGTCATTGTAACTTGGCTTGTTGAATGAAGGAGTAGTTGATTTTTTCACCAGCTGATACTGATTGTGATTCTAAATTTGTGTTTCTTTTCATTTGATCTGAACTGCTGATATTTGACATTATAGGTATGTAATCTTATAGATGGAAGATACTTGCATCTACTTAAGAATTTTCATGGCCATAGTATTGATACATAGGTGCACTGACATCTGCTTGTATAAATTAGTGTGCATACACCTACAAACTCCTACGAAAATCCTCACGTGGTTAAATTGCTACTCATGGTATGTATAGCGTAAAATGTATATACAGGAAGAGCTGCAATAAATTCTTCCCTTCTTCATTATGTCACAGAAAACATTTTTTGAAAGAGTCAGTGTTGCAAAAACATGAAGATTAATTGGGGAGAAATGTAACACTAGAAAAAGCAAAGTGGGCAGCTTTCTTTTTCTGAACTTACCTTAATCACAAATGCACGAATGCATTAACAGGCTTGCAGGGTTAGGATATTTAAGCAGTACATCATTGTGCTGTGCTTACAAGAATTTTGTTGAGGCAACAATCTAACAAATGTAGTTCTGTGTTTAAATTGGTATATTTTTCAGAACTTCAAGTTTTAATTTGCTCTTGAAAATAATTTGAAATCTCCTAATTTGAAAATACATATTTCTTTATTCTGTGATAAGATAGTGTTAAGTAATATGATAACTTTGTATTTATCATTATTTATCTTACTTTTACTTGCAAAGGAAATTATTGGTGGCATGCTGGACTTGGAACCACGGCTCTGGAGAAAAGGAATCAGACAGAACTTTGAGGAGCAGCGGAAAAAGGTGTTGCAATTTGCACAGTGGTGGAAACCATACGACTTCACCAAAAAGAAAGAATGAGAACTACCTGGAGACAAGGACTATATAAGCCATGCATTACACTAAAGGAGACTTCAGACATTAAGAATAACACCAATGTTTTATGTGTGGCTAATATATTTTACAATACAGGATATTGTTTAATTGCTGATGATCTGTTTCTGTTTTGGACACTGGATCACATGTAGCTGTAAGCCTGAAAAACCAGATCCGTATAATGAGTTTGGTTTTTCCTTTTTCAGCTGAGCAGCCAAAAGGGTAATATCCTCACGGCCATTTGAGTTCTTAAAAATCTAACTTTTGCTTTTGGAGTTTTTATAATCTTTGAGACAACTGATATTTTTTTATATTGTATTAAACCAGTGCTTAATTATCATGGTGACGTTTTCTGGAAAATGGTGTACATTTTAAGAACATTTCTATTAATACAAATACATTGCTGCTGAATGAAAATTGTACCGGAAATAGTCTTCTGATTTTGTGTCGTTGTGGTCTTTAAATTGAGGTCATTGCAATAACAAACATTCACGAAGGATGTGATTGATAAACCGGCTGTTGCTCCCTGCACAAGAATGAATGCAATTCTTTTGCACTTTCTTTCAATATGAAGTAGTGTTTTTCATGCACAAAGGATAATGAGACAGTCCACAGCTGCTGGCAAATGACAGCTTTAATACCAAGAATTAATTTTAGTAACAGTAGAAGAAAAATCTCAAGGGAAAACCCTCTTTGATGGCCAGCAAAGAAGGAAATCATCACAGGGATCTCCCCAGATGACTCTCCTCTCCTGGGTGTCCCCTCTAGTGTCACAAGTGGTTTGTCATAATACTTTGCCCTTACAGTTTTCATCTAGAGCAGCTCCAAATCCCTGCTTGTTTTTCCTGCTTGTGATGCCATTAGAGCTGTTTGAAGCATGCTCTGACCAGAGGCAAGAGTTGCATGTTAATTGATTGTTAAGCACGGATGTCACCAGGAAATGCCTGCATGCTATTTCAAGGACCACTTTCCACCATTTTATTTGCTAGATTTTGTTTTCTCTTTTGTGTAAAAGATATGAAATGAGGGTAGGGAAGTGTGAGGTGAGGAAAGGATCATTCTTGCAGCAGTGTCCACCACTTCCTGCGGAAATCCTGACATAGCAGGCTTGGGCTTTGCAGGTAGGGAGCTGGGAGAACGAGGAGAACAGGATATAAGGACAGAAGGACATGGATAGAAACATTGCAGTGGCACAAGGGAAAGGGTGCGGACTTGTGAACAGAAAGCTGCAGTACTCCAGGGAAAGGCTGCAAACAGTGGAAGGTGGAAAGCCCTTGTCATAGGAGAGGTTAAGGCTTTGTGTAAGTCCCTCAATGTGCTTCCTGTTCTTTTCCTGCTAAACTACTGCTCTGTATAGCTCTGTTAATTATTGTGAACTCCTCAGCTTAAGATATAGTTCACTGAATATTACAGGGTTGAATAAGTGTTCATTTCTAGTCCCTTGGTGGTCTTTTGCAGCTTTGCTGAAGATCTGGTGCTTTCCCTGTTCTTCCCCCACCGCCATATTTTGGAAAATAAGTCTGGTAGAGACAGAAATGTGCTGTGTTGTGAATTACTTTCTGTAGGACCTTTGTCAATTGGTGCCACTGCAAGAGAAATAACTTAAAAGTAAGCGTTGATGGTGATTGTAATGATCTAATATTTGATTTACACTGTGTTCACCAGCAAGCCATGGATGAAAGGGACAGTAAGTTTTGATTTTCCTTAGGCTACTGGAAAGATTGCTTAGCAAACATGGATGGGAAATAGTGGCTGCTAGTAGTAGCTTAGAATGTGGTAATGCCAAACCAAATTTAGCTCAAGTGCAGTCTTTGGTCATGTAAAGCATGACTAAAAATTGTTTTTTCTGAAAGCATATGTAGCCTGCATTCTCATCTGCCCCCTGGGATGATGGCTGGAAGCAGCAGAGGTGGCTGTCTTTTCAGGCCATGGAAAAGTCTTCATCCAGTGCTGTGCTGGAAATGTAATTCTTCTGACATTGCTTCTCTCAGAATTTGTTCCTTAAGGGAAGTGCTATGTTTCACAAAGAATAACCAACTTGTATGTAGAAAAGTCCTCTGACTCATGGTCTGTTCATATTTAATTATTCTGGTTTCAGCAAAACTACAAAACTACTGGTATTGTTTGGAAAGGACTCTGAAAAATGGGATAAGAGTAACTCGAGTTAGTGATACAGGAAAATGTTTCTTACCCTGTTAGAAGTTTTCAGAATGGGAGACTGTGTTTACCACATACACTGAGAATAGTATTTGGTAATTGGTCACAGACCAGACATCATCAGGTTAAGCTGCTCCTCCTCATAAATATCCCTAAATATTCATGAGGCTGTGACAGTCAACACAGCTTGTCAGGGCACTTGTGGAAGGCATGATATGCTTAGACTTCAGTCCTTCCTCTTACAAATACTAAAATATTTTAAATAGACCTCTTTCGTCTGGAAGAATACCCAATAACCCAAGTTCTTTTACACTAAGAGGTAGAAAATATAAATTCAGGTGTCTTTAGGGAAAACAGGGATTGGAAGCTTGATTTCTTACCTTGTTATAAATGTGCTTCTATGTACTATTGTTGTGACCAGAGAGGAAAAGGATCTTCTTTCATCAAGTGAATTTACATGTGTGATTTAGCAGATACTAGATTATATCCATGTCTTGCCCTGTGTTACAAGAAGGTTGTGGAATATGTGCTGCTACTCTTCTGAAAGGAAAACAATGTGTTAATAGTAATTCTCATGGCAGTTCACCAATCTCTTGACATCTCATGGAAGAAGAGAAATTTTGATGGTTCCCTTGAGAGTTCTTTCTTTGGTTGAAATTTCTTCAGCATTTCCTGTTTTCTGCATTTGTCATTTTATCATTAAAGTATGTTTTTCTAATTCTGACTGGTCTAAAGGTGAGAAGTCATGGATACACAGGCTGCTGTACCCTTGCTTTAAGTGTAGCTGTTTTGTAAACAAGATCTTTAATATCCTAGGTAAACTAGGACTAGACACTAGAGTACAAAAGATCTTTACCTACAAGCATCTTTACCCTCCTTGGCTTCTGGATCTTACCTAAGCACTGTACACAGAGGCACATCTCACAGATTGCCTACATTATAGAAAGCAGAGTCTGAGCTCTTGATGTGTGGGTAGTTGTAAAAAGTTCGTTCCTCAGTGCTCAAGCTGTGTGTGCCTTTGTACATGTGGTCTGAGGCATCTGGGAGCCTGAAATTGCTCTGATGAACCAACTTTAAGTTCTGTATTAGAGTTGAAAATGCATCAATTCAGTATTTTTGAATCTTTAGCTTTAGTAAAAGCAAGTACCCTAGCACATACATGCAGTAAAAACAAATTTATCAAAAAACCACAAGCACAATTAAGATTTTAGAATAAAGTTGAAAGTATTCTTCATGGCCCACTGTCTTTGAGGTAATATTTTTATTCAGGGTTTTCTGGTTTGTGGTATCTGGCCATTGATGCACAACTATTTGTCACCTGCCAATCTGGAATGAGAAAGATACAATTTGGTTTTGAGACCAGGCGAGATGACTTTTCCAAGTCTCTCCCAGCTGTTTCTGCTATGATTTTAAGATCTTATTTGATTCTTATATTTTATGTGGAAATGTTTTGGAAAAGCATTGTAAGACAAGATATGAGCAGCTAACAGCTGATAGATATTTAATGGGGCATAATTACACAGTTGCTACTGTGCATGCTTCCTCTTGCTTGTTGTCACAGGTTGTAGGACTTCACTTGGGAATGCCAAGTGATCTCTTATGTCTCCAGATGGTTTTTATAGCCAGCTTCAGGTGTGGGCTTTGTAGTTGTTTGAAAGCATTACAACTCTTGCAGCTCTTCCAGCATTCTCCCTTTGAGTGTAGAACAACTCTTTGAATGTTTGACCACAGTTCAGGAGGCCAGTGAGATGGAAGACAACAGTCATAATGGCTTTATGAATAGTGGCATCTCCAGCTGGAACTGGGTGTGTAGGCTTTTAGTTCAGAATTAACACAGGCAAATTGAATCAGAAATGGCGATATTATGATTTTTCAGTCCCTTGCTCTTCTTTCCTGGCTGCTATTGCAGGACTGAGATTTTCATTACTTTATCCAGGCTGCTCTTTCATTAGGTAACTCATCCTAGCAAATACTTGCTAAGACTTAGGAAGTACTTGCTAGGAATGGCTGGTTCAGCCTCCTGGCCACTCAGACTGACCAGTCTGTACTGCAGAACTGGGTCTTTGCCTGAATCACCCTTTCCCATGGCTGACAGTGAGGGTTTGCTTATGTTACCTAGTGGAAAAGGTGCAAAGCCTGGTATGGCTACTGTTTGTTATAGACAGGTCTCTGTGTAACTGTGTGTGTTAGGATATGTACTGATTACATTTAGGGAACAAGTACTGAGACTTCATGGGATTTCACTAGAGTTACACTGGTCTGTACACCATTAAGCATGTCAAACTCTGTCCCTTATCATGAGGAGAAGGTAGTTTTAAGTATGCAAAGGAAATTACAACTTTAATTGTTCATGTACTTCTTCAGCTAATACTGGATTTATAAAATGTATTAAGTAAACCTTAAGCCTTTCATAAGTGGTTTGTGACATCCATAGAATCTGAGGAGGACAGGAGATAACTTTATCTAGCTGATCCAAAGAGAAATTCAGGTACATTTGTGGCATTGGCATTCCTAGGTCTTTTTTCATCATGAAACATTTGATTCAAGTTCAGTATTTATGGTCTTGTCTGTTACAAATGTGTGAACATTATTTCATTCTTTGGAGGCTGCTTGTCATATCTGAGGACTGCAGCTAGGCTGTCTCCAAATTCTCATCTTCAGGATAAAATCTGCATTTTCTTTCAGTGTTTTCCTGTAGGTTGTTTTTTTTCTATTCTTCTGGAATAGTGAAGCCCATGACTACGTGTCATTTTCAGATCCTCTCCTGCTCTCAAGTCAACAGTTTGCTATTATAGCAAATGACACCCAAGTCTGTGTTCTTGCTCTTATCGTTAATGACTTCATTTCCTTTTTATAGACCTTTTTTATTTTCATTTTGATGAGATAATTTTGAATTCTACTTCTGCTTTAATTTTTTTTTTACACCCTCTTGAGTCATCTGCAAAATTAAGCAGCAGTGCTGTATTGCAGCAACTAGCAGTTGGTGGCACATCCATGCTCACCCTGCAGTGTGCACTGGCTAAACTGTTTCCCTGCTGTCATTTGGACTGTTGCTGATGGACTTACTGCAACTTCTGATCCCCTTATTCTTGCTGCAGATGTGGTTGCTGTGGGCATCTCAAGTACCAAATGCAACAGGAAGGGTTGCTTTAGTAGAGTCAGAAACTATTATCATCTGTAAAAGGTGAGATGGAAAGGAACTCTTGGGATTATATTCTGGTTTTCCATAGGAAAAAGTGGGCTGAAAATCAGACATGGCTGTGATACCATTCTCATTCAGGTCATCTTCTTGGCTGGATCCCTTCCCAGCTTCTTGCACACTCACAGCTTTGAGGAGGCAGAGGGAGAAACAGGAGAGGCCTTAATGTTGTGCAAACACTGCTCAGCAAAATGTGAAACTTTAGTGTCAGCATTGTTTTGGTCATAGATGTCATTCACAGCACTGTGCAAGCTCTTTGTTACTGGCAGACAGTGACAGGGTCACCACTCAGCAGGAGTTTTGAGAGGTGGTTGAAGTTATGTGTAATGAGTCCTTGCAGTGATATACAGTTAAGTTGGTTGAATTTAAAAGTATATGCTACTGGCCATTCCTGAAAACTCTGAGGAAAATATTATCTGTAATGTAAACATAGATTTAGGATTTTAAGAGCCCTAAACAACTTGATAAACATTAGAAGGCAGAGTGGAAAGAGAATTTGGCTATTATCTCTTTTTACAAACAAACATGGCTTCTTGAGAGGTTCCTGTTCACCCACTCCCCAGTTTTATTGATGTGTAGTGTTCTGTGGAAAGCTTTTTAATTATTTTCTCTTTGGAGCAAAAATACTTTGGCCAGTATTAGAACAGAAACAGATGATTTGGAATTAATCTGACATCTGTGTGAGTAGTTCTTGTCTTTGTATATAGCTGTCTGCAAGACTGGATAAATAACATTCTATACTTTCTATCAAATAAAANCCTGCAAGGAAATCTTAATCCACAGGACCTTGATCTTCAGAGCTCCTTACAAACATGAACTTTGTATGTCTGAAGGTTTTGACAAACACAGCTTCCCTCTGACAACTGCAAACCTGTCTCTTTGGACCAAGTGAATTTCTCCCCAAGCCTTTGCACATGCCCTGCCCCAACCCAGCAGCTGGGATTTCGATTGTTTAGGGCACCTAGAAAATCCTCCCAGATTCCAGCTCCTTTTGCTGGGATCCCTGGGATCCCATCTGCTTCAATTGAACACATCATTCTTGAAGTGCTCTTTGTCCATGAGCACAGTTTTAAATGATTTATGACTGCACATTCTTTTATTTTTAGCTTCTGTGCAAAGCTTCCAAATCAAATCTTGATGGGAACTGCTGTCTGTGGTGGTTTTGTTGTCTTCGTTTCCACTAATGAAAAACAAGTAGTCTTGCAGTTAAACCATGTGGTTGTCTTCTTTAGTGTATTTTTTACACAAATCAAACAGGAATACATTTGAAATGTACAGATGAGAACAGTAATATAATTCTGCCATATTAAATAATTAACTTTAGAAAGGTCAGTGAGTCCCTGCCTAACAAAACAGCACTGCTAGAAAGCTTGGATTGTTTTTTAATGTTGGGAAGTGAGGACATGCCAAGGGTATTGTGAGGACTCACAAGAAGTTGTGAACTGGGTGGTGCAGTTGGCACAACAGGACAGGATGGCATCCTGGGGGGCTGAACAAGTTTGAGAAGTGGGCCCAGGAGAACCTCAGGAGGTTCAACAAGTATAAGGGCTACTTCTGGGTCAGGGTAATCCCAGACATGAGAACAGACTGGGAAAAGAAGTCACAGAGAGCAGCCCGGCCAAGAAGGACGTGGTGGTGCTGGTGGATGAGAAACTGGATGTGATGTGTCAGTCTGCTCACGTCTCAGAAAGCCAGTTGTGTCTTGGGATGCATCAAAAGCAGCATGGCCACCAGGGCAAGGGAGGTTCTGCCCCTCTGCTCTGCTCTGGTTTTTATCATCATGTGATTCCTCAGTTCTGATGCTCCTGGTTCTGTGGTGTTTCGTGTGTCTGCATTATCTGGGCAATAAAGTTGCGATGTGTCATTTTCTTAAATTGCCCCATATGCATTACTTGGTTTATGCAGACATCTTTGTGCAACTTCTCGTTGATGTGTTTTAGTTTCACAGAAGATTTCTGGCTACGCAGTTTTCATTGCATGCTTTTGGGTTTTGTTTTGCTGAGTTGTGTTTTCCCCTGTAACACTGCAGTCTTTCAAAGTGGCAACAAGAGTGCTTCTCCTACATGGTATTGTGCTCAGCCCCTCTGTATATGACTGACTCTTAGTTAAATAGATTGGTACTGCCTGATCCTGGGAAGTTCCTGGAGACTTGTGCTGCTCCCTTTCGTAATGGCTGGGATCTTGGAGAGAGGGTCTGTTTATTGGAGATGGGCTGCGTGGTTAGTGATCGTCTCCCTTTCTTCAAAGGAGTCTGTTTGTGCAAGAGTTCAAGTCTTGGGGAATAATCTTAAAACTATCACTCTCACCTTCTCAGGAACCGTGTTTCACATCTGGATCAGCTTGTTAAGGATATTTACTAATGAAGCCCCAGTAAGGTGACACAGCGGCCAATTATTTTTTGCCCTGAGTTCCCACTTGTTTAATGACTGACAGCAGGACCTTTTAAAACTGCAGGCCTGACAACTTTGTTGTCAGTAAATCAGTTATTTCAGTTTAGTCTTTAACAGCATGTCTAAATCCCAACCTGAATCCCCAAATATAATCACATTACAGACCAATTATTCTGCTCGCTGAGTCACTTTGTCAGTTTGACAGCATGCCTAGCAGAAAATTTCGATTCCTTTCAATTCTTTGATTAAAGAAATGAATTAATTCAGAGTTTTATTTTGTTTGGAGATATGGAAGTCTGACTTTCCCCCTGATTCATTGTCACCATTTGAAGCTGGAGAGTTCTCTTTTGTGGTAAATGTAGTGAGTAGTCACAATTCTGGGCAAAATGGTTTTTCCCATGCTGTGGTACAGATGCCTGTATTTGAAAGCCTGCTCCCTGCTTTTTGATTGTATTGGCCAGAGGCTGACTGTATTTCACTCTTAGCAGCCATGAATGGACATTGAGACAAGTAGTCATGAAGAGGGGTTTGATTCATACAAAGGATGTCTTCCTGATGGATTATCATTTAAAACAAATATGCAAAGAATATAAACATGTGTAGAGAGAGTTTGGAGCTGGGAAAGAATCCTTTTGACTTGAACAAGCAGGTCTTGAAGTTGGAAGTTACAAATAATCATTGTGTTTGCTCTTCAGATATTTGGTTGGCTTAGAAAGGTTGAGTATCTGCAGCCTGCAGTGTAGACTGAGAGCTGTTAACAAAATCATACTATCATAGGCCTCTGATATATCTTTCTACTCATTATAATGGGAAAGGAATAGTATTAGTGTTGGCATTTTGAAACTGTTTCTCAAATACCACAGATACATTATGATTTAGAATTTACAAATATTTTATTGCTATCAGCACGCTGCAGACCATATCAGCTGTTGTGCTGGCTGTTGCCCAGTCAGATAATTAGGCTATGCATGTCATTAGGCATTAACAAAAAGCCACCCAGAGCAGAGGAAAGTTTATACTTCACATTCCCATTCTGCTAATGAGGAACGACCTAGAGGAAGATTAGAGCTGGGGCGGGGCTCCACTTAACAGTGTGCACTCCCTGCTGGGCAGATGTGGGCAGCACACGGCAAGGTTTGATGGGAGGGATGATCCACTCAAAATTAGGGAAAGGAAAATTAATAGAGAGCTATGTGAGGGCATAACAAGAATGTGTAGGGACCAGATCAGAAGGACTAAAATGTGAAGTGGATCTAGTGACTTTTAGGCTCATTACAGACAAGAAGTTTTACACCTACACTAAAAGGAAAGCAATGATACCATGGTGTCATTGCTGAGTTAGGAAGACCCTCAAAAAACTGATGGTGCAAAAGAGATATGAAGTAATTCTGGCTTTTAGCTTTATAAAAAAGAATAATTTTGGCCAAATTCTAAACACAAGTAAGTTTTCAAAGGGGAAAATAGTTGTCAGCAGTAAGGAAAGAAGAGGTAGAATGAAATATTCAGTAACTTACATGCGTGTCAGTGTCTGAAAAATCAGCAAGAAACTATCTGGATGCTGTAGAATATTTGGGGGAGATGTGAAAATACCATTAATAAATATTTACAGATACATTCAAATACGGTATGTGTAAAATTGCCTAAACCTATATCCCATAGCTTTGTTCCTGTTCTCAAAGACTTTTTATTTTTTGGAGGGGGGGGGGGAAGAAACAAGTAAACTTTCAAAGACAATGCATTTTCTTATATTCTCTTCACGAGAATCTTCACACTTCCTTAAAAAGTTACCTTTCCATCTAAGCAAACCTTTCAGAATTTCTACTTTGAGTTTTCTGTCATTATGCAGTCTAAATAAAATTCATCTTTGAAAAATTTCTTTCAGATGGAGCTTTACTGCCAAGAAAGAGAGTATAATTTTCACTTTTCTTTTGGGAATTCGTGCAGCAGAAAGGTTGTTTTGAAGTGCAGAAAACCTGCTCTTTGTGCTGGGTAATTTTGCACCCTCCAGTGGCCGTGAAGCTTCCTTTTTTTAGTCCCAAATTCCCTGAAGTAGATAGAACACATTGCTGCAGGAAGCAAAATGTTCACATTCTGAAAACTGTCTGTGTGCTTTCTTCCTATAATCAAATAATCCACAGCTGTTTCCAAAAGGATATATTCCAATAACTCTCAGCTTTTATGAAAATTTTCTTCTTCCTGCCAGTGTGCTCTCCCACTGCTGGGGGAAAAGAAAAGGTAAATCTCACATGTGACAATCTGTTTATGTTAAATAAGTGCCATAGGCAGGCAGGAGTCCTGCAGCATTTTCTTGTCACCTTTGGCAAGTTTTGTAGCATCACAGAAAAATGGCCCTTGGGAATAAAAATAATGAGCTGTGATTCCATGTCTGCATCTCTTCCTTCTGTTGGGACAAGCCTTCTGAGAGGAGACAGTGCTGACACCGTTTGTGTATGCTTTCCAAGGCAGGCACCAGCAAAAGGTAGTTCTGAATACCTCAGTGGTTGCCTGTGTTTGTTCCCAGCTAAATCCTGTTTGATACTTTGTCCATATGTGGAAAGAAATAACTTTCAAATGTCCATCGGTATGCTCTGGAAGAGAACCTGATACACAACTGTGGAACTGTAGATGCATTTCAAGCAAGACCCCTCATTTCTCTTGAATTCAGTTTTTACATTGAACAATTTACCTTTTGTCCTCTGAGAAGCCGCCGAAGGCAGCGTTACCCATGCTGGCAGGTAATCCTCAGCCTTCAGTTCTTCTATAATGTGTCAGCATTTTCTTGGAATTTACTTCTGCAGTTTCACTAAGAAATGTTTCAAAAAGTGTAGGTTTTTTCCTGCTCAGTGGTGAGATGCAAGGAGTAGAATACATCTCAGCTTCAGTTTGGGGGAGGGGTGATTCTCACCAGCATAGGGAAGATGTCTAAACTCCTGTTACAGTCAGCATGGTGAGCAGAGTTGAGAGAGTGATTCAGTCTCCTCGGTGTGGGTGTTTTTGGGATGAGTCAGTGGATTCCCAGCCATATCCTGGCCTGCATGGCACTTCATGGGCTGTAATGGGAACTCAAGACACCTGCCTCACACAGACACACCTGCACTGGAGAAACTCAAATCCAAGAAGAGTGGATTGTAGCCTGTGTTTTTATGTAGGAAATTATTGCCATCATTTTTTACTCCTATATAGGAGTTGTTTCCTTTAGAATGTAACTTTTCTCCTGTGAGTCTTGCAGCAGCCATCAGAACACTATTGAATTTTCTTGCTCTAAGATAGCAGCCAAATTGTGTCTTATTAAAGGTGGGGAAGTTCAATATGTTTCACAAATTGAAAGTTAGATATTTGGTAATATATTTTAGTGTTCTAATGAGGGATGGGGTATCCAGGGAGAACTGAGCTCTCCTCTCTCTAGACCCACAGGATCTTAACTGAGGCCAGCCCCTAAGAAATGAAGGTAAGTTTTCATAAAAACCAGTAGTTATATTTCAGAAGTCAAAGGAATTGGACAATGTACTCAATTGAGAAAGCAATATATATATATTTGGAATTTTTATGATTCTGTAACTCATGTGTAGTACTTCCATAATCCACCTACGAGGATAACGAAACCCTGGAAATGTTGGTACATTCCACTATTCAATTCACATCTTTGGTCTCGTATAGCACTGTGATCCAGATGATCAGTATCATGCTGTTAAATGTCATGTGATTGTTAGGTTTAAGATATATGGGTTTTATAGCTTTAGCACAATCCTGAAAATGTGAAGAACAGCAAGGAGGTTATTTTGGCAGAATGGGAATTACTTCGAGTTTGTATTCAAATCCACAGACAAGATGAAGGACTTCTTAAAAATATTTTGCTCAAGATGAGATGAGGCATTGTAGCAACACATGATGCTTCTGAAGTGTAGTGTTGCTGCCTTTCACATAAAAACAAGATGGTAAACGAACAAAGGTGACAGAAAATAATGAAGGATGTAGATTGGACAGAAGCAGTCAGATGCCTCTTCTCCTTGTCTCCCTGCCCTTAATGAAAAGAACATGATATATTTTCCTTTCGCCAATTAGGTCAAAATTAAACATGCCGGTTGTGTTCTGCTTGGCTCCAGTTTCAAGTTCTTCTTGCACAAATGGTGGTATGTATTCCCTTAGGTCACATCAGTAGCCTCTCCCTCTGACTGCATAAGCCCCTGTGTTTAATTTTTGCTGACTTTTATGAACCATTTTATTTAATGACTTCAGGTGTTTGGGGTTTTGGTTGGTTTCTGGTTGGGTTTTGTTTTTGTTGTTTGTTTGTTTGTGGGGTTTTTTTTTGCTTTCCCTGGTACAGGCCCTTGGACAGGTGAGATCTCTTGCTTCACACCATTGTGGGTCATATGGCACTTCCAGTCAAGTCATCAGAAATCCCAGGGTCATGGTAGCTCTGGTCTCTGGTCTCTCCATGCTGAGCACAGCAGAGAAGAGCAGTTGCTGGTGTGGAGCTCTGGACTCTTATGCTGACAGTGAACCCATTCTTTCAGATAGGATATGTATCTTTGGAGGATTTGGAGTTCTTTGTGGCTCAATGTTTCTGGATGTATTGCAAGAGCATCAGGAAATAGAAAATTTAGTAAAAGTAATGTACAGCTGTAAAGGTCAAGAGTTTGATTACGAATTCATGACAGCTTACATTTACAAGAAGACCTCTCTTTTTTTAAAACCATTGCTCGAGGGGCAGAGAAGAGTCCCTGGTTCCAGACTAAACAGCCCACAATGTGGCATCTGTCCTCCAAAGTTCCCCAAGCAAAGAGCAGCACAGATATTTCCCTAAGCTTGAGAAGATTATATGGATGTGAATCTTGACTGCCACTGTGATTGCAATTACAGCAGAAGAAGTTTTCGATATCCTTGTGTTTTGTTGTTTTGTTTTTTTTGGGTTTTTTTTAATAACTTTATTCTGGTGGAATGGCTCAGGACTTTGGGAATGATATGCAGTGGTATTTCTGACTTTGCTCATTCCTGGTAATATCAATTTCAGACCTCTAACTCAGTTTTCTGTTAGCATAATGAGTTTATTGTCTAATAGCTATTTCTTTGCTGAAACAAAAGTTATTTGAAGAACAGGAAAAATAATACACTATTGCTACTTGGGTGTCCAAGAGGATGAGACAAGAAATATTGTGATTATACAGAACAAGAACAGTTTCTGTCCCAAATACATCAGTATTTATGGGAAAGATTTTCAGCCTTTTATTTAGAGATGGGAAACTGAGGTACAAAAATATATTTTTTCCTTTATACTATAGTTATTTTAGATACTCGTATTCAAGATGATTGTTCTGAATTTTCAAGTCTTTCAGATTTGATCTTGAGACATGTTGACATGTACATAACAACTTTTAATTACCTATATCAAAATCTTTATACCTAAAAATTTCCCTCCTTTGGTGAGACAGAGACAATTGGAACTCAAGCCAACACAACCCAATTAATACAAAAAACCTTCAGTTGCTGATAAATGGACCATAAAAAACCTACTCAGGCACAGTCGTGATGGTATCAGCCTCAGCTTTGTCACTGATAGAGAGGGAAAACATGATTATTGCAAACGTGTTCAGAATTTGAGGGGGATTTTGGGTCTATGTGAGGCTTATGATGAGATTTCAGAAGAGGTTTGTGGGATTATGTAAAATTTATTATGGGAAGTTTAGGGGAAGGGATTAGGGTAAATGAGGGAGAAACATGAGGCAATGAGAAAGAGGGATAGAAACGGCTCAATGTACTGAGCCCTGTGCATTCTCAGCATTCCTATCTTTGTATTAAATCCTTTCCCCAAACCATTCTTTCTTTGTGATTTCCTGTGCTCTTTGTGAGAGCTGTGAGGTCCAAGTGTCAGCATCTGCAGGAGTAGTGAGGAGGTCCAGTTGTCAGCATCTGTGTATGACACACCTAAATGCCTGTAACTGGAAAAATCTGTGTCCTGCTTCCTACAACTGCTAACAATAAAAGAAAAAAAAAGTTGTGTGAAAGTCATGCTTTCCTAAAACTCCCACAGCACCAAATGTAATGACTCATTGCCTCTGTTTATTCCTTAATTACAAAGTTCCTGTTTGGGGGTCTCGATTTTACAACAGCACACCTCACTGGCATAACTTTCATACTGACTTTGCTCCATGGCACATTTGAGCTCAAGTGTGGAATTAGGCTGAGGGAAAAAATGTTTCCAGTGATGGATGCATCCACCATCCCCAGCTCTGGCACCTACTGACTCAGAGCTGAAGAGAAAATGACTAGAAAATTCAGGGGAAACTGCTGTACCTGCCAAGAAAGTGAAGCAAGAAAACTGTAAGGTTTAAGGGAGAAATTGGTGATTTTTGTGGAGGTACAGGCAGAGCTGCATAAAGAAAATGACCACTTCCAGGTACATAGTCCATCATCATGCAGTTCCCACAGTGCTGCTGGACCCAGACTTGCAAATGATCCTGTTATACTCTGTAATTTGGAAGCCAGAAGGAATTGTGGTTATCCAGTTGACAGATGTGCAGCTTTTATCTGAAATTTGCTAATGAAATAACCTTGTTTTCCTGACTGCCTGCAGTCTGCTAATGTCTGCTCCTACCTGTGGCAGAGCCTTGATTAATGGCACTGGTGGCGATGTTTCTTCTGTGCTAGGAGGTCCTGCCATCCTGAAGAGAAGCTAATCCCAAAAGAGAGACAAGGCACAAAAGGGGAAGCTGCTCTAGGCATGCAGGCAATGTTGATCAGAGGGGATGAAGGAGCAGCTCTGATGGCCCTGAAATGATGCTGGGTGAGGTTGCTGAGGGTGCTTGGAGAAAGCACAAAACTGGTTTTTGAAAATAGCAAGGAAAACAAAACATTGGAAGAGCAATTGAGAGAAGCAGCTAGGAAAAAATACTTTCCTTCTTATTTTCACCCCAATCAATACGAAGATTAGGAGAGACAAAAGAGTTTTCAAGAGGTCTGAGTCAGCTCTTCTAATGCAGGGAAGAAATATTCTGCAAAGTCCTCTCTCCTACTCCATGTGTGCTTCTGGGAATCAATCTGCCTAACTGAGGTGGCTTTAGGCCTTGCAGGGAAAATTGGAATTGCATTAAGTCTACTTGCTGCCTTAGTACAAGCAGAAGGAAATGTGTTTGGGGTAGTTGCTGAGCTTGCAAGCACCCACTTTTGATGATTTTGGTTTCAAAGGTGGCATGTATTTCCACTGAATAATTAAAGTTTATCCTAATTAATCTGGACCTACAGATCATAGTGTCTCTGAAATACATTTTCTCCATTAATTAGTGATTTTAACAGTGTGGTTAGGTACAACAAAGTCTGCCTTTCCCTGGCAGGGGATTTGCTCTAGCTTCCTTTAATGTGATTTTCTGAAAGAAAATCGAACCTGATTTTCTTTTAAAAAATCTTCATTTGCCAATTATTCTTTGTGAAACTGTACTAAAAGAAGTTTCTTTAGATGCTAGAGTTGAGGATACAGAAAGAAATGACTGAAAGATACTCAACCCAAGGAGCTGGAGACAACCTTTCCATCAGCCTTTTAACCAAACTAGTGTGGGTTGCCCGACACTTGTGCTGCAGCTCAGAAATAAAGATTGCCTGGAAAGTCCAAGGACAATAGGGACAAGGGTCCAAGGGCTATTAAGGACAACATCACCTAACAAGGACTTGTGCTTATTTATTAATTACGTTTTTCTATTGAGGGACCTCGCCCCAATTTGACCCCTAACAAAATTTATTCTTCCTGTGCAAAGGAATGACTCAGGTTTTTGTAGCTGTTGGGCCTGACTAAAACTGTATTACTCATTTTTTATGAAAATTAATGCTGGAGACGTATGACTCTGTAATGGCTGCTCTGCTGCCAATTTTGTGGTCTTTGTCTCTCTCTACCATTATAAATCTTGTATTTTCTGAGGGACTTCAAACTCAATTATTGAAATTTCCATCAACTTAATGTTCAACCTTCAAAATGTTGCCCGTTTTCTTAGAAAAATTATGCAGGAATATGAAAAGATGCAGATTCCTTAGTCAAAGGCAGGTTCTCCTGAGACACAACATTTCTTCTTCTTGGCATTATCTGAGTTTGCATGAAAAGCCTTGGGGAAGGAGGCAAACCCTTTGTTGCAGGGTCTAGATGTTCTCTTATGGTAGACACCCTATGTACATAATAAGATTATGCTCAGCCCAAACAGCTTAAAGCCCGAAGAAAATAAAACCCAAACTGATGAAAGAAGTTGGGGAAAACTGACATTTCTGGATGGACAAATGCTCCCTGCCCAACTATAGATTTTAAGTTTAACAGGGTGCTGGACCATCTTGTCTCCACCATAATTTTGCCAAGAAAGGTTGAACCAGGTGATCCTCGAGGTCCCTTTCCAAACTGATATTCTGTGATTCTACAACTTTTCAGTCCAAGAAAATTACACTAACATTGGAAAGCTTTAAGTTCTTTCTCCCTGTTGCAGTTGCTGGAACATGGTATCTGAAACTGCTACAAGGATCAGAAAGAAAAATCTGTAGGAAAGGCATCAGTTTAGGTTTAAAACGGGTTCTGTATCTAAGTGGAAGACACAAGATGACACTAAGTACTCTTTAGGCCTATTACCTTATTACAGATGACAGAGGTGCATTTAGATAAAGCTGTATAAGCAGACAAGCAATATTTAGAGAAGAAGGGCAATTGGGTGCTTAGACAGTAGTTGTTTTTTGACAAGCCATTGTGATGAAATGGCAAAAAACTACATAATGAGACTTTGGTAGATGTAGTACAACTGCAATTGAGACACAGATATTAGCAAGATGACGAAATGATTGCACCTCTTTGGTGTCTTGTTCTTGTAAAACCAGATGTGAGACTTGAAAGCATCATGAGAACAGCAAATGGTGCTGTCTGCTTTCTTCATAGAATCAATTTTCTATTCTTTTTTAAATATAGTTGAAAATAATTTCAGAGAGAAGAATGAGAGGGGATTTTTTTCCCTACTATTAAGATGCTCCCCCCACTGTATTACCATTTCAGGTTGGTACTGGGAAGCTTTCAAAGGATGTCCTTATCCCTTCAAACACTAGGAAGAGACCTCACTTGAAAAATCACCTGCATAGATAACATAGCTTAGGCAGAAAAGCTCCAACTTCCTTTGCTGAATTGTTTTGGGTAAGGTGTGTTACTGAAATGGTTGAGAAAAGTCCAGGGGGCTGTAAAGGGCAGCAGTGCTGGGGCTGGTCCCCGTGCACACCAGTGAGGGTACAGCCTCTCTGGACATGTGTACTTTCCTCCTCTTCAAGGCCACCTTCAGACCTTGGCAGGGGGTCAGCTTCCTCATGGACATCCAAGGGAACCTGCTGTAGGTGTTGGCAAAGTGGTGTGGGTGGTGTGGTGTCCCCACTCCTGTTTCCTAGGCACAGCAGCATCGGGAAGCTACACAGCAGGCTGGTTATTCCTACATCAGCTGCTGAATCCTGCACAAGGAAGAGGGATGCTCTCCACAGAAATGTCCCTGCAAACACTGTGGTGAAGCTCAGTAGAAGGAAATCTCCAACACAGCAGGAAATGTTAGAAGTTGTGTATCTGAAGTCATAGCTGAGGCTGAATGCTATTTTTGCTAGAAAATCAAAGAGAAGATATAAAATGTCAGGGTATAGAAAAAAAAAGGGGAAATATTCATACCAAAGAAATGACAGCTGACATTGGTTTGCATCAGTAGAGATTACAGCCCTGCTTTTACTAATGGACTCCAGAGGTAAAGAGTTACATCAATTTATCTTGAAATGACACTTGCCAAAGAGCAATGTGTCCATTATAATCTCATTTAATAAACTGTTAGGCTACCTAAATATGCTTTCTATCTGAATTATCCACTGGAAACGTGTGCTTTAGCAATTCATTAACCTTCCTTCTAATTATGTGGGTATAGGCAGCACTCTGCTATGACCCTGCAGAACCACAGCACAAGAAATTTTGTTCTTTTGCTCAAAGTACATGTTTGTTACTGTACAATAACAAAAGGGGGGGGCACAGAAAGGTCAGAGGGATGCAGTTGTTTGTACCCTTCCTTGAATTTATTGGAATTGTTACTTGTTCAGAATTAGCAATTACTTCAGTACAGATTTTATTACAGGTCAAAGACACACTTGTGCAAGCAAACCCAAATCTCCTACTGAAATAAAAAATAAGAGATAAAATCAGATGCAGTATTTCTACTTCAAGGAAAATATAAATAAGTACTTCATTAAAGATGTTCTAGAGGAAATAAGCTGGCTTGGAAGGGTTCTGAACCTTGGGGACGTTTGCTGAATGTGGAACCAAGTTCAAACTCTGCAGTTTTTTTGAAGGGAATGTGGTGGTCTCAGAGGATGAGAATGCTGATAAGCACCAGAGATCTTCTAGGTTGGAACATCTCACAGTGCATTTTGGAGTGGAGTCCAACCCTCGCTGATTTTAGGGAGGAAACAAACTTTGTGAGGCTTTTGGGGCTGACCTCTGTTACAGAGGTAGTTTGTTTGAAATGCTCTGAAATGCCAGAGGTGAGTTCCTGATGTCTGACATGGACATTTTTCAAAGCTTTGAATACTGCAATTTCCCAGGTTTAGTATTTGTTATTTCAGCTGTGTCATGTGACAGTGATGGCCAAAGGCTGCTAATGCACCAGAGGAACCAAACCTTGGAATGAGAATGGGGGAGATCCAAACCTTCTTTGTCTTCTTTCCGTGCTCTTGGGAGAAACACCAGGAAGATATCCAAGGTGTTTTTCATCCTGCTCTATTTTGTTACTCATGTTTATTTTCTCATTCCAGTAAGGGTGTTGCAGGTGTTGTGACATCTGGGGGACAGGACTGTGGTTTCTAAGAAGTGCACTGTCACCTCACTTAGCATGTGAAGAGGATGTCTGCTAATGTGTGTGCTTGAGTTGCAGCAAAGGTTACGGCGGCGTGGATCTTCCTTCTGCTCCCTGGTTGCACAATGCCAAATGCCACAGGAGCCCTGGTCCATTACCGTGGTTTTTATGTATGAAGTCACCAGAACAGACAGTAAAAGTGAGACAAAACCCCTCTGACAGAGCAAGGGTTATCAGCTGTCTGCTTAAGGACAACATGTCAGTATCATACAGGAATGCTCCTGTTGGGTGCGTGTCTAAGCTGTGGAGAGACCCTCACAGTTTGTATTTCACTCACTGGAGTGTAAATTCCAAAATTGAATTCCCTTTACTACCTGCTCCCTTACCAAAGGCTTTAGCTTGAGGATATCCCCTGATGCACTTCTTCACTGTAGTCAAACTCCACTGGCACTTCTCTGGCTGAATCAGTCCATATTGGACAAGTAACTAGGACTTTCTGAGGAGGAAAGCTTTTATTTTGGGTAGAACAAGACCACTACCCCTCCTCATATCCAACAAAATGTGTACAAGGTGACCCCTGGCTATTATTCCATTGCTATTTGCCACCCTCCAGATGCTCAAACCCATCCTGATGTGAATAACTTCAGGGTGTTACTTCATTAACAGCTGCTGCTGCACATCACCTGTGTCTTTTGAGGAAGTGTGGCTATGAATATCCTTACACACAATTTTGAGCACTGTGCATGTTCTGCCCAGTGCACAGGGGAAAAGTGGATGCTGCTGGCTATTTTTCACCACAGATGCCTAAAGGCAAAACATGTATGTAGTGGGGGGTGTGAGATTAAACATCTCAACCAGCTCTTGCTGGTGCATCAGGGTGAGTAATTGCACAAGAAACAAGATGAATTTTGAAGAGCCTTGGATTTCCATCTGGTATTCCATTCTGGTTTTCCTGGGAGAAGAGTGGTCACATACTGGTGTGGGTGCACAGGAAGTGAGTGCTTGACATGAGCCTTGCCACTTTGTGGTGGACTGTGACAAACCCTGATGTTCAGTGCTATAGAGCAGTGATATACACAGTAGAAAACCTGGTATTAGTTAAATAATGAATTTGAAGGAGTAATGGACAGAGATCTCTTCCAGCATTTCACTGTTAGATATCCTCTGCCTGGAAACTGGGATATTTATTATTCAAAAATGCCATGGCATTTGGATTCAGCCCAATCAAATGTTTTTGTTATGATGAGGAGGGGTAAGACCTGAGTGGGAAAACCATGAAATGACTTTCAAGACTAGTTTTCTTGCAGGAACCCCCCTGTTGACAGAAACTCTTTCATGTTTAATGCCATGTAAAGTGCTGTGTACAGCAACTTGCTTAAGTGAATGAATAATGAGTAATATGAAAGTGATACAATAATGCAAAGATAACATAAAAACCCTTGGGACATTCATGACAAGAATTCTATCTTTTTGTCTCAGTGCATTTCAAAGTGCCCCCTAAGGGAACCCTTTTTTCCAGAAGAAAGGCTGAGTTATGCATTTTCCTATTATATCTAATTGTAGAGAGAGATCCCTGTAACAAAAATTGAGCTGCCTCCAGAGTGCCTTTATCTCTTAAAACTGGAAATCATCCATGTGGATGTGTGACCTTGTTGCCAGATCACATATTCAATGTTTCTCTTTTGATTTTAAATCTGGTAGTCTCCTAAGATAATAGGTGGCTCCGTGGGGCTTACCAGTGTAGGTACAGAATAAGAAAAGCATGTGGAAACCAACCAAACTGGCAATAAAAATATAACTGCTTGGACTTTCAAAACCCTGTTTTAAACATCTTGGCAGAAAGGGTTAAATGTGCTTGTAAACGTACCTATTGTAAGGCTTTCCCTGGCTGCATGCCAAGTGGCAAGCAGTCCCTTTGGATGCATAAGGGCACAGGATGGTACAGTTAATGCTCCAGAAACCCCTGGAACATCTGGGATCCCAGCAGGGACTAAGCAAAGATAACATTGTCTGCGTGTTCAGATGTGTGCACGGACAGAAAGTCTCGGCTCACAGGTGGTACCGAGGACCATTCACAGTCTTCCTAAGCAAGACTTACTTATCAGAGAGAATACTGCAGCAAACAAATTTCAACTACAGGATTATGGGAAGAGTCTATGAGCTTTACAGAGCTGAGGATATTCTCCTTCCCTCCTATGTCTTTCTCAGATTTCTGCCTCCTCTTTGCACTCCTGAGACTGAGGAAAATGCTCGTTGAAATCTTTGCAATTCTCTCTGTAACTCTGCTAATCCTTGCTGCTTGTTCCTTTCCTACTTGAGTCCTTCCTGCACATGTGCACCATAACGGTCTCCAACTAAAGTGTTCCTGCATAATGCCCTGTGAGCCCTGGGTTTGTGGCTAATCCCTGCCCCATCCTTGTTATGGCCACAGTCCTCACACTCAAGATGTTGTCTGTGGCCCCAGGAAGGGGCAAAAAATAGGAACTCCAGAGAAGAGCTGCTCAGGAGGTTTGGATGCCGAAGGAGATGGTGGTGGCTTCAGGAAAAATAACTGTGCAGTGGAACATTTCTGACTGCAATACATGTGAATTACTGCAGTCTTTGAAACAAAAATCCTCGGGAAGCCTCTTTTGCACTTGGAGACTTTGAGATGCTGTGCTGAGAAGGCTGGAA
>VZDJ01000158.1:9251219-9487039 GCA_008694505.1 Cyanoderma ruficeps
GATGGATGGATGGATGGCTAATAGTGATCCCTACACATCCTAAGCATTATAATGGAAATAGAGTTTCCAGTATAATGCTCAGAGGAAGAGTTCCCCTTCCTCTCCTTTGAAATCACAGTTTCTGCCAGGGCAGATGACCCCTATTCTACTTGATTGTTCAGCCCTTATAGTCCCATCTCCTGCCTTACCAACAGGTGTGGGAGACCCCTGTGCACCCTCACAGGAATTTTGTAGGTTATAAATTTGTTGCAAAGCTTAATCACCATAAACACAAAGACCCTTCTGAAGTGCTGCAGCCATGGGATCTGGCTACCCTTGGCAAAATAAGACAGAAAAAAATTGTACACTGCTCTTTGTGCAAGGACAGATTCAAGTTTAATGCTTGTAGATGCCGGCATGGGGTGGGGAGTCAGGCTTACTCACAGCAGAAGGCTCTCATGTCATTGAGAGCTGTGTCATCCCACTTTCCCTGTGGTTCCTCCACCTTTGTTTGGAGCCCACAGATGGCCCCAGAGGTGCAGTTGCTGCTCCATGGGCCAAAGTGACCCCCCGAAAGTCCCCAGCCCTCGAGCGATGTCCCGTTGGAGCAGGCGAACCGGACGTTGTTGACTGCCGTGTTGTCCCGCAGGTACTGCCACCTTTCCACGCGCAGAGAGAACGAAACCAGCTTGTTGCTGGAGCACAGCTGGGCCTTGGTCCAGTTCCCCCACCTGCCAGAGGGAAAAACAACTTACAGCCTCTGCTGTGCTGCAATCAACATCACAACCTGCCCAGGGTCCTGGCAGTCCTGGGGCAAGGGATGTACACAGGGGTGGGAAGTTTCTATCCACTCTCCTTCCCCATCATCCCCGGGATGTCCAGCCACCACCAGCTCCAGTCTGCCCTGTTCCTGCACAACCTCTTGGCAATTTCAGCTGCTTGCTTTATCCCTGTTACTTAATGTACTTTCCAAAGCAAGAATTTGATGAAAAGAAGAAAGTATAGCTTTAAGATCTGTAATTTCTGATCTTTCCTTCATTTTCCAAAGCACTGTTCCTTCCCCTGGGACCAGACCTTTACTCTGAAACCTTCACACTTTGTGGCCAAGGGGAACTCACCCATCTCCAGTGGGGTGTTGAGCCTCCTTCACAGAGGGTGTGGCTGCCTATGAGCAACCATTGCACTGGTTTCCCTTCAAGCTCCCCAGGAGCTGCTGCCCTGCAGGAGGATGAGGAAGGGAAGGCTGCTCACCCCCCCACAGAGGACTCGATGACTGTGCCGTCCGTGCAGAGCAGGCGGACCCCGTTCAGAGCCGTGTCATCACCAAACAGCCAAAATCCCTGGAATGGCTGGACCTTAGAAGAGGCAAAGAAAAAGAGAGGTCACCCTTTTAAAAGAGGTGATGAGGCAAGCCATGGTGTTGGGGACGGCAGGAGGCTGAGGGGACAGAGCAAGAACGTCAGTGCAGCTGAGCAGGGCTGTGAGGCAGCTCTATGACATTTCTCAGGAAGTCCATTTTGCTGTTGCCCACCTCTGTTTTTCTTCAAGTGGTGGAGCAGGTGCTCTGGAAACAGAGATGCTTGGTGGCTGCTGTCCCAGGCCATGCCCACCCTGTCACCATGTGCTGTGATACCCAGAGCTGGGGTGCTAGCGGGTGGGACTTGCCCCTGGGAACAGGCTCTGCTGTACCAACCCCAGGAATTTTCTTACCCAAGAGACCGCTCTGCTAAGGAATCTCTTACTGGCAGGGAGCCTGGAAAGATACTCTGTGGTAGAAATTTCTTGCTGAGAAGTCTGCATGATGCAGACACAATACAAACTGCTGTGATGGGGCAAAGTGCTGTGGCCAGCCCTGCTACGATCAGAAAAAATAACATTGTCTCACAGCAGGTTTTGTTCCCCACTCTGAAGAGGAAGTCAAAGCTTACCTTCAATTCAAATCCCTTTGCGTAGCCGCTGGGGCAGAATTGCTTGTGTCCCCAGGAGCCCCAGGGCCCTCCGTTTGGCACCGTGAGGACGGACTCGTATTGCCGTCCCTCTGTGCCCCGCAGGCAGCAGGAGCCCAGCAGGCAGAGGACGGCCGGGATCAGCAGCTGCATGACAGGAACCTGCTGGGCACCTCCATGCAGGGAGGTGTTGGCACAGGGGAATTTATTGGCCGGGAGGGTGGGTGGGAGCCCTTGGGGAGTGTCAACAAAGCTCCCTGGAAGTGCTCCCTGTTGCTATGTACTGCTCTGCTGACTGCCTGCCCACACCGGGGAGGCTCCCGGTGTGCGATGGTTGGGGGACATGCAGGGCTATGGAAACCTGAGGATGCAAAGGAAGGAAAGAGGGGCAGGGTTAGGGACATTCCTCAAGGAGATGGTTGTTTAGAGGAGGGTCCTAGCAGTGCTGCAAGGAGGGTGTTGAAGAGAGAGAGAGATGTGAGAAGAAGTGATGGACTGGAAGGGGAAGAAACCTCTCAGGAGATGAGACAAAACTTGAGATGGAGCAGTCCCAGGGTCCTTCACCCTGTGGAAGTTCTCACTTGTTTCTTCCTTGCTTTCCTTTTCTCCTCCCCATCACATTGAGGCTGAGGAAAGTGCCTGCACTGGAAGCCATTGCATTTTGCCCTGGGACATGCATCAAGTGTAGGTGACAACATAAAACGTGTCAACCCTACTTTGCAAAATGAGTGCTCCAGCTGCCACTCACCTGGTGTGGCCCTTGCTGAACCCACTTCAGTTTACTGGTGTCTTGTACTGGGGACAGGGAGTGGGAGCAAAACTTCCTGTGGCTGCATCATCCCAGGGAGCTGTGAGGCTCCAGCTGCCCATGTGTGTCTTCAGGAGATGTGAGTATCCAGAGAGGGTGGGAGTGTCCAGCAGAAGCAGACCCTACTTCTGCTGTGGTGTCTTTCTCAGATGTGACTCCTTGTTTCATTCCTTGTTCCTCCAATGTGTCTTGCCAGAGAAGGAACCTCTGCTGACAGCAATATTCAAGGGTATCCTGTAAGTAATTTCAGAGTAGGGTGAGCTGCTTCCATTTCACTGAAGAGTCAGTGACCAGGTCCTGTGAGCTCTATACTACCAGTAAATCAGCATATATTAGCAGTATAACATATACAGGTATGTATCTCTATGTATCTATGTATCTATGTATCTATCTATCTATCTGTATATACCAACTCTATAAGCACAGCCAAAATAAGGAGAAGATGTTATTCCAGGCTTCAATTACTGAAGAAAGGAATGGGCTGCTTCTGTAAGAGCCAGTTAGTGCAGGTGAAGGGGGAAATGTTGCTTTCAGCTGAAACCCTCTGACATTACCCTTTGGGTAGAATTGTAATGGCCCTCAGGTACTCACAGCACCCAACAAAGATATCTTACTGTGTTATTGGATCTCATGGGCAGCAGGAACATGTCAGAAAGAAAGCAACACAAATGAAGGGCTGTGTGAGCAGGGTCCTGTTCAGGAGAATGGATAGCTCATGGATATTTTGCCACTCCTGGTGGCATAGAATTTTCTAAGCTTAAGGTGTTGACTGGATTTCTTCATAAGAGTGGCTGCAACCATAGGCAAGAGCAATGGGCTGTTGGCAAGTTCTGTGTCCAGAGAAGAGCTGTGAATAAGTGATATTATCAGACCTCTCCATTAAGCATGCTGGATACATGATAAAGCTTTCAGGATATGTGGTAAGTTAGGGTTGAGCAGTGTCAGAGATACCTGCAACTGTACAGGAGTCTTAAAGAAAGCAGTGAAGAGGAACTCGGTGGAGGAGAAAACCCCAAAATGACTGATGCAAAAAAAAAATAGAGATGTTTCACAGTTTGTAGTTATAGTCACAGAGCTGAACCTTTCTCTGTTTGAGTCCCTCTTATTGACAGGGCCTGTTTTCTCTGTTGTCTGCTTTCACACATCTCCTGTTTCCTCTCTGTCCAACAGTCTGAGCTCCAGCCCCAACAATCCAGCCACTGCAGGTGGCATAAGGGAGATCATGGTTGCAAAGGACCCTGCTAAGCTGGTTTTTTATTGTTCCTTTTGGATGTGTGGGGAGGAGGTGGCAACAGTGACACTGGGTCAGTGGTTCTGGGATGTTCCAGCAGGAAACAGTGAAAACTGTTCACACAATTAATTAACTGCCTGTGGGAGAAAGAGAACACTGGATGCATTTCTATAACTTCACAGTGGGGAGCAAGAAAACAAACAAGGAACTAATCTCAGCTTTATATTTCCCTCTCCTGTCTCTCATTAATTTTTAACTCTACCAGAATGATGAATCTTCATGGGTCAAAGAGCTTTCCCTCCCCTCCTCTCTCACCCCTTTCCCAGCTCTAGGAGTAAGGAATGGACTAAAATGAAAATGATGGGATCAGTATCAGCAGCTGAATTTGTGCTGCTGGAGTGCAGGGCCAATGACTACTTTTGGGTAGACCTGCTGATACACTGAACTTCCCTGAGCATCCAATGATGTCTCTAACATCCCTGCTAATTTACATTTTATCATCTGGGAAAGCTCTTGCTCTTCACCCACTGCTTCTTTTGCAGTTAACCTGCAGGTTTCTAGTCAGGCAGGAAAAGTACCAGCTTGCAAGCCTAGGATGGGTGGATTTTTAATTATGTAACTTTGGAAAGCTAGAGTTTGAACTCAGTGGGTCTGGCAACTTCTCTGCTGGTAAGCTATTGCAGTTAGTCCTAGGGTCATATGTGACATCTCCTTTCTTCTTTTAATCAAGCTATTGGAAGGCAGGATGGTGTTAGACTCAGCAAGTGAAGACATGATGGCCAGTGCAGAGCCAAGATCAGTTCTGTAATTTTGCAAACATATAAACCAAAAGGAAATATCTGGGTTTTTTTTGGCAACTTAAATCTTCCACCCTATGACAAAAAAGAACAGAGAGTTATAATGAAAACAAAATATTTGAAAACAGTGCAGGTGCTCAAAATAATCAGAAATCAGCAGAAGAGTAAAAGGTAATCACACAGCCAAAACATCAAGATTAAAGAATGAAGTGCTTGCAGTAGCCTTATTGACATTGCATGTATATATTTACATTGTAGATACCTAAGTGCAGGTTAGGTGAATCTTTCCCTAGGGCAGAAGGTATTTTGTCATTTACTGCCCATTTATAAGTTGGTGGGACTTTCCAAGAGCTGTGTTCTCAGCTGACCTTCTCTAGGAACATAAACCTTCTTAGATGGTGGTGAGAAACAGCCACTTTAAATTGTGTGTGGGCTGAAAACATTCTTGCAATGGCCTTTGTAATGTCATTGGAGATAAAACCAGTTAAATTGTTCCCACATCTGTAAACTAAAGATAGTTTTTTGACAAAAGATCTAATATCAAGAATTCTTCGGTGCTGCCAAGGGCATCAGTCATCCTTTGAAATGTTGTACTCCTGCCTCTGTCATGTCAGTTTAAAAACAGATGCAGAGGCTCAAAAGGTTTCTGCTCCCCTGTGGTTCTCTGTGGGTTGCACATGCACAGCTGCTGCACCATGGGCTGCACCATGGGCTGCACCAGGGGCTGCAGGATAATCTCAGCTCCAGTGTCTGGAGCACCTCCTGCCCCTCTTTCTGCACTGACCTCAGTGTCAGCAGGGCTGTTTCTCTCACATATTCTTACTTCTCTCTCCAGCTGCTGTGCAGGATTTTTACCCTTTCTTAAATATGTTTTAGAGACGTGCCACCAGCATCACTGATGGGCTCAGCTTTGGTGAATATGCCCTGGGGCTGGCTGATATTGGCTCTGTCTGACAGGGATGCAGCCACTGACATCTTCTCACAGAAGCCACCCCTGCACTTTCCCAGCAAAGACTTTGCCACAGCACGTAGATGCAGCAAAGATTGGCCTACCCCACTGTAGTATCTAAACTGGAATAAGAGGCATGTAGTTACTCCCATCACCTGTGGAGCAAATTTTAAAACTGACCTCATATTTGCCCCTGTTTAACTTTCCAGTAATTTTAAATGACACATCCATCACTGCTATGATCTTAACTCTTCCAGTTTAGAGACATAGACCTCCTGAATACTTATTATCAGTCTTAGTCATTTACTGCTATTCACTCTGTGACTTTTTAAATCTGTCTTCTGAAGTAATTTTGATTTCTACCTAATCTTTCATAAGAGTCCTAACCCCCAAGAATGGCTGGAGCCATTTGAACACAAAGTTTCTTCCACTATAAGCACTGGGCAAACGAGTAATTTAAAAATGGCCATATCTGCTGTGATATTTTACAATATCAGCTGGCCCTACAGATTTCCTGATAGGTCCGGAATCTTTGTTGTGAAGAAACATTAATAGCATTTATTCCCTTTGCCATTTGTTCCTCAAAGTGCTTTTGTCTGTCATGTTTTCACATGCAATCTACCACCAGATATGTTACTTCTGTTTTGTCCATCTGTCTGCAATATTAACACTCACTGTCTCCTGCAGCTTCCTTTGCCGTCTCAGCCCTGAGATACAGAGACATCAGCATCCTGCAGCTCTGATGGTGCAGCCAGCCTGGAGAGATCATTAGGAGAGTTTTTATAAAGATCTGAAGAGAGGATTGGGAGGGTGGTGCAAAAGTGAATTCAAATTAACTGAGAATTAAGTGCTTCTCCTTGTTTATGAAATGTGCCAAGAAGCTCCTTCCAGGTGGTGAGCTCTGGGAACTTTATCGCTGGCAAAGTTTTGTTGGTATTTCATTCCAAGCAAAGCCACAACTATCCTGGCATGATGTACTGCTGCCAGCTCTTGCTCACTTTGAAGAGTGAAAATAAACAAATTTGATAAAAGAATTTTTTGTGGGGAAAATAATCTTCAAAACTTGACTGGATATGACCTTCAGAATCTTTATCTTTCTTTTAAGTAGTCCCTTCTTTGAGAAGGGTGCTCAGATTCTGTGAAAAAGCCATGTCTGCTGAGATGTTGTTTGGACTGAACTGAAGATATATGGCAGTATTACTGCCATAACTGTGACAGCAAAATTTTTCTCTGGACTTGTCCTCTCAGTTAATTCCGAACACATTTCTTGCCTGATTTATGCTCTTCCTCCTAGTTTACACAGTCAATTCTCTACTTATAATCAATTTCCAGACATTATCTCATCCCTTCTCTTTCCTAAACCACACGGATTTATCCTTTTGAGCTCTTCCTTTGCATTTCCTTCTGGTATCTTCTGTGTTGTCTGGGAACTTTGGACAATTGAATAGTTAAATCCCCATTACTCTTGTCTTCAAAGTCTTCAAAATTCTTCTTTAATAACATCCCTCCAGGCTAAAACCTGAGTTTCAGATATTCTTGTAGCTGTTATACTCCAAGGGCCCATTTGCTGATTGCAAACAGAGGGGAAGGAAAACAACCCAGAATACCTCATACGGAAAAATAACTCAATCACAAATGAATTCTCCTTGTGAGACAGGATACTGAAAGTACAAGGGCAGGAGGTAGATCACGGAAAAGGAGAGAGGCTCTTTACTGTCATTGCAAATCCCTTAGTGTAGCCAAGGAGGAACAATCCCTTTGTTAGCCCAGGAGCCTCCATGGGCACAGCAGGGACAGGGCTGTGCTGCTGAGCTCAATTTTCCTGAGCACACAGGAACAGAGCCAGCAGAAGGTGGCTGCAAAATGTTTGCACATCAACAGTTCATCTTGAGCCTACAGAAGGAGCAGTCACTGTGTAGCTCCTGGCTTTGGAAATGAGAGAATTTGTACTGCAGCAACACAGGGCAATACAGCCTCTGTGATCACGGCTGCCATCTGCTCCTGTGCCGTCTGAGAGCAGCTGTCAGGGTGGGGAGAGGCACTGCCCAGGGCAGCAGCAAGACAGGAAACTGGCCGTGA
Organism: Cyanoderma ruficeps; assembly: GCA_008694505.1. NCBI lineage: Eukaryota > Metazoa > Chordata > Aves > Passeriformes > Timaliidae > Cyanoderma > Cyanoderma ruficeps. The sequence goes on from VZDJ01000158.1 coordinate 9,259,009, forward strand.
GTGCTGAGAACCTGGGAGAGTGGGGCAACTCTTTTGAGCTGATAGGAGGTACACATAGACTGGTGTAAATTGCGTCCTCAGTTGGCCAAGCAAAGCTGCAGCCAGAGAGCTTTTCTCTTTTTATGGGCCTGTTTATGGTCCCATGGCTTTTGCCTTTTACCCTGCCTTCAGCTGTGTCCTGCTTTGGAGGTCTCCCCCAGGCTCATTGATAATCTCTGCTCCAGCCACTGCATGCACTGTCCTCTTCCTTCTTTCAGCTCCTCTGTGGGACACGCTGGCACATAGGAGGTGGTCTTGATTTGGTGGCTGTGTGACACACCCCCAGCATAGGGACACACATTTGTCACTTGCTACTGGCTCTGACTGCTAAATGAAGCAGATGATGTGCATTATGTGTTACTTTTTTTCCCCTCAGTTGGGAAACAAGTAATAATCTGAGTTTAGCTTTGTTTCCTCTTATCTCTTGCCCGACCAAATCCAATTTCCACAGAAAAGCTTCATGAAGAATGAACAGGGTGGCCTCTGGGAAGAAATTCACTAGCAGAGAAATGCCAGGCCAGGTCATTATTAATGGTGGTCTCTAAAATAAATAACAGGCTTATTAACTTTGCAGGCCACGGCAAGCTGGAATAGGCTGCTAGTACTCTGGAAGACACCGCTTGAGCTTGACAAATGGTCTTGTCAAATTGGAAAAATAGTTTGAGAAAAATAAGATGCAATTCTCTTCTAGGGACAAGGGTGAGCTCCCACCTTCTGCAGAAATAAGCAGCTGCATGAAGAAAAATACCTGCATTGACATAGCTCTGCAGAGAAAGGTCTGGGGGCCATAAAGGATCAAAGGCAATGGATGAGTCAGCAGTGTCAGGTCATCTCCATGCTGAGAAATGTGAACTAAATTACAGCCTACCAGACAAATGGAGTGAGTTTTCTTCTCCACAGTGTGAGCCCCCAGTGGGGCTGCTCTGCTCTACTGAGGGCACTGAACTTCCATAGGATACGGCCTGGCTGGATAGAGTCCAACAGAAAGCAACAAAAGTGATCAGTAGTCTGGAAAACCTGATCTGTGCATGAGAGCTGGGACCGTGCAGCTGAGCTGTGGGAGCACAGGGGAGAGGGATTCTTGGGAACAGCAGTTCAGTCAGGGGTCTGCGGGCAGTGCTGCTGTGGAGGGTGTGGGAAGGACAATGCAGGGAGCTCAGGGCACAAAATATACCCCAGGCTTTTCTGTCTTCTTCCTCACTGGGCTCCCTCCACGCCATGTAGAGCCAGGCTGGGTGGCAACTGTGGGGGTCAAGGAGGGAGGCTGGTGGCTGTACAGGAACTCCTGTTCAGAGGGGAAGATGTAGGGAGCAGGCTGGGGAGGGAGGCATTGCTCCAAGGACTCAGAAACCATATCACAGTAGGAGTGCAGTCACCTGGGGGCTGCAGGGAGATCAACAAGTCCCCATGCATTGCAAACAGCTCACAGCTGCTGTGGGAGACGCACAGAATAAGAGCCTGCAACAGTCTGGAATACTGCTGTAAACTGGAAGGGAATGGTCTGGATTCTGTCTGTCTGAGACAAAGAATAATGGATGAGTACTGCAGCAGGCTAAGATTGGCCAAAGAGTACCCTTAATAACAATAATTCAGCCTAGGGTGGTTGCAAGATTATCATGGTAGGATTTTTGGGAAAGTTTGAGCAGAAATGCACTGGTGGTGCCTAGTATGCAGTGATGGCTTTAGAGTAGGAATGTACCAGAAGACCTCCTGAACATCTTTCCAGACCTGTTTGCTCTAATCAAATGACTAATTCTGCAAGCCAAGAGCCCATCCTGACTTTCAGCTGCTGAACTCTGGCAGAGCCCCCAGGAGCTGCTCTCTCTTCTGGAGACTCTCTGGGCAAGTAGCTTCTCCTGGGGCTGATGGGCACCCAGGAGATGGGGAGTGGGAATGGGAACTAGGCACCAAGCTGGATGGGGAGCAGGGCAGCTATCATGGGCATGGCTCAGCGTGCACCACAGGGACTCTGCAGCCATGGGTGTATGGCTGGGGTACTGGTTGCTGGGGTGAATGGACAGGGGTGGGAGCGGGATGCCAATTCTCCCCCTCAGCCATGCAGGATCATGTCACAGTTGCCTCTGAGCTTGCTGGGAATAGCTTTCCCTGGGGCCTTGCTCAGCCATTCGCCTTGGCTCCTGCAGCACTGTGCTCCCAGGCACCCAAGCCCCCCGTCGGTGTCTCAGAGAGGAGAGTGTGAAATGCCAAGTGATAGGAGCCTACAGGAGCTTCACACCAGGAAATGGACGAAAGCTGCTGCCAAAAGCATCATTACAAAGTGTTTATTTTCTCTATAATTCCAGGATAAAATTGGGAAAACATTGAGAATGGGAGCAAAGGCAGGCTAACAGCTGGGATCTGTTTACACAAACTGTTAAAGGAGAATGTATGTAACCAGGGCCACATATACATTACAGTATATGCTGTGTTAATTAGATTAAGTATATGAAAACTATTTGTTAAATCTCATATTATTGCATGTATTATGTTTTACTGTGGGTGTAAGTCTGTCCTGAATTTCCCATCCCCTCTGCAACTGGCCAGCAGACTGGAAGTCCTAAATAATCTTCAACATTTATTAATACAAGCTGGACTGGAGTTGCGGATAAGAAACTGTGGGACATCAAATTCCTGCTGCCTGGGGAGTCTTTTTCCTGACCAGCAATGTGAGCCTAGCAAAGGGTAAATATCCGCCAAGCACCACTGAAGAAAACAAACAAAGAAATAAATCCTGCCTAAGCACTGACATGAAAGGAATACCGGGGAGCCAATTTTCTGGGATACTTGGCACTTTCCTCCAGCTACAGCATTGTTCATGGGGATGGGTGAGCCCAAGTGAGCCTGCCTGAGCACTGGCACAGATCTGGCTTGGGTTGTGGTTAGGAAACACACCCTCTCAGACTGCCACCAGCTCTTTTTTAATGAAGGGATAGGGAGGTGAAAGGACATTTGTGGGTCAAACAGGAAAAAAGGAGAGTAGAAACAGAGGTTTATTTGAATAAAATCTCTCTTTCAAAAAACCCCAAGCCTAAAGAACCAATCCTATTTGAGCTTGTCTGCTATTACTAGACATGGACTACATATTTAAGTGAATGATTTAGGGAACAGGACTTCCACTGTATGCTTTGGAATATGTTCACTTGTTTGCAACAGTTTTATGGGGCCAGAAAACCTCTCCAGTCTGAGTCCTCCTGGTGCAGCAGTGAAAACCTGATGTGGTGCAGCAGGGACAGCAGATCTCCAATGCACCAGTAGCAGCCAGAGTCATTGCAGCAGCTGAGACTCATCAACACTGATCTCCTCTGCAGAGGTGGAATGTATTCCACCTCTGGGACTTGCTGGGGTCTTAGACTGAATTTCGCTGTGCTGCTAAGGAGATTGGAGCCACCCTCACTTTGTTTTGTCAAGGCATGTTCATTTCCTGACATATCTAAGAGGGCATTTTCAGCATTTGATTCTGTGTTACCTCCAGGTGACACTCCAGGGGACACACCGTGGTTGGTGTGGTTTCAATACCAATCCACAGAGTTGACTGTTTTCTGAGTAGTTCTTTCTCATCCAGGCTTTAGAGCTGAAGTCCTGGATCTTGTCTTCTGCCTTGCCCTTGTCTCCTCTCTCATTGGTTTGTTGTCCCCAGGCTACAGCAGTGTTCATTTCTTGCAGCAACACAGAGAACACAAAGCTCCCAGCATCACGGGAGGGAAAAGCCCAGGCTTGATTTGCATTAATTTATGCACTAAGGCTTCCTTTTGTCTGAGGTACTTTTAGCTAATAGATCCCTCACTGGCCAGACCCAAGGTCTAATTACATGATCAAATTGTGCAGATGTGGCCACAGAAGAACTCATGCTGTTAACAGAGTGTTTTTTCACAGCGACTTGCCCCAATTTGGAGAGAAAATTGTGATGGTATTTTCTTAATTTTTTTTGGTTTGTATTTAAATTTTTGTAACTGCATTTCATGTACGGATACAATTAAAATAAAAGAGATGTCAGCCTCACCGATGAAGCTACTGTGGCTAAGCTGCTTGGACCTGAATTTCAAGAAACTTGTAGGCTTTGCTCTTCTATACCTGACTGTGGGTGAAGAAGGAACAAAATGACCAAAGCATTGAGGAAATTACCCAAAGCAATGTCACTCAAGTAAAGTGTGCAGATACCATTTGTAGTGCTCAAAGCCCTTCAGAGACCAAGTGCAATCCTTGGAGGAATAGGTAAAGATGAGGGAAACAGAGGCTGACCTCTTGGGCATTTGGATGGGAGGTTAACAGGGTTCATGTCTTTGTGGATTGCCATATTTTTGTGAAACATTTTCTTGAGAAATGTCCATAAATTTTCAAGAAAGGGAGGTAATCCAGATTCCAACTGCATAAAATTACTGAAAAACTGGACATTCTGTGGGAAATCTAGATACGAGATTTTTTTGGCATGTAGCCTAGGAATTGTGAACTGCTGCAGTCACTGCAGGTGGTGGTACAGTGAAAAATCATGTTCTGGGATCAAGGAGGGCTTTCAGACAGGACTTTAATGACATGTGGGTAGCTGACATAAAACACTACTGGCAGTGAAGAAGGCTTTTACCTGTAGTACAAATCCAATGCATCCACTAAAGTGGTAGTGCAGATTTCCCCTGGTTGCCCAAGAGTCTTCTCCTTAGGAACAGGGATGAAAAAAATGTGCTTTGTGCTCCTGTTCCCTGCAAGCAACAGGAGAAAAGGAGACCAAGAGCCTGAGTGTGGGACCTGGCATCTGTGAGCTCTAGCCTGGTGATAGCACAGCCATTGCTCCCTGACACAGAGCTGAGCAGGCCATCAGTGACACTGAAACAACACTGGAGTGACGCTGACCCAGGCTGTCACTGACACCAGGCTCTGGAAGGATGGGCATCGTGAGAGCAGCGTTTGTCATCAGCAGCTTCCCTCTGCTCACTCCACTGCCTGGCAGCCCTAATGGAGAGCCCTGTGGGGGCTTCCAGCAGTTCTGAAGAGAGGGATGAAACCCTGGGTAACCCCCAATGAACAGAGGATTAAGTACCTGGTGAACAAAATCTTCTGCCAAGGAATGCCTCTGTGGTTGCCAAACCTGGAGCGTTGCACACAGGCAGCTCTTGGAGGCAAGGCAAGCACAGTTTCCCTGCAAGCAGTGTATAGATGCATTTTCCTTCCCTGGAGGAAATAAGAAGTCCTTGGAATAGCATGTTTTCCCTGTTAAAATTGGGTCTGTCTCTTGCCAGCACAGAAGTACATCTAACTTTGATGGAGAAAGTGCAATGGCTGAATTTTTTAGCTTTGCCTAACACTTAAGGGCAGATTTGCTAAGGGCAAATGTTTTCTTAGTTTCAAACTTTCCTTTCTAATATTGCTTCTAATTATTCACCACCATGAAAAAGTTCAGATCTTTACAGATAGTCATCCTGTTTTCTCTCCAGGCACCCTTTATCTAGATCATAGTGTTTTATCTCTCAAGATCTTCCACCAAGCAAGATGCAGAGGGACCTCCAGTCCTGAGGACCTTGGGGCCCCAGCCCTAAACCTAACCTTACCTTAACTTTGCTGTAGGACAGAAGAATGGTGCTCCTGAAAGGTACATTAAGAGCAAGGGGCTTTATTTGTTTATTTGTAGAGTATATTTCTTTCTTACTTTTCTCATAGTTTTTCTGCTTGTTGCATGCACAGCCCAAGTCTTTTTGTGCACACTAAATAAAGCCTGATAGGTGCCACACTGAACACATTACCTTAAAAAAAATGTATCTTTTCTATGTTTCCATCTGAATCTGAAATAGATTTCAATTCTTAAAAGGAACTGTGAGATTCCTGGACCCAGCATGATGCTAACATTATCTTCTAGAAGGAGTTATATGCATCATTGCTGTGTACAGCCTGGCTAGCAATGGCTGTTGAGACTTCCTCCTGCTGCTTCTCTAAGACTGATTTCAGTAGCTTGTTGCTTCTGCAGACTGTATCAGTTTGTGCAGAAACTTTCCATTTGTTCTTGCAGTGCCTGACTCAATGCAAAAGTTTCTGGAAAGTTTTGTGGAACAGTGATAAGGCTATGGCTCGAGGGAGGCAGACAAAAAATTATATACTAAAACACAGCTTACTTCTCCTGCAGTTATGATTCCTACTCAGATGGTGGAGGTTTGTGCCATGAATTTTGCAAATTCAAATTCTACTGATGCCACAGTGTGCATTGCTTGAGGCATATAACTCCTTTTAAAAACTGCTTAGAAAATTAACTGCTCTAACAGGTACATTGGAAACTCACTAATTAGTATATCATAAGTAACCAATTATTGGTTTGATTTAGTATTTTGATGTAATTAATTAACCAAGAACAAGATGGGCTCAGCAAACTGTAGCAAGAAAAATAGTTTCTGAAGGGATCAAAGGCAGCAGACCTGGGATACAAAGGCCTACTCCAAAAGGACAGGAGTTTTATCTGGGTACACAACAGAAGGGACCATAGCATAGCAAATAGCTGGGAAAGAGAGCTTTTTCATCAAGGCACTGTTTTCCCCTGAGATAAGAAACCAAGCAAGAACCCAAGAGAGAAACTGAAGGGCCAGGTGTGTTTGCTCAGGCAGGGTGACACAGTAGCAGCCAGGGACACCCAGACCTACTGTAAGTAGTGAAGAGAACCACTGAGAAACCCTTTGACCTCCAGGCAATGCCATAAAAAGATTAAAGAAGCTGTTTGCTTTCTTGTCTCCCTCTGCTATTCCTGAGGTCCTTCCTCGAGGTGTCAGGGACCACCACGCCAGCACTCAGGTATTCCCTCAGCCCCTGTGCTCCACGTGGGGGTCTCTCCACTGTGTAGGGTGTTCTGAGGGATGGACACTGGGGGAAGAGATGGACACAGCAGTGTCAGGGTTTCAAGGACATGCCCAAACCAGCAGGACTGGCAAGTGCATACAGGCAGACTCTTTAGAGCAGTGAGATAACGAAGCAGAGCCCAGCATGGTCATGATGAGTCTTCCAAGAGAAGAAGCTCTCTCAGAGCTGTCTGGAAACCTGCCTATGGCAGCAAAGAGAAAGAGTTACATGGGCTTCCTGTAGGAGATTTGCTTGTAGGCAAGACCCTGTACAGATCAACTGCAGAGGCAGGCTTCAGTGAGGGCCAAACAATATTAAACTTGGTAAATAATTTAACCCTTTCTTGATACATGCATATAAATTTACAAACATGTATAAAGATGAGCTGTCATTACATACACTGATCCTCTCTGTGAGAAGTTCTCAGGGCAGGTGATTTTCACGGATACTGCCACAGAAATTTCAAGTCTCTTTGGAGACTGCCAGCCCCCATGAGTGTGGGGCTTACCTCTGCTCTGAAGTGACTCTGGAGAGGAAGGATCANGGAAAGGCTTGTGGTGATACTTCTTGTGCTGTGTACTTGTCTGTTCAAATTTGGGTTCAGGCCATTCTTAGAAGGACACTTTTGCAGTGTTGTAAAACATCAAAACTTCAGCAACAGGTGTTTTTGGAACAATGTGAGTTCTAACAATGTACCCATTGTATGGATTCCCTCTCCACATTATTTTGTCATCTTTAATTGGCATGAACATTAAATGCAACTACAACAAAAAAATCACCTATGCAGATGAGTCCTGGCAGCAATTGCATTATTTGCTAGTGGGATGTGGCACACATGCCCCATTTAATGCTACAATTTTAGTGACAATTGTTCCTCTTTTCCTTTCCAAGGCTTTTGGGCAAGGGACAAAGCATAAAGTGTTGCAAAGGGGTCTGGATCTTGGCAGCAGAATCAGGTGCAGGGAGTCAGGGTCTAGGTATGGTCAGTCTGGGATGACAGGTCATCAAGACAGGGCCTGCAGACCTAAACCCGAATCTGGATGGTGAATGCTGCTTTGGGCATCTCTGTCATGACTCCCTTGGTGGTTCAAGGTTGAGTATTTCACTCATTCATAAATGAACTAATCATTGATTGCTGTTGGAGTTGTTTGCAATGAGACGCTATGATCTCAACTTCAGAATGGCGTTTTCTACAGGCAGTTGTATCTTTGCCTTGAATTATTCTATATCCTATATAATACTCAAAACTTTAAAATATAGTCAAGGAAATCTGGCACTCAGAGTGAATGGGTGATTCTGTCTTTAGTCTGTGCACCTTGGTGCCTGGACTATTGCATGGAGAAAAGTCACTCCCTTGTTTGACAAGGGAAACTACTGTTTGTGGAGTCCTTGGATACCACAATGAAGAACACTGTGGAAACTCACCAAGTAAACTGGACCTTTCCAGATCAGGGTTTTAACAGAGTGTAAATAATAAATGGATCATGCCCTGGACAGCTACCATTGTTTGTAGGTGGTGACCAATTCTTGCTCTTGATGGCTGTGACGAAGGTGAGGTGAGGGATGTAGGTCTGGATCAGCGTGTTTGCAGGAGTTGAAGTCAAGCATACAGCAGGCTCAAAACCACAGCAGAAATATCAATTCATAACTCAGCAGGATTTTGTTTCCTTCATGTTTTCACTCCAAACTACTCCCAGGTACAGGATATCTTGGGTTAACCTGTGCCTAACCAATGTTTCCCTCATATTCATCTGTTAATTTCTGACAGACATCCCAGAGCAACCCATCAGCAAAGATGCTGAAGCTGTGGCAGGACCAGGGCTGCCTCCCAAGTCATCACCTCACTGGTCAGCGGTCAGGGCTTTGGGACCTTGATTTGAAGGCTGATAGTTGAAGATCTGAGCTTTTGAGGTGCTGCAAGATCAAGTGCAGCAAAGCTCTTTAACACTTGGTGGACTTTAGGAATATAAATGAAATTCAGGACATTAATGCTGTGCTTAAAGGCTTTGCAGCATGAATTCCCGAGGTGGGTAGCTAACTATAGACAACAGGAATCACACAGTAAATTACCTGGATCAGCACGTCTGCTTGTGAGGAGTTCTTGAGGGAGAGAAAAGGCTCTTGCTTTATTCTTTTCTCTAAGTGAAGATGTCCAGGCTGCAGTGGCCAGCAGTAATTGCATGTGGTAGTTCCCAATGACTGTCATTTATTTCTACCTTGCTCTGGATTGGAAGGGGATTGTAATTCCATGCATGGATTTCCTGGATGAACATGGACTCTCTTCCACAGGTAATGGTCTCCAGACTTTTTGTCAAAACAGGAGGCATAGTCTACACCATCACATTGCCTGGCTCTGGGCATAGATCAGGGTGTAATCTCCTCTGTTTATGAGCATGCAGCTCAGAGTGATGGCTGAAGTATTTTCACCCAACACCTGAATTGCCTAAGTAGATAAAAAATTTTGATATAGGAAAAAGGTGTTTACATATGTTAAGCATTTTCAGATATTTTGATGCCAAAGACATGCTCTCTCCTTTCTTTTCATCCTCCCCTTCACCTGTGCTCAAGATCTGTTAATAAAGTCTCTTATTTAAAAAACAAAAGGAACTTTGAATGATCTGGTGCTTATCAAAATAATCTACAAATATTCAACTTTATTTTCAGAACTTTTTGCAGTTTCTTTCTTTCTTTCCCTTCTTCCTCCCTCCCTGAACCCATAGTGGAGCTTTATTTATTTTTTTGTCTTGGCATTCTTGAGCCTCAGTTTCAAGGTGATGGAACAACTCTGCGGCTGTGGTTAAGGATAGGTTTCCTGAGAACTTTTCCCAATGAATTTTCAGAATAAGTTGCTAAAGTTTTAATGTGTGAATTGATCTTTAGTTGAAGATTTGCAGTGGGTGTAAATTGGCATTTGGTCTCTGGCTGCCAGTAAATCTGCACTGGAGGATGATCTGCCTCTCCATTTCTTTGCAGGTTTTTTTTTGTTAATTAGCAATTTAAATCAATAGTAAAAAATACTGAAAGCCTGATACAACTGTGAAAACACATATCAAGCCATGTCCCATAGGAGACAATTCTAGGTCTAAAATTACTTGATATTTTTATTTATTTTATTGCACAGTAGAATAGAGAGTTTGCTTATTAAATTTGTACACGTCATCAGCCTGGGAGATGAAGACACTAGAGGATTGGGGATAGAATTCAAAATAAGCACAGGTGCAGAGTATTGCACTAATATGAGAATAGCCACTTTCAGACAGTTGAGGGACAGTGAATGGTGAAGCAGCAGCTCTACAGGAAGAGAGGTGCAAGTACCACCCTTGATAAAATCCTGAGTATTTTAACTAAATTAACAATTAGAAAACTTCCACCTTTAAACTATCATGCTGCACTGACAAGACCTCTCTTGAAATGCTGTTTGAAACAGTGTTTGATTAACAGAGTACAGTCCAGAAGAGATCAGCAAAAATGATGAGAGGTCTAGAAAACTGTGTGTGCAGGATTAGACCTTCAGAAGGAGTCAACTATCAGTACAAATGGGACAACGCCTCGGTTTCTGTTCTTGCCCAGTGGTGTCCTGTACCCACGGCAGAAATGGACTGAGTTGTCTGCTCTGGCTTTATCTGCAGGTCTCAGGTGTTCTCTTCACAGCTTCCCTCCACCTCCTTCCAGCACACCTGGAGTGCAGCCAGACAGTATTTTCTCTGTATCCAGCTGCCATTGTACAATCCTGCCTGAGCAGATACTCCTAATTTTTTTAGCTACTATTTTCTGGTCCTTATTTGTGAATCTCCTTTCCTGCCAATTCTGGACCGTAATACAGCTAGGAGAAAAAGAAGTGAATGTCTTAGTGCAAAAGATGTAAAGAACCATGGGACGTAAGAAAAGCAATTTCTTTGATGCTGGCCATGGTCTCTGCTTTCTTTCTGCTCAGCAGGTTTCTTAAGGATATGTGATTTGCTTGCTGGCCATCGTATGCAAGTGGAAATCACAATGAGATTTCAATGACAAGTGGACCTTTTATGTGTTTTCTGTTCTTGTGTGGGCAGGTAATGCTGAAATTAATTTAGTAGGAAGAAAGAACAAGGAAAAAAAAAAAGTAGTTTTGACATGCTGGGTCCCAGACGAGAACTGGAAACTGAAAGAAAGGAAGAGATTTCACAGCAGGGCAATTAGGTTTTCACGAAAATGTGTTGAAATGTTACTAGTAATTGTAAACAAAAATTGTAACAAGCAAATAAAGAATAAGCGAATAGAAAGAAGACATACAGATTCATAAATGAAGGAAATCAGTTCTATTAATTACACAGAAATAAAAAAAGTGAGAAACTTTAAAGATTGTAATTGGTGTGTTAAATGTATGCTCAGCCTAGTAGATAACTGTATAAATTTTCAAGTTAAAGTTTTATATGAAAGCTGGGGATTGTGGGCAAGTGGTAAACCACCTGAAAATAACTTCACAACAAGGGGAGCACCACCTCTACCTGTAGGTCATCTTTACATTCCACCGCCAATCCAAAATTATCTCCTCTTACATCTGAGAAATGCCTATACTTATTTGCTTTAAAGCTTCTCTCTCTGCTCCTGCATCTAGAAAATCCCAGCTTTTGTCTCATTGCTGATGTCTTTCACTTATTTTTTTTCCTGCCATTCAATTTTCTATTAATCTGAGTCAATTTAGAAAATGAGAAAATGAGGACCAGATAGCACATAATTTGATCACTCATTTTCTCTTAAACATTTACCCATATTACTGAAAACTAATTCTCATTCAGCACTACTGTTTTTAGACTGAAAAAGCCTAAACAGAGTCTGAGGTTATAAGACTAGTTCAGATGGGATCATGCCTCCCTGTAGTCAACAGTGATGAATAGATGATTTTAGGGAGAGATTCCTGTGAAGATCTCTGCTCCTCCCTATTGTCATCATGTTGTCTCTCTCAGCAGCTATGAAGGGAGCCCACTGCAATTTTTTCAGATGGAGACATCTGCACTGTAAATGTCTGTGTTCATTCAGAATCTCACCTTTTCGTTCTAAATTATGTAACCCTCTGCTTATTCATATTTTCATAGAATAGAATAGATTCTTTATTGCCCTTTCACATTTTTTGCCACTAGTTGTGATTTCTGGGTTTGCTGATTTACCATTTCCATGAGATAGTGTATCTTTTGCAGGATGCAGTTAGCTATGGAGTGTCTTATCTACAACTCAGGCTGCAGGTGAGGAAGGCTTGGCAGAGCCAGGCTGTGTGATTTACAATGGATTTATAGCCCATTGTAATGGTCAGGTTTGACATTAGAGCTGCTGAGGAACATGGCTACTGAAAGCTGATGGGTGGCAACCAGTGCTTGGTGACAGTGTGGGAGGAGTGTGCAATGGCCAAGAGCACGCAGAAGCACACAGTCATTCAGCCAAACACATCACCCTATGTTTATTGACTTCTCTTTTAGGGAATGCTGTTTACTTCCCCTCCTGTTTGGGGTTCCTGGGCACTCTTTCCACAGCTCACTCAAAAGAGTCCAACTTCTGAAATGATCTCCATCCTTTGGGCAGCAGAAAGTTTACATGAATATGAGAAACTGAGAATATGAGAAAGACAAGACAACACTGCCAGAAGATGTTTGTATTTCTGTGTGCAGTGTTTTCATATGTAAAATTCAGAAATTGATGAATTTTCAAGAACAGCTAATGCATAATTTTTTCAATAACATCATAAAATAAGCAAATTTTGTATGGTATATATTTTTGTATTTTATAGACAGTTTTTTCCATGTTCCATGTAGATTTTAAATGTCATAACATCACAATAATAATTTTATAAAATCAATATACTGATTAATGTTATATTAATCTCTTTATGAAAAAAAATAGAAGTTTTTATAAAAGCTGAAAAGTAGTGGCAAAATTTTTATGCTCCTCTGCCTGCAAAAAAAATTGTATTAATCTGGATGAATAATGAAAGGATGAAATACCCTGTATCATCATCATTTTACTGTAGTCGCGTTTCATTAATCAAATCCATCAGTTTTCCAATTTTCTTTAAAACTCTTCTGACATTTTCAAGGATATTAAATACAGGAGAGGGAACAAAAAAGCAGGGTGGGTGTTTCAGTAAGAGATCTGGATCTCACCATTGTAGACTTTTTTTTTATTTTGATAGTCTGCGTAAGCTGATTTTTGGAAATTTGAGGCATCCAAGCAAAATTGGCACTGTTACGTGGTAGCAAACTCAGTGTCTGCTCTGCACACATTAAGTGCTATCTAAGTGATGTACTGTAAAATCAAGTCCAAGACATGCCACATTTGGCAGCCCAGGTTACCAGCAGTTTGGTTATAAATGGGAAAATGATACTTCCTAGGTCCTGGACTAATAGTTCACTAATAGTTCTCCTCTTGGGCTTGAGTTTTCTCCTGGACCTGTTAATTGTGGACAGGAGTTATTTCTCATGGCCAATCCCTGAAGGTGGCCTCACCTCCTGCCTCGTCCCACTCCCCTGCACACTATGGGCTCACTGGGCCCTAGGAGCCTCCTCTGGGGATGGGAAAAGGCAGGAATCTTATGATTTGAGCAAGTCTGGGGGGTATGATTAGTCCTGCCAGGCTGTGGACCTGCATCACTGCTGTTAGAGGTGAAGTGATCCAGAGTGATGGTTTTGGGCCAGCAAAGGAGAAATGAATGAAGGAATCCTGCTCCTTTTGCACCCTTAACCAGGTCCCAGCCATTTTTTTCTGACTCCTTCTCCTTTCCATCCATTTGCTGCCAAATGCAGGTCTGAGTGCCCTTGGCTACCACTGTGTGACCCTGCCTGAACAAACACACCTGGTTTGCCAGATGTGATTGCACAGTCCTTCTCCTTTTTCTGGGAGAAAACACATCTCCTCTGGATTTTGACATCCCTTTGGAGAAGTAAAACAAAAGTTCTGGTTTAAAAAGGAAAACAGGTTGTGCTGTCATCACATGCTGTGCTCTTTTAATGCCTATCACTAAAAGCATCATCCAACTTCCCATCATCTTAATTTGCATACATTGCCACTTGTACAGACCACTGACAAGGGTGAGGGAAGTGCAGAGTCAAGAGTGGGAAAAGCAACATCACCTTTTACTGGGACAGGAACAGAGAGAGCAGAACAGGAATTCGAAGAGAAACCTAGAAGAGGGAAATTCTTTATCTTTTGTTGATTCAAGGTTTGGAACCTCATCTTGCTTTAACATCCTGAGGATCAAGACACTCCTCTAAAATGTATTCTCTTCTTTGCCTATTGAACTGAGAGAAAGCTTCTGCCAGATGCTGCAAGGCCAACCAAGAGCCCTCCAAAGCACTGGTTAACTCTGTGTTAAGAGAATCTCAACTTCAGGGTTTCAAGTTCACCTCTCTCTGTGTTGTGACACCCTCAAAGACATCCTCAAAGATAGTGTGCCCTCAGGCTCACTATCACCTTTCTAGAAACACTGCCTTTCAACTTGTCCCCAGTGGCACTTAGCCCTGAGAATCACAGTGGGCATACCAGCATATCTGACTTTGGTTAATCTTGCTGCAAAAGCAAAGCATACAGATTTTATTGAGATAAAAAAGGCCGTTGAAAAAAAGGATATTTTAAAACCATAAATTACCTAATTTGTTGAGATTCCCAGGAATGCTATTCAACAGAAGGTATTGGGAGACACAGGGCTTGAGTTTACTTATTCTTTGTTCCAGACCAAGTCCTGTGTGTTTCTTCATCCAGTTTGACCTTCCTTGCCAAACAGCAATATGTAAAATGGCCAAGGCAGTTTCTCTCAGAAGGCAAACATTCCCCTGGCCAAATATCTGCGTCGTCAGAAGCAGAAATCGATATTAAGCTTCTACCACGAGCACAGCAAGGAGCACAAAGGTGTTCCCATAGCCCTTCAGTGATGGTGGATACACCTATGGCCACAGTATCTGCTGCGTGTCAGCTGCTGACCCCCCAGAGGATCTCCTTGTGGGCACTGTGAGCAGGTCAGTAAGTGCTGTGTCACTGCCTGAGTGGAAACTATTGTTCCAGTGGTGTTTGTCAACGGAATGGTAGGGAAAGGCAAGCAGCCTTGGAAGGGTATAAATTCCTCAGTCCATACACCAGCTCTCCTTCAGCAGATGAAGAGCATGAGAGATGAAGTTCTTCGTTCCAGCCGCACTAATCCTTCTCCTCCTCTGCCCCCCAGGCACAGGGGTGCGTGAATTCACCTCTGTGCTCACTGTGCCCAATGGAGGCCACTGGGGCAAGTGGGGCAGCCGGCAGTTCTGCCATCATGGCTATGCCAATGGATTTGCACTCAAGGTAAAATTCCTTCCCTACCATCTCCCATCCCTAAAAATCTCCTGCAGTGTTTCTCTTCTTGAGTATGATACCCTGTACATAAAACTAGGAGTCTTCTGACAAAGAAGTAGTGTAGCCACTATAGCTACACCAGAAAAGTCTGCATGTGGCTGATGTTGCTGGGAGAAGTCATGTGGATGTGAAAGTCTGGATTCAGGGAGAGAGGTATCCACCACTCTCGTGAGACTCTGCGACCCTGCCTTATCTTTTGGGTCAGAGATAGCAAGAAAACACAAAGAATATGTTACAAGGCTTAGGTGGTTTCCCAGTGACAGCTGTCTTTTCCGATATGCTTCCCAAGACATTTTCTCTTTCCCATTACAGAAAGGAGGTGGGACTGTTTAAGACAAGCATGTAAAGGACTTTTTCTGGATGCTTTGCTGCTTGCTTTTACCTCTGTTCTTGTGTGACTTCCATTGCAGGTGGAGCCTGACCAGTTTGGAAGAGATGACACTGCTCTGAATGGCATACGCCTGCATTGTCAGGATGACTCAATAACCATCGAGTCCCTGGTGGGAGAGTAAGTGACACTGTGGTTTTTCTCCTGTTTGTCATGCACCAGCTCTCAATACACCCATGAATGCCACCATTTTCAGGGGTCTCTTCTCTCTTGCTGTATACACAGTGCTGTAGAATAGTGAATTAAAACAAGTGGTTAGGGTTTGGTTCTTTTCATTGATTTTGAGGGTTATTAAACATGGTTACCTCACTTTACTACTTTTTGTTTGCCCTTGGATTTTCTGTAGAGCACTGTGAACACCTGAAGTATGATCCCCGGGTCAGAGTCTTTCTTTGGAAGGGTTTCTAACCATGCAGTTAGAAATTGCCTGGTCCAAGCCCTGGCCATGCCGCAGGGAGCAGTACTGCACCTCTGGCTGCTCTCCCAGCTGCCTGGTGTGTACCTGTCACACCTCGGGGATGCCTCATAAAACATGTGCTCAGGCTGCCCTGGGAGCTTCTACCAGAACCATAACAATCCAATCTCAGCCTTCTTGGTGTCTTTCTGATCAGATATCAGTGAAGAGAAAAGTACATCTTTGGAAGGCAAGGAGAACAAAAGGAGAAAGTAAATCCCCTGACTGCATCAGGATGCTGTGTCAAAGAAGTGTTAAGCTTCAGAGCAGCATGATGAGGAGAAGGAGCATTTCCCAGCAGCTCACAGAGCCCAGACATTTTTCCATTTGCTTTTTGCCAGGTGGGGTTCCTGGACCAGCTTCCAAGTTTGCCCTGGAGGCTACCTAATCTCCTTTTCACTGAGAACAGAGGAGTCCCAAAGAGCAGGTGATGACACAGCAGCCAACAACATTCAGTTCAGATGCTCAGATGAAGCTGTGCTGGTAGGTGATGGACTGTCATGGGGCAGCTTTGGCCCCTGGACCAACAGTTGCAAGATATGTGGTCTCCAGACCAGGGTAGAGCCCCCACAGGGACTTCAGGATGACACAGCACTCAACAATGTGAAGTTCTTCTGCTGCAAATGAGCACTTGCTCCACCTTCATCACTGCCTACACTTCCCATGTCCCACAGCAAGTGAAGTATCAGTAAAGCTTTGCTCTATCTTTGTCCTGGGACGTGCCTGTGATGTTTTGACTGCTTGCATCTTGCTGTTCTGGCCAATGCCTTAACAGCTACTGCAACGTTAGCAGAGCCAAATCATTGCATCATGTGCTGCTGGTATGTTGCTACGTTAGCATAGCCAAATCATTGCATCATGTGCTGCTGGTATGTTGCTGTGAAAATGCTCAATCTCTAGCAATTGCTGGGGAGACAGATTTCTCAGCTTTCTTTTTCTCTCACTGGCAAGATTCTTTGAGGTTTGGTCTGCCCATTTTTCCCTTATTGGAAGTTATACTTGATCTGTCCATATGACAAACGGGAGAATGGGTATTTGAGTCTATTTGAAGTTTCTGACCAAAGCCAGAATGAATAATGAGAGACAAACGGGATGGAACAGAAGTTTGGGTGGCTCACGAGAAGCACCAAAGGTTTGCTGTCATTGCCCACTCCTAGCTTGAATTGCCTCAAGATTTGTATGCGCTTTTTGCAGGCAATCTGTTAGCTCCTGCTTGAGCTCCTGCCTTAGGAAACACAGCTAGAAAGTGTGTCTACACTGTGCATTCATCTGTGTGGCACTGAACCACCTGGGTGGGTTGTACCTCCCTAGGCCTCCCTTTGCAGGTTCACCTGGCTGCTAGTGCAAAATATTTTCATGGGGCTTGGATTTTGTTTGTTGCCTCTGGGCTTCATGCTTTAAATAGAATGGGGGAGAATCCAAACTAAAAATAAACTCTATGTCATTCATCCATTTTTTATGCTTCAATTTGCTGGGTAAGCTGGAAGTTATTACTTTGTTCTGATATGCTAGATGAAAAGAATGTACTCTCAGTTCAGGGAAAAAGAATGTTTGGAGATCATTATCATGCTCTATCAAGCCACCAAGCCTCTCTGGCAAGGGTTTGAGAAGATTTGCTGCCTCTCTGAGCAGCTTTGAGGAAGTGTAGCTGTTGCTATTCCCTCAAAGCAATGCATTATTCATCTTTGTGTGCTGGAAAAAAAGGTAGGGGCATTCTCCAGGTGACTGCTGGGGTTGGGCTGTGGAGATGTTGTGTTTGGGACCACATCCATGTAGAGCTGCACAGAGGTGATGGTGGAGGTTCCTTCTGTCTGTTCACATCCTCTCCTTAGCACATACATAGTAGCCATCACCACTCTGGCTCTTCAGGCATACAAATTTTTCTTACTGTTGCTTACCTCAAAAAGTACTTGAATAATAACTGTATTTTGTTCCACTGAAGCACTTCAGCAAAGCTTCTGTAGTGCAAGAAGAATCTCTGCATTTGAATGATTTCATTTAAAAAAAAATTAATTTCCAGTCAGACCTTCTGCTGCAAATTTTCATAGTTCTGATTTGTTTGATCTCAGGATTTGACTTATTTCTTAACATTTGGTATTTCTAAATCACCCTTTAACTGCTTTCTGTCCTCCTCTTGATTGCAGACATTTTAAGTGTGTTAATGTTTTATTAAAGAAATGCTTATTTTGTAAAACAAGCCCAGTCATCACTTGAAATACTGATTATTAGTGTCAAAGAACCATTTTGTAGCTTCCATCTTAATTTAGGAGTTTCTCAAAAAATCCTTATTTATCATATATTCAGCTCCCTATAAATATATAAATCCCTCAGCTATAGCAATTAGCCCCAAAAAAAAAGCAAAACAAACTCCACCCCCCCCCAAAAAAATCCCAACAAAAACAAACAACCCCAAAATTGCAACCTTTTTTTAACAAGGTGAACCAAACTAAACTAAAACTAAATTCTGATGTTATCACAGTTAACTGGACTTAGCAGGGTCCACACCGAATCTTAATTTCCAAAATGACTGTTTTCAAGCCCCACAAGAGGACATACTTTAGTTTGCAGCTAGTTGCTTGGCTTTCATTTTCCTGTGAAACAGAAATAATTTCAGCATGCAAACTGACATCCAGTCATTAGTGAGGCAATATTTGAGGACATAAAAGTAAAAATAGCTGCAGTGATCTAAGCAAAACAGGCTTAATTTGATGAAAGTGAGCAGGAATCATGGTGACATGATTACTGGGGAATCCCCTTGCTGAGGGAGATGTGGCTCCATGTACTCCACAGAAGTTTTAGAGGGCCAACTACTGGTCACCTTCCACCAGAGCATATAGGACAAGAAAACCATCAAGTATTAATACTACAACACTGTGTGATCAGTGTCACCAGCAAATCTTATAACAGGACATTTCAAGTGCTTTTGTTTTAGCATGTAAGTTGTGTTTTTTTGAAAGATATACTCAGTTGTGCGTGCAGCCAATTACGTGTGGGAAAAAAGGTCAGGTAGTTCATCCACATAGAGGTTACTAAGAGAGTTAATTTTTGGAATGACCAATGCCACTGAGCTGAAGTGCTTGAAAGAAGGAATGACATTTCTTTTGAGTGACTTGTTCAAGAAGCAGTACCTGTTTTCTTGTATATGTGTATGCACATGAAAATATAGATGATGGAAAACTCATAGTTCTTATTTCACATTCCCTCTCCAGAGGGTAACTCAGGCTGGAAGACTCTGAACATCTGCTCTTTCTTTGCAAATGAATGATTCAGTTAAATTTTGAGGTTTTACTGTGGGAAGAATTATCCACAGTGCCAGCAAAACTGACCTTCTCCGCTTTCCTGTTGTGCCAGGTGCAACACAGCTTCCTGTCAGAGTGTGAACAGAAACTCCAAATGAGAGCTGTTCCAAGGAATGTTTGGAAAACAGAATACCATCTCCTCCTCACATACTTTCTCATGCACTTATCAGCAACTTAAAAATCAAATGGCTATTTTTTAATCATTTGATGATACTGATGGACCAGCTGGGTCTCCTCTGATGGTCCACTTGCAAAACATGGGTCATACACAAACTAGAAAGTAGGTCTTGGGCATTTACTTCACTCAGAGTGGATGAATCACTCTTATAACAGAAATGAAGGTATAGAACCCTCATCTAAGTGTGCTGGAGCTGGTGTGGCTGAAAATGTGCATAACTGGAATCTGTGAGTAGCTACATCTGCATGACTTAGAAAAATGACAGTGTGTCTCTGACGCATCTAAGAGTCAGGAATATGTTGCCGAAGAACTAACACACTTCCTGTGGAATGTTGGTGGGACTAGTGGCAACACTGAGGGCCAAGCAAGAATTATCCCTGAATCTATTGATAACGTGGCAATTTTGGATCTGGAGCATGAGTAGGCTTGGGGAAGGCAAGGAGGAGTTTTCCACTGATCCATGCACACGTGGCACAGCTCCCAGGGAGACTGGCAGAAGCAGCAGGCCTGGAGCATTCCCAAAGTGATTTTTAAAAGTCAATTCCATTGAATAAGACTGAATCAGACCAAGACCAGACTGCTGTTAGCAGTGCTCCAGTGAACCAAGCTTTGAGCCTGCCTCTGAGAAAAATGACCGTAGAAATCCTAGCCTTTATGGCCGTATTGTTCCTGTTGCACAAGGAAAATAGCTATTCCATCCATCAAATGTGTTCTGAAGCTTAAGTTAGTTTTTGCGAGATGCAGAGGAAACACCTGAAGATGCTCTAGCTATGTATCATTGATCATACTATACATGATGAATGCACCATGCAGCTTGTGCTCAACCTGTTATAGCAAGTGTTTCAACCTCATAAAATCAAAACTAATTAACTAGTGTGATTGCCAATGAAGAAACAACTAAAAACATCTGGTTTTGAATTTTCTGAGTATTATTATTTGGAAAAATTTTTACAGAATGTGAGGAGCAGAGAACATTAACCTATGGCTCATGAAAAGAAAAACACCAGGACCCTGGAGAGGTGATTCATGAAGGATTGAAGTATGGCTTCCTTGCTCCCTCACAACACTGAGCCTGTGGGGGTACCTTTGTCCCACAGGACTGAGTGTCTATGGTACTGTGCTTGAACACTTACTTTTTGTCTGAGGAGTTGTTGTTTTATGGTTTGTACATGCCTGCTCTGTCATCATCTCTGCAGAAAGGCAGCCTATCCAAGAGAGTCCAGGCTCCAGCAAGTAAAGTTAGAAGCTGTTGTCCTGGCAGGAAGAAGGAGTAGCTGGCTCAGTGAAAGCTGGGGGAAAAGAATGAGCTGTCTGGCAATGCATAAACACGATTAGCAGCAAGGCAGCAACATCAGATATGTAGAAAACATATTGCTCTTGGACAGATAATGTAGAATCTTTCCCAGAGACCTTTTCATTTGGCGCATGTTTCCTGAGCTTTCTACTGGAGCAAAACTTGGTAGGCATTGGTCACCTCATAATCCCTTTCAACACAGACTGACTCTGTACTGCTTGCTAAGGCTTGGTGGCTTTGGCAACAGGCCACCTAGCTGGGTGACATTTGGCTCCACCAGCAGCTGGGCCTCTCCAACAGAGAGGCTTTTTTGAAATCTCCAACAGAGATTTCTTTTTGATGACTCAAAACCAGTTCAACAGTAGCAATGGGGTAGTGGTAGTTTGGTGCATTTCTTAATGAACATAAACCAGCAAAATGGACACCAGTGACCTCTTTAGTGCTGTGTAGAAAAGGAAAAAAGTGAGAGTGCTACAAGTGCAGGACTTATCAACTTTATTATTTGTGAAAAAGAACATTTTCAGAGGGAGCAGGACAGTATGAGAAGTCAGGTTACTGTGTGAGTCATTTCAGGGAAGCATTCTGCAGCTGTCCATGAATGGCTGAGAAGTCCATGGACAAAACTTTACGTAACTGGCTTCACTAAAATCAGAAAAGGCCACTCTTACCCTAAAGAACTCTCTTCATGCATTCAAAAATAATTTCACTTTTGCAAGTAGTAGAAGTAGATTAAAAAATTAATTCCCCAATCTGATGTTGTCTCTAGAATGCTCTTCAATCCTTGCACAAGCAATTTTTTATATGTCAGTAAACTTTTTATAGTGAGATAACCAGAAGTAATTTAGAAAGCAACTTTCTGTCTCAGCTTTTGCCACTTATCAAATAAGATCCCCTTTGGTAGTTCTAGTTTATTGCTATAGAATCCACAACACGGCTAAAAGTGCTGTAAATTGAAAACATGAAATAAATTCTAAAAGTTGACTTGAACATGTTCTTTTCTGAGGAGAAAAGGCAAAAATAAATTCTGTCTCCTGCTAGCTACAATGTTTATACTTCACTGTGACAGCAAATTCTGTGTGCTTGCTGGGAAGAGCAGTGTCCAGGGGACAAAGCTTTTCTAATTTTAAAGGAGACTTTTATCTCAGGAAAAGTAGTACCTAAATGAAGAAAATATCACTTCTATGTCTAGTTTTTCTCAAAAAAATTTCTGGGAACACATCACTGTTTTATGGAAAAAGCATAACTGGGCTTCTCCTCTGGGTCATGCTGGAGGTAGTGAACTTGCACATCTCTGAAGTAGGGGATAAGTTAAAAAGACATAAACTTAGGAATCATTACTGTATAAAAAAAACTGATGAAAAATTTCCTTTTAAGTCCAACCAAATGACCGCAACTTTCCATGTGAGATTATAACACCCATGCTATGGTGCTAAGTAGTTATCCAGCACTACCTGCTGAGTGTCACTCCTATTAGAGGTGTAAGAAATCCACTGGTGTCCTCTCAGACTTTAAAACCCAGTTGGAAGTTTATCAATGAGTTACCTCAGAGGTGGCTCACCTTGAATGAGGTACAGTGTCACACTCTTGCTTGTTAAGCAGGCTTTTATATAAGTGTTATGGTTTCCATAGAAACATAACTAAATCTTTCCTCCAGCATAATCCCCAAAAGCTTTCACAGACCTGGAAAATACACAGTGAATAGTCAAATAATTTTTTATGCTGACAAAAAGAATGCCACAGTTGTCACCCAGTCAAGTTTCTCACAGGGGGCAAAATAAGTTTAAATCCCACACAGCAGAATTGCCTTGCAGCACTCAGAGGTTTTTCTGGAATCCCATTTCCCTGCAAGTTCAGTTTTAAAAAGCTCTAGAGAAACCTTGCAGAACTGTGCAAGCTATAGGTGGGAAAGACCTTAATTGCGTTCCCAAAGCATATTGGTGAGTGCAAAACCCACGAGAACAGAAACAATAATTGTGCTGACGATCACTTCCCCAGGCCCATGTTGCTTCCAGATGTGCATTTTCAAGTGTTATTCATGATGAGTTTTAAATGTTCTCCTTAATAGCTGGGACTACCAGCATGTAACAGGGATTCTCTAGGCAGAAGGATTTCCTCCTAACAGTCTGTTTCCTCTTGTGCAGTTTCACCCCACTTCTCTCAGCAGTTAAGGACCCCATTCACTTTCCTAGGTCATGGCTGAAGACTTCCTTTAGGTTGGAGAAAAGGACACTCGGGAGGGACCTTATTGCTCTCTGAAAGGAAGTTATAGCCAAGTAGGAATCAGTCATTTCTCCCAGGCAACCAGGGACATGACAAGAGGAAATGCCCTCAAGTTGTGCCAGGGGATGCTCAGGTTAAATGTCAGGAAGACCTTTTTCCAAAGGGTGGTCAGGCATTGGAACAGGCTACCAGGGAGGAGGTGGAGTCACCAACCCTGGAAGTGTTGAAGAAATGACTGGATGTGGTACTTAGTGCTGTGGATAATGGTGTTCGGTCAAAGGTTGGACTTGATCTTGGAGGCCTTTTCCAACCTTAATGATTCTGTGTATTCTGTAGGAGGATGACTTCTTACAGATCTGTGTTTAAACCCGCCTACTCTTTTAGTGTCTTCAAGAACATGAGCAGAGCAAGTTGAAATAAAATCCAGACAAAACTATAATAGTTCATCTAATTAATACTGTATAAAGTTCTTTTTTTTTAAGTTTAAATATACAATGCTGCTGCAATTCATTTAAACAACTGAACATAAGTTTAATGCAGGTACATGAATAGTTTTGTCACTTTCAAAACTTAAAATTAAGCAGAAGCAGGTGTTGGGCTGAATTTACTTGCTAGAATTATTTACTATGAATGACAGATATATGAACTGCAGTGCCCTCAGGTGGAAATTACTTGGGTGATTATGGACACTTGTAATTTATAGTCCATCCATGACAATGTCCTTGTCTTCTGCTTCTATTATGGAAACAGATCTGATGTTTAGCAATAACCTAACCCTGTTTGTTCTCTGTTTAAAGGGTAAAATGCAGTTCTTTCAGCTTGGAGTTAGGTTATACATTCCAGGCAGAGAAAGAAAAATCTTCCAAGGAGCTGATTCAGGGCTGCTGGCTGTGGGTGACCCATGGGTATTAATGGCAAGTGATGGCTGGGTGACAGCCCCCCAGACACTGGGGGCCCTCTGTGCACTCAGCCCCTTCTGCAAAGCAGATGGCCTTGTCCACAGCCAGGAACCAGGTGGGTATCAAGAGGCAGACACAAAACTCCCAGACTCTGCATAATCTCCTCTTCATGTGGGAGCACAGAACAGTTGTCAGCTCTCATTACATCCCTCCGAGTGAACTCAGTGCCTTTCCAGCTGGGCTAAAGCAGGACTGGCTGGTAGAGACCTGAGGAATGGCAGCTGCTCTGGGAACTCTCTGCTACCATGGGGAAGAATTCCTCCCTGGTTCACTGGCTGTCCTGCACGCTTTCCTTGGGGCAGAGCAGACAGGGAAGAAGGACTGTCCCTTTCATGCTCCTGGCATGGGGAGAGAAGGGGGGGGAAGGGGGGTGAGCAGCTCTTGTTAGAGCTGTCCTCCTTCGTCCTGGGGTTGACACCCAGCTCATGAGGACTCTGCTTAACAGGAGTGAGTGGGCTTGAGAGGGGACACAAACACTCAAAGCTAAAACACTGAAAAACAGCTGAGATGAGCTATTGTTTCATGTCCTTATGGTTGCCTCCAAGAATAACAGTTACTTCCTGAAACTTTGGGGGTTCTTTTTAAATCAATTAATCCAAACTGTAGTTCAATATGCCTAATGTCAGAAAGGCCCAGGCAGGCTGGCAGTTGATACAGATTTGCTCTGGCAAGGCCAGGGTATCCTAGGAGCTGCCTGGGAACTCTACAGCAATGATCTACACATCTCTCCCAGGGTTATGTTCCAGTCAAACTGTTAAACCTCCAGGTGAAGGGACTGATGGAGGAGCTGAACCCACTACACAGCATCAGGTAGGGTGAAGGGAAATTGTCCCTTGAGGCAAGACCCCAAGCCCTATGTTGCATAGAAGGAGGGATGGCAAAGATCCCTGAACAAGTAGAGGATGGGGACTCCTGTGGTGGGACTGACTGGGTGCTTGTGAGCTATGGCAGCAGGAGAAAAGCACCTTCACCACCTGGGCAGGACCTCAGTAGGTGAGACCAGAGGTTGGATTGAGGTAGGAGTCCAAGCTCGTTAAGCCTGATCCATACTCTGGAGCAGTGTGAGCCTCTGAAGTGGTGTTTGCCACTTCCAATGAGCTTCCTGCTGCTCTGGTTCTGCTCCTTTGCACTGGGCTTTTCTAAGAAGAAGTTGATCTGGGTGCATGCTTCTGAGCTGCAGGTATCAGAAACTAGCTGCAGGCAGCACTGTTAGATGTGTTACACGTGTTCCCACTGCGAGAAACCATCCTGATCTCAGAGAGCCTAGAGTCAGTCAATACAGGAAAAACATGGATAGGCAATGGTGGAGAGTGAGGCAATGTCTTTGATGATGTCCAAAAAATCAGTGGAAGAAATTCTGGCATAAAAGTTGCAGGAAAACCAGGAGTGAATAAGCAATTACAGTTTAAACTCCTCTTCCCAAGGAGACTTGTGGTCTTTTTGCATAGATATTTATAGTCTGCATTATAATCCTCCTTTGAAGGACTAAACTTCACGAGCTGAATAAAGAACAGTAATACAATGATGTAATTTAATTAGAGTGTATTTCATATAACAACATGACAAGTGTCCTGTTTCCATTCACCCTGAAAGCTGTGTCCTTGATTTCAGCACTGATAGGGACACTGCAGGAACATCATCAAACTGGTGGTGATATGGAGAGCCAGGCTCTCTGCTGTGCTGGGATGGATGCACCAGCTAGGAATGGCACTGCCTGACAGCGTCCCCTCTGGATGCAGGCAAATGCAGGTCACAGCCATGGACTTCAATGGCTTTATGATATGTCTGAAATGGGTCTCTGAGACATGTTCTTATGAACCTTTCTCCTAATTTCTGCTAGACCATTAAATAAGAGGAGCCACTGCCATGTAGGATATGTACCCCAATTAAACAAGGAACAGAGAGCTCAACAGAAAGAAAGTGCTTCTCTAGCATGACTGCAAGTGCATGCTACCTCCTGGGATTGTGAGAGAAAGGAAAATAAATCACTAAACTCCACAAGCACAAGTTAAATCCTTACTGAAGACCAGAGACATGCAAATACCAATGTTTCCCTTTTAAGTTTTAGAGCTACCCATGAAGATAAAGCTACTAGCAGGTAAGCTGCACGTCAGGTCTCATCCTTTGGCTGATCCAAATGGCCAAAGCCAGATGACACTTAATTTCACCTGAGGTGAAGCGGTGCCACCAGCTGTCCCAAGGCATAGGACTGGAGAGACATTCCAGATCTGGTGAGGATCCCTAGTCAGATTTTTCAGATGTGAAAAGAGTGGAGCAGCAAGGGAAAATCTTGATCCACCTTAAAAGGGAAGTTCACTGTCCCTATGACAGAACAGACCATCATTACCTGCAGCATTTGTCACTTTCCTCAAAGACCCTAGATACACTGGGGCACACCTAACATATCAAGAACTTCCAGAGTGCTAAGAATGTATACTTTCCTTCTTTGTAGCTACATTAACCACAAAGAAGTCCAATTTCTGCTTAGATTAAAGGATAAAGGCCCCTAGAAATCCAACATCTTGGGAAAGAACTGTTTAGAACCCCATACCAGCAGCTTAGATGACTACTGTGATGTTGCAGTCTGAAGTGAATACTGCTTTTATGACCACATTTTGATTTGGCACTAAGTGCTTCTTTGCTAAGTGAGCCAAGGACCAGTTTGGGTTAGAGCTTGATTTGGGGATGCTTTAAAGCCTGGATACTTTTTCTGGACTTCTACTGAGGAGAAGTAGAGATCTTCCCATGAGCTCTTTCTGTCAGTCATCATGAGGGTACCAAGTGACTTCCTACAGCATTTTTCCCTCATGGACCCTAAGAATTGCCTCCAGGCGATCTTCAAAAGAAGTACTGGTCCTTTTAAGCACTCTCAGAAAAGGAATCATTTACCCATCACTGGAGTTTGAGATATGCCATCCATGTGCTCACTCACCTCTTTACTCTGTCTCCCAGAGCCCTGAATCATGCAGATGATGGCTGGGTGCCAACACAGGTAGCAGTCCAGCCATTAGTCACCGTGTGGAGCACTGAGGCCATAAGATTCATCTGAACTCACCAAGGTACAGCAAAAGCAAAAGGCCACCAAAGACACAAGTCTCCTTTGCCATGCTGTTACAGGGACAGAGGAGAATGAGTTTCTGGGAAGGGCAAGAAATCTCCTGAAAACCTATCTTACCTGCAGGAGCATCTCTGTGACATCTTGGCTCTCCCAGGTTGTTACCTTCACCCCCACAAAGTGGCATTTTGAGGAGAGGAGCACTGGGTCCCCTTGTGAACTGATTCATTTGTCAGCAGCAAGCCTGACTACAGAGCACAGCTGCGACCCGTGAGCTGCCTGGTCAATGTGCAAATGCTGGCTGTCTAAATGGACAGAAGAAAAGCAGCAAACATCTAACTTCCCTGCACAGAATGAGATTCTTCTCTGTTGAGCTTGCAGCTGGGGCTGGGGGACCATGAAAGAGGATGTGCAAACACAGTGTGCAAGCAGTGTTCTTCAAAATCCCTGACCTGTCCTGAAGTGGTTTGCTTTGTTTTAGCTGATAGCATGAGACACTGACAATGTACAAGGTGCACGACTCCTGCAAGTGCCAATCCTGCTGGGCTCACCAGTTGGACAACCCATAGAGAAGGGCTGCAGCAGTTTCTCCTCAGTATTTTATATTATACTGTACACTACTATACTATATGTATGTTCAGAAGGTCATTCTGATCAAGGATGATATGCTGCAGATTGCTATCTCTGTCTATCAGTACAGAGTTTTTCTGCAGAAGGATGCTGATGTGAAACAGGCCTGGAAGATGGGGCTGGAAGAAAAAAGTTGAAGGAATGCAAATTGTATGAAAATGCATGATTTGGGTGTGATGGGGCCTGATAAACACTAGGCAAGGATTTTATAGACTATGCTCTATGCCCAGCTCTGCAAAATGCACTGTCACTTACCTGTCATTAGTACACTGGGTGCTCTTCACTTCTCACCTTTTTCTCACTTTAGTGAGGACCCATCTTCTCTTCTGGTCATCCCAGCCAAAAATGATAGCAAGGGAGATCTGCATTAACACTTGGTATCTGCTGTTGGTCTCCACTGAGTGTACAACTGTGTCCCAGCCCCTCTCCTGCTCCTCCAGACAGCCCTGGCTGCTGAACCACACTGGTGCTCTGAGAGCTGGAGACGTGGCTCCTCTCCTGTCCTACTGCAGGGCTGCTGCTCTTCACCTTTGCTCTTCACATTTTCTGTGATCTGCTCTGCTCAGACTTCCCTGCACACCCAGACCAGCAGGAAAATCCCTGCCATAGATCAGATATCAAGGCATGGCCCTCATATCAGAGATGAAGATGTGGAGCAACCAAAACATTTGGTAATACTCTGTCTGTGTTTCACAGCCCTGTTCCCCAGTTGCTGGTGTTTTACCAGACATTATCCCATCCAGGGATTGTAATAGCATGTAGGAATATGCGTCCTTTAACAACTCAAACTTTAATTTATCATAGTAAACAATTGCCCTCATCTTGTTTTAAGTTAAATATTTGGCTCAAAGAACTTTACTGCACAAATATAGCAAAATCTTACAAAAAAGCTGGAAAGGAACTTTTTACGAGGCCATGTAGTGAGAAGACAACAAACAATGGATTTAAAGTGAAAGATGGTGGGTTTAGATTAGAAATTAGATAAGGTTTTAGGGAGAAATTCTTCACTGTGAGGTTGGTAGTAATCTGAGCCAGGATAATCTGCTTTCATTTTAGTCTCTAAAGGTGTTTTCGGGGAGGGGCATGATGCAGCCTAAAGCATGCGCTTTAGAAGGGATGTAGAAAGGCTCTCGAAAACACAGAAAGCACCCCCCAAAAAAAGACGTAATATGTAGAGGAAATGCTGAAATGTGGGAGCTTCAAAGGTTTTGGGATGTTCAGACTGCTGGAAACTGAAACATTGTTTGATTGTTACCTGGAAAAACTTGATAGGAAGAAGATACCAGTTAGTGAATGCCTCGTTAAGCTCAGGGCAGAGGAAGGTATGATGAGTTACAATAGCTGAATGCTCAAGATGGAAAATTTGAGTAGGAAAATAAAAGGTGCTGATATGAATTTGACATGAATAGCTATTAGAGCACGCAGACAGGGAAAGAACAGGGTCTCCACCTCTGGAGGACTCCCAACATCAGCAGGATACTTCTCTGGAAGACTCTGGCTGAACACAGATTGCCAGGCTTGAGGAGGAGAACAAGAATATCCTATAGCAGCTGTGACATCTCTGGTGACGTGAGGGAACCCCCTGTTCCAAAAAGGACCTAAACCCTCTGGATCAGTGAGCAAAAGGAGTGGGATGTCATTTCATCTTGCTGCAGTCATCAATTGTTGTGTTGGAAGTCTCCGGTTGAGACACATACATCAAGCAGAGGCACCTGCAAAAAGGCTGGTTGGGTGTTACTGCCTGTCACTTCACTGAACTCAACACCTATGGGAGCTACAGAAATGCAAAATCTACTTATTAAATTAAATTAGTACCACTAAGGTGTCAATAGACAGACTGGTCAGTTTTCCAGAAGGATGATTTGCTGCCAGAGGTGCCATTTTCCTTTAAAATTAACCATTATATACTAAGTAAGCCTTTTATAACAAATACTGAGGAGTGGTTTGAGTGGAAGATGCAGAAAATAGGGCAGCCTAATCAGAGACAGGCTGAAATCAATCTCCTGCTGTCCCTGACCCAGAGACTCTCTGTGCTGAGATCTCTGCTGCATAAAGACAAGGCATGTCCTTGCCTGTGCATTGCAAGGAAGGTCATCAGGGATTTACAGGAGTGACACAGGAGACTCCGAGACCTTACATTTGCATCCTCAGATTCACCCCAGCATTAACCTGTACTCTAGTAGAATGAACTAGTTTCAGCTTTATGCCACAGGTTCCCCTGCAATACCAAATCCAGGTAAGGGATTAAATTAACTGTGCAAAAACATGCATCTGTTCATTCAGATATTAGTTTGGTGCTTGCCTTAATTTTCACATTAACAAGATGAATGCAATGATTTTAGTATAAGAAAGAAATAATAACATTTAATGAACAAACCCTTTAGAAGTGGTCTGACTTTCTCTCAAGAAAAGCTTTTTTTTCCTGTTTTTAAAGAAAATAATGAAAGTATTTTTGGTGACCAGCCAGTTCAGAAAATAAACTGCCAGTGTTATGCTGAACTGGTCTATTAGTATGGATACCAAGAGGCACTCTGCTCTTCATTTACATTGTGAAGGAATGGTTTTCCATGCTAATGCCCTCTTTCCATCCGTGTCCTACAAATGGAATCATAACAGCATCTTGCAGTCTTGCCTGGATGCTTGCAGTTGTGCAAGAATCTCAGCAGAAATCCATGCTAAGTCCTCAGCCTTGCCTCCTGAGAAGAGGACAGCTTTTAAAAATAGATCCCAAACCATCTCTGAGCACAGCAACCCCTGGAGGATGCATTATTTGTGTTCAATAATACTGTTTCTGATAGGGTTCATGTCAATTTGAAAGAGCATTTAAAAAGACAGAGAAGTTCCTTCCATAATTATTGCTATACCAGCTTAATTTACAAACTCCTGCAAATCTGTTGACATGTGGTAATTGTGGTATTTAATCTTTGTTCTAATATCAGATTTATACTGTTTGGTAAACTCAGTGCCTTTCATTACCAAATTCATCCCAAGTGCCCTTCATTTTTCAAAGATGGGTAGAGGAAAAATTTCTCTAAGATGTGAGTGTCTGGAAATGCACCACGGTGGAGGTGTTTACTCTCCTGGGTGAGTTAAATAGCTGTGTCAAAGCTCTGTATGGAAAGGGAAGGGAAGGGAAGGGAAGGGAGATGACACTTAATAGACAAATGCTCAGAAACTTAGACTGCTCATAAAATGCTGTCTCAACTATATGAAAACACAGACTCGCTTTCCCCTGTGATCCAGAACAGTCAGTCCTTCTTAGACACCCTTGAGAATCTGGGTCTGAAATTCTAATTTAAGAAACAAAAAACCTGAAAATGTGCTCTTTTTTGCACCACAGTTTGCCCATGGAGGAACCAACAGATGCACTTTCGAGAGCAACAGAGTGCAGTCAGAACTCTTGGTACTAAGTAAAAGCCATAAGCCAACTACTTCTGTTCTTGATGCTGCAGTTATTCAATGCATTCTTCAAACTATCAGTTTTCCCAAAACAGATCCTATTACACCTATTATCCCCAAATACACTTATTTAAAAAAAACCTAATAACCATCACCATATAGCATCGCTTTCCCTCTTGCAAGCAACAATCCTTTTATCAAGAGGAGTAATAAGGTAAAGTATACATGGCCTTTCTCCCCATGATGAAACTCCTAGTTAGCCCAGAGCACCCACAGTAAGCCATGGGTGATGCTGGGTTTCGGACTGGTGAGCCTGATGTTAGGTGAGTGTGGCTCCCCAGAACCAGTAAGAAGTCAGGAGCAGTGGTGGGTGATTGGATGTGCAGCACAGTCCTGGAGTGCTCCTTGCCCCCTGGACTCAATCCAGGCAAACCTGGCCCTGGTGCAGCCATATATTTGCATGGGTCTGGCACCCACTGTCAGCTGCAGAAGTCACCGGTCTCCACCCTTGGGCTGAAGCAGGGTTAGTGAAACCTTGCTGGAATAGTAGGAATAATAAAGAAAAAAATCATACATCTAAGAAATTAAATACATGGTCTGAAATATTTTGAATATAATTAAATTGCACCTGGAGTTTTCCCTCACATCAATCAAGCCAGCTATTAAATATTTTTTATGTGAACCCTAGGAAGATTTGATGCTATAAACCATTAAACCCAGATATTATAATTTCCCCCATGGTCAGTATGAACATTGTATTAATCATGCAGCACCCACTGCAAGCTATTTCTACCGTACCGCTTTTGTCCAGTCCCCTAAACTATTACCATCCATCTACTACATAAATTTCCTGTAATGGATTGTAAGAAGTCCTCTGTGTAGCACGCTGACTGAGTGATCAAAAGAATTGGATTTTTTCCTTCCTTTTCAACATTTTCATGCATTTTCTTTAGTGGCTCATATGCTTCATTTTTTTCCAGGTGTGCTTTAGGGAAAAATGGAAATAACCCACCTCCTGCACAGGCTCAGCCTCCTAGGAGAAACTGCAAGTTTTTGTTATTACTCTAAACAAGATTTTCTGTTGCAGAAGATCCAGTTAGAGCCATTACTGCTCCCTGTATCCTCTGGGCAGGAAGTCTCTTCTCAGGCTATTAATTGCTTGCTATTTTTTTTCCTATGGAAAAACAATAAACAAAAAAGCAAAGTATCCTCATTGGTAATGCTGTTCATATTACAGATTAAATTTCCAGAGGAAATATAGTTTGTCATTTGAAAATTTTTCTATGAATCTATACATAAACATATAGATTTTCATTCCTGTCAGTGCAGCCTTTTGCAGGTCTGCATTAAACAAAGAATTTCAACGCCAGTGCTGTAAAAGTGTCACTCAGCAGCTCTGTTGCTTCTGGGTCTGATGGTAATAGATTGTCTAAGAAATCTGGACACGTTCATTTTGCCAAGGGATCGTGTGTTGCTTGAGGTAATGCACATCAGATGAGATGTCACACTCTCAGAAGAAGTGCAGAGGCATTAAGACAAGCCAAATTCTCGGCTGTTTATATTCTTCTTTACCAATCAGGGTATCAGGATGCAGACTGAATTTATAAATACTAGAACAGGATTTGTTGCATGACAGAAGCTCTTGGAGAGAGAGATATAGGTTTTTGCCTTATTATGTCTCAAAGAAAAATGACTATCTGTGTTCACAGTTGTAGTGGTGTGTTTTTTGGTTTTATCAGTTTTCTGTATGTATTTATTCCTTGCTTTTATACTGTTTTTATAAGTTGTAATGGTTTGTTCCATGTACCCCATGTTTAACCCTTCATGGTTTCCCTCGAGTTATAGTTATGTGTCAATCATCAGTTAAGGAACCCCCGAGTCCTGTCAGTCACTTCGGGGCCTCTCCCAGTGTCTGGAAAGTTCCAGGGAGAGCGTGGAATGATTGGCCAGGATCCAAGGAGTTCCCGCCCTTGCATTATTGATTTGTTCTATTGATTGTCATTTATGTACAGGGTCACCCCCTCCATACCCCTGACTGGTTCCCCACTGTGCCCTTCCCCCTTTCTCCACCCCCACACTGAAGGTGTCACACGAGGGAGATCTGTGCTCTCGTGGGCAGACACTCTGGGGGACAAGTGGTCCTGTGTGGGCCTCAATAAACTCCAGCAGGAGTTCCCCATAGGAGTCCTTCCTTTATTCCTCACCATTGCTCACGCTGCCGCTGCGGCAAGGCCCCACAGGATGGGGGAAATGTCTCAGGATATGAAACTGAACCTTCACTGTGGCCGGGGTCAGGACTGGCCAGGCAACGCGGGACAGGGGCCCGAGACACACTGGATCACCGCACACAGTTTAAATTAAATAAATGTGTTTGGTTTTGGAATGACAGAGAGATTTCAGAAGATGAGTGCTTTAGACAGCACATGCTTGGGGTTGTCAGGGGGGAGGCAGAGAAATCAGCCAGCTGTGTTTTGTGCTGCACAGGTTTCTGAATGCTTCAGAGCAGCCCCCGAGAAATTTTGCAAGTGTTTTAGAAACAACTGTCTCCAATGAACACTAGTTTTTGGCTCCCATTTGAAAACCAGTTTTGGGTCACTGGTAACTTCCCTGAAGAAGGAGTGAGGAGAAAAAAACCTCTGCTGGGGATTAGATGAGAGCCAGAGACATAGCTCCAGTTTCATTGAGACTGTGGAGGCACTAGTGGAGCAGGGAGGGAGGATTGTGCTGGGATGCTGTATTGGGTTTACCTGGGGACAGCAAAAGTAGCAGCAAGAAGACAGAGTTTAACAGCATCTCCTTAGCCTTTTGCCTTTCAATCTTTTTGCCTGTCATGGTTTGACTAATCTTTTAAATATATTTTGCGTTCATTTCTCAAATAACCAGCAGACATATGGTGCTAATGAGAACTAGAGAGGGTTTGTTTTTTTAATGAGCAAGAGCAGCTGGTAAGCAGAACATAAAATTAAAAATGGAGGGAAAAAATAAGCTCAAGGGGATAGATAAGGTTATTAATCACAGCAGAATTCCTCAGCTCTCTTCTCTGATAAGAAGCATCAGGTGGAGTGGGACACTGGTGACCTTGAGACAAGTATGTGACAGCCTTTTGCACTAGGTGAAGAAAAAGTGTCTGATATGTTCAGCTGTGTCACAGCTCTCCACAGCAGCAGAGATGCTCTGCCCTGCCCCCGTGCAGGCAGCCTGGCTTGTGGAGCCTCTCCAGTTGCCCCAGACTGTCACAGCATGGCTGTGACCTGTTCCCTCCCTTCCTTTGGGAGGGAAGCCTGAGACACCTCGTGGGTGCCCTCTGCAGAGGGACAGGTGAGCACAGACCAGCAGTGACAGGTCTGAAAAGGAAATAATTGGAAAGTGAAAAAAATTGCTCCAGTATATCGAGGGGTAAATTTGCCATTTCTGAGTGGAGCTGCATTGCTGGAAGGATTTGTGGCAGATGCTCACAGCTTTCTTTGAATGAAACCCACTTCATTTTCTGCTATTTAAACATGTCATCCTAAGCAATACAGAACAATAAGGCAGCTTTCCCAGGATGCACCTCCGTCTGACTGAGAGGCTCAGAGTAACACAAAGAGCCATCCTGTCCAGCAGCCCAAGGCTTCTGCTGCACTACACTGCTGTTTTCTAAAATCAAACCTATTTCATTTAATGACTTGAGGCAGACAGAGCCCAGCTCACAGCTTCAGTGCTAACTTACATTCTTCAGGAAACACACGCTTTTCAAGACTGCTGAATCAATCTGCCCTTTCCACTCAAGAGAGTTTCTTTGGATTGTCTTGAAGCCTGTTCCTTCCAGAAGCCTCCTGCTCACCTGGTTACTGCTGGCCTGCAGTCAGGGTACATCCTACCTCATGCTAAGACATCACCTGAGTCACAGGCCTTATCCATCCTGTGATGTGGGGAGCCCCAGGCCCTGAGCACCTCCAGCTGCATGGGTTCTGATACAATTCTGTGTGAGGCCAGCGTGTTATGAGCCCCATGAAGGTGTATCAAACTCTGAGGGTTGTCAGCAACTTCCCAGAAATGGCTGAAGAATAATTAGTGAGACAGATGATTGGAGGTGTTTTGTAAAAGCAAAATGTTTTAATAAAAGAGAAAATAACAAACAATATACAGAACAAAAGAATAAGATCTGTGCACAGTGCAGGGAAGGCCCTTGCATCTGTTAAGATGCCCCCCAAAACTCCAAGAAACTCCAAACTCTTTCTTAAGTATACAACAATCAAGGAGGGGTTTTTTAGCAAACTGCCCAATAGGAACAGCTACAGGTCTTGAGGTACATGTCAAAGATCCAACAGATTCCTTTGTGCTGGCACTGGGCCAAATATGGGGAGAGAAGCATGGAAGATTCTGGTTCCTCTTCCTTGTAAGTTCACTGGTGAAACTGAAACTCTTTTCCCAATATGAAAACATCAGCTCGGATGTGGACGCGGATTGTAACATGATTCCATGGCTGAGGTTGTCCCTATCTATCAGATCCTGTGCCTTTTCCAGGGAAACGTGTTTTTCCTAGGTATGTCTGACAAAGTCAGGTTGTCCTCTGGTCTTTGCACACGCCTGGCCATGAAAGATAGAAATTTTTTCCTGGTCTAGTTCTAGTTGTCTATATGTGAGCCAGTCTGTTCCTGCAATCCAAGGACAGAGAAAGAAGGTGGGATTTGTCTCTCCTAATACAGACACAACAGTCGGGACAGGGTAGTAGCTTTAGAGACTTTTCCTTACTGCAGCTATGTCAAGGACAAAGGATAGTCCTCTCTCTTCCTATGTTTACTGGAGTACACTTTGATCTCAGTAACTGTGGGACAGAAATACAATTGCAGTCCCAATTCTTTGCTCCTCTCAGCAGGCTAAGGACATTTATGGACACCAGTGTTGCTTTCAGTGTTGGTCTTTTCAGTGGTGACAATGGTGGGGAGGGACAGGCACAGCCCTCTAGCTAACCTTTATTTGAAAGGATCCAGTTTGTATCCCCTGAGACACACTTCATGATGTGCAGAAAAAGTGTGTGGCTGCAGTGTGAGTTCTTGATCTGAACTGCAGCACTGGTGTGGATGTGGATTTAGCAGACTGCAGTATGAACATTACCCATTGCTGGCTTCTGTGGCATCATTGATCTCATAATTATTATGATGAGGGACGATGATGATAATTTACACAAAGCAAAAGCAGCCTTTTTTCTGAAAAGGATCTTTGGCAAATTATTCATCCCTCAAATTTTGCTTAGAACATGCCCTTAATTTCCAGAGTAAAATGCATGCTGCAGCAAAGTGACTACTCTGAGCAGGAGTCTGTGCCTTGCCTTTTCCCCCTTTAGCAGTGTAGTCACCTTTTACTCCTCTGAGGTGTACTGAAGGTTGCTTTTTCTTATAATTGAGCAAAATGTAAGGTAGCAGACTATCCATTATAACAAAAGATTATGACTTCTTTACAAGGTGAAATCACAAGAATCTGGCTATATGGGAGAAAGTTCTTGTTTGAACATGTAATTTGAACAAGTAGCAAAAAGAATCCTCACACCTGAATGACACTAAGTGGCTTTTTCTGTTTAATAAATATAAAAAATACCTGTCTAGATCAGATGGATGAATAATGGAAGCACTCAAACCCTTTAGAGGCACTTTTGCTGTCTTGCAGAATTGGATTCCTTTTGCGTCTAGGATGAGAAGAATTGAAAAGGCGACAGTGGGAGATGACTGCTGCAGCTAGAAGCAGTGAAGAATGAGAGCAGATGTATGGGGTTTTGTCCCCTACATGGTAGCAACCTTTCTAGGAACAAAGAGGTGCTGTGCGCCATGGGATTTGATGGAAAAGATGGGTGTGAAACTTCGGGGACATAGCTGAACATGCTGGGTTCAGAGACAGGGGAAATCATTCCAAATCCATTTGCTTCTTATGTCAACCTGTAAAGCCTTTGGTGAACATAAGCATCAGGCATGCTGTGGCAGCCCAGCTCTGTGCCTAGAAAATGCCCTCCTGCTGCATGCTCAGTCCCAGCAATCTCTTCAGGAAAAGACTCCACATGGCTCACTCTCACCAGGACTGACAAGTGCTATTTGAGCTGTTTGTGCTGTGAGAATCCCACAAGCCCATTGTGGGGGATGCATATTTTCAAGATCTGGCTAAGGCAGCTCACTCTTATTCACTCCCCTATGATAATTATAGTGATATTTTTTGCTACATACTGTGCTGAGGGGGAAGGGTCCTGTGGTGTGCCTGAATGTTGCTCAGTGTAAAGCAGCACAGTGCTCCCTCCTGCCTCTCCCAGACCCCCCTCAATCTCTCAGAAGGGAGAAAAAGGCTCACGTAAGAAGGATGTTTATGCTGATGTTATTCAAATGAGCAACGAACAAATAAAATGTTATTTAGGCATTGCCTTTGCTTCTCAATACATTTCTTCAGGCAAAATTATCCACAGTGATACTTAAACCTCCTTGGGGGGTCCATAGCTCTTGACAATGTTTTCTTTCCTGCCTGCTACAGTTTGAGGAGAAAAAAATATTCCTTATTGTACTAGCACAACCCACAAACTTGCTGAGGCCCAGATGTGAAACTCTTGTCTTAGAAAGAGCAAGGAGGAAAAAGAAATCTGAAAATAGGAAAAAATGTCAAGGGAGACATTTGCAATTATACAAAGTTCTTCCTTCTGGTTTAAATATTTCTGTAACTTATTATGAAATTCAATGTTTGTAAGAATAAAAACTCTCTGTATGGAACAGTTGCTGGATAACATGCTTGTGTGGAACAGAAATATTTCAGGGTGAAAAAATCAATACTCAGAGGGGACTGAATGGCTTAAACTATGGGTAAGTGTCTGGAGGCTGCTATGAAGAGCTTAGCACTTTGAAATTCACCCTGGTCAGTAGAAATGGAAACTAATTTCCAGCTAGCACCTTTTCTGAGGCCGTTTTTTAGAACCTGTCAAGTTGATATGACCTCTCTTTCCAATTTCAAGAGGGCAAATGCTTCTATTTCCTATTTACAGGGTGTTTATCACCAGGGCAAAAAATAGTCTAAGCCATTAGACTGGAAAAAAAACCCTAGCCACAGAAATAGATTCAGTTCCTGCAAGGCAGGGCAATAGCATGTTGTAGGAAACTTGCACAGCCAAGGATCACACATTGGAGAACAGTTTTGATTGTAGTCAAACTTCCATGAGCTTATGTAAGTACATGGCTTGGTTGACTTTGTGTGAGAGTCAAATCAGTAAATGAGAGGTGTCACAAAGGACAGTCAGGAGGCGATTTGATTTTTGAATCCACTTTGGTGTGAGGGATGCAGGAAAGGCATTGAGCCTTACCACCTGAGCCAAGGACAGAGCATTCGTCAAGGGCAGGTGACTGATTTGATTGATTATAGGATAGAAAGGCAGGAAAATAGTATTGACAAAAGACGTTTTAAGGAAATGAAATTATTCCAGGAGAGCTTTGCTTTTACTGATTAAGAATTGAAGGGCTGCTGAGCATGGACTTTCTCAGTCATGTTAATTTCTCCAGCATAGTGGACTGGTTGAACTCTTCAAAGAAAAACCTCACTACTAAAATCCAGAATAGATTATATGACAACTGCAATCTATCAACCATGATAATTTCAGCATATGTTGGAACCAGGAAATTTTAGCTAACCGTATCTGGGAACTATCTGACTTGGTGAGGAAGTCTGTCTTTGTCTGTGGAGAAAAACTCCTTTCTATCCTGCTGCAGCATGATTATTATACCCCCCAAATAATATCTTCCTCTCAGAAGAGCAGTTGGAAAGTGCTGGCTGGGAGCAAGTCTATAGACCTGCAGGTAGCTGTGCTCTTACTGTGCAAGTCAGAAGTGACAGAACAGGCAGAATTACAGCTGTGACTCCTCTGGTGACATTCTGGAAGAAAGCGTGTTGTGAAAGGGCTTGACAGCTGTCAGCCCCCATGAACCGCAGGACCACTGGGGGCAGGAAGTGTGAAACCTCCCTCTCTGAGTTCACAGAATCACAGAATTGTAGAACATGCTGAGCTGGACAGGACCCATCAGTATCCCCTGAGTGCAACTTCTGGCCCTGAACAGAACCACCCTTCCCATAAAATGTGCCTAAGAGCACTGTCCAAATATTCCTTGAACTCTGTCGGGATTGGTGCTGTGACCACTTCCCTAGGGAGCTTGTTCCAGTGCCCAAACACCATCTGGGTGGAGAACCTTTTCCTGATGTCTAATTTACGCCTTCCCTGAAACAGTTTTAGGCCAGTCCCTCAGGTCCTGTCACTGATCATGAAAGTGAAGAGATCAGTGCCTGCCCCTCCTCTTCTTCTCATGAGGAAGCTGCAGGCTGCAATGAGGTCTCTCCTCAGTTTCCTCTTCTCCAGGTTGAACAGACAAAGTGACCTCAGCAGCTCCTCCTAAGGCTCCCCCTCAAGGCTCTTCACCATCCTCATAGCCCTATTGGACACTCTCCAATAGTTTAATGTCTTTACTTGTGACACCCAGAACTGCCCCCAGCACTGGAGGTGAGGCTGCCCCAGCTCAGAGCAGAGGGGACAGTCCCCTCCCTTGCCCAGCTGGTGATGCTGGGCCTGATGCCCCCCAGGAGAGGGTTGGCCCTCCTGGCTGCCCAGTTCCAGTGAGAAAATGTCCATGCCAGTTATGGCTGTGCTCACAGGCAGTGTGTAAGGTCAGTGGCACATCTCGTCCTGACATCAGTGACTATGTTTTCAATTGTTGTGAGGCACATGTAACGCAGAGCAAGAAACCTGTGAGACTGTACAGGACTTCACTAGAATGGCTTCCTACTCCTGTGGTGACTCAGACTGGTAATTTCAGATCCAGCAAGAGATTTCTACATGTCAGATCACTTGGTTTCACTACAAATTGATGGGTATAAACATATCAAAGGCTCCTTGCATGACCCACTTAGGAGAATACCATAACCTGAAAGTTAAAGGATCTATAAATATTTAGACATAGTGGTTGCTATTGCTCTTTTCTCACTGAGAAGGTGCTTTTGATTCCATAGCTCTCTCATTGCCTTCAGCCTGAACCAACTGAGACTGTGGGCAGTCTGTACCCTAGCTGCAACTTGAGCCTTACCATCAGTTGTTCTCATTTACTTGGTGACCTACTTTGAGCTGTTTTTACCTGCAACATATGAATACCTGTACCCCTTCCCTGCCTGAGATGAAGCCGTGTGTGCCCTGAAGGGCAGTGGGCTGTGTTCCCCTAGAGACTCCCAGCTGTCTGACAGCTTCCAGTCCTCCCTGTGTGCTCCTGGTAGGAAGTGACATTGCAGCCACCACAGCACACTCCCCTGGCAAGGCACAGCCTGCACAGGATGAGACTGATACCAGCTCGTTGTGTTAGTTTCTTTCCTGAGAAAGGAGGAAAAAATAACTTCCTTTCTTCGCAAACTGACTGCATGTGCTGTAGATTATTTCCATCATACTCTTTGTCTGTATTACCTGCATTAATCTAGTACAGCGTGGGATGAAAATGTGCCCCTGAGACTAAGCATGTATGTAACTTTAACTACCAGCTGCCAACAGGAGTGCAAAGTTGTCTCTTCAAACTACGCATAAAACCCTGTGGATAGTGACATTAAGTAGCTCTCTTTTATGCAATGCAGGCATTACATTTTTTTTTACTGTGTTGACACATCATTATATTTCTCAACAAGGCAAATTAGAGCAATGATATGAAGTTTTGTCTTGAGAGCCTGAGGATTTTTTATGGTTCTGGGAGCCTGCATTAAGACAGACTGTAAAATAGGGTGTAAATATTATAATGATGAGTTATTTCTTCCTGCTTGCTAAGAAGCAGCAGAACCGCTGGTAGATGCCAGCATATCCCATATGGATTACGTCTATTATATTTTAACAACTGCTGCATGTACTAATTGCTTTTAGTTCATAGGGAACAAAGATAATGTTATGAATACTCAAAGGAGAGATTACATTTTGTACATGACAGTCATGGCTAACCATCTCCTCATCTCCTTTGTCCTGCTCTTGCTGTGAAGACACCCAGGTGGGATCTTCCTTTCCTGTTTTTTTTTTCCTTGTCACCAGTTTTGATGTCACTGTGAAGATGTGCAATAGGTTTGAACTACTTGTTCCAGGGCCTAGCTGCATGACAACCTGTCCCAGAGTACCTACAAGGATGGATTGTCCATGTCCTTCTGATTAGGGGCAGATGGGCTCTGGGCTGCCAGAGTCACTGTGGTAAAATCTTGGGCCTGCACAGCCCTTTCTTCTCCTCAACCCCAAGAGCTATGGGCATAATTTAGTCTGTGACAGCACAACCTTTATCAAGAAGGAGGACTGGGGTTGGGGAGGAGTGCATCCACCGTGCCAGGTTACCTGTCTTGGGCACGACTTCTCCCTGTTAGCACCTGTTGTCAGCCCATGTACTCTGACTAGCTAACAGGTATGCAGACAGACTACTGTGACACTCCCCACAGAAAAGACATTTCCACATGAAAGCTGGCCAAGAAAATGTAGAAATTAATGTTCCACAAGACCCCTCATTCCTTGTGTAGAAACCTGCTTGGTTTCCCTTTTCTTGTTTCAAAGAAGTATAGTTAAATATGAAAAATAAACAGGGCTGGAGCTCCTGAGATCTCCTTCTGCAAATTCACTGTGTTTTGGACATCTGTACTTTAAACTTGCACACTGCTGGGTGCTGGCATTTGCTCGGGCTGCACCCCACCTCCTTGCCAGGGGAAGGGATGGGTGAGCACAATTGCACCCTGATTTTCCTGTGGAGAAAGCCTGACCAAAGCAGCAGGGCACAGTGCTGTGTGCTCTTAGCTCAGGAGGAAACTGGAGATAATCTCCTTGCATACATACATACTTAGCAGGAGTTGCTGTTCAATAAGTGCTGCTGATATATCATCCAACCTTCTGCAAACCACAGGACTCATCATTCTGCTTTGCACCCAGCAGTTTGCTTTTGATCACAGTAGGACTTGATTTTGCCACACATGATGTTCAAAAAAACCATCCAGCCTTCATGTGACACTACAAAGCGGGAGAGAACATACCATTTTCCATGGTCATGTGTTCTGTTTGTTAACCATCTTTG
The DNA here is from genome assembly GCA_008694505.1 of Cyanoderma ruficeps. Lineage (NCBI taxonomy): Eukaryota > Metazoa > Chordata > Aves > Passeriformes > Timaliidae > Cyanoderma > Cyanoderma ruficeps. Next base: position 9,301,146 of record VZDJ01000158.1, read on the forward strand.
TTATTATAATTGCATGCCTTATTTCTAATTTAAATACATCTGACTTCAGTTTCTGGCTGCTGCAACTAATTTTTTTTCTCTGCAAGATGAACAAGGAATCTGGTACTAAACATCTCTGCAGTCAGGTCACCCTCCAGCCTCCTCTTTGATACAGCAACCACAATGAGTGCTTTAAGCCTTGTGAGGTTTTTTCCATAGTCCTCAAATAATTTTAATTTAATATTTTAAAAAATCTTCATTTTTTTTGTCAAATCCCTGAGTTAAGCAAATTATTCCAGTAACAGTCTCTGTAAACAGGAATGATCTGAGCTGCCAGCCACTGCCTGCTTCTTTGAACTGCTCCTGCCATCCCCAGTGAGACCTCACAGCTCTCAAACTTGTCCGTTTTGACCCTTGTCCCTCGTGTTTTAAAAACCATGAATGCTGCATCTCTTACCTTAAATACAGAGCTTGATGTTTGACTGTTCCCAACGCTTCATTTTGAATTTCAGTTGCTGTACTTTAAGGCAAAGCCAGATAAACCTTTGAAGAATCAGACCTTGAAATCCAGGTTTCTCTCTGGGTTCTCTATTTTTATTAGTAGGCTACAAAGGCTTCTCTTTGTTAATTTGCTTTTTAATTCTTCAAATGGACCCTCACAACTGGGAAGACAGAGCCATCAAGAGGAGTGAAAACTGATTTTGTGGGAGCTCAGGTGCTATCCCAGGGGTTTGGGTATTCCCTTGACAAGAGAGGGATCAGTCCCAATTTATCCAGCTTGAGGAGGACTGAAATTTGTGTCTCCCCCTCCCTAGGTGATTGCTCTGACCACCAGCCTTTTCTACCACCTTCAGCATAAAAACAAGAACCAGGACAGTGTTGTGTACCCAGCAGCAAGGTAACAACTTGGGAACAGAAGTCTGTTTCAGAGAATGCATTGCAGGCTCCCTTAAGTACAATGGTAGAAAGGCAATAAACTTAAATTTGTTCCACACCAGACCTTAACATTTGAATCTCAGGAGGCTAGTCCAGGTTTGAAATTCTTAGTTGGGTGTCCAGAGGTGCTATTTAAGCCCTTTCATACAGCTGGAATCAAGATCCTCAGCATACCACACCCCAAAGAATGTCGTATTTAAGGACCTCAGATATGCAGTGAGTGGCAATTATGCTTTCTTAAAGAACATTTTCTTTTTAAATGGGGAACATTCCATCAACAATATCAAATTCTCCCAAATAGTAAGCATTTTCTCACTTAATACAACTATTAGTGATAATAGATCCCTACCTAATTAATGGTAGATATAATTGCAAACCCAACACTAAATTCTTCTCTTGCGGGCATCAGTGCCACTCGAGGGAGAAGGTAGTTCAGTGCTGTAAATGTACAAAATTCGGGCCATTGTTATTTGATCTTGGGTTTGAAATGTCTTCTTTGATCTTTTTGTTGAGAGAGAGGCAACAGCTCCAAATGGGAAAATGGAAGGACATATGATTGAATAAATAATGGCCAACAGCACACAGAATTCAAGCATTCATGCATTAAAGTATAATTCTGTGCACACTGGCACGTCTCATAAACACCTTTGGATAGAATGCTAAGTCAGCTCACAGCAAAGCCTGAAAGATGAACCATTTGTGTTGAGTGCCTTTTCCTTAAAAAGCCTTAGTTTTATAATTTGATTGTGTAACGTAACAGAGCTCTGGAGTTTAGGAGGCTGAACTGTATTTCAGGAAAAAAAGAAATAGAATGCAAACTGGATTCCTAGATCACAGGATGTAAGTACAGCAGGTATCAGCTGTGGGGGCAAATTTTTTGTATTAAGAGAAGTTCAATAGGAAGGTCTTTCCTTTGTGTGCTGGGCAACTTTTGACTGCCTTCCCCTCATAGTTCTATGATTTTTTTTTAATCTAGGCAGTTAATATAAAGACACAGAACACTGGTTCCCTGTCTCTCTTTTAGAAGCATTTCCTAGTGTTGTAAACATTTCTGACTCAGCCAAGGTCTTCTCAATGAGAAGCTAAAATGAGTCTGCATTGAATTAACTAGTTCAAAGCAGCCTGCAGTGTTTATCTACAACTGTGAATGGGCACTGGGGCTGGTTACCAAACACGGGTGAAAATCTGTCTGTTGTAAATGGGATTGCTTATAAGGAATTCACTGACTTGAAGTAAAAAATCTGTTTAGTTTCTGCAAGTTTTGTGCTATTTTCCTCTTTGGAAGGGAAAGTTTGGATATTCTTGAGCATTGCCTTTACTTTCCAGGCAGTACAACTGGACATTTAATGATCTGCAGAATGTGATGCATGAAAAGAAAGCAATCACTGATACAGAACATTTATAAGAACCCTTCTAACAGAAAATCATAACAGAAAATTCCATGTTTTATTTCACATGTCTTGTAATTCTGGAATATCCATCTCACCATTTATGGTCTGTCTGGCTCCTCACTCCTGAAAACTTCCTAAGTGCACCCAGGGGCAGAGATAAATAAAAGTAAAAACAATTCCAAGTAAAGAGATATTTGCATTCAGCATTGCTTTTCTTTTTCCAAAATGAAAGCATTTAGTTAAAAATTCTCACTAAAACCAAAGACAACACTTCTGTTATCACTTGTCATCCAGAAGAGAAATTCTTCAGCTCTTACTGAAAGTCAGAAGAGTATATAAAGGCTATTGAATGCATATTGGTGGTTCTGTCAAGTTAGTGGGACCAGAAGGACCTTTGATCTGGCCTAGAGTGGAAGTTCTTGTATTTTGATTTAATCTAAAGTTACATTGAACACATCAAGAATTGTGTGTGGTTCTTTTTGTATTTCTGCAGATGAAGAAATGTAGGTTCCAGCTGTTAGGTCTTTATAATTTTCCATGAAATATAAGAAATTGCTGTAGCATGCTTTAAAAGAAGATATCTGCACATGTCCTTTGTATATTATATGAAAGTAAGAAAATCTGTTATTGAAGAATATTTGCTCTTTTTGTATACATAAGACACTATCCAGTCTTCTCCTTCTCCCTGTGTCATGCAGACCCCCTTGTGTTATGTGTTTGGCTTCACATAACCTACACAGTCCATCACACAGTCCAAAAATCCATTGGCACACATCACAGATGATCAGCTGGCTCTAAGTGAATCAGAAGTAATGGATTCTATGGATTGCTTCACAAAACTTCTAAGATAAGGCCAGATCCATTAGGGCATTTAATTTTTTAGATTTGATTTTACATTTAATTTAACATTTAATTTTTGGTAATGAAAAACCATTGTTCCCGGGGAAATCTTCCTCAGCTGCTGCATTTGGGCTACAGCAGGCTGGATCCATATTCCCTTTAGTTTTTCTTCATTTGAATGGATTGTGGTTTGTTGGCTCCTTTTGGCTTCTCTACTCAGAACAGGGTCTTTGCCTCTCTCCTCATCAAATGAAGGTTTGCAGCCCAGCAGCCCCAGACCACTCTACTTAAGCTGTGTCTTCAGATTGTCAGACGTTTAAATACATTCCTTTTCCAAGACATTCCACCACAAGCAGTCTGAATTTACAATTTAGTCTCCAGGGACAGATGAATAAGAGCAAACTGTGCCCAAGCTCTGTGAACTCTTTCAAAAAAAAGGGTCTTGCTTTTAATTCAGAGTTGTACAGATTGCAGCTCAGCCATAGAACACCTGCAACAATTCAGTGCCTCATTTCCTTCCTTCATGAAACCTCTGGGGAATACAGTGCACTTCTTCAGATGGCTTCTTCCTCAACATGTCTCCTGCAGCCCATCTCCTCCTTAGCTGTTTCCATGATGGAAATAATCTCATTTCTACAAAAGTGGATCCCTCAGCTCTTCTCTCCTGCTCAGTTACCATTTATTGGATATCCCTCATCAGGTGACTTGTTCCCTACTAGAACAGTCAGTTAGTGACTAGTGAATGAAAATCCAACTCTTAGCAAATGACATACTGAACCAAGACTTCCCTCCTCCTCTCCCCCTCCATAATGTGGGATCTCTTAAATGGTCAGTTCCAAATTTCATTCACTTTTCTCTGCTGGTCACAGACGGGTGCAAGCACTACTCCTGCCATCTTCTGGGGATTTTCCTCTGTGTGGGGCACCCCTCTGAGAACACCCAGCATCCCCTGAAAATACTACCATGTAAAATGCCAAGAATTCAGAAAATTCCTTAGTTTTGGTAACTTAAGTGGTCTGTGTATAAAGCCCAGTGTGTTTTAAGCAGCTAGCTCAAATCAGTCCTTTGAGACTGGTTGGAGCATTCCTTTCTTTAAAGCTTTGTCTTTCCGAAGAGGAATGACAGCAGTTTTCAATTTTTAATCTTTGTGACAGTTTTCAGTGAAATAAATGTGACTATATTTCTGACTTTTCCTAAGTCTGTCTTCAAGACTCCTTTAATAAACATATGTCAAAAGCAGCTGAGGGTGTGTTTGGAACATAATTTGTTCTTCTTCATTTACCTGTATCAGGACTGACTGCTGTAACAACCTTGATTTGCACATGACTGCTAACTTTCATTCTGCAGAAGGCAAAATCTGGCCAAATGATGCCCTTGTGCCTTCCTGTTGGCACACTTGGTCACCAAATTCCTGCTTGTTTTGTATATGCCAGGTTAATTTGCTATGCATATGTGATTTTGCTTCAAAATCCCTACAAAATATAAATTCCTTTTATCACACAGGCATAATCTTCTCATGCTTCAGTGCCATCCATTAACAAGCTGCTAAATAATAAGTAAATTAATAATCAATTTAGAAAAAACACACAGAAAAGTAAGCAGCATAAGAATGGGTGATGTTCCCCAGCAATCTCAGCTTTTTCATACCGGCACAGGCTTTCTTGTCTTTTTTTTCCCAAGTCAACTTTCAGAACTATTTCAGACAGATGCCCCAGTAATCTCTGATGTTCCCTACAGGTCCCTCCTTGACACAGAGATTATAAAAGCAGCACTCTCAAAGAAATTGAAAACCTTGTATTCTGCAAAAGCTCAGTTCTTGATCGTCTCCAAGGAAATAGAGTATACTCTAAGTCTCTACTCCAGATATAGCAAAAAGACCAGAAGGTGCCAGATAAATTTATTTTCTGTACTACCTAATGTTATTTCTACATCTGCATATTTATAAATCCTGCTTTGTTAGTATCAGCACAATGTAAAAAGTGAATGGAAGTGGTATGAGCTATGTTTTGTTCTTGTGAGATGTAGCTCTTAGAAAAATGTGAGAGAGGTCATGGTCACCCAATAGAAGATGAGCAAGAGGCTTGGACTCCCTTGGATGTCTGCCAGTGGATATTGGCTGATGCTCTTTGGACAACTCACTTGTGTAAACAGCTTTCTTCTTGCAGCAGGTGCTTTGAGGCTGTTGACACCCATGAAGTTGTCAGGACCTCGACTACACAACTCTTGTGAGGGGTGGATCCTCGTGTGGCACTGTAACCAACGCTGTGAGGAAGCATTGGTTCATAGTGCCACCTACAGAATCAACACTTCCACTTGATGGTGATTTGGATTGCCTCTCTCTCCTTTCTCTGTTACAACTCCATTTAACATTATGAAGAAATTGTGAAACAGAAGCCTCAAACTTTAAGCGTTAAATTAACAAAGATTTTCAAGTGAGCAATTATACAGTGCAACAGGGTATTTTTAAGCATCTCCCTTTAATCTAGGCTGTGATGAGGATATTACTACCCTGGAAAGCAGAATAAAATTGAACTCAATTTCAAGTGGAAGGAAGAAAGATCTGGAACACTAAGAAAAAGATAACCCCTGAGAGAGATGTGCAGACACTGAATGACATAGGAAAACATGTAACTTATTAGACCTGAAAATGTGGAATCTAGTTTTCATATTGAAGGATATTTGTATTTTTAAAAATTGGAATTTGATTAATACATCTGTTTCCAAAAATGAAAATGCGCCTTTTATGGATGGAATACTATGTGTAGGATAGAATTATGTGTAGCAATAAGTGTACAGAGATGATATGTGCACTTGGAGAGCTGCATTCTAGAGTTGCAGTCCAGAAGATATTCATGACAAAAGCTTCAGGCACCAGGCTAGACCTTGAGAGAGTGAAACCTGTCATTGTCACATAAGACAATGAAAGCTGTTTTAAAGAAAGCTATCCAAATAGTATATTAGTATGAAGAAAGCTTCTGTAATGGCTTACTTTCTTTAAGGTTAATACATATATATGTATATATCTATAAATTAAGACAAGCAAACTGGACAATATGGGGAATTTGGATTCCAGTCCTCTCTGGATTCCTCTTTTGTTAATTTATGCTTACAAAATTGAAGGTCACTGGGAGAAACATTTAGATTCATCAACTGAGTTTGAGAAACCCACTGACATCATCAACAGGACATTCATATTTATCCCTTGTGTGACCAGTTATTTTGTATCAAGCAGGAAAGAGATATGCCTTTTTGCCAAGATAGTGTGATGCATGGTAGAGAATGATTTCAGTTTCAGACTTGTTCTCACAATGACTGTTATCAGCAAAAACTTACACACAGGTAATTGCACACCCTCAAACACCCTATATGGACAGTGAGGCAACACTAATTGCTTCTTGTTCCAGGTGAGGCCAGGTGCTGGAAAAGAGGTAAGCTCTGGTTTATCTTTATTTGCTCTCTCCCAGTGCACACCACATCCTGGGGTTAGTTCTCTCATGTTGGAGTCCTGGGTACCTGTCCCAAGAACATTTGCCTGCTTCTGGTGTGCATGATGACAAAGCCCTGGGAAAACCCATTGACTGTGTCTAAAGAGGATTAATTGAAAACAACAATATGTGAAGTCATAGCACACAAGAATTTGAGTGTTCCAAGCGTTAGAGTTGGAGAAAATTTTAAAAGTGATTGTGGAAGCTGTAGCAGTGAATTAATCAGTGTATGATTCCTTCTCCCATTGAGAGTAGTACTTGAGTGGGAAATCATTTAAAACAGGTGGAATAGAGTAGGTGTTATCAGTCTGACTGTCATTCTGTTCAGTTTGGGGAATCTTACTGGTCCCTAAGGAAAGAGAAATCACATTCCTTGACTCATGCTGTGCTGGTAAGGCATGATATGTTCAAATTACTGGGAACATGTGTTGTATTCAATAGATAGCAGAGAAAAGGAAGAGCTCCTTAATTATCATCCCGCTTTCTGAAGTACATATTGGTACAAACTGGGCTGAAAATTTATGAAATAGGAAAGAAAGAAAGAACAAGTAACTGTCAGAGAACTTTTTCAGCCCCTTTGTGAGTAGCTACAAGCTGCATTTCTACTGGGTTATCAATTCTTGAACCTTTTATGTGTGATCTTTGTAATAATAAAGGCCCAGATCAGTTCCTTGTGGTTGAACTACTTCACTTAATGTATGACAAGGTGTAAAATCAAAATACAGAAAGAAAAACTGAACTTAAAATACCCTTTTGTTGCTACAAGGCAGACTGAAGTGGTATATATTTTTTCATGTTTGCCCTTTAGCTTTTTGATGCTCTTTAGATTTATGGTGAAGTGCTGAGTGAAAATGATAAATGGAATATAGATACTGTAAAATGAAAATGTTGGTTCCCAGCTTGAATAACATGAACAGCCATTCAGTCACTGGAAGATATTCCAGGTTTAAATGTACTTTCTGATGCTTCTTGTAGCCCTACACTTTATTTTTTTTAATGCCTCTTTCAGAGATACTATCTTGCCATGACATACCTGCTCTAACTAGCAAAACAGAAGCTCAGTTAATTTCAGTGGAAATTACATTGCTCCCCTGCAGATATGTACATCTCTGTAAGAAAGCACAGCAGCCTAATTGGATCAAAACCTTGGAGCATGAAAATGAGGATGGCTTTGTTGCTAAATAGTCGGATCATTAACCTAGAGAGGAATCATAAATGACACCTTTTTTGAACTAGGTTTGGTTTATACAATTTACCCAGTGATTGGGTGCTCATTAATTACCCAGTAGCTCAGTAAATGTGTGATAATGCAATATAAACTGAGAGCTCCATGGTGCAAAGACCAGGACTCACATTCTTCCAGTCCTGGATGAAGTCCCATGATTCTTTGGAGTCATGGAAATAAAATTTAGAAATGCAACTCAATCATATATCTTTTAAAAATGGAGTGCCCTAACATGACAAGGATAGCAATATCTTTGAGTAAGGAAGTCTGGGATCAAGTCTCCTTTCTGTTTGAGTCAGAACACATTTGCAGTAAAGGTCAACTACATCTTTAAGACATGTCAGACATGTCATGGGGGTGGATTTTTCTCATCTGTTTTGTTGAAACTGTTCCAATTTATGTCAGAATTTAAATACTCTGGGACCAGAGAACAAATGAGAATATACAACTCACTAAACTTCATACATAGGGCACTCAGATGAGGGAAAGGGAATGATAACTTGTATTCACCCTGTTCTCAAGAGATATGTCTATATACAAGACAAATCATCCCATAACATTTGTGGTTGAACATTTCATAATTCTGTTTTCAGAAAGCTGATTCTCAGTGCAGCTGTTTCTCACAGTTCTTGAAGGAAGAAGTCTGGTGCTAATCTCAGATAATAAAAAAGAGATCAGTTATGTGGTATTCAGATGATTATATATCAAACTTCCTGTGTATTTTAGATACCAAAGGCCCTGAAATGTGAGGATGTTTGGGAAAGAGAAGGGACTATAAGAAGTTTTAGTTTTGGCTTTTTCTCTTCTTTAGTGTTGAATCTCAACAAGTGCTCAGTTACTTCCACACTCCTGGAAACATGAAATTTTTCTTTTTAAAATACCATTGACAAAATAAGGACATTTCCAAAACATTTTCCTTCTCCTGCAGGAAAAGAGAGCATGGAGAGTGAGGGGAATGTGAAGAAATTCCACCATATCCACACCACACATCAGTTTGAATATAATTCATGGAATCATAGAATTCCTTGAGTTGGAAGGGATCTTAAAAATCATCTAGTTCCAGCTCCTCTTTCATGGGCAAGGGCACTAGACCAGATTGATCAGAGCCCCATCCAACCTTGCCCTGGAGCATTCCCAGGGACAAGGCATTCACAAGTTTTCTGAGCAACTTGTAACAGCGTCTCACCACCCTTAGTAGTGTAAAGATGGTGAAGATTTTCTTCTTTAAAAATTCATATTGGTAAAACCAAAAAGCATAATTTTGGTAAGTAACTTACTGATAGCCTCTTCTCCTTTTCTCCCTTTCCCTAAAGTTAAGAATTCCTCAAACACGCAGATAATGTTAGAAGGCTATAATCAGGAGTGCCAAACTAGACTTAAAAACAGTGATGACTTACAATCAGTGATTAATGGGCTCCTTTAATTTGCCTTCACTTTTTCTTTTGTGAGGTTCTTTAAAAAGAGCTTTGCTGAAAACAAGTTGACCAATGACTCCTCAGATTCCATAAGAGAAACCCCAACAGTTAAGTCAATGGAGAATTTTTCATTATTTCTCTCAAAAAACCATGGTGGCGAACACTGGGGAAATGACTATTAATCATTTATCAGCTTCAGCAGCAATATAATTTATTTTTATCAGACATTTAACCATATGAGGACAAGAACAGCAAAGGACAAATTTCATCAGGACAGATTGCTTAGTCTTACATATAGTTTCTCATACAAAGTCTTGGGTTTTCAACTGGTCTGACAGAGGGGAGTTTGCCTTGGGGAATCACTGTGATGGCTGTGCCTACGTGCAAAGTGGGTTATCAGTGAGCAGGGTCCACGCTGGAGTAAGGATAGTGCCTGGGAAATGTGAATCTTACAGACAGGAGGGCGGCAATGCCTCTGCTTTCCAAGAGAAGGCAGGAGGAGACCAGCTAGATGGCTGGAGGTCAGTAGGGATGAATTATTTCAACACAATTGCCCTAAGGAGAGGACTGGAATGTCTTTCAAAGAAAAGAAAAGAGCAAGGCAATTAGCATATCAGAGGAATCCAGTAATGAAGACTGAGCTTAATGTGTTAACTTAGTAAATGTGAGAGAGGTGGGTGTGGGGTTGTCCAAAGGGAAGCAAAATCTGAGAGAAATTACCAATTTTGTCCCATAACAGTTACCTCCATGGCTGGCAGTTTGGAGGGCTGACAAGCCTACAGCTTCCCCCAAATCCCTGACTGTATCCCTTCTCCCACTGCAAACAGTCTTCTTCCTTGTTCATGAGAATAACCAAGGTCTACCCAAACTTACTACACCTGCAAATACCCCCTGAGCTGGTGATATTTTCAGGATATTTTTCACTGTGGAGCCACCAGAAACATTCACTAATAACAAATTTCTTGTGTGACTTGATTTTCATCAAGCTTTGATCAAACCTTCATGGAGAAGTTTGAGTTAGAAGCATACTGAAAAGAATCACAGGCTCTATCCGGCCTACATAATTGGTAGGATCAGGGATTTCTGCAACAGTATTTCACTGAGGAGAGTTCCTGAGGAGAAGGCAGTATGCTCTAACTCGTTTCCTAAGCTATTTTTTGGCCTCTCAGAGCATCCAACTGAAACATTTCTTGAAAATGACCTTTTTGTATGGAAGTCATTATTTGATACAGGCACGGTAGCAAATCTTTTTTTGTAGCAGCTCTAACTGTTATTTCACAAGGATGGTCTTCTGTTCTGGTCTTCTCTTCCCATGAGGGCCTGCAGAGCTCTAAGCAATTGCGTGGGATATTTCTGAGTAGGATGCAGAATCACAGAATTAACTAGGCTGAAAAAAGACCTTTGAGATCATCAAGTCTGACCTGTGACCTAACACCACCTTATCAACTAAACCATGGCACTGGGGACCACATCCAGTCTTTTTTTAAACACCTCCAGGGATGGTGACTCCACCACCTCTCTGGGCAGCCCATTCCAATGCCCAATCACTTTTTCTGTGATTTTGTTTTCCTAATGTGCAGCCTAAACTTCCTCTGGTGCAGCTTAAGACTATGTCTTCTCATCCTGTTGCTAGCTGCCTGGGAGAAGAGACCGACCCCTACCAGGCTACACCCTCCTTTCAGGCAGTTGTAGAGAGTGATGGGGTCCCCCTGAGCCTCCTTTTCTTCAGGCTAAGTAGCCCCAGTTTCCTCAGCCATTTTTCACAGGACTTATGTTCCAGGCCCTTCCCCAGCCTTGTTGCCCTTCTCTGGATGCATTCGAGCATCTCAACGTCCTTCCTAAATTGGGGGGCCCAGAACTGCACACGCTACTCAAGCTGTAGCCTCACCAGTGCTGAGTTGAGGGGAAGAATCCCTTCCCTGGTCCTGCTGGCCACACCATGGCTGATCCAGGCCAGGATGCCATCGGCCTTCTTGGCCACCTGGGCACACACTGGGTTATGTTCAGTCATATATCAACCAGCACCCCCAGGTCCCTTTCTGCCTGACCCTTGTCCAGCCATTCTGTCCCCAGCCTGTAGCACTGCAAAGGGTTGTTGCAGCCAAAGTATAAGACCTAGTGCAATAACACTCACATTTTCTGTGCCGCAGCAGCACTGTCACATATTCAGAAAAAAATACTGCTCTAAGGAAAGCTAAGAATTCATCTTATCCAGCCTACTGCCCCAGTGAGTGTGTCTTTCTGTGCCTAAAACCTTGCTTGGTTTCTGGACTTTCAGCCTACTCCTAAAAATCTTCCCTGATGGAGACTCTGGAGTCTCCCTAGACAGCCTGTTTTGGTCCTTAACTAGAGCTAGACATCTCTTGCCCTGCTGCAACTGTGGGGTCTACACACTCTCCACATAGGTATGGTGGAACAGCCCATGGTCATGGCACCCAGCCTCAGGTCTCCAGTCACTCACAGCTCCCTGACCAGCTGTGTCTTGGTGATGCAGGAGAGTTAGCAGTTTGAAATTACACTTAGAAGAGTCCTAATTTTCCTCTCCAAACAAATGAGTTGTCCAAGTGAGCTGCTTAACTGCTGTGAGCTCTGTCACCTCATTCCAGCATGGATGACTAAGGAAGGAGTATGGCAAAAGTTTAAAATATTAGAACATATTTTTACCCTAATTTAGGCATGGGCACACTGTGATTTCCAGCCTGTGAGCAGCCACTCACATTGGGTCAAGGCACACTGGCACTATTATTAATTGTGGTCCTTCATTTCTGGGTTTGCATGGGAATGACCTGCAGGTTTTGTGACAGATGCCCTGCCTCTCATGGGCTGAGCCCACCTTGTTGTGCATCTGACTAACACAAGGCTCACTGGCAACTGCAAGGCATTCCCTTTTTCCTTTCCTCAGCTGCTTGTTCTCCTTAAACTTGATCCTTACAGCAAACCATTCCCTCATCCCAAATCACCACTAAATCTGTTTAAACCCAGACAAGAAAAATCACCTTTTAAAGTATTCTATTAGTCAAAATATGATTAATTAGGGTTGAGTTCGTTCTTTTATTTCTGAATAGTTTAAATACTTATAAATGAAAATTTAAATAATTACAGCTTTCTCCGGATATTTTAAAGAAAGAGCTATCACATATAAAGCTGAATTTTCAATGCCTCATTTAGCATGCTACAAAGAAGGAAAAGAAGAATATTAAAATATTTTGCATCAGAGGTCTAGAACAGAAAAGATAGACCTAGCATTCTGATTACTAATTAAGTTCACATTTAACACAAATAAAACATATAGGCTTGTAAGAAAGTTTGACAAAAAAACCTACAGAGATCTGTACTTTTTGTGCTATAATTATATATTGGTACTTCTATATTATTATAGTCATTATCTTGCCAGTACCGAAGACAAAAAGCCACTATTAAATCCTCTGAAGTGGATAGTGGCTGCATATGTATGTCTGTATGTGTGTGAAATTGTGAAGAGTTGTAAAAATATTGAGTGAGGTTCTGAAAATACTCCCAATTTATGCAACCACTTAACTACAGCTACTGCAGCCTGAGTTTCATTTTGTGTCTGTGACAAATCCGACACCGACCGACTTGAGAAGAACCTTGGCTCAAGCCATGCATGGCTACCTGTGTTTGCAGGAATTCCACTAAGCCAAGTGCCAAGAGCAGGGAGATGAATTACTGGCTGCAAACCCAAAGCCTGATCTAGATATTGAATCCTACAGTTTTTTAAGGATGCTGGTTTGGCTCACAGCCCTTCACCCACTGACTGTGAGCAATGTGTCTCCTGAGAGTTTCTTCAGCATTGCTCTCAGCTGCAGGAAATGAACAACAGAGCATGAGGCTGGCAGAGGAAAGTCTGGTTCTGCTCACTGTCCCTTGCTTGCAAAATGCTTGCAGCCATTGGACTGTGGACTGCAAAAGCAGCCCAGTCATACCAGTCAACCCCACTGGTTCCAACAGGTGTGTTCCAAGGTTACTTTGCTCCAGCTGAGGTGAGAACGAAGTCCAGTATATCTTATGTGCTCCTCTTCAACAGTCTCCATCATTCTTGTTATGTTGATTTTTATTAGTGTAGACATTTTTAATTTACTGAAGACGATAGAAATAATTTTCAGGTAAGACGTAACGATTTTTAAGAATGGAGTAAGAGTGATTCTCAACAAATACACTTGGATTTTTCTGGAAAGGCCATTTTTCTATTCACATTTAGATGCATTAAATTTCTTATGGAGAACATCATCATAAGTTGCAATGACATGAATTAGGGATGAGGACTTTTTTAAACTGTAAACTTGAATAGGATTGATACTTATTCAAATGGAAGGTAAAGCTAACTGGAGTTTGGAGATTAATTTGAAAATGGTTTATGTATTCTATTTTCAGGTACCTTTATGCATTCAAAGTGTGAACAAACACCAGAAAATCAAGACGAAAAGCAGCAGCTTGGGAAGACAACTTTTTATGATATTAGCATTATGTTTTCAGAATGAGGTTGTGTGCAACCCTCTCCAGCTGTAGTTGAAGAGTTTGTGCATTTAGGCCAAGCCAGATCTCATTTATGGAAGATTCTCCACAGCAGCAGGCTTCCTTTGCTGAAGTTGCAGGAGGGACTCCCCCTTTTCAAACCTGCTCTATCTCTGACATAGAAGCCAGTCAAGCTTCTATGGTGACCAAGTCAAGTGGTGATCATTCTGCACCTCAGGAGAGCAGGGAAGGCCTGCAGTGAGGAGGGGATCAGAGTTACTGAGAGATTGTCTAATATTGGCCATGGGGTTCAGGTGTCATAGGGAGGCCTGGGGAGGTTCACACCCCCACACAGACACTGCAATAGCATACACAGAACCATGGAATGGTTTGGATTGGAAGGAGTTAAAAGATCATTCAGTTCCTACCCCCCTGCCAGGGGTGGGGACACCTTCCACTTTCTCAAAGGCCCTTGGACACTTTGAAGAATAGGGTATCCACAGCTTCTCCGGACAACAGCTTCTATGGCATCTTCCTTGAAAAATCAGAATAAAAAATACTATTGCTATTTCAAGCAAGGTCTCAGGCAGGTTTCCAGATGGAGGATTCCAGTTTAGGAATTTTTCTTCCTAAGTACTCAAATTAGCAATACTTTGGTCATATGTGTCTAGCAGTTGTTAGATATCTCCACTTTGAAATCCATAGTATTTGCCTTCTAATCTGCTCTCAATAATTAGCTTGATGACCCAGAGCCAGCCTGTCTGTGTGATCAGGTAATCCTTTGTCACACCACCACTATGGTCTGGGCCTTCTTCTCTTCTCTCTCCAACCACCTCCTGACCCAGCATTTGCTTTATAAAATGCTACTGCTCGGTGGATTAGCTGCAGAGCACTTTCCTCACTGATACCAGAGTTCATGCCAGGCACAGGCCTGTGCACCATTTGGGGCTTCTCCTACAGCAGATAAAGGATATCCACCTTGATATCATCCATGTTTTGTTCATGTGTCAGCGAAGAAGCCAAATAACAGCATATTTTTTCTGTCTCTTAAGACATTAAAACACCCAAGAGACAGAGAAAAGTGTTATTGTGGAGACTAGTCCATGGTTGTGGAGTTCATAAAAGGAAAATTAGAGTGAGAGGTAAATGCTAGGGCTTGGATGCCTGATGCCATACACTCACAAAACATGTTTTCCACGTGAAGGCCTCCTGGAGGGATCTTTGCTGAAGCTATTAGTAGCAGAATGGCACTGCCAGTGTTTGCTTCACCAAGAAGGTCAGTAGTTTTGGTGGAAATAGCCTTTCCACCCTCCCTGCAGCCCTTGGAAGGCAGAGCCCTTCTTTGTTCCTCTCAGCCACACCTCAGCCCTGCAAGCAGAGGGGAAGAGCCTGGGGTGATGGCAGGAAGTAGGGGAGCAACAGCAGGATTTTGGGCAAGCAGCAGCATCTCAATGCAAGGGGAATTGAGGTGGGAAGAGAGGACAGAATCATAGAATCATGGAATCATAGAATACAGTGAGTTGGAAGGGACCCATCAGGGTCATCATGTCCAACTCCTGGCCCTGCACAGGACAACCCCAAGAGCCACACCACGTGCCTGAGAGTATTTTCCAAATGCATCTTGAACTCTGTCAGGCTTGGTACTGATACCACTTCCCTCAGGAGCATGTTCCAGTGCTCATCCCCTTTCTGGGTGAAAAACCTTTTCCTGATATCCAACCTACACCTCCCCTGACACAGCTTCAGGCCATTCCCTCTGGTCCTGTCACTGGTCACCACAGAAAGGAGATCAGTGCCTGCCCCTCCTCTTCCCCTCACAAGGGAACTGCAAACTGCAATGAGGTCTCTCCTCAGTCTCCTCTTCTCCAGGCTGAACAAACTAAGTGAACTCAACTGCTCCTCATAAGTCTTCCCTTCCAAACCTTTCATCATCCTTTGCATACCCTCTAATAAGCTTAATATTTTTTTTATATTGTGGTGCCCAAAACTGCACACAGGCACAAGAGGAACAGAAAATCAGTAGAGTATCCTGAGGGGAACCGACTATGAAGACTAGAGGAAGAAAAAAGTAACAGTGAGAAGAGAAACCATGGCGGAGAGAATATTTCATCAATTTGTGTCCAGGGAAGAATTCCCCCAGCACAGAGTGAAATCAGAATGACTGTAATGAATGGCAGCTCACATGCATTGGCCAGCAGGGCTGACCCAGACTGTGGTGGGGCTGTGACCACTTCCCACTGGTCTCATACCCTGTCAAAGAGTGTTTCAGATGTTTACAGCAAGGCAGTGAATTGTTAAGGGTTACCTGGGGACTTTTCACACTCGGATGTACTGCGTGCAGAGGACATTTGCTTTCACCTGGCATTCTCTTTCTCAAAGCATGACATCAGCCTAATGCACAGTTGAGAGCTGCATGGTGTCTCCCTCACTATTAATGTCTCCCTCAGTATTTACATTTGCCCTTCTTAGCTCATTGCCAGTATAGTTTGCTGATTTCTGTTGGTCACTGTTTGGATTTTTTTCAGTAGTTTCGTGACAAAAACCCAGACACAGGTGAAAGCTGCTGTGCAAAAAGCAGCCAAGCACAAAGAGGGAAAAAACCGCATTCTCCTCAGTGGCAGGGAGCTTCACTGTGATTCACTGTGCTGCTGCTGAGCTCACAGCTCTCTGCTGGTTTTTTAACTGCTGCAGGCAAAAGCCAGATCAATCTGTTTTAGGTGTTTGTTTCATTGTTGTTATTCTGTGCTGTCAGTCACAAAGGCAAGGGACACTCACCCAGAGACAAACAGATGATGGCAATTTCTGTTGTGCCAGATGGGGGTGTGCAATTCAACACTGAGAGGAACTGCCAACCAGAAAGGCCATCATACATCACAGTATCCACGTTTTTCATATGATTAAGGTCTGTCAGGTCTCTGCCAGGCACAAATATCTACAAGCATGCTATCATCTGAATTTTGGAGCAGTTTTCTGCCCAAGGAATTAGCATTTTACACCTGAGTACTCCCTGGAGACTAAAACATATTATCTGGGAAAACCCATGTGAACACATGTGAACTGTACCTCCTGTTCTTCCAGGAAATCTCAGCTGACTAGGACAAATGAAAATTCTGCCATTGTTGCAGGAATTTGTGAAGTAAAAAATTTACCTTTGTCTTTAAAATACAGACCAACATTCTCAGAATATTTTTTACATCATAATCCTACAGTATAAAAGTCAATCTGACTTCCCTTTGACCCAGATATAATGGGCTTGATTTGTTCTTCATGCTATCATTGTCATTGTACTAGAGCAATCTCGCTCTTACAGAGAGTTTGCCCACAGCTGGCACTTAGGGAAAGGTGAGATATTGGTCCCCTAGGGGCTGGAGTCAATGGTCTGCCATCATCTGAATCCTGCAGAAAAGACAGACCATTTGGTATGACCCAACACTAAAGATGTAACCTCCCGGGCAGGGACCAGTTGTCAAGGTCATCCACCATTATGACTTTCCCATGACTCTCTGTGCCTGAGTCTTACTCCAGCAGCTCTGCAGCACAAGAAGATGACAGTGGATATGACACAAACATACAGCACATCTGGCCCTAAAATATATTTGACTTGTAGGTAGGGTTTCTGTCAGATAGGAAATACCTCCAGACCTGTTAAGATCCCAAATCTTATCCTCTCCCAATATCAATCGCAAAAATTCTGCGTGTGTTTGTAGTGCTTGTATTAAACGCATTATGTGTGCAGGATTGGGTAGTTATATTTGTAATGTTGTTTAACACTTTTGGAGACATTATACTGACTTTTTCAGGTTCTAATTTAGTATGCTACTGCAGAAAATATAATTTTGTTTTACCTAAAAAGCATGTTTATTAAAATCTGTTTGGTGGAGGGAACCAAAATCCAGTCTGTGAGCTGCAATGAGAGTTTACAGAGGCACTTTCACTGTCTTTATGAAAGATGCATGTAAAGATGAAGTGAAGCATCTTGTCTTTGCATTGTGGCTGGGGAGTAGGATCATCACATACAATTACAGCTATGTCTGCTATAAGTGTAAGTCATCCTAGGTTCCTTTCAGAGTCAATTGAGAGAAGTAGGTATTTTCAAGAAGTGACTCACTTGACCTATTTGTAGCCATCTATTTTAGGATGAAATGATCATCCCCCCACCCCATAAGTGCCTATTTCTTTGCATTGACTGTAAAGAGCAGTGAAGGCACTAGCTGAAGTGTAAAACATTGCAGATTTTTGCTTTTGGCCAAATGAATTAGTGGATCTTTAGATTTTACCTTTACTTATTCTTGGCTCAGTCACTAATGTTATAGTAATGGGTGGATTTGGAGCAATATAATCACACCAAGGACTGCTCTTTTTCTGCTCCTTTTGTCTTTGCCTTTCATATCTTCATTTGCTGTTTCTCTTTTCTCTCTGTTGTCTTTCTATCCTCCCTGCAGCAGTTTCTAGTTCTTTCTTGTTTACGGAAATTGTGTTCAATGAAATAATTAATACGATTCCTTAAAATATTATTAAGCCTTTTAAGGTAGTATGCCAGTAGGCATAATGAGAAGCAAGAGAGTTCATAACTCTCAGAACTGCTGTGCTGGTCAGCTTTCAAGGTTATATGGTTATCTTCCCAGTCAGAGGGATGGAAATATGCATTGTAAAATAAAAGCTTAGCCGTTCAGAACCTGGACATTGCAGAACCAGAATATTACACCAAATATGCTGCATTCAGTCAAACGTATTCCAGGGAAGAGCTGCTCAGTGTGTTATTTCCATAATGTCAATTCCTGAAGATCATATTTCGCTCATGTGTTTTTACAGTTGCTACAGTTTGGGTACATTTCCTCCTTTCCCCTTTGTTGAGCTGACTGCAGTGAGTCTGGCAGTGTGACCCTTCCAGCAGGACGCTCCGGGTTTGCAGCACCTGCAGGGGTGGGGGTGGTGGCTGGAGAGCGATGGGTGCTGGGGCTGGCATTGGCAGGCTTGCATCCCAGGCACCCAATGAAAGCAGGGACAGCTCTACCTGTCCCACCAAGTCCTGGCTCTAAACTGCATTCCCAGCCCTGGGCTGTGATGCCAAGGTGAGTAGTGCTGCCCCCCGATATTTTTGGTGTGAGTTCTTCTCTCTCCACTAACTCTACTCACTTTTCCATGATGGAAGATGACTATTTCTGCCTCTGATTTTTTTCTTGCAAGCATAGTGCCTTGTTGCTTTTCTCATTTCCAAGAAAATTATGCAAAACCTAGCATAAAGAGATTTATCACCTCATCTTTACAAAATTCTGTTTCTTTCATGCCTATGGTTCACTTGTTCCCAGTAGTGCCTGATTTTCTTCCTGTTAGTCATCTTTGTTTTCTTAGCTGGAAAAAAAGCACTCCAACTTCATAAATTCGGGTCCTCTAAAATAATGAAACTCTGTTGTTGTCTTCCATGCAGTCGTGTGCACGTATTATGCACGTTGCTCTCTCATCAACAGTAAAAGAACCCGAAGTATTTCAGAAGAAGAAATTAAGAATACAAATGTTGCAGCCCTTTGTAACTTCTCTTTTAAGTCAAAGAAACTTAAGGAAGAGTTGCAAAGTTGGTTGAAGTTTACAGCGAACCCATTTCTGTTCCAGAATTTGCTAGCGATTTTCCATTGCTAAATTTTTATGTGGAATTATTGGGAGATACCCAGCTTCTGGTTAGACTCATAGAAGATAATGGGCTGTCTATAGGAAAGAGAGATTTCCTTGGAGTGGCTTCTTGTTTCATGGAAAGCCAGAACTGGTACCTTTGAATAAAATCCAAAGAGGAAAAGAGAAGTTGACTCAAGATTGACAAGTTTAAATTGGCAGAACTTTCCATTTGATAAAGTATATATGAGTACTTTACCTATCATTTTCTAATTTGTCCCTTGCAACATTAAATCTGCCTCTCTGCCTGTCTCTCACACTTACATTTCTGTTCTACCAGAGATGAGACTTTGCTCAGTACAGACACTCCTCAGACCTTTCACACTATTTAAAATCCAATTACCCTGAAAATCCTTCTCTTCCCAGCTATATCTCAAGTATTCAGGTAACGATAAAATTTCTCTGCTTGATTGTAACAGGTACACTTACCTTACTAATAGAAGAAGAGCTTTTGCTTGTTTTATATATATATGTACAGTTATACAAGTCTTCTTGAACCTAACCAATATTTTTTTTAATATTTAATGGGCTGTGTTTTTTATATAAATAACAGTGAACTGAACAGGACAGGAGAAAATGGGAAGGAAGAAGAGAACAAATAATTTTGAAACATAAAATATTTAAGGATTACTGGCAGCTGTAGACAAGGAAGAAGCTACCACAGAGAGTAGCACTGTGCTTCTGTTACTTATTCACAGACTTCCTCAAAGGAGTTGTGTGTTTAGGAAGTTATTGGCTGTATCAATTTTCAGGTTCTTGATTTTAATACCAGTAGCAATAAATTAAGTGTTTCTTTTTCATATCTCTATAATTTTTAATGTGACTGCATGTTTTTCATTTTTAAATCTTGTCCGCATTAAGTCATTTTAATGCTTTTGCAGTAAGTAAAAATTAATTTCTGCTATATGATGAACTGAATGGGGTAGCACTCTAATGCCATCCACTTCTTCTTAGTTTTCACCTGCAAAGAGTTCAAAATTCTTCTTAAAATCCAGGGAAGTGTTTGGCATTTGAGGTAGTATGGATGTGTTAATATTAACCTGCTTCTTTCTGCTGCAATGCATTTGCTTTGTGTTGACTTTGTGTCCAACAAAGCAATTGCTCTAACCTGTTTGACACCTTGTTCATGTTGAGTCATGTTGTCAGGGGATGGAAAATATCACACTTGAAGACAAACCATGTGCATGAGGGAAGAACCATGCCATCAATTTGAGATTATACAGCAGGAGTACATTTTACTTCATGGTAAAAACCGGACAAGATACTTTTGAGAAACTTTGTATTGTGCACAGATTAGTGCTAAAAATAGTTCGAAGCAGCTATATTAGCACTTTCACCTCTCTGGAATCAAATTCTCATTGCTTTGCAGAAGCATCTGTGGTTTTGCTTCAGCTGAACCTTGTTACTGAAGAATGAAATGAAAAACTGATTGTATAGAAAACCGTACCAGTGACCTGAACTGCAGCACTCATTCTCTTTACAAACCAGGCACTTGGCTGCACCACTGCAGTGAGAGCTAAGATTTACTTTGTCTTTCTAGAAGAAATAGTCCAAAAATATTGTTTACTTATTGGTATAAATAGCAAAATGTTCAATTCTTTCAGGATTTAATGGTACTTTTCTGTAAAAATACTTTGCATATTTGTTTATCTGAAAAAGTTTTTTTAAACATTACTCCACCAGAAGCAAATGTTGGTAGATAGCGTTTATTTCTGCATTGCTACAAGCAGACAAATTCCCATTATGTCAGTATGTACCTCACTTGTGGATTTTTTTGCTTGTAAAAGATGAGGCCGATTCACCCAGAGCTGGATTCAAAGAAGTCCTGAAGATTTCTACAAGGTACTGAGCACCTTGGCCTGTATCAGCAGGGATGAAAACTGTAGGATTTGGCCCACATTACTCTCAACTCCCCACTAAAACCGTTCTTTGTTCGAGCTTATTCACATTGCATATATTTGCTTTGCAATTGCTTGCAAATCACCTTGAGAAGTTTGGAATGAAACATGAGGCAAAAGTGAAATATTCATTTTATGGCAAGCGCATTGCAACCCCCCTCCCCCCAATCCTCCCTTGCTTCCCCAGGGTGTGTGATTCTCTCACAGTACCCTACCTTTTTTGGACTTTGTTTTGCATAAAATATGTTGATATGAAAGAGAATCCATTAAGAGTCTTCCATAGAGAAAAGGATTGGTCTTTCTTTCCTGTATTTTCCATCTTTTGTTTGTTCATCTCCTCCCACTCCCTCTCAGCAGAACATTTTAGAAAGGTTCCAACTCAAATTCTGAAGCTGAAATGATACATATAGACATATTTGTTTCTAGTTATGTCACCATTACAAAATACATTTATTTAATAACTCTCAGTGCACAGCTTCCCTATTAGTATTCACACTAACCTCTGCACAGAAACATTCCTCTGGGAACCAACTGTCTGTTTTGCAAAGAGCACAAGAAACTGTGGAATAGAAAATTATGGTATCCTGATGCTGAGTAGCAAAAGCACTCATATTTGAAAGTTGTGTTCCTTCACCAAAACAAAGTGACATGAAGTAATTTGACAGGAAAATAATTTACCTTTATATTTGCCTGAAGCCTTGTTTTAAGGAGCCAAGTGAAAGTGAAAAATGAGGTTAAATGATCAAATAAGTTTTCAAGGACTAAAGGTACAACAGAATGGAAGCAACAGAAAAGTGGATTCTGATCTGGTACTAAAACTTAAGTCACCACATTTTGCAATGCTTTCAAATATTTCTCTAGAATACTAGGAATGTTTTAACACAAGTGCCCATAAACATCAGCAGGCTAGATAGCTGAACATCTGGAAAGGGTTCTGAAAACTATTAAGTACATAAAACTGCTATGCACTACTAGGCACAGACAGACTGAAGTTCATGTTGAAGATACATGTGATGAAAGAGGCTGGGACAGTCATTGTAAGCAGCCACGTACATTATATTTCACTGCTTGAAGAAGCTGCTTTCACAAGAAGATCATTTGCTGCCTCTTGGAGAAATAGAGTAGATTTTATTACAGTAGATTTTATCTGGATGCTCAATAGGATCTTTCATTTGGACAGCATTTTGGCTGACTCAGTGTTTGTGAATAATATCCTGTAGGCAGATATGGTAGATAATTTTTCATTTGCGCAGGCACTATCTTAATGTTTTCTTATAATCTGCATCTATAGGTACAAGCATGTTCTTTCTCTCCCTCTCCTGTTGCTGAAACTATATAAAAGTAAAACCTCTTTATTCCTTTTTGGCCTTCATGGAAGCAAGTCTTTAGGACAATTCAAAGAAGCTTCCAAGAGAAACTCTTTCCAGTCCTTGGCTGATACAAAGTTTCACTTTTCAACAAGTCGGGGTAAAATATAGTGGGATTTCCTGTCATTAAGATAAAATAGAAAAAGGTAATCTAATCAGACAAGATGTCAGTGTGAATTAATCTTAGACCAGTTGCTAAGGTGGTATTGCCACATTGGTGGAAATAATTTACAGTTTGGAACTTTTAAATTGGAAAATATCTGGTGGGAAGTGTCAGTTTGTGAAGTAACAAAAGTGTGCAGTGTTTGTGGAAAGGATCAGCTTGCTCAGACAAGACAAAAGAAGCTGCCTGGTGCTTCTGGGAATCACAAAGCTGCCTAGAGTGTCCCATGTGAGACACCGCCAAAGGGCATTTCTACAGGCAAGCCAGAGGACTGGGAGAGACACGAGGAGCACCCTGCTGCATGGGCATCAACTCTGCCTCCCGTCAGGAGAAAAGGCAGTCCTAGCAGATAGCTCAGGAAATTTGGGAGTCATGGTTTAATTCAGCCTCTGTCTGGAGCACAAGAAGCTCTTAAAGCTCTTTCCATTTTGGATCCTCACTTTGTATGAAGAGTGGAAGGAGTTTCTTCAGTAGTCTTGAAAATGTGTCTATTTGAACTCCTGCTATGATACAGAGGGTGCTTGAAAGCAAATTGGGCTTAATTTCACATGTATGTACATACCATTGCATTTTCTTTGGATTAGACTTGCTAATGACATTGATATCCTTACAAAAAAACTGCTTATAGCAGGAAGTATGTTTCAAAACTATGAAAATACATTTGCAAGAGTGGAAACAAACTGGCTTTCTGTAGGGAGCTGTTATATAAACAGTGGCTTGACAAAGCTGCAGAGTGCTGGGGTGAGGTAGCTCTAGACCATAAAAGATGCTTATCAGCATCTTCCTGTTTTAGTGTTTTAAATTAATTTGGATGGGGTTCACAGGTGACTCTGAGGCAGAATTTATGCTGCCCCTTCTACCTGGTGTACTCAGGACACAGAAGAAATGCTGATCAAGAAAAGGTTTCGTTTATCTCACCCAGTGCTGAATTCAGTAAATCTGCCTCTCTGTGCAAATGGAGTGGAAATAGGAGATTTTAGTGCTGTGCTACAGTTTTTATTTTGCAGTTTATAATTTTTTAGGTCTGAATGTTTAGCCAGGTAAGCGTTCATTCTAGACAATTAGTTAAAATTGTATGCCATCATCATCTCCCTGAGATTTGCAATCTCAGTTTGACCTACTCATCTGAGTCAAAACAGTTATTCGGGCATTCTTACTTTGCTCACTCCATCAGTGATTTCCCTCCTTTTTCCTTTTTTTCTTTTTTTTTTCCCTAGTTTTGATCCTATTTTGGCAACTCAGTATAGTGAAATCCCTGAATTTACAAATGGATCTGATGCAGCCCATTCATGTTTCCTGCCAATTGATCCTGAATATAAAGTTGTCTTGAAGTTAGATTAGGCAACAAGGGAATTCTGATTCTGCGATTGATCTGCTAGGTGGTGTGAGTCTTGTGATATGTCATCAGTGCTTTGTTTGCTTTTCTCATCAATGAGAAAGAAGTCCTAATAGTTTGCTGAGGGTCACAGATTAAAGATACTTTATGAGCATTAAGACACAGATTCTTCTGCTTTCATCACACAATATCTCATCTTGCAGTGTAAAGCAGATTCATTACTGCTTCAGTAATAAGCTGGACTCGAACATAACCTGATGACTAGAACAACAACTTAGACCAATGTCAATTTGCTGCACCTTGCACATAAACTATATTTCTGAGTAGTTGAAATACAGAATTGATTTGTTCTTTAAGCCAGCTGTAATTCAACAGATCATTAATGATGAATGGCAGAACGCCCCAGCCATCCTTCCAGGCACTACTCCAGATGGAAGTCGTTGGATAAAGAACAGGAAGGTTTGGCAGAATTTGAAAAAAGAATAAATTCGCTACACATCATTCATTTTGCCTGACTGCAATAAAGTAATCGTAACACAATGTTGTCACAGGATAACGGTCTCCTGCTGCTTTAGAAATGCTTTGCAAAACAGATGTTTACTTTCTCTGTGGGGAGACATTGATCCCCTGACAACAATCTTTTCTATTAAAGGAAAATTAAGTACTTATAGGTTCAGCAGTACTATAAAAATGATTATTATAAAAGCCATATAATGCAATAGGTGAAGTGATATGAACTACATATGTGATATATGTGATATGTGCAACTAATGCCTAAGAGGGATTAGTTCAGATACTTTCTTTTAGCAGCTTTGCAACCAACATTTTTTTAAACAAAGGCAGATAGGACAATGCAATGCAGTATGATGAAGTTGTTTTGGTTATTTTAATCTTCGGAGGCTGTGTGAGCTGCAGAAAAACAGCATTTGTGAATAAAAAATAATATCAAAACTCCAGCATATAATGTCTGATGAGAAATGCATAGTTAACAGCGAATAAATAAAAATAATGAATAATTACCAATAAAGTAACACACTGTAAATACTGGAAATTAAAGACCATGTATTTTCTGTCAGGACTGAAGTAATTTTTGTGAATTTTGCTCATTAGCATTAAGACAAAAATGCGAAAATAGATTAAAAAATGAGAAAATGTTTGCAATTTTCATAGTTTTTTTTTTCAGAATCACAGAGACACAGAATCAAGTATGTTGAACAAGACCTCTAAGATCATCAAGTCCAATCTTTGACTGATCATAACCTTGTCAATTAAACCACAGCGCTAATCCATCACCTCCCTGGGCACTCCAATCCAATGCTTAACCACCCTTTCTGAGAAAAAAAATTCTTCCTGATATCCAGCCTGGATCTCTCCTGGCACAACTTTAAGCTATGTCCTCTTGTCCTGTCACTTGTTACCTGGAAGGAGAGCTCGACCTTCATCAGGCTACACCCTCCTTTCAGGCAGTTGTAGAGAGCGATGAGGTCCCCTCTGAGCCTCCTTTTCTCCAGGATAAACACCCCCAGCTCCCTCAACTGCTCCTCACAGCACTTGCCCTCCAGACCCTTCCCCAGCTCTGTTGCCCTTCTCTGGACATGATCCAGCCCCTCAATGTCTTTCCTGCAGGGAGGGGCCCAGAACTGAACACAGGATTTGAGGTGTGGCCTCAGCAGTGCCCAGTGCAGGGGGACGGTCACTGCCCTGGTCCTGCTGGCCACACCATGGCTGACCCAGGCCAGGATGCCATCGGCCTTCTTGGCCACCTGGGCACACCCTGGATCATGTTCAGCCAGCTGTCTAATGAGAAGAGTAAGTATGCATTAGAAATTGTAAAAGAATTAAAAGTACTTAAATCTTTTCTGAAGTGTCTGCAATCTATGTGGGACACATACATTGCATTCTGTTGTAGTATGAGAGAAAAGTTCCATTGGCATTCTTTTAGTGAACCTTATTCATTTTACGGACCTTCTGCTATTCATCCAATAAGTGCCAACTACAAGTTTGGGCTGCTAAGACATGTATACAAGAAGAGTATTTGTTCTCTTATATGCTGTAAATGTCTGTCTGTGGGCTCTCAAAGGCATTTGACTGTCAGATCAAGCAACTCTTGTGGTATTTAGCTTTTGCCAAGACTATGTCTGGATCAAGAGTAAGAAAATGAGAAAATTAGCTGGGGACTGAATGACTTATTTGCTCACCAGACTCACCTCCAAGATCTGCATCATCTTGGATCTTCTGCTGTCCATTTTCATTTAGCTCCAGACAACTTATGATGGTGTTTGGTAGTTTTCCAGCTGGTTCCTCTATTCAGTTGTGTGCACTTCATATCCCGAATCCCAAAAGTTGCAGTATGAAGACTACTGATATTTTTAGTACTGGATTGGGCAGGTATGAGGCTTACTTTCACAAGCTTTAAAGGTTGTATCTAATTAGACTAGCCAACAGTGTGTCCGGGTTTACTCAAACCTCTGCTTCATCTGAAGAAAAGAATACTTGAAGGACCTAATGGCATTTTTTGCTGAGTTGTGAACTTCACTATCTAGATGTTGAAGGAAAATGTTTTTCACATTCTTGAAAAGAGTTGGTTTGGTACACAGGTACATTTGGTTACGATGTCCTGACCTCAGGAATCGTCACCGAGGCAGAGAATATTCCTTTCCACTTCAGGATCACTATATTATAGATATAAAAGGAATATGGCCATGAGGAGCATGAGGAAAGTAATTTTTAAAGCTGCAAGGGTAACTCAGAAGCAGTGTCAAATGCTACTAATAAGCTGCATTGGGAAGTGCTACTTTAAATTTCAAGAAAAAGAGGAAACTGAAGACCTAAAAGGTGTCATTTTTTCATGTTGAAACTCTTTTTCTTAGTGCAGAATAAAATGCAAAATGCCTCCAAGCAAGTTGCTTACCCTACAGATGAAGTGCTACACATGGAACCAGTTGACACTTTGGTATTTTAGCAGTTTAGAACTTATAAATATGTATTCGCATCTTCCGTGCTAAACTATGTGGCTCTTACCCAGTTGTCACTGTCACTGCATCAGCCAGGCAACCAGTGGTAGTTTGCTTCACTGAGGACTGTATGAAATGGTCTATGAGAAGGAAGTAAATTTAATGGAAACTGGAACATGGGAAGAATGTTTATTTCTTAACACAGAGTACCTACACTGTGCTAGGGATGATGTTTAGCACCAAAGGGTAGCTTCCAGACCCTTTGGCTCCTGAGTCCCCTCAATGGTGGGACCTTGCCCTGCAGGCCAGCAAGGGCTTGTGCAGAAGGTCTCAAAGAATCTGTGAAAATGAGGATTTCTTCAGAGGGAAGAAGAAAAAAGGCAGAGTGACTGTTTCACTTCCCTACACTCAGATACTGATGTTTTATCAATCACTCAAGGAGGAAACACAGAGGAGAACAACAGATCTGAAGGTTCATGTGTGAATTATTTGCATGTGAAGTCATGCCTGATTCATGCCCTAGGACTGCTGAGGGCATCACCAGGACTGCAAAAAGAAAGTCTGTGCATCTGAACTATAATACTTCCTATGGCAAAGAAAGGTAGTATGGAGCATTCTGGTTTTACTACAAATTTTTTCAAGCCACAGACTTCAATCATCAGACTCCATATCTATTTATATTTAAAAAAAAGGGAAAAAAAAGACAAAAAAAACCACTACACGAGTCAAGGCAGACAAGGGTGACACAGTGAAAGCAATGTCCTAGCAAAGGTTGTCGTGCCCCAGTTAAAAGCAGCAGGAACAGCCATAGATAGACCTGTGCCCCCTCCAAGAGCAGACACTGGCTTGTGCTGCCTGGGCCCATGCTCAAAAGCTCCTTCATACCTATGGAAATCTCCCTAGTTCCTTCAGTCCTTGTTTAGGTTGCATTCAGACATTTAAAAGGATAAGGTTGTAAAACATGTCATAATACTGTGAAAAGGTAGAGTAAAAACTATCTTAAAATCATTGCCTTTTAAAATAAGTTTTGTTTGAACAAAGAGAAAGTAATGACAAGCTGTCTTCATTGATGGTAGGACGAACCACTTCAGCTGAAATCACATTTCCTTGGAGCATTTTTGCTGAAGAGAACTACATAGGGTTATCACTATTGGAATGAATCTCTAAAGGCGTCTTTAAACTGACAGCAAGGGTAGGGAAAGCTGGAAAGGAGACACCTTGTGTGTCATCCAGGATCGAACCTCCTCTACTTTGGGTCGGTCCTCTAGCCCAGTATTTTCTCCCCTTGGCAGGTTTGTAACATGGGAATGAATTTAGTTTCTTTGCTGTTATGACCTACATGACCTACAGTGTTAACGAGAGCCGTGCTTGCACAAAGACGACAACTTTTGCTTCTGAAAGCTGATGGCCGGCATCCTATCTCCCCAGTTTTTAAAATGATTTTTTTTCTTAAGCTTCAGCTTTCCTAATGCCATTTCAAAAGTTCGCTGGCGGGGACGGCTGGCAGGGAGCACGTACCGGCTTCCCCGGCCGCCGGAGCTGCCAGGGAGCTGTCCAGCACCGCGGCGGGACCCGCGGCGGCGGGGCCGGGGAGGCAGCTAAGGGAGGGCCCCGGCATCGTCCCCGGTCCCCGTACCGGCACCGCCGGGCCCCGAGGAGCCGTGCGGGGGTACCGGGCCAGCTCCCCGCTTCCCCTCAGCCCAGCTCCAGAGCGCCGGGCGCAGAGCGGAGCTCCCTTGACGCCCTCCCGGCAGCCGGCAGCGGCGGGAGCGCGGGCTGCGCGCCGGCCCTGCCCTCGGCCCGCCCCGCCGGGCGCCGGGAGCATCTCCCGGGCGTGGGGCAGCGGGGCCGGCGGGGCCGCGGCGAGCGGGGCCGGGCGCGCCAGGCGGCGAGCGGGGCGGGGGAGGCGGGAGGAGGAGGAGGAGGAGGGGGAAAGGGCTCCAAACAACACGTGATCCCCGCGGAGCAGCGAGGGAGCCGGGGGAGGGGAGAGCGGGGCGGGCGGCCGAGGCAGAGGAGGGCAGCAGCCGCCGCGATTGCCGCCGCCGCCGCTTTAAAGGCTCCCGGCGCGGCGCTGCGCGACACCCGCGCTCCCAGCCCGGCGCGGAGAGCCGCGGAGCGGAGCAGCGCCGCGGTCTGCGCCGACCCCGGCGCGACGGCTCCGCCGCTGCCTCCCGCCCGCCCAGGGGCACCCGCGGCCATGCGAGGCGGCCGCCCCCGCGCCCGCCCAGCTCGGCGCTGCCCGCCGCGGCTCCCCGCCGCCCCGCGCTGAGCCCGCCGCCGCCCCGCGCCCAGCCCGCGGCACCATGTCCCGCCGCAAGATCTCGTCGGAGTCCTTCAGCTCGCTGGGCTCGGACTGCCCGGAGACGAGCCCCGAGGAGGAGGGCGAGTGTCCCCTGTCCCGCCTCTGCTGGAACGGCAGCCGCAGCCCCCCCGGCCCCGTCGACACCCCCTTCGCCGCCGCTGCCGCCGCGGCCAGCGCCGGGGCGCGCCGCGCTCCGCGCCGCCGGCGGGTCAACCTGGACTCGCTGGGCGAGAGCATCCGCCGCCTGACGGCCCCCGCGGTGAGTGCCCCCGCCGCGCCCGGCACTGCCCCGCGGCTGCCCCGAGCGTCGGGTCCCTGTCGGGAAGGAGGCGGCGGTGCCCGCGCCCCCCTCCCGGGTGGTTCCGTGGGGCCGCTGGAGCCCGCTGCCTCTCCGTGCCCGCTCCGGCTGCCGGCTGCCAGCCCCGCAAACCGGCGGGAGTACGGCTCCCGGCAGCCCGGTGCTGGAAATAGGGTCGGGAGTCACGCTTAGGCGCAGCTGCCGCTTTGGCTGGGTTTATCATTTCTGCCGAGTCCCTTTCTGAATGAAGACAAAGTCATAAAGTGCTTATCACTGGTACTAGCAACGTTGGGGTTTTTTTTTTATTATTATGTAAAAAGTTACATCTGTATGATACATGGCGTGCACGTTGTTCCTGAACAACGAGGGGATGTGAACTTACATTTGTAGGGCTTCTCTGTGCTGAACAGGGTAAAACAAAGTTCCGGCTATACGTTCGGAAATATTTCAGCGACAGCTTTCCCTGTGCCTCCTGGATGCGCAGACATTCCTGACAGATCAGTTTCTTTAAAACAGACTTTGAAATCCACGACTTGATGATTGCCTGGATAGCTGAACCTCTAGTTGAGAGTCAGGGACCCATTGTCTGTATGTTATTAACATCAGGAGTGAATTCAGGTAGAGCCCGTAACATATGCTGGTATAATTTTGTAGAGACTCAAATCAGTGTCTCAGGAGTTCTCGTAGATTAGTGTAAAAAAGGTTTTTCTCGAGCCTTTTTGTTATGATTGTGCTATGCTCCTGTGCACACATCTATGATCATTGCTAAAATTTCCTCTTAAAGTTTCACCTGCAACTGAATGTTTGTTTGGTCTCTGAGATAGTTTAATGTAGTAAACCATAAAACATTAATGGCAACAAGTAGTCTTAATCTGCAGGACAACTGTATCTGCTATTGTGGCATCAGATCATCTTTTTTCATATTATTAGGCAGCTCTGGAAATTCCTTATGAGTCTCATCACCATCAACTCACAGTTTGCATTGGGTTTAATATACTCTTTTCTATTTGGAGTTCAGGTGCTGGGCAGGAGTAGACAACCTGTTTATTGGGAGAAGTTTTAGTGCATTTAATAGCTAATAGTCATCCAGGTGCAGTTAAGACTTTTCTTTCCCACTGATTTTTTTCCCTCTCCACTGGGAATCTGGACTTGTAATGCGGATATTAATAGATGATATTTCAGGTGACCTGTCTTGTTTTAGTATATTAAAAAAGAGAGAAGCTATTTAATTTGATAGTAATGCAATGGTATAATTAGAGCATATGTTACCCCAAATATTTGAAGTATTCAGAAGTAGTTCAGTGCAGTATTTTGAGATAACCTTAGTATTTGTTGTTTTCTGAGCTTCGACTGTTACCTCCTGTATTGTGTTGCTATAAAAGACAATTATAGTTTTACAGATAAGTTGTTGAATTTATTTTCAAAATAAGAACATTCCTTGAAATAAGACATGAATAAAACTCTGATAGATCCAAGTGCTTTTTCTTCCCTGCTCGCAGAGAAATTTTGTTTAAGAATGCAAAAATTTCGTCTAACTTGGTTTTGATGTCCCAAACAACAGCTTTCATGGTTTCCCTGGGAGGTAATTATAGCAACCCTTGTTGCCAAAAATATAGGTTATTTTAAAATTTTAATGTGATACACATTACTTAAAATTTCCCTTTTTATCTTGGCAACTACAGCTTCATTCCCATCTTACACATTTTGGCATAAATTAATGTCATTAAGTCGAAGAAGTCTTGTTGTCCTAGTCTTGGTTTAAGAAAAGAATCAGGTCCCCAGCCTTTTCATTTTTCACTCAGAGGAACCACTGTTGAGATGCCTCGTTATTTTGGTGCTTTCTTACTGTGTTCTGTGATACTGAATATATGCCTTCATGCAACAAGTCGTCATATGTCTGACTCTTTGGATCTGATTATTTTTTCACATCTACTGATACAAATCAGGAATAACTTTATTTAGAAGTAAAAAAAAAAAACTACTTTGTCTATAAGATTGATTTAATAGGATTCATTTTGTTGTTTGTTAAATTAGAAGGCAAGTCTGAAGAGAGCAGTGAGAGATGTTCTTTCCAAACCAAAAGCTCTAATACTTTCTTATAGATGTAGATAGATCATCATTCCATAATGCTATAGATAGGGGTCTCTGTTAAGTATATAAACATACTTATGTACATACAGATGTACATATTATATATCTAGCCTGCAAGGTTTAATGTTGTCTCTTCATACATGAATGCAGCAGTTATTTATCCTCATCCCAACTTCCAAAGTTGAAGGATGCTACAGGTTCCTGATGTTTATACTTAGTTGTAGTTTTTTGTGCTTTCCTTCAGCAATGACTAGAATTGAATTACTCAATAAAATACTGTTTTGTGTTTTCACTGAAGAAAAATTCTGTGTGTGTATTTAAGACTATTGTGCCATGCAGAGAGTTCTCAGTGGTAGCAGAAGCCACTGAGAGCAGCTCTGGTCATGTGGAGAGCCTTGAACAGAGCAGGAAGGAGCATCCAAGGGGCAAAAAAGCATTGAGTCCATAGGGCAGAGCAGCTAGAAGGCTGTGCAAACAGGCTGCATCTTAGGAGTGGTAGTCCAAAAATATATATGAGACGTATCTCCTGTGCAATTCATTCATGAGTTAGTACAGCTGTACTCTCAATTGTACGAGATTCTGTAGAATGAAATGCAGTAATGAAGTATTCGAGATCTATTACACTAAAGTATAGCGAAAATAAGTTGCTGCATTTTTTATCACTTGTAATCTTGGTCTTGGTTTTAGCTGAGTATGACTTTGCACAGATATTACTTTTTGTGGAACTGTGGGAAAGTATGGAAAAGTGAACCTTGCTGTGTTGCAGCATTGAATCCACCCCATTCTCCTTGCTCCCGGACAACAACTTCTAGCACTTTCCAGCAGACGTGATATTCCACCTTTTCTCTTATATTGATTGTTGGAGGATTTTTTTGCTGCAGTTATGCTGGAGGATGTAGAGACCTGATCCTCAATCAGCACAGGTTCATTTTATGTTCCTGTGGGTTCGTAAATATTTCGCTACATGCCTGGATGGGTGAAGGATTGCTACTGTTGATTTGAAATGTGCTCACTGCAAACCCTCTCTTTTTTGAGCGCCAGAACTAGAAGGATGGTAGGGGCTTACCTCCCACCAAAACAGCTGTGTATTTTGGGGAAAAGTGTGTGGTGATGAGACCTCCATCCACATCCCACAGCTGGCATTCGTGAGTAGGCTATGCTGGGGAAGCAGGGTGCGCTGGGCAGGGAGGCAGAGCAGCAACAATGCAGGGAGAGGCAGCTCTTTTGTCACAGCTGCACTCAGCAGACTGACTGTGCAGGTACTCAACATCTCACCCAGTTGCTGCCCTGCTGCCTCCCCCAGGAGCAGTTTGCTGCCTAGCCAAGTGTCCTGACATCAGAAGGGTGGAGGCACAGCCTGGCACTGCAGCCCATGGGGTCAGGGAGCTGTGCTCAGCACCTGAGTGTGAAGAGGATGGTTGGTGGGACCAAACTTAGCTGCCCAGGGCGATAAACTCCAGGCTTTGCACACAGCTCTTGTGGCTCCATCGGCTCGCGAGATCCTGGCAACAGTGCTCCCTGCATATTGCCCCATGACTGTCTCTGCCCTCTCACAGCCTTTGATCCCTGTGATGTTCCCACAGGGCTGAGTAATTGTGAAGGCAGCTCCTATCCATTCTAACATGTTCCTAAATCACGTTCCTGACAGAACACAGATGTTCCTCTGTCCTCCTTCATCTGAACCGCTGTCGAATGGTCTTTGGTTATGCACTCTGATCAGAGAAGTCTGGAGCCAGATCCAGCTGCTCTCAAAACAAACAGTTGCTCTTGTCACCAGGCTGGGTTCAGTTTATTGGAGACAAATAATAAAATGTTGGGAACTTAATAAGGACATTGATTTATTACTTTGTTTTTAAGAAATAACTTGGTAATTATATGCACATTATAAGCAAATTTAATGAAACATTCTCCTTTTGATTCCAGCTTTTTGTGTTCCATTTTAAAGGATGAATTTTACACCCACAAAGACATAAGTTTTGATTAATTATAAGTAGAGAACATGATACTATATGCTATTCATAATCAAAATAATATTTCCTGCCCTTAAGAGCTATGCTGTAGGGGAATGGTATCCTGGCACCAGTTGACGTAGCTTGAATCTTTAAAAGTGCAGTTTAGTGTGTTACTGAATTCTAGTTCCTTCCAGCAATTTTCACATTTGCTCCAGTTCTATCTTGACTTGTATCCAATATCAGGCTGAAAATAGAATCAAAATCAGAAAAACATAATTTGTCACTGATTTGAAAAGTCAAATACTCTGCTCCCATCTAAGAGGCATAGGCTGTCCCTAAAGGAGTTGAGAGTGACTGGGCATGCATTCAGAGGAGTCTGTGTACCCCTAAGCACTGCACTGATCTTTCTGAAACACAAATTACAGCATAAGACAGCATTAAACTGACTAACACTTCCATTTGATTTTATTTTCTGAAAGGCCAATGTAACGCATTGCTTATAAAACTGCTAAGTGAAAATCACTTCCGTTGTACTTTCCTGTTCATTTAGGATTATTTCTGCTATTCTTTAAAGGCCCAGTTCAAAACACATTTAAGTAAGAGCATTTTTCCCCGTGTTATTTAGGAAGCTGCTACCAGCTGCCGCCAAATAGTTTGAATTTAAGAACTGTCTTTTTGAATACAGTCCTTTCCCTGCCAGTGGAAGAAAACTGAATGTAAAGGCAGTCATTTATGTTAGTGTGTAGGCTATGACTTATGTCACAGAACTACTGTAACTTCAAATTGCTTAATTGCATGTGAATCCTCCAGTGAGTGGAGGTGGGGTTTTGGCAGAGAAGTTGCAGTGTAGCAGCTTGTATCAAACGTGGCTCCACCATAAATCTCCACCACTCGCCCTCCATGAATACTACTCCTTTTACTAGCTTTTTACTTCTACTTCTTTAACAAGTTGCTGCCACTAGCAGGAGAGGTAGCAAATTGATTTTTGCATAAGATTTTGGGAAAATTTTGTACAAGCATTCCGAGCTCCCAATGACTTACATTAACACGTTGCATGTAGCTAAGCCCTGCTGTTGTAGAAATGACTTCTGCCTGTCTTTCTGAATGAAATAAGGTAATGTCAAATGATACCCATATCAGTGCTGTGATGAGCTTATTCACTTAGTAGCCCAGGCTGGATGAGCTTTACATGAATAACATCCTTCTCAAGGATGTGGGTGTGAAGCATGAAAATGGTGAAGAGAGGCACATTCTGTGAGAAACTTCCAATTTATGATTTCCACAGGCAAACAAAATGATTTTTAGTTTTTGGAAAGCATAACAAAACCAGGCTTTTGCCGAGTATCTTTCAACTTAACATAGACAAAAGTCAGTCATACAGAAGGTCACACAAGCAGTCTGTAGTCAATCAATCTGTTATTTCATAGCCTGAAATAGAGCTGTGATGTCTTAAACAGGAACATTCAGGAAAATGTCATCAATATGAACATCATAATGGGTTTTAGTTGTTTGTCTTGTTCAGTAGTTTAACATCTCATGCAATGGAAATTCAGCTTCATCAAATAAAATACTAAAATAATTATCTGCACCCAAGGGCTTGCAGCATTGTTTTGACCTTGATGAAATTTTATTGAGTGTGAGTTTAAGCATTTGACATCTAGTTCTTAGACAAATCACAGTAATACTGGCTTTCTTAATGTTTGTGTGGTTCCAGGCTGAATCTTAAGTTCCCGACAGTGCTTGGAGAAAACGTGTCTCGGAAGCATTCATACGTTGCAGACACGTTTGCTGCCTGGAAGCAGCGAGCATATCCCTGCTGGGGAAAAGGCTCGCCCATGGGCACATCTGACCCCCTGGCTGACAGAGCAGAGCTAGTGGTAATCCCACAAAATTGATCTAAATTGCTTTGCGCTTCTCTGCCTCTCCCCTGGCCAGAGTGTGCAGGTGCAAATAGAGAAGGACGTGAGGGAGACAAGAATGTCATGATCATTAATATATGCCCCTGTGAAAGCAGTGAGCCCTGGTGGCTGCATCGAAACGAGCGTGAATGTCCTTCATTTGAAACTGTTTGAGCAGAGCCAGTTATCACCTCACAGCAGTTGGTTGTACTCTGATCAAATGCATAATGTTAATACAGAGGAAAGCCTTCTCTTGCGTTCTGCCTCTTGTGCTAATGTTAAAGGCTGCTATGAAGTGCTTTGAGTAAAAGAAATTGTTCCATCTTGTATCCAGATTCTTTCTACATGTGTCTGTTTGCCAACTCTCAAACTAAGTTTCAGAATGAAGATGAAAAACATCTGTGGTTTGTCCATCGGTTTCAAAGAGATAAATACCTATGCAGAGCTGCATATGAAATTAGGTCCAGTTACACTAGGGAAATTGGTTCTTCTTCTATCTCAGCAGAAAAAAATCCTTGAAAAGGACTGACATGTAAAGCTTTTCATTTCCTATCAGTCTGCTGGAGCAGCACTGATGATTTTATGTAGTAGATATCAGTTGCATCAAAAGATGAACAGATAGCATTAGCAATACATCATCTATTATATTCTTACCTACTGAACACGTTCTCTCTGCAGCACAGGATAGACCTTCTGTCCATTCCAGACAAGGCTGAAATTCAGAGATTAACAAAGTGATCACAGCTGGTGTTGTAAAGGATAGCACCCTAAGATATTTATCCTTCACTGTCAAGGAGTTAGGCTAGATGATCTAATAGGCAATTTCCATCCGTAATGTCTGTGATTCTTCTAGCTGAAAGGCAGCTGGGGATGCAGAACTTATAATTTCTAATCATTATTTAGCTCTGCTTTATTTCTTCACAGTGCTTGCATTGTTGCCATGAAATAGTATTGGGTAAAATTCTTAATCTCAATGTTATTTATTAAATTAAGGCAATTCTCTGACGTGCACAAGTACTTCTCTGTGAAGAGGACCCCAGTTTGTATGAACTGGGGAGCAGAATGGTCTCAGGTTTATCTGGCAGTCGCACTGAGCTCAGGCGCTGCACCCTCGCGCGGTCCCATCCGGATCATCATGAACTGTTGCAGGCAGCTTGTTTTGCCTCCAGCTGTCAGTCACCCTGCCCTGGATCCCCAGACAGTCCACTCCTGGGGATTATGCATCTTCCTCTCTTGATACCATATCTGCTGCTAGTCATGGACGTCTGCAAGCAGGGCCTGCTTTTATCTAAAGTACAAACATCTGGAATTGGGAAGCTGGTCTTCATGAAGAAAATACAATTTTAGCTCAAATAGAAGCAGTTAAAAAATGAGTGCACCTTAAAACAATCAGATTCTAGAGAGCAAACCTATTTTTTTTCCTGATGACATTATCAAAAGCACTATTAAACCCCTAAAGATTATTTCTTTTTTAAAATTTCAGATGATTGCTTATGTTGTGACTCTGTTTCCCTGTTTCTGATTTCTGTCTGTTCCCTTTCATTGCATTTTTCAGCTCTTGGGAATGGGACAGGGAGGGATGCTGGCTGTGCAGGACCTGCTAGGGAGTCTTCCTCCTTTCTGTATCATCAGAACATTGCTGGATGCCAAAGGAGCCTTCCTTTTCTTTTTCAGTTCTGCTTTTCCCTAGCTGCAGCAATTTCAATGCTTATCTCTCCACTCCTGGCACTTGGGAGTGTTGATAAATGTTTGTCTTCAGCTGGAGCCTTGATTCTTTGTTTACAGCCTCTTTAATTCAATATTTTGCTGACCAGAAGGACAGGGAGGGAACAGTTTTTCACTGCTTGCATGATCATGGGGTAAATATTAAAAGTACCCAGACTGAAAATGACTGTTTTGCCATTTATCTTCTTTTGGATGGGCCAGATGTACACCTGCTTGTGTGTGCTCAGAGATCTGCAATCACCTAAGCACAAAGGCTTGACTAAAATTGATTTTGAAATATGAAAAAAGAAATGTTTTTCATTAATGAATGATCACCAGCAGTGAATCTAGTAATTAAAATCATACACATCTGCTGAATTCGTGGTTGAACACTTGAAATTTGAAGCGTTTAAAACTTCCAGTGTCACAGTGCTGATTTGGCTGAGGTCCACAGGCTCTCCTGCATGCAGGGGTGTGGATTCCTCTGGGAAGGACTTCGCAACTCCCCAGGGCACAACAGTGTGGGGGAGCCCCCTGACCTGATGGACATAATTGAAGAAATTCTGATAGAAGCAAAGTGGTTTCTAGCAGAGCCTGTTATGCTCTTCAGTGCTTCAGCTTCCACATTTAAAATTTTAAGCACTCAAGTTTCTAACAGCATGACTGCTGAAACCCTCCTGAAGCTCAGCTAGGAGCCACTTAGCTTTTCCAAGGAAAAAATCTTTGAAACTTTGTTAGGGTTAAGGAGGAGCTGTCTGTGTTCCTGGCTGGTCTCTTGGCAGCATTCTATACAGCTCTTTTCTTTCCTGATTCCATCTAGGTATCTTGGGATGCAAAAGGAATGGCATGGAGAATTTGAAACTGCATTTATGCAAATTTAGACTGAGTCATCTGGGATACTGTGTGCAGTTCTGTCACCTCAGTGTGGGGTTTGTCTGTCCTTACTTAAACATTTCAAGATGTCGAAGTCTATAGCAATCACTCAATGTCTCTTCTAGACAAAAGAATGAAATGGGTATTTATAAAGACAGTCCTCAAGCATGTATTAGATGCCAACCAGAGGATGAAATGAATCACTGTGGGTGCCTGTAGTTGGGCAGATGAGTTCCACCATTTATTTCCAAAGGTGTTGCAATCAAATGAAAGACATTTCAGAGGCAACAGAAAATGGCTAGAGAATAGGCTAAAATATCTGTCCTCTGAGAAGATTGGAAAGTTTATGTTTGATTGCCTTATGAAAGACATTTGTAAGAAGGGATGCAGTTCAAGTGAAAGTTCTTTCCTCTTTGCCTTGAAAACTGAGACAGTGAAGCTGCAAGAAGAGAAAACTGAACTCAGCAAAAGAAAAAACCCCACAGTTTAAACTAGAATCCTTTTTCAAAGGAAGTTGCATGAGTTCAAAAACCAGGAATATTTCAAGTTCATTTAGACAAATACCTTCATAAAATTTTTCTCCAGTTAGTCATAAAAGGAGTTTTGAGGAACTTTTTACTCCTGTATCTTCTTCAGTTGAACCAGTTTTGCACTATTGGAGAGCAGGACGAGATCCAGCAGTAAGGGTGCATTTCTCTGGGAGCACATCTTGTAAACAGTGGTGGCTGGGAGAGTGGCAGTGGCTGTCGTGGCAGGGCTGCCACCGCTGGGATTGCTGCCTGGTGGTGCCAAAAGCTGGCTGCTCTGCTCAGAGAGCAATGAGGTGCCAGGGGGAAGAGCTGTTGTATTGTGAACAGGCTGTACACATTAGGGAGGATGGACAGATCTTTCCAGAGGCCCTGTAGAGCCAAGAATCTGAGCTCCATGTCAAAAGGAAGGAGGAAAAAAAACAGAGATAAGCTTTGAGAGTCAAGGGTGGAAACTTTCAAGATGGAGGAGGCTGAGGGTTGGTTACTGCGGGCAGCATAACTAAGTTCCTTCTTCCACCTGTGCTTCATCAGGTACAGAGAAGGTAAAATGCCCTGTGAAGGGGTGGGAGAGATGCACTCCCTCCCTTTGGATGGGGCAGCAGATCCAGCAGAGCCTCAAGCCTTGGAAGCTTCCAGAAGAGGAGGGTGGTAGGTATCAGAAGCTCTCTCCTGAGGAGACAGAAGCCCTCATATGCCAGCCTGCCGTGCTGGCACAGAAGGTTTGCTGCTTGCCAAGAGCTTGCACAGAAGCATTGCAAAGAGGCTGCCGAGCTTGTTTGTCTCCTGGACTATGACCACTGCTGCTCATCCCTGTGGACACCAGTGATGCAGCCAGGGGAGACCTTGAGTATGTCAGCAGTGACCACATGAGTACAAGGGTGAAGGGTGTGGGTGCCCAGCTGGGGTCTCCTCAATCCTGCTGGTGGAGGGGGAAAGGCTCTGGTTGGCGCAGGTACATCTAGGAGGCAGTCTGCAGCTGTGTTGGTGATGTTACTGGCAGGGCTGTCTGTGATCTCCATGGGCATGGGGTATGCTGTGAAGAGCATGGACTGCTGAGCAGGAATCTGACAAAGTGAGCTGAGGTCTTCTCTAATTGGCTGCACAACCTGGTGAAGGGGCTTTAAATAATGCTTATTGGGGGAGGGGGTTCATTCTCTGAACAAAAGGGTGAGCAGAAAGATGCAGTCTACAGCTAAAGTGAGCAGGGTGTGTAGGGAAGATGCTGCCAGGCTTTCCATGGGGGTACAGAGTAGGAGAAGGATGAGAGGCTAAAAAGCTGAAAGACGGGAGTTTAAAATCAGAATTATGGAAAGAAATAAGATGCCATGAGGGTGTTCAGATGCTGGCACAGGTTTCCCAGAGAGGCTGTGAGACTGTCATCCTTGGAGACACTCAAAACTTGTCTGAAGAATGACCTGAGCAACCAGTTGTAACTCAAATTACTATGAGTAGGATGTTGGTCTACAAGAGGTTCTTTCAAACCTATATGACTCGTTGATCCGTCATTTTTTACAAATTATTCTGACACATTAGGGTTAGCCATGTCCTGATATCTGAATTCAGAGTTATTTTAGGGAAGTCCTTATTCTCTGATATGCAAGAGATCAGTCTGAGTGTCTCCAGTGTTCCCTTATACCTTATAGATCATCGTTCCATATGGAACTTGTATGTGATCTGGTATGGTAATCTTTGGATTAATTTACAGTTAGGAATAACAATATTTTGTTTTACTTTGATTTGTCCTTACGCACATGAACTGACGTGACTAATTGTGATGCATACAAATATTAGTCAATCATCGTAATCAAAAGGAATTGTTGACATTTAGTTGTTTAGATAATAGTCACTGGCTTACATTTACATTAAATCCTTTAATTTTAAATAGCCGTGAAGCTTTACAATCTCCTCCGTAAATAAGTGGCACTGAGCACCTAAAGGGCATTAAGTGGAAGAGGTGTGTGGTTAAAGGCTTTCTTTTACCTTCTTGGGTGGTAGAACTCTGCTTCTAGGAGAGGTCATGTGTGCCATTCTGCTAGGAGAAGGCTTAGCTATTTTGCCTTCATCCAGTCTTGTTGCTGGGTACAGAAAGGACTGGAAATGTTTTCCTGCTTGTCCTCCGCCTCATGGGCAATGCATTATCAGTAATGGAAGAAGCGGTGCACCAAACTGCCCTTGTAGGCAGCTGTAAACAGGTGTCATATCTCTTCTCACTGTTTTGTTTAGACGAGGCCCTGGTTACAGAATTACATCTGTAGCAAAATGACATTCACCAGTGATGAAATACAGCAAACTGAGAAGGTGAGCATAGCGGCTATTTAACGATGCACATCAACATGCCATAATAATTCTTGTCAGAGATGAAGAAAGACTTCGTGACTCCCTGGATCCATTTTCGTTCCGGCTCTGAGCACATTATATTGAGCCCTGTTTATGACCTGTGTTTTAATAGTAAATCCTATTTTTGCCTGTACTTAATTTCTAAGATTTGATAGGAGTTGCCAGTGAAAAGTTGCCAGTTGGCTGTGAGTTCATGGGGTTGTTTAGAATTGTCTGACAACATCTAGGCAACTGATTTAGCTTTCAGGAGAGAAAGTTAACATGGGATTTTTTTTTTCCATTCAGCACTGCAGAAGGGATGTTTACCAATGAAATAAGTTCTCCCAAGGACTAGGAGATTGGTTATATTGTCAAATCTTGAGGTAGTCAAAATGATTTTTCCCTGCTTAAGGAGTGCAGTATGTGTGCCAGGCATGAGAAGGGCAAAGACAATCTGTGGGCGATTGCTCAGGTGTTCTAAGCTGCAAAACTTCTTGAAAGGACAGAAAGCTGTTTTTCTTCTTCTCTGCTGTGATACCAGCATTGCTGCATTCCACATGCTTGCTGTGAAAGCACTTTGGGACAGCCAGAATGGAGATTTAATTTAGCAATCAAACATTTCTATTATTCCCTATTTCATGTGAGAGGAGTTGCTGGTGGAGTACTGATGTGTGGTGTGTAGGGAGTGGGGCTTAGTGAAATGCTGTATGGAGATGGGAAATGGCAGCACTCACTTCTTTGCTTAAAGCTATTCTGCTTTGCTTTGTTGCTGGTGTGAAAAAATACATCTCTTCTATATGTAAAGAGTGGATTTTTCTGCCTGCTGAGCACAGGAAATCTGAATCTCTGTGAGAACATGCCATTAAATGTATTTGTAGCCCATTAGACCTAAGGACTTCAACACCTGCTGTACCACTGAGAAGGGGATGATTTTTTGATCTGTGATGGTTTCACTCATATGGTGCTTCCATTGTGTTTTACAAGAGAACATGCAACTTTTAAAGCCTTTTGGCAGCATTGTGTTTTACAAGAGAACATGCAACTTTTAAAGCCTTTTCTCTGCTTAGCTCCAGCAGAGAAGTAAAGTGATTATCTGATACAGAGTTAACAAGAAAAACCTCTTTCAAGGTTTGCATCTATGTTGAGCTTATTTTTTGTTCATAGGATCATAGAATAGTTTGGGTTGGAAGGGACCTTTAAAGGTCCTCTAGTCCACCCTTCCTGGAATGAGCAGGGGCATCTTCAGCTAAATCAGGTTGCCCAGAGCCCCCGATGACTTGACCTTGAATGTTTCCAGGAATGGGTCACCTAGCACTTCTCTGGACAACCTGTTCCAGTGTTTCACCTCCCTTGCTGTAAAAATGTATATTATATCTAGTCTCATTCTGTCCTCTTCTAGATTTAAACCATTTCCCTGGTCCTACTGCAACAGGCCCTGCTAAAAAGTTTTTCCCCATGTTTCCTATAAGCCCCCTTATGCTCTTGTTGAGTGCATGCATTTCAATTTTAAGTTTTTACAATATAATTTAGATAATTTAATTTTTAATTCAAAAGTGTAGATGCTTTCTTGTAGTTTGGTATTAGAAAATAAATTTTTTGCA
Organism: Cyanoderma ruficeps; assembly: GCA_008694505.1. NCBI lineage: Eukaryota > Metazoa > Chordata > Aves > Passeriformes > Timaliidae > Cyanoderma > Cyanoderma ruficeps. Next base: position 9,343,843 of record VZDJ01000158.1, read on the forward strand.
GTCCTACAAACCTAGTGTAGCCTTGTATATAGTTTTCTCTTCCTGCTGTCATCAGGACAGATGACTCCTGCTGCAAACTCATGAGCAAGAGTTTGAGCAAGGTAGAAAGCTCAGCTCTTGAACTGCTGAATCTGTAGGTCGGTAAGCAAAATCTGAGACTTTCAAAGGTAATTGTTTTTTTTAGAATGGAATTCCTCTAATTAGGGGCATTTTGACTACTACTTTCTAAAACAATTAGATGTCTATTCCAAAAGGCAGGAAAAGACCAAACATCTCTAAAATGTCAGTGTGTGTCGCTGTGGGTGTTATCAAAATGTCCATGTGTGCTTTTGATACAGAAGAAAAGCTTAGAAATCTCATTTATATATCTCTGTCTGACTTCTGGCACCCATTCAAAATAGACAGGTGAAGAACCTCAGATTTGATACAAACCAGTAATTTTGGAGGAATAGCATTTTGCCATAAGTGAGTTGGAAAATTCAAAAGAGAAAATTACATGGATATCACATGTTTTTATTTGCCCAAAGATCACTCATGAATTCATTCTGAATAATAATAGCTTCAGCAGCAGTAATAGTAAAAAAATAAACATTTATATACACAAGTATTTTTGTGAATGCTGTAGTAGTGGTAATAATGCAAATAAAGACAATTATGCACATATGTAGTTTGGTGAACACCTGTTAAAATGAAATAGCATAGAAATGCTTGAAGCATGTCATGATTTTCTTTTGATGAACTTAATTTTCCTGGTAATGTGAAAGATGAATGAAGAGTTATAGCTCGTAAGGAAAATAAACCAAAATAAATTGCATCTTCATAATATTCTTTATTAGAAAATGCTCTAGGGAGCATACAGAGTTTAAAAACTCAATGCCTTTTCCTGGTGATACTTTCCTCAGAAAATAATGGCATTTTCTTGCAGACTATTTCAAATTAATTATTTTAAATTAGTGAGATAGTTGGTGGGTGATAGTTTTTGAGAGCTGTTTTTGAGAGTGAAGTGGCTCCTTTGTTATGTGCAACTAGCCTTATACGCAGTATTAATTATGACGCATTGTAAAATTCTTCCTGTTTGAATGGTAAAGTAAGCTACAAGGAATGAATATTAATATTTCATATCTGTTGTTGCGATGGGCATATGGCTGGTAGAAGATAAAGAGGAGTAAAACTGGAGAAAAATTGTGTGTTAAAAGATCTGTTAATTGAACTGTGCTACAATTCCCTAATCTCACAATTTTTAAAATTATTCTTCCATAGCCTCAGACCATTCGGCAGACTCTTCAAAAGACACTGCAGTATTTTGAGCATCAAGTTATTGGGTAAGTGTTAATGTGAGGTAGCAAAAGGTGCATGGTAATGTTTTGCTCTGTGCTTTCCATTTCACAGCCTTACATGATAAGCTTTTAAATTTCATTTTTAATTCTCCTCTCAAATTCTTAGGGTCGCTTTGGAATAGCAATACATAATCTGGATGTAAATGGCAAACTGCTGTTCAGTCCTACGATCTCATCAGATGGTGACTGCTTAATGAACTCTAATGTTTCTTGTAAAAGGAGAATAGTGAATCTTTTTCAGTCATAGACTATCAGGTTGGAAAGGGACCTCAAAGCTCATCTGGTCCAACCTTTCTTGACAGAAGCATGGTCTAGACAAGATGGCTCAGCACTCTGTCCAGCTGAAAATTGAAATTGCCCATCATTGGGAGGTCTTAATCCTTTGCCATCACTTCTGAAAGACATTTGTTGACTTTGCATTTATATAAGGAGTTTTTATAACTTTTTTTTTTCTTGTAGTTACAGAGATGCAGAGAAGAATTTTCACAATATAGCAAACAGATGTTCCTATACAGACTGCTCTGGCAATGAGGACACTGAAGATGTCTCAGGAATTCTCCAGTGTACAGCTAATGTACTTGGTATGTGTTTTTTCAAGGGAATTTGTTTCCTTTAGTTGGAAGGAAAGTTTACTGACCATTCTAATGCCAACAATGAAACCAGGAATTTTTGCTCCAGCCACAGAAATTTAGGATATAGGCAGCAACATACCAGTGCACTGTTACTACATTTATCTCCTTTTCTACATACATTTTGAGCCTTTAAGACAATCCAGACTTGATTGTCAGTGAAGGCAGTGAATGTGAATTGTGCAATACCCAGTGATTTGAGAAGTTTCAAAGGCTTTTGGCAAGTGGACTTGCAGGCCTTGGAATTATCTCTAGTGTTTTTATAGGGGTTCTGCAGAACAACAGACAGTTTTATCATCTGTGGGCCTGGTGGATAGAGGGCCTGACAAACAAGAGGAGGGTGTACCTGAGACAGGAAACATTCTGGAAACTTAGATTTTCTTTAGCAAGAAGCACAACACTAAAATCTGACTGTGTATGATAATTGAAGATAAGTTTTAACTTCCATGTCAGGGGAATTTGGTGAGATGATAGTCTGCTCACTTTCTGGTCTTTACCATTGTATCCTGCTGACTTAAAATACTTTTGGAGGATATGCATTGTGTATCTGTCTTTTCTACTGAAAACTGTTAAACAGACTTGGTGTGCTCTGTGAAACAGCAAACAAGATCTAGTTCAGAGATGACTGTGTTTCACTGAAGTTTAAAATGCCTTTTTTTTTTGCTATCCAGTATCTTATTCTGTAAAATGCTAGGTGTTGTCAGGGGTGTTCTGCATGCCTTTAACTACTGCTAGAAGGAGATGGCATTCTGTATTTTGCACATGTGGTCATGGAGAGAATTCATAACAAATTAAATTCTAAATGTGTCCATGTTAGTTATCTTTTTTTTTTTTTTTTAAATTTTAAAATAATTGCATGCTGGCTCTCTAAAACAAATGCTATGAGTGATAAGGCAGGACTCACAAAGCAGAGACTTTTCAAGTTATCAGGTGCATATTAATATTTTAAAAAGCCAGACTAGAAATTCAGTACTTGTTTCACCATGACACAAATTATGTATTCTAAGAAACAGTTATGAATAATTTTTTGCCTTCATAGTGCTTTTCAAGAAATATGCTAGTCCTAGTACCTCAGCATGGCTGAGTAATGTGCAACCTGTTTCTTCAGTGGTATCCTCACAATGCATGTTTATTAGGGCCAGATTGGACTTTTGGGATCAAAGTATAGGGATAACATCAAACCATTACTATTTTGGGGAACTATTAAAGTGGACTTTGTTGAAAATTAGGTTGCAGAGACTTTTTCTTGGACAAATTCACCTCTTAAAGAATGAGTTCTTAGCAATAAACACCCCTTCAATATGAGCAAAACACTGAGAAAATTTAAAAGCAATCCTTCTCCCTATCTGGGATAAGAACATAAGGGAATGAGGAGTAAACCCAGCTTCTTTATTTTAATTGTAGCTCCTATCACAACAGGTAAATAATTCATGGAGGCTGTGCAATTAATTCTCACGTATGCAGTTATTTTTCTTGTTGAATAGGGACTGGTAAGAGCCACATCTGTGTAAGAGAGATGTAACCACTGGGGTGTGTATCTAGAGCAACTGGCATTGATGAGGCAGGAGGCAAGCATGAATCTGACTGTGATGAAGGCTAGAGAAACTGTTGAACCAAATCTGGCTCTTAGTTTATTTATATGAGCAGTAAGAGGCACTTGCTGTCCAGGGCTGGAAGAAAATCTTTCCTTAAAGATGCTTGGAAGCAACTTCATGCTCTCTGACCTTAGGTACTGCCAACATGATTCACCTCTTCCAATCTTCTAACCACCTCTAAAATAGTCATTTGGCATTCCTTATTCATCAGAAGAGTGCAAATGCTGAGTTCATTGGTAAGCTTGGAAGACTGGGACCAGATGCTTCACACCGTGGTCCTGGTGCTTACACTGCTCACAGGGAAGTGCTGACTACAAGCTGTTCACTCAGCTCAATGCATGTGATTTATCATGTATGAATATTGCAATTTTCCTCTTGTCAAGTCAGCACTAAAGTGTGTCACCATCTTCCAGCAGTGCAAGGTTTCTGATTCTCCTTGTCTCCTTGCTGAGTTTCTCTGTTTCAATTCTAGACATCAGTAGAAGTCTCCCTGCTTTAAACCACTCTAATTAAAGGAACCCATGTCCATCATGTTCACATGCTGTAAACCCTGTATGGTACCAGATCAATCACATAGTTTTCCTTTGTAATGACAGCTTCTGAGGCTGGAGTATTTAATTTAACTTTCAATCCTTTCAAAAATAGTCCAGATGTCTTCCTGATGGACTCTGCTTTCATTAATTGGTGCTTTTTCACTGTCCTTCATAGGCATATAGAAACAGAGAATCCTTTAGGTTGAAAAGCACTTTAAGATCAAGTCCAATTGTTAATGCAGCATTGTTAAGTCAACCACTAAACTGTGTTCAGAGGAGATTGACAGTGTTGGTTTGAACTTATTTTAGAAATAATGATAAGAGAAAGATATCCATGATGCAGTATGTTATGTGGATTACTACTGCATTTCTTTCTTAGGTGACTATAAACTTATACTGAGGTATGTTAAAGATAAAACTTGTATCTGAAGAAATTTCTTATTTGACCTTGGGCAAGATTTTATTCTTCCCGTGCCTCAATTTCCCATCTGTATAATGGAGATAACAGGATTTTTTTAATCCTTTAAAGCACATGTCAGTGCTATTCAGATTTCAACCTTCTTGAAGTAAAGACATTTTCATACCCTTGGTACACTCAGCATTTTGAGCAATGACAGCAAATCTCGTTTGGGACTGCTTTTGTCCTCATGATTTAAAATAATTTGATTTCAAGTAAGATTAGAGTGTACCTTTTTACTTAAATGCTGCCAGAATAAAGCAGAAGACCTTCATGTAGCTGCAGATTAAAACTTTGGCAACAGGAAATTACGGATCAAAACTTTTTTTGTTGTTTTGTAACTGCTATTGTAAGGAATTTATTCCAGGACATAAAGCATTCATGACTTATCTCCTGTTTATTTTTTTGGCAGATATTCAAAGAGGGTCTGTGCTACTGAGCTTTACAAAGCAGTGGAGAAATGCCCGATTTTTCTTCTTGAACCCCACTCAGTACTTCCAGTGTGTCACATGATATTTCTCACATCCCAAAAGCACGAGTCAGATAAAAATTGTACAACCTTCACCTGACCTCCTCCAACCACTCTTTTCAGACACTGCAAACAATTACTGTAGCCTTTGTGAACTTGAACTGTTTTTCACTTTTCAGTCCTTCACAGGGAAGAAAAAAGAAAGGAATCTTCACTAAGGCAGTTACCTTTCTTTTAAATGGCATCCGTGTTTCCTGTGGAGCCTCCTTGCATCTTGCTGAGGAACTCTGTAATCTGTCCTCACTTCGACAGTAAAACTAATGCAAAGTAACCTAAATTCATAAAGTCATATAAAAAGAGCAAAGTAGCAGTAGCTATTCATACCCAGTCTCTAATGACATGGAAGAAGTGTTGCCTTTGAAAGCCCATTTGTGTATTTTAGACTGCGATAGCTAAATTGCATGTACTGCAGCATTGTGTTAGATACACTGTATAAATAACACTTCCTCACACAGTCTGAAGTTACAAATGCACTTGTATCAGATCATTGTTTCAGCAGAAAGGCCTGGAGAAGTAATTTTACCTACCTGACTTTCCATTGCTTGAGGTACAGAAAAAAAATCTCCATTTTTTAAATTCAAGCAAATAATTTATGCAACAGAATTATTTTTTGTTTCATAAAAATTCGGCTCCTAAAATTTTACTGCAATTACCTCATTTCCTTAAAAAATGCACAGCACATATCAATGGCTAAGTCAGCTCTGCATGTGGACTCAAGTGTATTGCAATAATTTTTCCTATTAGGCATTTGTAACTTAGGGGATCACAGTGCTCTCTCTTTTGATTTTCCTTCAGAGAGCGGTATGAGAAATTTGCTTGTCTGTCTATCTATCTGGGCATCTTCTGTTTGGAGGATGATATGGTGCAGTTGCAATTCTCTAGGGATTCCCTAATACCCTGGTGATAAGTTGTATGGAATCCTGCCCCAGAGCCCTGTCCTGTCAGGGAGATAAATCACATTTCTGGATTCAGCCTCCTCAAAACACTGAGGAGGAGGTGGAATCCATTGTTAGGGTAAGGTTTTACAGAGTTCTTGCTCTGGGTGACATTTGCTTGTCACTACCAAAGAGAACATGTGCTGCAGGCAGCTTTATATAGGGCAAATCACTTCATGCCTAAATATATCTTGCAGGGCTGATCCTTCATTTAGTACAAAGGGCATAATTCTATAAAAGTCGTTTGTTCTCTGTACATTTGTCAAAGTTAAAGATCTGTGTTTCCTTTATGAAACTAAGAAAATCTTAGCTCTTACATGAGGCAATCGTATGAAGTTGTGTCAGGGCAGGTTTAGGCTGGATGTTAGGAAAAGGTTCTTCACCCAGAGGGTGGCTGAGAGCTTCACTGAGGTGAAGGCTGTTCAATTTTTATTGCTCCACTGCTGAGCACTTGGGAAGTGGTGACAGCACCAGCCTGACAGAATTCAAGGAGTGCTTGTACAATGTTCTCTGGCACATGGTGTGATTCTTAGGGGTGTCCTGTTTAGAGCCAGGAGTTGGATTTTGATGATCCTTTCCAACTCAAATTATTCTATGCTTTTATCATAGGAATAAATTTGGGATCATTCTGATAACTACTGAGTGACTCCTGAGAAATACTGTATTTGAAGAGGCAAGAAATAATTGAAAAGGAGATTTCAGGACAGATCTTAGCTTACCGTGAGATTAGACCAGGTGTAGTGTTTAGAAAAGGTAAACAAAGGTTTGGTACACTGACTGATTGGAAGGTGTCTGAGAACTGTAGATGCTTAGATATTGAAAGTATATAAATTTTCTATCACTTCCCTTTGCACTAAGAACTGTGTATAGTCATTAGGATGCAACTAATTTAGGATACATGGCCTGATTTATAATTAAAGTTGTTGGTTTACAAATGGCGTAAAAGGAAATGTTACACGGCCCAGAGGACTGGCAATACTAACGGATTCTAATAATACTTTATCCTGGAGGGTCTAAGCTATACACACAGGGCTCCTTTTATTTAGCAGACGTTACAGTGCATTGGCAACACAAAAGTAATCTAAACAGAAAGCACATAATTCATGTGATCTCAAAACCGAGATGAGTACATCTCAATTAGAAAAGGATGAACGTTTTTACCAAATGTCCTTAGACATCCCACTCTTCTCAAATCAGAGCTATTTATTGTTAGAAAGCAGATGAACTACTAGCAGATAATGAGTGGTTTGAAATTATGATGTACAATAGCATCTTGTAGAAGTCTATTTATAAAGAACATATTCTGACCATGATTCATTTACTAAATGTAGGTGTTTGTCATTATCTGAGGTGCTTGTGGCCTCTGTCAAACCTTCAAAAATGTGTAGGTCTCCCTCAGGTCCCTCATCTTGGCAGATACAGTAACTATCTCTTGGTTCTTTTGTAGATGTCTTGGATGCCTTCTAGAAGACTCAGGGAGCATTAGATTTCTATATTTAGTCAGATGAGTTGAGCGCTTTATATATGTGAGGTGTTATGAGAGATGATTTTGCATTTCACGGGAAGAGTTTTTAGATTTCATTGCAATTTTACTCATTCCAGGAAGTGCAGTTTTGCTCTCTGCGTTAATTCAAAGACATATATATTTATTTTAATTAAACAAATGAAAAAGATCCTTATTACTGTTTAGTCTCTAGATTTACCGTGAAACAAACCTGGTCTGCCTAATTTGTAGGAACTACCAATCTAATGTTTGCAGTTTTCATATGAGCCCCGCACAGATATAAGAAGTGAGCTTCCCAGGTTGTGGTGGGGGATATAAAATCGTTGTAGTCTTGCTTGTCATAGCCTAGCTTTGCTTGCAGAATTGGCTGCTACTGAGAGCACTATATGGGGGCAAAAACGCCTTCCGCTGCCTGTTCTTTATATCTCATGTGAGCTTCCTGTGTCAACAGTTTTGAGCAGAATCTTTTATATTTATGTTGAGAATTGGCGATCAGCTCCTCACCAAGAGGAAGTAATTACAATGATATTTCTATTGCTGGTCAGAGGGCAAGGAAAGAAACCACTTTATTAAAAGCAGATAAAGGTAATATTATAGGTGAAAAAGTGTCAGGAATTCTTTGTAACAGTAGTTCTCATTTATTTTCTGTGAAATCTTGAACGGTATGCAGGCGCTGCGTGTCACTGTAAGAGAAGTGTTGTAAAGATTTTTCACTTGTGTCACAACCTTATGTAAAGGCAAAAATGATGTTACTGTATTTATATAAAAACTACCAAAGAGGTAATATAAAAACACTATCTGGATTCCCAGGATGATACAAATTTACAATCATAATGAAGTAAAATCATTTATATAGTAATTAGATACTGGTACTAGGCTCACTTACAAGCCGAATGATTCATCTAATATACCTTCAGCATTAGTCTATACACAAGAAAACCTTTATTATTCAGAGGCTAAACGTTGCTTTCCCTACCATCTGAAATCATTCTCTGGAATTCTGAACTGCCACCTGTCTTTCTGTCCACAGGTCTGTTTAAGGAAAAGACGTTACTGATGCCAAAAATTTGATAATCCAAAAACATTTAAGAGATACTTGCTATAACTGGAGGTGGCAAATTTTGCTTCTCTTCACAGCGTGAGGTCTGGAATTGCATATTTAATTGTTCCAGACCCTTAAGGTTTGATATTTACAGATTCTGAATGGTATCTCAGAAAAAAAAAAAAAAGGTATTTTTCAATGCCAAATGAGTCAGATGCTGGCCTCTCTGCAGCCATTGTCTTCATTATTTACTTTTAGGAAAAACTAGATGGCTTGTAACTGCTTCTGCATGCTGTACCCGTTAATGAATTACATTGTTTTTTTTAATCACATCAGATTTTTTACTCTTCTGATTGTTTCTCAAGAACCTATGATTTGCAATTTTCTCTATGGGAACAGATTCTCATCTAATTTCTCCACTTCGTAATGTGCAAAATACTTAAAAATATTGTATTAATTCCTTGACATTTTGTAGTGTGTTTTCATTTTACATTAACTGCTGAAAAGAAAGCGAAGACCTTTTGCTAGCATGTTATTACAGGATGAAGTCATCTATTTCTGCTCCAGTTCAGTGAAATACTTGATTTGTACTTTGAACCTGTGCTTAAAGACTTTGGTAATTTTGGATCTGGCTAGCAAATATAGGGTCCCTTCTCTTAATGTCTTTGAGACACATTTTCAAAGAATAATAATTTTTCACATCCAAAAGTACTTTTTAGTAGAGGTCTGTAGCAGTATTTTCATTCTGTGGTTTCTTTGCCTCAATTTCCAATGTGCATAATTAAATTTTCTCCAATATGGACTAGAATGAAAGCAAATGACATTTTAAGGAAAAGCAACAAAAAGAAACTAGTAAGAAAAAAACATTAAAGGTAAGACGTGATTGGTCCTCCCTACATAAAGAAGTAGGAACATAGTAGATCCCTCTCCAGGAGGAAAACAAATTGAGACTAATGAATTTTTAGAACTTCATTCACTATGTTAGTAGAAGGTTTGTAAAGAGCAGGAGCTCAAAATAACCAGTTACTTCAGTTGGGGAGCAGCAGAGAGTGTTGGGATGGTTTTTGGTTTATTTGGTACTACTACCATTTAGTGGGATGTCTCTGTGAAACCAAGGACGACCTTTTCCTCCATGTTAGTTGCAAGCCAGTGCTCATTAGGCAGCCGTGTTGGGGTTATACATGAGGTAATTAAGGACTGCAGTGGCCTCTGCATTTGGGCCCTCATACAGGTATCAAATTTTTTTTTTTTTCTGGGAAGCTGAATGAAAATTTTGCTTAGAGGTCTGCAGTGGAAAAGAAAGAATGGAAATGCTGGCTTTTCAGAATGGAATAGCAAACTGTCAGTTTTGATGAACAGAAGTTGACTCACATTTTCAGTGCCATATTCAATTTGAATTATTCCACTGCAAAATCAAACAGAAAAACAATTGAATAATTGTTCAACAATTGAATGTGAGATGAATTTGAAAAGATTGGACTTTGTGTAGATGCATAATCTGAAGGTTAGAAGATTATTTTGATTTTGTCTTTTTTCAGCATAAAAGGAAAACAATCAGAAAGTACATTATATGTTGAAATTGGAAATCATACCGAATGTAAAATTTAAAGATAACAACTAGCCTGTGGAAGTCTCCAAATGTAATAAAATATCCACTATAGAGACAATGAGTTCTGGAATTGTTTTTTTAGCATGGAGGTTTTTCTATTTGTAATGAAACTATCTTCCAGTCTGGTATTGTCCTGGTTTCATCTGGGATAGAGTTAATTTCTTCTCAGTAGCTGGTACATTGCTGTGTTTTGGATTCAGTATGAGAATAACATTGATAACATACTGATGTTTTGGTTGTTGCTAAGTAGTGTTTATCCTAAGCCAAGGACTTTTTTTGTGTCTCTTGCTCTGCCAATGAGGAGGGGCACAAGAAAGCTGGGAGGGAGCACAGCTGAGATCCAAACTGGCCAAAGGGACATTCCACACCATTAGTATGTCACGCCCAGTATATAAACTGGGGGAGTGACCTGGACGAGGACTGGGACTGGCATTGGTGGTGAACAATTGCACTGGGCATCAGTTGTCTTACCATGTGGGTTTTTATTTTTGTCTATTATTATTATTATATACAGAAAAATTTAGTCTGTGTGCATTTGGGTATAGGAATTTATTAAATTAATATTTTTAATTCAGAGATGAACGTCGTGCTTGGTAAAGGTAAGGAAGAAACTTGCTTGATAGGAACATTATGATTTTTGGTTTTAAAGGTTGATTGACTTAGATTAATTTTCTTAGTATATCATAGTGTCTGTTTTTGTAGAGAAGATTCATGACTAACACAGACCAGCAGTTCAGTTGAGTTTGGTCATATCCATTTTTCTATTAGAGGTGATCTGATTTTCTGCTGGAGCTGTGTGTAACTCAATTCAGAGCTCAAATGTTTCTAAAAGTAGTGTCACGTCCTCAAGCCAGGTCATTTACCTGAATTTCATGGTATAATTCATGTTGCTTGGGGTCCGTATGTTGCATCCAGACTGAATGGCCAGTTCTCCAGAGTGGACAACAAGACCAGTGTAAGACAATCAGCACAACCTCAGGCAGATACTGAGATACTGAGTTCCCCGTAATGATAATGAGGTGAGGCTCACGCAGCAGAATCCAGGAGTGATCAGTTCTGCAAACCTCATTTGCAGTCAGTGGTGCCAGGGCTGCTGCTTCACTGTATTTGTATGATACACTTGAAAGGCAGTTCACCTGTGCTGTCTTTTGGGCAGCTTTGTGGGATGTATTTGGCTATTTGTATGAATAACCCAGGGGTTTCTGATGCTGTCCTGTGCCCCTCTGAAATCTTACAGCCTTGGGTGCCCCTGCTAGACTGCTCACTTTCACACAGAGTCTTCTAAAGTTGCTCACACTTCGCTATACACAACAATGAGATGTAAAAGGATGAATATCTGTTTGTGTATACATAGGAATATGATGATTTCTTAGCTATTTGCTATTAATATCCAGTTATGACATTATTGGTACGGATTACAATTTAATTCTTTTTGGGTTACAATGAGTATTTTTGGTAAGATATTATAATACCATGCAGACGTAAAGGTAATGAGTCAGGAATTGGCACCCAGTCTTGTGAGTCAGGATATTAGGGGGCATTGTGTACCAGAGGTACTTTCTTTTGGCTTAGCTGCAGAGCTGACCATCTGTGGTCATAACAGATCCTGGGAATATTTTTGTAATAACCTAGTTTAGTGACCAAATTTCTTTATGAGTAATGGCATTTGAATGAACTTTCCCAAATTATTGCTATTACTTCTTTTATAAAATATGCTTTGTCACATTCTTATGTTGTCATATTTATATATGTGATTTTATGCATTTTAATTTGCTATTAATCATATGTCATTGCAGACTGTAAAGCTGGGGATCACTGAAATCCCTTGTGAATATTGATTGTGTTAACTATGTGTACACAGGCAGTTCAGACACTGCCTTGAGATTATTAAAGGTTATTGTCTGCAAACAACATGACTTTTGTCCCCTGTCTTCAGGTATAAAAGTCACTAACCACTCTGTTTTTCCCAAATTGAGAACCTAGAAGCAGTTTAAACAATGAGAAGTTCAGTGATCCACTGGGATATTACCAATGTTATAAAGCATGCTGAATGCGCATTAAAATAAAGGGCCTGTTGTGCCCTCGGGAAAGAAATAACTGACCTCCATTTCTGTTCAAATTCAAGATATATGCTAAGGTGTTTGACTAGTTGACTGATGTGTAATTCTATATGATTTCAATGCAGTGAAGAAACTATGTTGTTAATTCCTATATAAATTTCTTTTGAAAAATCTGGATATTTGTAATTCACATAGAGCTGATTAATACTTCTTTTTATTCTGCTATGTATTAAAACAATACTAACATCTGATTAATTTTATAACTCTACTATGATATGGGGTTTATATCATAGTAAAGTTGAAACAACAGAATGTGTCTTCCTTGAAATAAGACAGGAAAAAGCTTAGTAACCACCCCCAAAAATTTTTTGTAGGTTATCCTTAAAACTGTAAATAACCAACAGGAACAGGATTTGATACAAATTTCCATTACTGGTAATTTTTCATTCCCTCAGCAATGCCAGCCTTACCACCCCTGTAAATCAAAACCTTTTGAATTTTTGTGATAGAAGCTTGAAGTGACATTGTGAGATATCACAGAGCTGTCCCATCTACTAGCTGTGTAACTTCTCTTAAAATGCAGGGGCTTTTTAAAGATGGGTGAGCGTAGGTAGAAGCTTAAAATGAAAAGGCTTTGCTCTCCTTTGCAGGCAACAAAAAAGAAGTAATTATGTTTTGTATCTTGTGGCAGTGCCCAATGTCTATAATGAGAAAAGCATTTTGTCTAAAAAATCCTACAAAACTCACAATCCCCCTTCGCCAGCTATTTAAAAGTATAATCTGACTGCAGGACTATACACTCTGTATGCAAAGCTAAACAACTGACTTTGAGACCCAGTATCTTATTCTTTAAGCAGCTGAGGAGAGCTGGATGCTTTACAGAGGGAGTGAACAGAGGGGCTGTAAGAGTGGAATCCTCCTTTGTACCCAGGTCAACAATGGAAGGGATGCAGTCTGAGCGCCTTCACACGGTGGCCTGGATGTGACATGCAAAGGTCTGGGAAATTGTAATGGAGATTGGCTGCCACTGGGGAAAAGGAAGCAGACCCACTAATAACTGGCTGGGACAGCAAGCTGAAAGAATGAGGACTTAAACAATGGCTTCTAGGGTTATTCCTAACCACCACAGAAACCTATGGATAGGGATCTAGTGAAAAAGCTGCTCTCACTGCTTTGGCAAAACACTGGGCAAATAGAGGAAATAGGGAAAATGTGACACAGTAGCAATACTATGTTGTTGATATCAGTGTCTCATTGTCCTGTAGGTCTGAAGTTTGAGGAAATGCAAGAAAAGTTTGGGGAGGAATTCTTCAATATCTGCTTTGACGAGAATGAAAGAGTTCTTCGAGCTGTAGGTGGGACCCTTCAAGACTTCTTCAATGGCTTTGATGCTTTGCTGGAGCATATTAGAACTTCATTTGGAAGACAGGCCACCCTGGAATCTCCTTCTTTCCTATGCAAAGAACTCCCTGAAGGCAATCTCATGCTTCATTATTTTCACCCACATCAGATTGTGGGATTTGCAATGACAGGAATGATAAAGGCAGCAGCAAAGAAGATTTACCGCTTGGAAGTAGAAGTAGAACAGGTCACAAATGATAAGTTGTGTTCAGAGGGGACAAACCCAGGTAACTGCAGTTGTTTGACTTTCCTTATCAAAGAACATGAAAATGCAAATACCACAAAAGCACTTCCACCAGGAACTTCCCAGTCCCCCTTAGACCTGAGGATTAGTATCAACACCTTCTGCAGAGCTTTCCCCTTTCATCTGATGTTTGATCCAAACATGGTGGTTCTTCAGCTTGGAGAAGGTCTTAGGAAGCAGCTTAGATGTGACGCTCATAAAACCCTGAATTTCCAAGACTGCTTTGACATAGTCTCTCCTAAAGTCAGTGCCACATTTGAAAGAGTTCTCCTGAGGTTATCTACACCCTTTGTCATTCGGACCAAACTTGAGGATTCTGATTCTGAAAGTAAAGATAAGGTAAGAATATTAATTTGGAAGTGGATGTGCTTGTATGTGTGTCGTGGGAGAGGATTTTTTTTGCTCAGAGAAAAGCAGCTCAAGTCCTGTGTATGCTGGAAAGCCCACTCATGCCTTGCAAACAGAGGCTAAGTGATATTCCCCAGCCAAGTGAATATTTTCCTAGATTATTTATAAGCTTGGCCTGTGAAGTTGTAGCAAATCATGACATTTCCATTCAGAAAATTCTGCATGGTGAGGTTGAATAGTACAGCTTGAATAAAAGGGTGAGGAATTTTACAAAATACCTGTATCTAATCCTTGATTTCACTCCAGCTATATTATGGTAAGAATAGTTTTTAAGGCATTTACTAGGGACTAGCTTGAAGTATTTATTCTGAGAGATTCTCACTACAGGTTTCTCATTGCCACCTTACTGTATCTTATTTCCCTATTTTGGAATGCTGCTCTCCTATAGGTTTCTTCTTACCTCTCACCCTGCACTCAAGAAAACCTGAGCTGTAAGTGGTACTGAGTGTCACTTCTGCCAATTTTGTTGTCTTCCAGTCATTCAAACAGGCACTTGTCCTCCTGCACTGCCTCTTTCCTCAGTGTTTTAGGAGAGAGCTGCCTTAACCAGTGAGCCCTACGTTCAGTTTAGTGCATTCAGCTGAGTAAGCTGAGAACACTTCTTTAGTGTGGAGTTCTCCAGTGGTTGTATGGAATTTGTCTCAATACCTATCCTTGAATTACAGGAAAGTTTTTTGATGTGAAGTAGGGTTCCAGGTTTTATGCACCACTGTACTTGTACTTAATGCTAACGTTAAAACTTGATTAAAGGCTTGAAAGACTGTATGTGGGTGCCTTGGAAATACCGCTGCCCTAAGTGGAACGGGATGATCTTTAAGGTGCCTTCCAACCCAAACCATTCTATGGTTCTATAATGATTCAAAATACAGTTACTTCTTATAGCAGCAATATTTCCATCTCCTCTTTGGCACTATACCTTGGCACCAAAACGCGTATGTCTGGTGTATTTTCCTCTGGAAACAACATGTTCCCCCAGGAGAAATAAACGAGTGCTTTTCATTTTATATTAGTTGATGCAATTCAACCTTCTTAAAACCAAAAGGGAGTTTATTTTTCAGAATCTGTCCTCAGTGTCACTCTAGCCTTTAATTACAAGAAGGAAACGAGGTGTGAAAGGGATGGAGGTGTTGGCTCTGAACTACCTTATGACACACTTGTTTCTCCTTTGAAAGTCTGGTTTCATGATACTTCATGCAGAACACACCTACCCCTCTCATAAACTTTCCCCTCTCCCAGGACAGAGTCACAATCCTTTGACTGTCTTCTGCTCTTCATGAATCTGCTGTAAATCACTCTGAAGAGGAAGAAGGTTTCGGTGAGGGAAGGAGGCTTTCAAAGCCTTTTTCCCTACTTTAGTTAAACACACAAAATATTCTCTTACCTGGCCAAGTTTCATACGCTTGTGGCTTGCTCATAAAAGTGGCAGGAGAGGACCTTGCTGGAGGCAGTATTTTAGATTAGGCAGTACTGGCACCAGAGTAGCAGGTGGAAGGAGATGGCAGCAAAGGAAACCCTTTGCCTGCCAGCAGTTAGGAGAAAATTGTTATCTTGAAGAGTAAGGTGAGGCAAAAGGGTGATGGTGAAGTGCAGGGCAGCTATTGTGCTGCAGGCATGGGAATTAATTGGAGAACATCAGTTTATATGAAGAGGCATTTTCTTCTGACTCACCCATTTGATAAGCATTTCAAATTCTTTTTTTAATGTGAATAGTTAAAAATAAGCTCAGCATATGATGCATTTTGCTAGATATTCCTTTTTTTTTTTTAAATAAGTTGCACAGATTCATAGGCTGTGGTTGACTTGCTTACACAGATTTTGAGAGGAGGGACATAGCAATACAGTTTATGTCATGCTCAAGTCCTTTATGGATAAAAAAATAGACTGAGCCTTGGGAACTGTGTGCTGTATTATTTTCCCATAGCTCATGTCACTCATTTAGCTCATTTTGGAATTCTTTGCAATTTGCCAACTTGTTTGGAAGTTGTATATTAGGCAGGTAGATCAGTGGCTGTAAGCATGACCCTGATTAAAAGTTGCCAGTTACTGACCTAGACATTTCCCTATTTCTCTGCCACACACCTCTGTTCAGTTCATAGTGGAATTGCATCCCACTTAGAGCTATTTATCTTTTTTTTAAAAAAAATTCTGACTCTGCAGTAACTGACACTTTTCAGGCTTGGTTACCTTAAATGGCAGCTGTAGGCATGTGACCCAGACAACTCTGCTGCCGTGTTGAAGCTGTTCAGATGTCTCATTGCATTAAAAAAAAAATAAATGAATTCAAAGGCTTTGCAATGAACAGAGGACATTCCAGCCTCTCTTCAAAAGAATTTTATTTTCATTTCAATGCATAAACCATATATTTTTTTCAGACTGGCAGTGAGAAGGACCGAATAAGAAAACAGTTTTCATTTAGTCCTGACACCAGCTCTGTGTTCAGATGAAAGTAAGTCACAAATCATGATCTTTCCCTAAGTAAACACCTAGAAGCAAAATAAAAAAAAACCCCACCTGTCCTGGCTTTCAGAGTGTTTAGTGCTTGTCCAGTTTATTTAAAGGCTCATTTCTGTGTTTCAATTTATTGGTATTTGAATCATTGGAATAAATAACACTATCCTAAATTTCTGATACAAGGCCTGTGAGGTCTGGGTGATAGGTAGCTCTTCCTGCAGAGCTGTATGTGCACCTTTGCAGAGGCACAGCCTCATGCATTAATATTTCAGCAAAGCTGTGTTAATTTGGTATGTCACCAGCTGTTCCTTGGAGCTCAGAGCATTTACAGGATTCCATTTTCTAGGGACCAAATGAAAAAAAAAGAACTTCCACCTGAAGAACACGAACATCTAGCTTGAAACGTGATTTCCAACACCGTGTTTCCTGTTTTCCCATGCAGTTAAATGCTTGTTATTGGCTTTTTCTTATGTTATGGTACTACCCAGATCTTGAATGGGCCTGTTGCTCTACTTCTTATACTAACTTTCTGTTATTTTTCACATTTCACTCCATTTATTGATTTTTTTTTAACCAGAGACCTTCACTAGTATCCAGTCAGATTTTCCAAATTTTGGATACTGTCCCAAAATAACAAGGTCACAGTGTTTTCTGTTTAACCTCTGTAAGGAAACTCATTCTATACCTGTCTGTGGGAGCAGTTATTTATTGCAAGAATAAAAAATAAATTAATTGTGACAATTAACCATTTGGGATTGATATCTTATGGCTTCACACATGGTTGATGCAACTGTACTTCACAGAAGTTCATTGAATGTTAGTGGAGTCACATATGGGATAAGAAATTAAATTGAGAGGGCTGGGTCTGAACTTGTGTGATGGAGAGTTCTGAAATCCGTGTCAGGCCCATCCACTGAGGTGAAAGTTCTGGCGTGTGAGGGAGCTGATAACCCAGCAGTGAGTTTGTGCATGCAGGGCAGGTTGGTGTCCCCCACCATTTCCTGACCAGACAGGGGCTGGAAGCTCCTGACAGGTACATCCTGAGTGCAGTCATTTTCAGACTGTACTGATGAACAAGGCCATCTGTCACATGATATAAATACTCGTCTCCTTGACACTACCGTGAGGTGGCTGGAGCTGCTTCAATTTTTAGCTGAATGGGAACACAAGGAATGACTCTCCTACTTTCACTCTTCTGGCACATTCTCCTCACGTGCTAGGCAGACTGAGAGGAGATGGGGCTGCCCTTGCAGGGACCCTCTGTCCCTGAGACCTCGATCCAGACCCTGCCCTCTCAGAGCACGGATGGACGGGATGAGCCCTGCTAGCACTTGTGGTGCCCACCAGTTTGTGGGCTCACATTTCTGAAACTGGGTTTCAGGTTCACTGCCATATGCTGTGCAGCTGGATTTTCCTTGTATTGCTGCTCTTCAGCTCAGACTAACAGCCCTTTTCCACATTTTAAATAAATCAGTTTTTATAAAGGCATGCACTGGCCTTTGACTTAGGCCTCAGAGTGCTTTAGAAATTGTCTAAGAATAAAGCTGGCACCTAAAACTGCATTTCTGGAAGTGTCCAGATTTTTTTTCTGATGGAATGTATTTGCTTTGAATATTTTATTAAAATCATAACTTCCCAGTTAACAGTTTATCAAAATGTAGGCAAAAAACCTACTTCTATTTATATATGTGAGTTAATTATTTTCACTAATTTTAGACACCAAACACTCTTATTAAGGAAAAAGGTTTACCTTACAAGTTATAATACAACATTTAAAATATGAAATACTGGGTTTGACAAAAATGACCCTGTGAAATTTTTATGGTGGAAGAAATTCCAAATGCCACATATAATTCAGATTTATGAATGTCCTGAAGCTGTGTCAGGGGAGGTTTACGTTGGATATTCAGGAAAGGTTCTTCACTCAGAGGGTGTTTGGGCACTGGAACAGGCTCCCCAGGGCAGTGGTCACAGCACCAGCCTGGCAGAGTTCAAGAAGCACTTGGACCAAGTCTCTCAGGCACATGGTGTGACTCTTGGGGATGGTCCTGTGCACATGTTGGACTTTGACGATCCTTGTGGGTCTCTTCCAACTCAGCACATTCAGTGATTCAATGACAAAAAGTCCACCCAGACCGGCATGCTGACTCTCACAGTGACCAGAGTCCTTTATGAAACAGGTAAGACAAAGTTTAAACCTGCAGCGTTCTTCTCTGTGAAAGTCTCCTCGCTTTTAGCTCTCACAGAATGAAAGCACATCCTCTTGCAGTGGTATCCAGGATGTGGCACGGGATAGCCCAAGCCTCCATAATTTTCTCTAGCACTTTTTGAACCAGGGAAAGTTCATACTGTCAGCTTCTGTGGCATCCTTTGGACATAAGGTCTACTGTTTATTGGCAACTGTGAATGTGAGACCCCGCTGGCAACTTTCAGCCAGGTGTGGAGATTGAGTATGGAGTAAAACAGCTGGCAAAGAAGCCTGCTTGCCCTTTGCTTCAGTAAAGCACTTTCCCAGTGTGTTTTCCCAAGTGTGTGTGTTCATCATTGGAAACTGTAAAAAAGTGATGCTTTTTAAGTGCTGGAAATATGCTGTCTCCCTTTTTATACTGAGAGTCAATTCTTTATCTGCTTCTTCTGGATTTTTAGTCTGGACCAACTGAATGAAACAAGCAGTCCTGACACTAGCAGATTAATTTAAAACCCTCTGTACACAATCTTGTGTTTTGCTTTTGCTCTGTAACTGTTTTTCCTCCTCTCCTAATGAAATTAAAATGAAATGGCCTGAAAGTCATTCCGGCATAAGGGACATCTGTCACTTATGATCTAGGAATTCTAATTTTTTCCTAGAGCTGATTTATTCACAGTCAGTCAGCTTTTGACGCTAAGCTCCCATTGCTTTGCAGGCTCATGGAGCTCTTGGAATCAAATTTGTGTCTTCTGTTTCTGCTAATGGTAATATCCCACCCATTTGCTTGTCAAAATGTGTGTGGACTTCGATGGTTTTCAAGATGAATTGGATTGGCTGGCTTGGCTGCTTCTAGAGATTGTGGTGGGTTACGAGAAACAATAGATGACGTGACTTTCATATCTCACAAACAGTTTTGCATTGGAGAACTTTAATGACATTGTGAAGTGTGGCCAGAATTGTTAGTGTTTCTACTTTAAGACAGGCCAATGAAAATGCCATTTTGGAAGTGTTTTCAGTGATAGGACTGAAAAGGTGCAACAATCTAAAGTTAAAATAATTTCTTCTCATTTACATTAGCTGAAAACAAAGGAGCTGTTTGGAAATTGTTTTGTCAAGTGAAGTGGCTATTAAAACAATACGACTCCGTGGTAAACTCTTCCCTCTTATGATTTGTATAATGTTTTGATAAGGAAGCTGGTTGGACATGAAAATGTCCATACTTCTCTCTTTGCTGCAGAACTTTTGAATGGATTTCTAAACTACACTATGTCTTAATTGGAACAAAATGCATTTCATTAATTTTTACATTACAATATGGGAATACTTAGACACAACTCAATTTGATTTTCTGAAATGCATTTTTTCCTACCTCTTTGTTCCACTGGCTAAAATTAAGTGTTGGCTATTCACAATACATTTTCATGCTTTTCATTTGCTTGTCTGAGTTCTTAAATGGCTGTGCTTTTCATGGCATCTAATCTGAATGGGTCAGTAATGATGTCAGTAAAAAGCCCTTTTCCTTGGGGTGGTTGAATTAAAGCAGACATATTCATTCACTCTTTGCCTTACTCCTTCCTATCCTGGCACCTCCAGCTTGATAGTGCATGATGTTCTAAGGGTAAGGTTTTAGTGATGTGTCTCTTTGCAGAGGGTGAATGGACTTAAAAGGAAGGGGAACAGCTGGAGTCTCTCCCTGTGGATTGAGTGGCTTTGTGCAGGAGCTCTCTCAAGTGCACGGGTGGGAAGTCAGAGCTTTGAGAACACCTGGGTGTGCCTCTGAGCATAAATGTTGGGTTTATTGCTCTGAGGGCCAGCAAATGCAAGTGCTGGCACTTACATGTGCTGTCAGCTTTCAGTTGCAAGGCCGCTTCTACCTAGCAATTGCCAAACCTCCCGCTAGCCCTACTCTTGGAACATGCTCTGTGCCTGAAGGCAAGCCTGAGTTACCCCAAGTCACTTGCAGAACTGTCCTGCATGGCCAAAGAGCCCACAGGAAGAAGAGGAAGCTTATCACTTTCTCCCTCCACCTTAAGTTCTGTCTTCAAACCTCAAACCGGGACCATGGGATTCCCTTCCTGTTTGCTTTTGAGTGTAGCTTAGGAGTTTTGGACCAGTTTTCGACTACTTAGCTTGTTTCCTCCAATCATGTCTCATAAATACCTAATCTTTTGAATTTAAATTGTAGTTGACAGCAGGGTTTGACTCTATGTTAATTTATACATGCTCACTGGACATGCATCTTGTCGTGAATTTTGCATGCTTTATTTCTACCGAAGCAAAGCTCTGAAGTTTTGAGACGCTCTGTGAAACAAAAACTTTGCTGATGTTTTGCTGGGCCATGGACCCAGATGGAATATGCAGTTAACAGAAAGTTACTTTGCCTGAGACCTGAACCTGCATTTGAGCTGTTTATATTCTGGGGCTGTAGCTGAATCAGACATTGTAGATTTTGCAGGTCATAAAACACTAATCCAGGGGTGTGCTACAATGAAATAACACGTAGCTGATTTTGCTTTAGGAATAATTAGCGATAGTATGAAAGAGTGACAGAATAGTGATTTGCAGAGATCAGGACTCCAAAGCAGGTGCTGATTTGCTAATACCTAGCCAGGTGCAGTGTTTCTGCTATTTCTAAGCAGTATTGGAGATAAGTTTGACTAGGCAGCATTTTGCTGCCTTTTACTCTTGCCAAGGATGTGTGATATTCATCCTGCTCTACTCCGGGGCCTTCCGAGAGACTGACAGTGTCAGTAGCAGATCCCCTATAGTCAGGCAGGTGGCCCATGCCAGTAGTGCTAATCATTGTTTCAGCATGTGTTTTGCAATGATGAAATAGTTGAGGAGGCCAGAGTACTCACTCAGAAATGATGAGCGATTCCTTTGCAGTTCTTTACAATATTGAGGACAGAATCACAGTTCAAGTGTACAGCCCAGCCAGGCAGACCTAGTGGTTGGGTAACTGGATTTGCTACTCTGGGAATGTTCCTTTGCCACTTGAGGGGTTTTAGGGCATGCTAAGGTAGAAGTTATCTCACTAAGCGATATATTAGATGTAGAAGTTACGTAAACCACAACGGTACTGCTTAGAAAGAACACAGGAATGAGCCCAGGTTTTTCTGCCTGTGCTAAGCACTTACAAAGAAAAAAAAATGATTTGTAATGTGCTGTTGTGAGGATTTTGTAGTTTGTTTCATTCTTCATTTTTTGAATGTGTCTTTTATAACCGTATATATTCACCTTTGCTCCAGCTAGAATATCTACGATACATTTCCTTTAAAAAAATACATTTTTTTTAATGGTGCCCCCCTCATATTGTCATGATTAAAGAGAGTGAAACGACTTAACCCATAAAATAATATTTATGTTATTTGCTCCTGTCACTAACCTTTGGTTTTTATAAGTGAGGACTTAGACTGAGTATCTCAGAAAAAAATTAAATGTTCTTTTTCCACAGACACATTACAGGCATGCAAGATATTCCTAACACATAATTTTCCTCTTAAAAAGGAATAAAATTTTCCGTCTTGCAGATTGCGAACAAACAATAAACATTTGGTACTTCAACACCTCAGAAAAATGTAAACATTTTAAAATTTAGTCCTAGATGAAGAAATACTGAAGTATTATTTTCAACATTTTGATCAGCGTAGTTTCTCTGTGCCTTGTGAGTTTTATATATATTTGGGTTTACTCTTTTTCTTTATTTCTTTCTAAGAACAGAAGTTGATCTTCTTCTTCACACAAGTTGGTCAGCAGCTTTTTTTCTGTAGTGATTTTCATTATGCTGTGGGCTCACTGGAAGAGCAGCATTTATGCAATCATAACATGGATAATGACATATTTAATTTTCGTTTTCACATTACCTTTATTTTTCTTTGACGTTTTAGAGATTTAATCCTTTTTTTCCCTTTCTCAGAAGGAGCTGTTATGAAGCTATTGTGTGATCTTCATAAAAATGAATTTCAGCTATTATTGTATGTATCTGACAGCATCTTTGTAGGAATATTCCAGTGGAGTGGCTTTAGTGGATTGCTGTCAACACTGGAGCTGGTAGGATCTGATCATGTCATGTCTCAGTACTTCAGTCTTGTACTTCCCTTCTCAAGTCTTGAACTGATAGCTTTAAAAATGTCTGTTTTGATGAAAATGCAGGTCAAAAGGATCCTGCTTGAGACAGTACAGATAATATATTGAAGTGTTTAAAAAAAAGACGGCTTACATTGACAGGTTACAAAGAATTGCAAAGATAACTGCCTCTGAAAATTCATACAATAAAAGTTTAGAACATAAAAATATTTGTCCTGTGATGTGTTGGGAAGAGTTTGAAGAATGACCCCAAATTTGCGAACAGTTTATTAATAAATCAATTTCTTAAGCAGCTGTTTTAATGGGTAAAGATACTCAAACTGAGATAAGTTTGAACATTCATGGCTGTTGAAGGGCAGATACGCCTGTCCCAAAACAGAAGTGAAGTCATGCCCAATGGCTAGAGGAAGAAAATAAAAACAGGGCAGACTTCTTTTTTGTTCTGTGTATGATGGGGCTGGACCCTCACCTCCCAGCACCTCTGCACATGGTGCTGTTTTGGTCCTGTTTGAGCAGGGAAGTTCAGTGACTGTGAGATGTGGGCTTCAGGATGGGCAAGAGGTATAGATCAGGGCACACAGTTATGTTCCCTCCTTCCACTGATGCTAAGGGTCTTTGCAGCTTAAATTCTCCTTTTGATCCCACCCCCCCAAGAGGGAGTGTTGTATTATTTCAACTGTGAAGTAGCTTCTCCTTATCAGGACAACCTTGCCTAGAAAGGGATGATACTAAAACTGATCTCATGCGGTACAGCACAGGCTGATTTCTTGTATTAGTGTTACGCTTTCCAGTGAATGCTAAATTAATTAATTTTTAGATGCTTGACTTAAAAGAATTGTTACTTTTTTTTTTTTATAAAACTGTTGGTATTTTCTGCTTGGTTACGTTAAAGGCACCCAGCAGAGGGAATGTTTGCATGGATTAACAGAGCCTGGGAATTGTTTTGGCTGTGCTTGCTGTGGCTCAGAGTCCTTTGCTGTGCACTTCTGGATGACTCCCCTGTGGAAATACATTCTGCCTACATGGACATTGCACCTGGTAGAGGTCAGGCAAAAGTAATGAAGAGCTCCTGTATTCTCAGAGTTCTCTTACTGCCAGTAAAGGAGAACTACCAAGAAAAGAACAGATGAGGCTGTGTTAATTCCAGCTCTGCTGAGACCCAAGGGGAAAATACCAATGCTTGGCAGGTGTTAAAGGAGATTCTTCATATTGAAAGAACTTTGATTTTTCAGCTTCACTGGATTGTATTTAGTTTTTCATTTTAAAGGAAAAATTGCTATAAAAATATTTTCTACAGCAGTGATGTGAGTGCTGTGCAGACAAGCAGTGTTGTTTAATTTTCATGTGAAAGAAGCATGGAACATACCATTAAAAGGGCATCAAATTTTCTCACTCATCTCAGAGGACTGCTGATTCAGTCTGTTTCCTCTTTGCTCAGGAAGGCTTCAAATTCAGTTATTAGATAACTTCTGCTCTGTGTCTTGAACATTCAGTTTCTGGCATGTGTTCCTGGGAATAGGAGCATAAAATAACAGAGAATATTTTCTGTCAGCCAAAAATGCAGAAACATCTGAGAGATTTCCTAGTTATGTTCAGCAGCATTACAGGGTCCTGAAAGGCTTTTGGAACCATTTTGGGTGATGGGGAACTCCACAGAGAATTCCAAGGACATGGGAATAACACTAACAAATACATAAACAATGTTTAAAAATAACTGACTTACTGCTCCAATTCTGTTTTTTTCCCATGGTGTCATATAATTACACTGGGGCTCACTGAATGTGTTGAACACACTAGGGTGCCACACTGGACTAGCAGGACTTGAAGAACCATCCTAGCAACCCACTGTTTGCACTGTCCAGAAATTACACATTTTTTTAGTAGAATGTTACCAATTCATTCTGTGAGTATTGGTGTAGTCAGGTGTGCAAAAACAAAGAATATAAAAATGACAGCATAAAACCAAAGAGAAGTATTAGTAGCTGTGGTCAAGACCTCCTGACCCCTAACTGATAACTGAAATCAAATTACAATTCTAAACCAAGTGTATTGTGCTGCTACTGTGGGACCAAAACCCAGTACCTTTGTTCAGGATAAGTAAGATGTTACATCTTGGTTTGCCTTAATAGTTATCATCAACCCAGTTTCAACAGGATTGGTTTTGAAGAAAGTATTTATTTTGGGTAAGGAGAAGAAAATGAAGCCTCATTTGACATTGAGAGAGCTGGAGATGTTCAGCCTGGAGCAGAAAAGGCTCTGGGGAGACCCTTGTATCAGGCTTCCAGCACCTAAAGGGGGTTACGAAAGAGCTGGAGAGAGAATTTTTACAAGGACATGTAGAGATAGGGCAAGGGAGGATGGCTTTAAAATGAAGGAGAGTAGGTTTCGAATAGATGTTCATTCCTATGAGGGTGTGAGGCACAGGTTTCCCAGGGAAGCTGTGGATGCTCCATCCCTAAAAGTGTTCAAGACCACGTTCAATGGGGCTCTGAGCAACCTGTCTAGTGAAGATGTCCCTGCCCATAACAGGATAGGTGGAATTAGATAATCTTTAGGGCCCCTTCCAGCCCAAAACTTTCAGTGATGATGATGGAGTACAGAAAATACATTTGGTGACTGCTCCTACAAATGCCTTGAGTATGAAACTTTTGGTAACAGAAGCAGTCCATATGGCATGTTCTGGGAATTAGACTTTTGTTTCTAAATAGGAGTCGTTAATGTCGTCAAGACTGTATTGCTGATTTTTTTTAGTTCAAGAGAGATGCAATCATAAATAATCCTCTTCTTTTCTTTTTTAGAAAAAAAAGCCTTTTTGTCTAAAAAAAGAATTTGCCACTCAACAAATTGTGACTTAAAATGTTGTATAAGCTTCATATTTTTGAATGTGTTAATTTGATTGACATTTTAAGACTTCTTTCTATAGCCACTGTAAAGGTAGAGACTCTAGCATTAATTATGGGAAATGTCCAAAAAATCACCAGTTAATAATCAGAAGTGACTAACATGTTGTTTTGCACCTATGCCCAAGTACAGCTCTACAAAATTATGAGGTGAAAGAACTGATTGATCACCCACCCAAATGTTTATTTCTGGATTTGTTTTAAGCTACAAATGGCTTTTGTAGGCTAAACCCAAGGCTTCCTTCCCTAAGAGAGCTTACAGTGAAGTTGTCAAATGTTGCTCTCAGTGATTACTAGGTAAGCATATAAGTTATATGTGAAGTCAAGTAGAATTTGACCAAGGAATATCTACGAAAATGGGGCAGATCCAAGATATTGTTTTAAGATATTTGAATTGAAATATTTGTTATAATGAATCTTAATATACCTTAATGCAGGCATTATTTTGCAAGTTCATAATACACAAGGAATTAACATGCAGCCTGCTAATGGAAGCCACATCTGGGTGAGATGTTTGAGATAAAATGAAAAATTTCATCTGTTGCCTTTTTTGTGGCACAGATAAAAATGTTATCTACAAAATATCCTATCAGCAAAACTCTTGGCATTGAATGTTCACTCAAAGAAAGCGCCTCTGTGGGAACAGTCTTGCTGGGTGAAACTTTGAAGGATGTGTTAGCCCATTGCTCTGGCACACTGAACTCCAGCCATTGGCACGGCTGGCCAGGAGCATGGTGGGCACACAAAGAACTCTAAAATACACTGTGTAGTATTTTACTGGAATTTGAGGGTGAGCTCCATCCTCCTCTACGCTGGTGCCACGTGTCCAGTGACTGAGGAGCCAAGTCATGGCTGGCAGGGTGACGTGATGCCCGAGACGTGCTGATGCCAGGGGCTGTTGGCTGAGCAGTGCTGCAGCTTTCCCCAACAGTGGGTCAACAGCTGAATCTGTATCACCAGGAAAGCAACCTCAGGAGTGTCCTGAGGCATGGAAGCTGTCCACATTTCTCCCAGAGTGTGAGGGCCTGGTTAAGAGCTAATGATCTTACAGAAGCGTGTCTTCCTCCAGGCTGATTCCATCGAGGATGTTGTAGATCTGGGTGAGCTCTTGTTTCTTAGCTGAAAGCTCCATTTCAGACCTCAGGTTTCTGTATCTCAGCTGAGTGAGGACTGCTGCTGCATGCCTGAGTCTTGCCAAACTGCTGTTGCTTTCTGAAATTGTTATAGATATCCTTTTGTTCAATTCAGCCCCTCATAGTCTTGTTGCAGGTGAGCATCACTGAGTCAGATCAGTCAAATTCTGTATTAGCAGACAGCTAACATTACCTCAAAAGGAAGAGCTGTGATGAAGAATAAATGTGTTTTAAAATGATGTTGCAAATTAACTGTATCAATGAGTAGCTAAATGAGCTGACTATATGCAAAGCAAAGAGCCCATCTTCTTCTTCATCTTCTGTGACCCTTTCACTCATTTTCATACTCTCCACTTTGCATGACCAGCTCTCTAAACCAGGACCCTGGCTCTTCACTTTCTGTGAAGACTGGATGTTTTTGAAGAAGTACTCTGGGACATGTATCTCTCCATTGGTACATGGGTACCTTCTAATCCCTTTGTAATTCCCTTCAGTTTATCTGTGTTTCATGAGCACTTCAGAGCAGAGGAAATCCTTGTCCCCTCTCTTTGGGTGAGGCTTACCTGTTCAATATGCTTCTCCTTGACCAAAGCACAGCTGGGGTTCTTCAGGGTTTCCAGGTCCTTGCTTGGTGAGAAGCTTCAATGCTTTACCTGTGATAGCCCTGGAATTTGGAAATGGTTGTGCCAGTCGGTCATCCAAATTAATAGAAACACTAATAGATACTGCAAATGTTTATGCCTTTGAATAGTCTTCATCGAAGCCAGTATTCAGGAGTCTTCTTTCAGCAGATGCAGTATTGTGATAATGAGGGTCCTTTCCTGAAAGGAGACTCTTTTGTAACACTTTTCCCAGCTATGCAATATTCAAATTTGTGACAAAAATAGCTAGTTGCCAGATCAGAGATGGCCTTAGGCTTCCCCCTGTTAATTGCCTTATCCAGTGGATTATGTGGGCAGTGTTAGTGGTTGCCGTTCAAGCAGAGCTTTTGCACATGACTGGGGAAGCAGAGGAATTGCACGTAAAGGATAAAACATTCCATTTTCTAACAGGCTGAAGAGTTATTAAGGTTTTTGGAGTATCTGCATGTGTTTCTGAACTGTGTCTGCTGAAGTGAAAATTATACAGATGATCAGTGTTTTATAATGTGTTGTGGAATTCAAAAAAAAGAGATAGTTTTTGATCTCTGCATAGATTAAAAAGCATGAGGCTTACTTCTTTGAAAGAAGTGATGTGTGAATCACAAAAAAAATGCCTGGGGTGTTTAAGCTTAACAGATCTTTTCCTGTGTAATTTTTCAAGCATTTGTATTTGTATGTAGTAATCTACCTAAAGACTGCCTGGTTCGTTCCCACTTGAGTTAGAGAAAATGAACAGAAATAAGGCATTCTGCTGAACAGGACTGATATCCCACAGGAGATGATAAAGACCATGAGTAAACCCATCTTTCCTTTAGCAGAATTAAAACTGAGAAATTAATTTAATTTGTAGGTTTATTGCCTTTGAAAAAATGTATCAGTAAAGGGTATTTGTCAATCTGCTACTGCAGATCTGTGAGAAGAACCTAATAATATAACTCTCTGTTCTTGTTCATGAAAGTGATCTAGATTTAAAATAACCTCTCCCAGAGGAGCAGGAGTGGAAGGTTTGTTTTAAACTAGGGTTGGAAACATCTTGAAAAGTTTACCTGAGTGCCCTAGTTACTGGGACCCATTTACTGTTAATAAGTTTGTTACAGATAAATTTTTGCAAAATGTAGGGATTTGGAAAAAGCTAAAAAGCTGTAGGAAACAACTGAGTTCTTACACAGGCAAACAAGCTGAGGCAGCCAGAGAGAGTCTTGTATTGACACTGCACTTGCACAAGAGCTTTTTTGATGCACAAATGCTTAAAAGTGCTGATAAATGTTGGAAGAAATGTCCTGTCTCCCCTAAATTCAATAGGATTTGTGCAAATTACCATAAAAGAGGCAGGCAGAATTTTAGCTAAGTTGAAAACAGACAAAAATATATTCCTTCAAATACCATTTTGTTGGAATTACAGACCACCATGCTGTACAACTAAAATCAAATTGTAATTCAGAAAGTCTGATTTCCTGTTGCCTTGCATTTTGTTTGAGAGGGAATGAACAGTTCTATGGCAGCCTTTCTTATCTGCTTGGCACTGGAGTCTGAAAAGAGGAGGTGAAGAAATATATCTTTTTACTTATACAATTTAATGCAGTTGACAATTCACCAATGTACTTACTTTTAAGAGTACCAGTTTGCTCAGTTTTTAAAAAAAATTCTCATTGAAGAGTTTTCCTTTTTATTTAAAGATTTCTGCTAAGTAAATAGGAACACATGAGTAAAGTCACCAGCACATATTTTGGCTATACCACTGTTGATATTTAAAAATTTAGAATTTTCTTACTTCTGAATTTGTTAATAATATAATAATTTAAAATTATATCAATTGATTTAAAATATGTCATGTATCCATGCTTGCATTCTGAAAAGCATAATGTGTGTAATCCTTTTTTATACCGTGGGCTTTAGTTGATCACAATATGTACATGGTAACACAGTGCACCTTCTGCAGACACTCTGGCAGTAGATGGAAAAACAGTACTGAGGCCATATATATCATTACTTACATATGCTTGCATCAGGAGAAACACCAAGAGATGAAAAGTGGACATAGATTTTAGGAGTTCACATTGCAACAGTGTGTAGTGTACCTGTGTCCTGTCAGGAATTTGCAAAAATTTTCTTTGGAAAAGTTTGCCTACCAGTGTCAAGTGAAACAGTTCCTTCCTCTATCTTACC
Source organism: Cyanoderma ruficeps (assembly GCA_008694505.1). Taxonomy (NCBI): domain Eukaryota; kingdom Metazoa; phylum Chordata; class Aves; order Passeriformes; family Timaliidae; genus Cyanoderma; species Cyanoderma ruficeps. Next base: position 9,373,691 of record VZDJ01000158.1, read on the forward strand.
GAATAAAACCTTATTTCATATTCATGTAGGACATGGAAAGGAAATTGACATGCACTGCATTAAAAGTCTTCTTAGAGGAAAGATAATATTACCTCTCAGTACTTTAGATTTTTGTTCAGGACAGTTGGCACTGGAGGAAGCACCCATGAGCGGTATAAGTGCCCTTGAATTGCCCTTATTACTCACTTGGCATCACTGGTTTGTGATGCTGCTGTTACTTGCTGGGAAATTCCCCTAATGCTTTTGCTACCTGGCTTTTAATTAGAGTTTTAAAATTTTCTTCTCTCTTATTTTTGAGAATACAAATCTCTTGAATCATATATAGTCCATTTAGTGTGTGATTTTCTTGTAAAATTAAGTGTTCAAAGTCTGTACAGCATTTTGTGTAAATCAGTAAGAGGCTGTATGTACTAGACTCAGGACTAAATTGAATGGAGCTATTACAACTCTGTCTTCAAATATGAACCAAGGCATGAACAAACACAGTTTGCATGAAAATAAAGTTCTGAATCTTTTTTATACATCTGGCAATCCTGCCACCTTCTGCTCCAGGACTGGAGGGAGAAAAGCCTTATGCTTTTGAGCTCACTCGTGAAGCTCAGCACCCAGGCTCCTGGTTCTGTAAGGCAGCGGGTGTCATGAGTTGTTTAAGTATGAAATATTTTTATTTTCTGTTCCTTATGTCCATAAAGGGACTGGTCTGCCACAAACCACCTCTATGTACTGTGTAACTTAAAAGTTTCACTGTCTCTTTAACTAAAAGAAGTCATCAGTGCTGGAAGTAGGAAGGGAGAAAGGAACAGAGGAAAAATATTTTAAAACATCTAATTTTTTCTCATATAACTTGATGACTAGAGTGTGGTTATAACATTTGACATTTTCTGTGGGTTTTTTCAGTTATGATGTGACTGTCTAAATATTATTTGTTTATTAATGGAGTCTTTCACAGGGGAGATAAGCTATAGTAATAAATACGATACTGGGATTTGAGAAAGTTGATGTGTTTGGCCATTTCAAATATTCATTAAGAACAAAATGTTTTCTTTGATTTGGTATGAAACTGTTGACTAAATACATCACATGATAAGCCATGGTATGTGTTGATACAAGGCCAACCAGCAGTCCTAATATCATTTTCACAGTCCAAACCATTTATAGTTTGTTCTCAGATCCAGTCAACAAAGACCTTGAGCAGAATCCATCTGCACAGACAGCAGAAAGCTCTTCCAATTAAAAGCCCTTAAGAATATCTAAGAAAACTATACCATATTAAACCCAGTAAGTTTGCTGGGGTTTTTTTTAATAGGTAAGATTTAATGGCAAATGAGTATCAGGAAAAAAGCTGTAATGTAAGATGATGCTAGAATGGTAGGAAGTACAAGTGTAAAGCAGCAACAAATAGAATAGTGCTTCAGCCTAAGGAAGACATGGAAATGCAGGACACATTCTGGACAGTCAGGGTAGCAGTGGCCGCTCTTCAGAGTCTTTAGAGCTAAATGTGTCAGAAGGAAAGGCAATAGAAAACACAATAAAACTGTTAAAAAGTTATGTTGACTATCTTTTGAAACCGAAGCAAAAACAGCCTCTGGATTTTGCATTTGGAGATTTATATGCAAGGGCAAGCCTTTAGAACCAGGAACAGCATCTGGAATCCTGGTCAGCACAGCAGTGAGTGTGCCTTGCCGTGTTCTTGCTCTGCTGTGAGACATTCAATACGTGGAGTGGCACGTATGTGTATTTTTTGTTTTGCCCCTCTTACAGTTTAGTTTGTAATCCACTGTCTAGATATGCTGCTTTTTAGATTTACCACTTCTGCAGTATACAACTATTACCATAACCCATGTTTAGATTGGATCTTGGAATTTTCCTAGAATAACGTATCTTTTGATGGGGATGAAGAAGACAAGGAAACGGAAATACTTTTTTGGTTTTGGGTTAAGGTGGTTTAAATTTCAGTTTACACTGAGGATGCAAAAGGTCTGGGCTAATTCTGACTCCCTCCAGGGTTTATGGAGGGAGTTAGAATTACATCCCCTGCTGGGATGTAGCCCCCTTGTACTCCTTCTCCAGTAGGCCTGTGTTGTTTCCACAGTGAAGCTGAGTCTTAAGAGGGACACACAAAAATTCTGCTTTGTAGCTATTAGCAGGATAAGTATGCAGTGCTGCAACCAAAATCTGTCCTTTAATTTTTTTGTTCAATTTGAATTGCTTTAATGAAGTAAAGGATATTTATGAATGATAATTAATGACTGCATGAAGCATGATCCATTTCAAACAGAGTACAAAGGAAGAAATGGAATTTTAGATAAAAGTTTGACCTTCGTGTCTGACAGAGAGAAAAACTTCCAACTTAAGTTGGACTTTATACTGTTTGAGGCAGGATCATCTTTTGTCTTTGTTATATAGCACCACAAATTACCAGTCTAATTAATTAGTTTCCTAGGCACACTAAAATGTTAAAAAATAAACTTAACTGATAAAACCAGCAGAATCAAGGAATGTATAATTCATGGACTTTGTTCTTCAGAATTTACGTCAACATAACAAAATTTATAAATAATAGGCACAATCCCAAATTTGTAAATAATAGGCACACAAGCTGTTTTTTCTAGGCTGCTGGGTCAGGAAGCAGTGTTTCTGGGTGCTCAGTGGGGTGGGTCTCTCTGGGGAAGACCATGAGGGTGGTGCTGCTCTGATGAACATACCTATTCTGATTTCATTTCACCACACATGCACCTACATTTGAATCTGTTTTTATAACGCTAGTTATGACTCCCTCATGCACTCATCTAAGGGGCCTTACAGCCTTGAAAACATTTTAAAAAGTCTCTGTTTTCCTCCTTATCCCTTCACATTTTTAGAGTACTACCTTGCTTTTAATAATATCAGTTAATGTACCCTCACTCCTAGGAGGTAAAACATACAGCAATCTTTCTATGGAAATCTTTATGACTTAAATTGTATTTAATGTTTGGTAATGTGACTGTATTTCTCTTTTTCAGAAAAAAAAATTCAAACTAGCTGTTTTAAGAGTTCATAACAAATAGTACTTCCTTTTCAAATCTAGAGTTTTGGTTTAGAGTCACTCTGTAGCAAATTAGAGACTGATGGGACACATTAGAGACATTAGCTATGTTTCAGATCAGCTCTGTCTAGTAAAATGGGCATTGGTCCCATTTGTAATTAACAAGGACATAATTTGGAAAGAATAAATTAATTGCTCACAGCTATTAGGTAAGTAACTATCTAAAGGGCTGTGGCTGTGTTCAGCTCATTTCTTCATTGTTTTAGCTATATTCAACTGTTTAAATACTCTGTCTAATCTTCCTAATACATCAATCTGTCATTTACTCCTTTTCCAATATTCCAGGCATTTTCATTTTCCATTTTATCCTCTGTAACAATTATTTTTTGGTTTTTTTCAGTTCTTCTGACTTTACTAAACAAAATTTTTGTTGTGTTGACTGTTTTTCATTATAATCCCAGTATCTGTATATTTTTAGGGCCCTAAAGGCTCCAATTTCCCATAATTGCAGCTAAATTCTTCATAAAATGAACAAATGCCATTTTAAATTGTTCAGATTTTATTTTTTGCAAGTTCTACTTGCAAGAATGTCCCAGTACGTTACTCCCCTGATGGTTGGCGTCATTCTTTTCCTGTTTAAATGTATTTGTTGTTATCTTGTGTGTGTTTGTTGTGCAGAGTGTTAAAGGTATTCCTAAGGCATAGTAATCTAGGTCCTGGAGGCTTCTTACAAGATACACAATATAGATGACCATGCTCTAGGGAGAGGAAGATTTCATTAATGAAAAAGACTCACAGGTGGCAGATGAGATCAGTGGGAATGGTCACGTTCTTTCTCCCCTTCAGCTTAATCGTAGCTCAGCTTATAATGTTCTTCTGTCCCAACCAAGTAAACCTGTTGAAAGTTTAGGGGTTTGAGGTGGCACCTATGGAAACCTGATGCTCACTGCATGAGTTTGCATGTCTTGGAGCTTTATTTTAAGTGTGTGATGATAATACTGGTTCTCTGGCTGCTGTGTTTTTCGAAAACCACATTTCCTACAGAGGGCTTTCTATTAGTAAGAACTAGCTTAAACATTTTGCACTGCTGTTTTACATTTATGACATTCAGGGTGGCTCAGGACCAAAAAAATTTGATCTAACATGCTGTGAATGTGTGCTGAAAATCCCACATTGGATTTGTGTCACAATCATCAACAAAATTTAAGGACTGTAGGTAGATGCATTTTCAAATAATAATGAAAACAAATCTTTGTGAATAAAACTAACTCCATATTTGAAAAACAAGTTCCTGTTTTTGCACCAGAATTATTCTACTCATTTCAGAGCAATTGCTCTGGTTTACATAATGTAATACTAAGATCAAACTTTTAATGCAGGTCCTAATTCTGTCTCAGGAAATACTGCTGACTGAAAGTCACATAACTTTTGTTTTGGTGTTTCCAAGGAAACATAGCTTGCTTCAACTGCCATGTGTGGAAGATATGTATTTTTTCTCATTGTCTAGTTCTCTGGATTGCTTTAAAATTCCCTTCTGTGATTACTGCATATTTCACTCTGCATCTGCAGTGTCTTTGCATTGAATTGAACCAGGCTTCTATTCTAATCTTGATTTACTCAGGCGCCACACAGATTCAGCTGTCTTCCAGCCACAGTACATTGTAGCTGATTTTACATTTCGGATTTTTGTTACTGGTTGGTTGGTTTTTTTTCCCCCCATCACTAAATGCTTCCATCACTCAAGCTCTTTTGCTCCTACACACTTCTGCAAAACAGTTCCTATGGTGACATGGCTAAACACCTCTCTGTGTGCCTTATATTGCCCTTTGTCATCCTTGCCTTCAGAAGAAAAGGTGGCATTGTGACATCCCATCCACACTGCTTTTATAATAAAGCTAAATTAATTTTTTTGTTATTTTTTTTTCTACAGAGCATTTTCAGTAACATATTTATTCATAGATGTTCTTAATTAAATAGCGATATGCATGAACTTTCAGTTCTTGTTCACTCTCTTTGTGGCTTTGCCCATATTTCTTCACCTCTGTAGAACTCGCTTTCGTAATTGCTCTCTGCCTGCAGCGCCTGACATCTCTAATGCAAAGGGCACTCTCCAGAAGATGGCCATGCCCTTGACTCTTAAAGTGCTTCAAAGGCTCTATTACAATTTGAGTAAATTGTTTTGTGTCTGTGAGTGTTGCACCCATGCATATTTCTGTTACTTTAGAAGCACTGGTGTTATTTATAGGGCGTGCACTATGCCAACCTAACAGTTCACCTGCACACTCTTTGGAAAATGTAAAGTAGCTTGGACAGCTTTTGCTGATACCTTAGAATTATTGTGAAATAAAGCATGCCCTGCAGCACAGGTTATAGTGGATTACAGCTGCTTTCTTCATGGTTTCTTCATGGTGTATTTTTACTGTAGCCATTCCTATACCTGACTTGGTTCCAAATCTGATGTTTTTGTGACTTTGTATACATTTTATGAATATTCCTCCAGCAACATGCCAGTTTTGTACATGCCAGTTTTGTCTACCTATAGCTTGTTAAATACAAATATGCTATAGCCCTGGGAATTATACAGGGTACTTTGGTTTCTTGCATGGAAAAGTTCACCTTTGCTGTATTTACCCCAGTTTGAGATTTCTAATTTTCTTTTAATTTGTTATTTGGTATATCTGGAAAGATCTTCTTTATTTATGAAATCAATGGAAGTCTGATATTTTTTATTATTTCCATGATTCAGAAGTGAGTATAGGGAATTTTTTCTCCAGAAATACTGGAGAGTTTTCAAAATTCTGAAAGGTTGTCATTGATTTGGTATTTTCAACAGGATCTTTGCTGTAAACAAAGTCTATTAATGTAACTTCTTTGCAAATTGCAGTTAAAAGCTTGAAAGTCACATAGGTCCTTACTGCATTTTCAGTAATATGCTTAATAGTTCTCAGTTTTTAACTTTATACTGCTAGTAAGTCTTGTGGGTTTTCGCTTATAAAGGTTGTCAGTAAATTGCCCAAGTCTGAGTGGGATCTTTTGTGATACGGCAGAAACTGGAAAGCTAGAGCTCTGCATTGTTAACTACCAAAAATATGAATAGTATTTCTGTATTGTAAGAAAAGTAGCTCAGTAGCTTTGCTGTTGAGCAAATACAAGATAACTGTGCTCCCAAAAAGTGAACAATATGCCTGAAAATACATTCTTGAGAAAAGGTAGATTTTATCTGTGTATCTAGCTCTCTTTCTTACTCTCTCCATCTGTATCAATATATCTATCTTATATTTTATCTTATAAATATTCGGATAAAACATTCTGTTTGCATTTTACCTTTCCTTTTTTGTCGTTGATGTTCCAGAAAGGTGGGTAATTGCAGTACATGCTAAGCCATCTCTTCACACTCAGTTCCTGTGTTTTCACCCAGCAGTGCACGTAGTATCTGGAGTCTGAAATTGTCTGTCCAGACAATAGCAACACAGGCCACATAGCTGAGGAAATGTGCTACCAGCTGTCTGATAAACACGTTTTTAAAGGGTCTCTGCATCTGTTAATTTGGATGAATTGACAGAATGGCATAACCACATGCCTGATACAGATGGTAAATTTCAAATTCGTGCTCTTATGCACAAGGGTACTGGAAATCACCAATGTAAGGGCTGTTATTTCCTACTATATTAGGATTGATTTGCTTTAACCATGAGGACTTTTCTGTTTGTTTGGTGGGTTTTTTTTTAATGGCCCAAACCATTTTGGTGCGAATTCTCTAATGTCATGACAACCTGAGGGAGATACTGGAAATGGAAAATTTCAGCCTGACTGGTTCAAATATGACAAATTTATGAGCAATGGAAAATGAGATCTGTTAATTGGAAATGTTTGTCACCTTTAGTAGTAAAACAGGCTCGTAATATTGCTTATGATGCAGATAGACCAGCTTTTAGTCACTGTTTTTTAATTTTCTCAGCATGTGAAGGGTAATGCATTCGAAATGATTAGGTGGTTTTGGCTTATGACATCCAACAGTTCATTACAGGTGTAATTAATAAAATAGATGATAGCCTTTGCCATCTACTTAAGTTAGGTTTACAAGAAAAACACTTTCCCCACAGTGTTGGCAGCTTGAGTACCTGTGAACATTTATACCTAAATCTCTTCATTCAACCCCCCACCCTCTACCTCCCAAAAGAACCCCCAGCAGCAACAAAATATCACAGGTATGCATGTGTCATGTATCTGTAATGTATTCACTGAGATGCCTTAATCCTCTGAAGATACTCAGTGAGCCCCACACCTGAGCCAGCGGTGGCTTTGTCAGTGCTTCTGAGCTTTGTGTCTGTCTGGAATAGGAAACATGCGTTAGAAGATGATACTGAAGAAAAAAGAAGGCGAATAAACAGAGGCCAAAGGTGATGATTCCATCTCTATTGCTCTTTTCCTGTGGGATTGTGGATTTTAGGAAATAGCTAAGACCCAGAGGCAATTAAGTATGTTGTCTGATGCTGAGTAATGTCATGGGGTGCCTGGTTTGGGGTGGGTCCTTTGGGCCCCTTTGAATTATCACACAGCTATCACACAAGTCTCTGTAGTCACGAGATTTAGATTCCTGGCACTCCTGAACCACTCTGAGGTTCCTGGGATTCCTCCCCTTCCAATGAGGTTAACGCCAAAATTGCCTTAAATCTCTTCTACCAGGAAGATGCCTGAAGATGTCTGAGTTACTGAGACATAAAGATTACCAGGCATTTGTATTTTCAGCTTGCATTACCATTTTTCAGAATATAATGGTCTGAAGAACAGCAAGATGTGTATTTCTGAATCATTTGTCTGTACCATATGACTGGCTGATTTAATCCAGGATGTTGTCTCTCTCAGTGACTGGCAGAATATAACTGGAGGCAGTTAAATGGAGGAATGCACACTAACTTACCTGGTGGGGATTTTTTTCTGACTTTCTGTCTAGTGTAAGGTGTGAAGGCAGTCTTTTATGGATTAACTTGAGATGTTTTATTATCCATATAAAGGACTAAATGTTTTCTAGTGATTACAAAATCCTTTGCTTGGGTGAATCTTTCCAATAGTTGAACAACGTTATTTTTTAGTGTTAATTAAAAAGAATATTCCCTATCCTGCTTTTAACCGTCTTTCTTCTTTCATTGAATGTTGCCTTTCTCATTCATTATGACAGGATCATTAAACTTAAAAGCTCAGTACCTTTAATGTCTATATTAGAGATCCCCTCCAGCCTTTCTGGCTGCTGCCTTTATAGTTGTTAACTCTTACGTTTTGCCGTCCCAGTATTGCTGTGGGGTTTATTTGGGGTTTTTTTAGATAATTGAGGAAAAAACCAAATGCAATGCCTTTAAATATCATCATCTAAACGTACCTTGTCTGAAAAACTGGTAACTCTGTGTTCTCCATCCCTTTCCTTACACTGCTTCTGAAATGACAGAATACCATCCTATCCAACAGATGTATTTCCTTTCTATCATCATATGAAAAACTTTGCCACAAGCTTTCTAAAAGTGTTTTACATGCTCTCACCTTTTGCTGAGTGTTCCTTTTAATAGGATTCCATTCTTCAGAATGAAATACTTTGGAAAAAATGTCCTATTTGCATTCTTGTGTATGTATCAAGGTGTGAAATAGTTCTATTTCAGTAATTTCAGAATGAACGAACTGGTTAGGACTAAGCAAATGTTCTACTCGCCTACAGTTCACATGGTCAAACATGGAGCTTTTTAGCTGACTGAGCTGCTGGGAAAACAGGAAGAAAACAATGCAATGTCTTCTTGAACTCAGCTGAACATTGGTGTCTTAAGAGCTCACAGACCCCCTTACTCAGTACCTTTCTAGGCTGGTGGCTGTGACTGTGATTGGGTGATGACACCCATTTTCTTCCAGTACCAGCTCTTCTGACATCTTTCTCAGACTATTCCTCTTTAATGAGAGCTTCTTAACATCCTATGTATAAAGAAAATTAGGATAAAGGCATCATCTTACCTCCGTGAAAATGTCCTTAGTCTCCTTAGTGGAGAGTTTTATATGTTCTACACCATGTGTTGGTGTGGTAGATCCGTAAATTCATTGCTCCTTCCACAAATAGAACTGTGAGAGGATAAAGAAACTCACCTGAGTGATTTGGAAAGCTGCCTACCATCTGTACCTGCCTTGCTGTTGGTATGAGGGTTGCAAGAAGCCTTCTCATGTCTGAGCTTGCCTGGGTCTCCTGTAGGGCTGCAGCAGGTGGAATTGTGCAGCATGTGCTCAAAAAAACCCACTCCTTCAAAAATGACAATTCGTACATTTAGGAAAATTAGCTGTATGATGGGATTGTCTCCCACAAGGAACTTGGGCAAAACCAAGTGGGAGATCTGTAATGACCTCTGAAGCAAACTAATGAAAAGCATAGAAAAGTGTACACAAAATGCCATGAGCATTTTGTATTCACTCTGCTTTAGTGAAGTGCATGGTGACAGTGTCTTGGTTTAAGTCTGAGACTTCACAACCATGCAAAAAAAAAAGTGAAACTGATGATAGACTATAACTTCTGTTCTGTAAATAACTTTTTTAAAACTTAGATTAGGATTACTGAAAAATATACCTGTATTTGGGCTGGAAAAATACTCTGCTGTTTCTCAACTTAATTCCTTGCTAAAGGGCTGACAAATACTGAATACCAGTTTTATAATGGATTTAATTGAAATTCAGGAATTGAAGAGCTAGCTGTCTTTGAAGACATAATACCAACTCAGTTTTTTATTTGCAACCACATAACATGGTGTGAAAAATTGATACTTGAGGTAAGACCAAACCTTAAGTGCAGTGGTAATGCAACAGCATTTTCAGTAGCTGTTTAGAATAAAGACCAAACTGATACTTAGTATGACTCCAGAACACTTTGGATGGTTTTGAAAATCCTGTGTGTAGTGTTACATTGTAAAACAAATAGAAATCCATGACCACAGGATTGTAATGTTTTCTGAAGCAGTTCGGTATTTGTGATAGATAAGCAGCACCTGCTAGTGGCAACTGGCAGTCTGGTTATTTGAGAAACAGAAATGACTCAGGGCCTGATCCACTACTGTGGCAGATCTTGGCTTCATGGACATTTAAACGTGGGTAAAGTGACATTTAGCCTGTCAGGAGTGTGCTGCATTCATTTACAATTTGCAAGATGACTGCTTCTAGGTTTCTAGGCAAGGAAGAGTTGGGGCCATGACAATTTCATAGCTGGTTTCCAAGATTAGCTTTAGATACATATGCTAGCAAGCTGGCATAAATTTGAACTGGCATAATGCAGGAGGCCTAAACTGCATGTCAGAAAGGGCATGTTAGACAGATTAGCCTACAATAAATTAGCTTCCAAAATTATTCAAAAATTTTACTTTATAGAAACACTGGATTAGAATTAGACAGTCATGAGAGCTGACTGTATCTACACTAGCAAGCATTGTTGAGTGCTGGGAACAGACCTGGAGGGCAAAACAGCAACTGTTGAGTACTCAGCGCTGACATCACTTGTATTTCTGTGGGTTTGACTGTGGATGGGCTCTCATCTGGTCCTGTGGGCTGGCTGCCCTTTGGAATGTGGAGTTCAGAAGGGAAACTCCTGGAGACCAGTCTGCTCTCTAAGCCTGCTCTGCCAGGCTTTGCTTCTGAAGTGAGATCTTGATCCAAATTCAAACACTATAATAGATAAGTAGCATCTGAATCTACGGTTTTACTGAAAAAATTGAATGTTTCAATCATAATTATTGTGCTATGACCTACATAAACTATTCAGTCTTTTCTGTGCAGCCTCCAAGGTGAATTTGAAAGTTGCAACTAGTTAGTTGAGTGAACCCTGATATTAAAAAAAACCCTTTGAGTAGATAGTTCTGAATCCTGAAGACAACTTGTTGGAGTATCTGCAAATAGGAAAAATCTTAAGCTTCAGATTTGTCACTGTTCTACTAGTATTCTAGACAGTCTATCCGTCTGTCTGCTAAACAGACAGGCTTTTCAGCTATCTTCTTGAGGCATACACACCTCCCCAGGCAGTGCACAGGAAAACAGATACCCAGGGCTCAATTCAGTTTTCTACTCTGAATTAATTTGGTGTGACTGAGATGCTCTACAGCAAGTGAGAGGGTCGTAGGGCTGGTGGAAGTGTGGGGAGACCTGTGCTCCTTTGGAGCAGCAGTAGGAAGCCAAGAGCAATACCACAGAACACATCAAATGCTATTAATGCAAATGTGTCAGCCAGTAAATTTAATACCCACGTTTTATGCTTTGTTGCACCATGCTTATTAGGTGTAGAAATTGTTATTTGTGTATAACCCCCAAATTCATACAATTAGCAATGCTGAAAGCAGTGATGCTCCACTGCGAAATGATGAGACACATGATTGTATCATGAAATAACACCTCGTGATGATGACGGTTCACCATGCATTTAAATGAGTAGTTAGCAGGGAATTGTCATAGTCATGACTATAGAACTGTCCTTTTGCATTCACTACTACTGGACATTAGCTGTTTTTTATTTGTGTTGTTTTGGGGTTTTTTGTGGTTTGGGTTTATTTTTAAGGAAAATTCTTCTCCGTTGGTTTGTTTCAGATTTACTAAGTTGTAAGTTTATGTTCTGCGCAGCAGCACAGTGCTAGTGCAAGATTCTTAATCTCATCTACATCTTTTGTTGCCTTTTTTTTTCCTGGTTGTCAGCAGTTTAGTGTTTTAAGAAGGTATTTATTCCATTATAAAGCTGTATTTTGATATAGTAACATTACAAGTCCTTTAAAATCAGACTATGTATGTTCGCTTTCTAAGACATTTGTTTCATAATTCAACCAGTTGGACTTCATGGTCATGGAGATTTATTCCAAACTTAATGATTCTATGATGCTATGATAAGATATTGAGCTTTTTAAAAAAAATTTAAAACATGCTGGATCTTTAAATGGGTTTTGTAGGAGTAGAACATCCATTCATTAGCTTCAGTTGGCTTTCCCTCAGTCTAGTATTGATTTTAGTCAAGTACCTCTACCCATCAGTAAACCAGTTAGATTTAAAGATTTGATTGCATTCTTGAAGGTTGGAGTATGCTTGAAATGGTTCTCTAAAAAGAGATTAATTGCCACAAATATACCAAATTTCAAGGACTGGACCACAAATAATGCTATTTCTTCTCAAAAGATGTATTTGGTACAGAAGGGAGGTGTATTGACTCTTTCCTCAACTGGACAGATCAGAACACGTTTAAATTATTTCCTGCAGAAAAGATAATACAATTTTTATTATGAGTAGCAAATGATAAGCTTAAATTCGTAGTCAATCTTAGTTATTAATGACAGAATCAAATGCTGCTGCATGTTTGGAAACTGTCCGCCTGGCATGTTCCATTTTCTGTGAAGAGAAACTGGAATGAGACACTTATTTGCAGCATACTTCACTTTCAGAGCAAATCCTAATGATGGTGACATTTAAAAAAATGTATTTTTGCAATAATGCCATTACAAAGCCATTTAGGCTTGATATGAGTAGCAGAGGTTATTGTTTTCTGTAGAAATATCAGATTTCTTCTGAAGGAGAAAACTGGAATACATTTGTTAAATGTACCATAAAAGCACAGTTATCCAAGGTTTTTAATTTTCCTTTTTAACAGTCCAGTTTGATGAATTGTCCTGATTAGCTCTGAGGAAATTCATTTCAAAATTAGGTGGGTCTCAGAAGGAGAAAAATAGTGACACGCTTGGGAATTGTTCAGACTGAATCATATGAAGAATTAGATGCATCAGCTAGGAAGAGGCACATTTATTTAGTTTATGTTAAATACTTCACACCCAGGATCCTGATAACTGGTTCATTAGTGAATTCAGAAGCAGAGTATCATTGCCTAACTCATGCAATGGCCCAAATGTCCCTCTGTTGTCTCGTATTCCATGCCCAGGGAAGTTTTCCTCAGCTTTGCACGGGAGCAGTGCCAGCAAGTCTCTTATGGGAGTGGGCTGGCAGTGAATGCCAAGAGATAGCAAAGTGGTCTCTTCCAGCCCTGACCTGCTCTTGGCTGTTGGGGAGGACTAAAGTCACAGGCCTGATCTGGAAAGAGAGTCAAGCAGGAGCCTGGCTGCTGCAGATCCCGCTGGGGCACCTCAGGGCATGGGTACACGCCCCTACAGCTTGTTTAGGGTCAGCAGGGACATGCTCAGGGAACCCACATGTGCCAGACTGCTGTGTGAGGCCTTGCACTGTTTAGGACTTGTACAGAAAGGCTGCTGCAGTGCTGTTTAAGTTGTCTACATCCTTTATTTGGAGCTGGCTCTTGGTTCCTTCTGGCTAGCCAGCAGTAGTAATTGAGATAACAGAGATAATGATTTTGTGTAGCTTACTTCTGAAGCTGCACATTTTTAAGAAAGGAGAGAAAACGTATGTTGATGAAAAACAGCCTCCTGGTTCAGTTCTGTAAATCAGTAACAACAGAACAACTAAGAGAGTTTACAGTAAAATCAGACTGTACACTTCAATGTAGGTCCATGCACTCTGCTCTTCAAATGACAGGCTACTGGAAGACATTCTTCATGTTGTCATGCATTTTAGCTCCTTAATTTGGCTGTTCAGTTTGAACTTCAAGTGCCACAGTCTCTGGGTTTTCAAACCTCTTGAGTAATGTAATCGATGGCTTCAGCATTGTCCTGTGACAAAAAGGCATGCTAGAGGGTATGCCAAATTAACTTCATTTCTTTAATTTAAGAGGCACATGCTGCTGGATGACAACTAGTGTGAAATTGGACATGGCTGGCTAAGAGTAATGATATTAATTTCTTATTTTTGCTTTATTATATCTGCTAAGTACAAATTTACCTGCAGAATTCAGCCAAAAGGAAAAATACCAAAAAATATTAGTATCCAACAGAAAAGGTTTTTCTTCTTTTAGCAGTTCTTTTTCTTCAGAAGTCATTTCTTTAAAACACTTAGTTTAAATAAATACAACTAGTTCTTTTCTACGGTTCCAGAGATTGTATTTTATAATTATCCTTTGAACATTTATAATCTTTTAATAGCTGGGTTTTTTCCTCGACAACATGACAATTGCTAATTGCTAGATTTAAAAAAAGAGCAGTTTGATGAAGCTTGAACGCTGACTTGATCCTATTTCTATTGAAGTCAGGGAGACTTCTTCAGTAAGAAGAGAGTTGGAATTTGCTTCATGTTTCTTTTCTCCTGCCAAATCCTCTTTCACTCGTCCAAGACAGCAAAGAGTTCTGCTTTCAGTCACAGTGCTGTAAATCTGGTCTAACTGCATTGACTCAATGGGCTTATTTTTGTAGAGATCAGTATAAGTGAGAGAAGGATTTATCTTGGTTGGATTCATGCTTCTTGTTAGTCAGGCAATGTACTATATAATTGATGCTATCAATAAAAGTTTCCCAGTACTGATTTCTTTTTCAGTATGGAAACAGATGGAATATATCATAGGGTCTAACGGATATGAAATATACAGTATCTTGCAGTGAAAGTGAGTTTTTATTTGGCTGGGGCTTTTAATCTTTTGTCCTGATATTTAAAAACAGCAACAAAGTGACATGTATCACTATTCATTGCTCATTTTTTGTTGTTTGACTGTCCTAGAAGTTGCTGACAGAATTGTAACAGTTTGAAGGGTTGGATCCTAAAGGAGGAAGTGCACAAGGTGCTATTATTTATAGCATCCACAAGGTGCTATGGATAGAATATCAGAAGACACACAATTTGAATGTTAGTCAATTCACAGTTAATGAAAGAGACAACTATGAAGATAACAAAATCTGACAAAATTCACATGCTCATAGCTTCATTGCGAATGGGATTTTAGCTTGAAGAAGTTATAGTTAAGATAAAACATGTTCTCTAATATAGCTCTAAGAAAACAGAGAAGGAGGGGATGTTTTACAGGCAGATGAGAGAGCCTTAATACAAAATCTTAGAAGGAGCCTGATATTGTTTAACTTTGTGGAAAAACAGTTTTGAGTGGTTGCTTTGATAATCTGGGAGCTCTCAGGCAATCTCAGTTAATACATTTTAAAGCCAAGACTTCTTTGGCATGGATTTTTATATGGCCTTTGACATATTTATTTTTGCTGCAGTTTTTCCAAACCAGCAGGGACCATGCTTAGACTGTGCTTAGAAATCTGGAATATGTTCAAACAACAAAAGAGGGAAAAAGATGATTTTGTTCTTATAAATACTGATATAGAGAATAGCTAAAGGGGTCATTGACTGATGTGCCTGCCACGTCCTTTATGTTTTGGCAGATTTATATATATATATGTATATTTAACTTAACTATCTGTTTTCCACCTCTGTATGTGTTACAAGAATTCATGTAACATAAATTAGTATGTATGTCCTGTGTGATATGGTGTTTGTGAGGCAAGAGCCATTACACCATGTCATTTAGAGATTATAACACATTCAGGAAGTTTAAATTACTCATCTTTGCAAAAGGAATACAAAATTAAATTCTGATTCGAGTATGCCATTTCAAACCACCTTGGTTCTCATTAGGGTTCTGATAATCTAATGTTAGATTCATTACCATCTAAAATTATTGCAATCTGCTGCCTTTTGTTTTGATTCAATGTCCATAATTGTTCCACGTGATGTCAGTAATTACTGAGGCTGCTTTAGGAAGATGCGCAAAGACATGGCAAGAAAAGCTGATCAAGCCAAGTTTAGATTTGTTATGTGGTTGTACATGTGCGTCACAAACTACATTTTAGTTAGTGTATCTGTTTACACTTATGTTGCATAGGTTCCAGAAAAGGAGGTACTATGCTGCAAGATAAGGCAAACAAATTAAATATAGTCTTGAATCATTCAAGATTGAAAGGAATGACTCTTAGCTGTATGAGGATGAAACTCCTGTTGTATTGAATAATTTTTTACTTTGATTTCTTTTAAAGACAATATATCCTCTTTCCTTTGTAGAACCTACTCCTCTTCCATGCAAAACAGAATAAAACAAACACTCATACCTGCCGAAAATGAATGTTACTGACCCCAAATTACATTGCAGTTTATAGAATTTACAACACAAAAAATATTTATTTTCATTACACTTACTATAGTTATCTGTTCTGCTAAGTTTTTTTTGTTTTTTGTAAATCAGTAAGGGTGTCTTTGCACCCATTATGAGTGGGTGGAGGAAGAGGAAGGATGAAGCAAACTTCACTTCTACTGTTTGCTTTCATATGCCTTATTATGAATATTTAAGTAGTTAAATGAGATACTACAAGGAATATAAGCATGAAATAGACATCTGAAAGTAGTTTTCTGTAATGATGTCACACTATATGACAAACTGATCCATCATCAAAAAGTTACAGCTTTGAGGCAGCCTGAGTCCACTAAAGGGACACAACACTGTAGATAATGTTCTGTTTCAGCTGTGTTTGGCAATGTTTAAAAAAGAAAAAGTGGATATGAAAACTAAGACATGCAGGTGTGATGGTGGGTGCTGAATGTGAAGTATTTGAAAGATATTTTTCATCCCATAATTTTATTTCTCTTAAAAATTCCAATCTCGGTTGGCAGGAGCATGTGCTTTTGAGAATTTTGATAATTTCCTCACTTTGTTCATTTGCTTGTGTGTGGTTTGGGTTAGGTTTTTTTTTTTTCTTTTCCCAGTACACATACCCACCTTTCTTTTAGAACCTTGTATTCTTGTAGAGATAGATGAGACTTATTTTGAGTAAATCAAAACAAAATCACTGGCCAGACATACAATAGATTCAACAAACCTTGTGTGTTTTATTTTCTGATCCATCCAATTAAAGGACTTTTTATATTTTGTGTTTGGAATTAGAAAGAAGTAGCAGAAACCTGTGACACGTCAGAGTTCTCAAATATATGTATATTTATTGGACTGCTTAACATAAGAATGACTAAGGAAAATCAAATTGAAACCTATGAAAAAAAGCTGTTCATTTTGGCTTTTGCATGAAGAAATGAAAAAGCATCAAGTTTGATGCCAGTAAACTGTCAGTTTGTGGAAGCAGCTGTAAATCAAGTACTGCTTTATTATATTGCTGCACATTTGGAATAAGTTGGATTACTGCAGTGGGAATTATTTTACATTTATACTACTGAAAATGAGAACATGATGTTTCCTGAAATCACTAGCCAAAGTTTATGACAAAAGCCAGGATTTACTAAGGAGAAGAAATAAGAGAGAAA
Source organism: Cyanoderma ruficeps (assembly GCA_008694505.1). Classification (NCBI taxonomy): domain Eukaryota; kingdom Metazoa; phylum Chordata; class Aves; order Passeriformes; family Timaliidae; genus Cyanoderma; species Cyanoderma ruficeps. The sequence continues at coordinate 9,390,903 of VZDJ01000158.1, forward strand.
AAAAATCAATGTTACAATCAAATGTTAAGAGATTACAGTAAATAGCCTTTTACTCTTACTTAGTCTTATTTTGTTAGGTTTAAGTGCTACCATTTATTTCAGATGACATGGAAGAAGGAAAACCAGATTCAATGTATGCTAGAGACAAGTATGATGTCTGAACTGTGTTAGAAAAGCAAGGTCCCTTTCCAGATTAAAGGTGTTTTTGGAAGATGATACAAATGGCAGATTGTTGTTGATTACCAGTAAGTATGATGAGAGAGATCCTTGGAAATTGGCCTCAGATCACCTGGAAAAATTCAGTAACCAAACAGGTGAAACCAGATTCTCTGGAATCATTAAAACCTTTCACTCCCACTGTAGACTAATGACCGTCATCCCATCAAAGAGTTCTCCATCTGTTTTTATAAGAAAGAGAAAGGAATTAGTGGCTAAGTAAAAAGCAGATTACAGAACACCAGAAATTAGCTGCATTGAAACAAAGCCTAGAGCTTCTCACACAAAGCTGCTTAAATGGGAGGGAAGTTCTGCTTTTGCTGACTGAGCTCCCAGGGAGAGTTTGTCATTAGCATCCCATGTGGGGGTATTGAGCTTTCTAGCTATGTCAGTTTGAAATCCTGATCTCTTCCTCCTCACCTCAAGCGGCAGCTGCTTACACTTCTTTAGGATAGCTCTCAGGGAATAAAAGCCCCACAACACAACAGCAAAACCAAACAAACCCCCCAAACCACTTGCAAAACCTCCATATAGGCAAACATGTCTCCTGAGCACAAAGTACATCAGCAGCCCTGGTGATTCAGTCGGGACTGTCTGGTGTTGGCCAACAGCAGGCAGAGAGCAGGAGAATAGAAGGACCATAGATCTGACTAACACAGCAAATCTAGTGCTGTAATTGTAGTGTTATCACAGTGCCAGTCAAAAGTACATTATTAACCTCCTTTTGAAAAGAATGCATTCTAGTCCAAGGTTGATGTATGAATAAGCACAGGTAAATCATTACTTCTGTGTAATCAGTAAATGTGTGAAGCTGATACTGTTTGCCAAATACAGGCTGTTCGTGGAATTGGTTGTTTAATGAGAGTAATAGCACAGCAGCATCAGCGTGAGAAAACACAGCATGTAGTGTTTGCTAGTCTAACTAAGAAGAATATGGTCTGATATTACCTGGGGAGGTGTACAGAAATCAAAGACAAAGAGGGGGAAATCACTTTGGCATTATATAGCCTAAGCAAAGGAATCAATCTCTGTTAGCAGAATGCCAGCTAGGTTTGATAAAGAATATTCAGTGGAAAGGTATGCCCAGAATTCATCTGAAATGTATTGTTAGACATCTGCTGGGTTGCATTAGGACAGACATTTTTCTATTCTTATTGTCCTAAATATCACTAAGTGAAATGTAATTAAAATACTTATAACCTGACTCTAACTTCAGTCTGATAGTATTGATATATGTGAAAATACAAATTTCTTAATCTGTTTATAGTAAGAGATATTCCTTCAAGTTGTGCAACCTTACCACCTTTTTTGATTCAAAGTGCCTGTTTCAATAAAACCATAATTTTTATATTTTATCACTTTATTTACTCATTGTAGGATTGAAGAGTTTCGAATTTGACTCCACATATATATATATATTTATCCTTTGGCTTAAGTAATGTATACCTGTGAAATATGTTTCTTTCCTTGAATTACCATTTCCTGACACAAAGATATTTTGTTAGGGTATTTTTGACCAGCTACTGTCAGTGTCTTCTGCAGCTATTGAGAATGCATCTCCCAGTTTTACCTTAGGGGAAAGAGTATTTTTGAGGGTGACTGAAGAGCTTGCTGAAGTCAGCATTATTGGAACTGTGTGGCTGCAACAGCCATGAATATGAAACTGCCATCAACTATGAAAAGCAGTAATGTTTAAAATACATTTCTCATATATATTGCCAGTTTGAAGTCTCACTCCAGAAGAAACAATTCACAGTTTTTTTCACTGGTTAATTTCACTGTTAGGGTTATTTCTGGAAGATTTATTCTGGTACAAACTAAAATATTTGGAGCAATCTTGCTTCTCGAGATTTTTTTCATTTCTTGTGTGATCTGATTTTAATACATAATCAGAAATTTTAAGTTCTATAATGAGAATGTCCTGATATAACAAAATAAATGTTAAGGGACTGTGAAACAGCAATGTTGTTGTAATTTCTTCTTGTGTGAATCCAAGACAGTTTTCCTGATGTTGATTTACACAGATGAAACTCTGAGGTTTGATTGAGCTTTGCAGAATTTAGGCATCTGGTGATTTGAAGTGAGCAAGATAGCATATGGAAGCTGATCTCTGGAAAGCTTTTACAGAATGAGCTTTGATTTCATTTTTCTCCTGACTTCAATCGTTAACTGCTTTTGTGAAATAGGAGCATTAAGATGTTGTGAGCCTTTGCAGCCAGCAGAGAATGTATTTTACATATAGGGTCATCCATGTTCAAATAGTACACAATTTCAAAGCATAGGAAAAAGCTGCAGTGGAGATCTCTACATAGTTAAGTTGGCTGTTTATCCATTTATTTCACTGTGTCAGGATTTTTACTCTGGGGGTTTAAAAGCCATTGAAATGCCTTGGTCATCTGTGATCATTTAACATACTTCAGTTGGGTTATTGTGTATGAAATACAATGGTGTTTTCAATTGACTGAGAGGCTATCAACCAAAACAGAAAGGAAAAGAAAGAAGTTTCGTTCTTCCATCTTTTCACAAGTCACTAATACATCATAATGACTTTTGATAAACAATATCTTACTTTCTTGCCTGTTGAGCAAAAGTTATTATTTCCTTTCACAAACATGTGCGGGAAGAAATTGGGGAAAATGGGTAGTTACACTGTTCAGCTATGACTGACAAATCACAAATGTCATCAGAGAGTTGTTTGTGCCAGACTTTCCATTTATTTCCACTGATGCAATATATACTTGTATGTATTGGTAGATTGTTGTGAGCTCCCTTTCAGGCTTCCTGAGCTCTGGCTAACTGTGAGGTGGGAGCTCTACAACGAGCGTGGGGAACTGCAGGGACACAGACAGTGTCTGCTGCAGAACCTCTGGGGCGTGCAGCCCCAAGCCAGGCAAAGGAGGTGACAACAAGGATCTGGGTGAAGGAGTAGAGAGAGACTCTCAATATGAGGTTCCAATAGGAGGTTTATTCCGGTTGAAGGAGTCAGGGAGAGAGAGCACTGGGCACAGAGGTACATTGGTTTTTAAACGGGGTGGTACGAGGGGTGGTACAATCAATAGCCTATGGTAACACAGTCCGGGGAGGGGGTTTGCAAGGGGTGGTACAAAGGGGAGGGTACAAAGTTGATGAACCAACTGGGTACCGAGGAACACAGACTTCTCTGGAATAAGGGGAGGGGACAAGCCTTGACTGATGGGCAAGGGGTTAGGACAACTGGGGGTTGACATAGAGGGATCTAGAAGAATGGGCAGGGTTAAGTTAACTGACAGGTAAAGGAGATGGAGCGTCTGCAGGGTCAGACCAATTCCATGGGGATTCGGGGGGAAGTTGGGAACACACCACAACAGTAGATATGACCTAGAATGTTTTGTGCGCTGCAATAAAAGGTGAACTTATTTTGATCATTTGAGAAAGGAAGGATTTTCCACTTAATTTGTGACCCTGTGTCCTAGAGTGTGCTGCATTCAAAAACAGCCTTTCCATTAATCCCGAATGACTTCAGAGTAGGCCGTTTCATTGCTATAGCTCAAGAGCATCCCTTCTGGGGATTTTGAAAGCAATTGGAAAATTTGCTTAAACAAAAGATCTCATGTTATCTTGTATGAGAAAATTCGTGTCTTAACACAGAAATAGGCAATCATCAGCCTGCTTTTCTGTGTCATTTATTCTTACCTGAAGCTGGGCAATCATCATTATCATTTACTCTCATTTTCTCGACAGATATAAGAATAGTTTCTTATTTTTAAGAAATCAACTGATCTGTGAATAATGCTGTTGATTTAAATCAAAAGACTGTTGCAGTGTGATTAAGGACTGCTAAATGTTAGTCTTCTTAAATAATAATAATTATTATTATGGAATATGGTGCAAGAATATAGTATTTGAGGGAATTAGTTTAACTTATTTTAACTGTATAAATAAATCATATGATCACACTTCAGAAGTCTGATATTTTATATTCTCAGTACATCAACCAATGTTTTATTTCATGGAATCATCAGCCTGATAATGCAATAACATTTAATAGTCCTTTAATTGTTCCCTGTAGTCTTAATACTTTATTAAAATATTGTGAAAAACAATGCAATTACAAAAATTAAGCATTCCGGAGGACACCATGTCTAGCCAAATATTGCAAGTTATATCTGAAAACTAGGGAAAGATTCCTTGATTTTGTGTTTGTGCTAATTTCACTACTATGAAACATAAACTGCTAATGTTCAGAGAATAGAGGATTTTCAGTGTAAATGTGTAGGAAAAATCTACACATTATAGGATATTAAAGCACTCTAGCAATACCTGGTATCAGTGCAAAATAATTTTAACATAGCACACAGCTGGATGTGAGTAGGCCTCACACTGGTTCTTACTGCTTGTTGAATGTGAGTAGATCCTAACAGGCCATGTAAATCCAAATAAATGAAAATGCAGAACAGCTACTGAGAACACATGTATTACAGATGCTCAGAAAACTTAGGCCAAAGTTTTAGCCAAAAAGGCTGCAGATTTACAGGTAAAACCTGAAGAAAATTAAAGTAGACTGATTTCCACAAAGAGAATGTTTTCTTTTTGACTCTTCTCATGGGACCATTTTTCATGGGAGACTTCAGGCAGGGTTCCCCTCCTCAGCTGCACAGGGGTGAAAGTTCTGGATCAAGATAAGGATGGGGAAAGATCACTCACCAATTACTGCCATGGCCAAAACAGACTTGATTTGGGGAAATCCGTTTAATTTATTACTAATCAAATCAGAGTAGGGTAATGATAGGTATAACCAAATCTTAAAACCTTCCCTGCTGCTTCTTCCTGGGCTTAACCACTCTTGAATTCCTTGCCTCTTCCCGTCCTTCTCACTCTTCCAAAGGGAGTAAATATCTGGAGTGTGACATTTCTAGGTCTTAAAATTGACTTTTGGAATACAGATTTTAGGCTTAAAGGCTTTAATACTCAGAAGAATTGTAGAAGTCAAAATGCTGAAAATGGGGAGGCTCATCAAATGCTCGGCTCTTTAGGGAATTCACATCTCCAAATTAGCTGCAGGTCAGTATTTTCATTGGTTATGAATTGGTCAGAGTTGGTTCTGTGGATGTGTGTACATACAGCTTTTCATTAGCTCCACTCAGGCTGTCCTGGGTAAGCTGGCTGTGTTCCAAAAGCAGGGTGGCTGTGTTAGCATCATGCTGTGCCTGAGCGAATGTTTTCTGCTCCTCGGCAGGGTGCTTCAGCTGAGGCAGAGCACTGCTAGGGCAGTCCTGTGATTTCTGGGCCTGACTGGCTTGCGATCTGCCTACCCACAGACAGTTCTGGGAAACTGTGCAAGGCTCTCCTGACAGGAGATCCAAGGACAGGAATCTGCACGCTGAATGGGGAGCTTCACGAGACAGCATTTCTCAGTATTTTTAGACTCATCACTTCTGTTGTCCTTCTTCACTATGAAGCCTGGGTCTCCCTTTTCCATCCATACTCACACTTCCCCCATCCCACCACCCTCCCTCCAGGCTTTGGTGGCCTCCATCCAGCAGTGGCGAGAAGCTAAGACCCTGGGAACATCTTATTTCTTGTCAGCCTATGTCATTAAAACAACTTGCTTAACTGCTTTCTTCAATTTGTGCTAGAAAAGTTAAGGCAATAGAGACTGACCATGTTTTGGCTTTATAATATCACCTTCAACTTTTTTTATTTTCATTTTCTTTATTACCATATCAAGGGAAAATCAGTTAGGTGCAATGAAGAAAAATGGAAGCTAAACAGATACTTTAATGTGCACAAAAATGCGAATATTCACTTCATCTGTCTGTTCACTCTCACACTATGTTCTATTTACAGTTAAGTTAAAGGTATTTTAATGTCTTAATTTGCTTTTCATTTCTTGATGGGTTGTAAAATAAGTACTTTGTGGAAAATGACACCCTAAACCTGAGTCTACTAAATCAGGCCAATGCATTCTTCCCAAATTTGTTAATGCAGCGTGTAAGAGACTCCACATGAAGACTGTCTTTTACTGGTACCTCTCAAGTATGCTACTTAGAGCAGGTTATGGATGAAAGGTCTCCTAATGGTGTGGTGGATTATGTTTAACACACTAAAAGAACTTCAATCTTTCTAAGAAATATAGAGAAAATATAATTTTAAAGGCCTGGTGCAGTTCTCACAAAAATCAGCGTGATATATTTACAGTGACTTCAGTGAGAAGTAGAATGAGTCTTACTATATCTAACTTAAGAATGATTGGACTGGGAATAGAAGAAATTTCTTCTCCTCATGTTCTGAAAATTTATACTGCACCAAGAGACCAGAATTGATTAATCCCAATATCAAATTCTAATGATAGAATCTTTTATCAAAGCTTCAAAAATACTTGATATGTGGGGTAATGAAAATCAAAGCAAAGTAAAAATACCAACAGAGGACTCCAATTCTCATCAGTTTCCTTGGCATGGTGCTGGCAGGAATTTCAAGCAGATTTATATACTTCAGATGAATTAGGGAAGGAGTTGGATTCTCTACGTCCTAAAGGTGAAAAATTCTGCAAGCTAGCTAGTGCATGGGCTAAGAGATCTTTTAATCACAGGAATTTTAAGATACCTAGGTTGGTGGTGAAATGTCATATCTCCTAATGGTTGCTATGTATATCTGTTCTCACGGATCAAAGGGGAAAGCTGCTTCTGCTGCTCCTTGCCTACTATTTTCATGAATAAACATATGCACTTTTTTAACCATTTCACTGTTTTTTGCTAAAAAACAGTTTCCACAAAGAAACAAGTGAGCCTGAATCTGAGAAAGAAAAGTACTAAGCAAGAAATATCATGTAAGTAAGAGTACCTTCTGCTGGTAGGTCATCTCAGGCAGCTGGGACACATCATGTTCAAAGGAGAAGCTCTTGTTTAGGAGGTCAACTCTGCTAGTGGAAGGATTAGGTGAAGGACTGGTTCATGCACCTGCACAATCTTGGGCTGGAGACAGTAGGAACAAATCCAAAAAGTAACAACACTGTGGAAAACAGCAACATCTCCACTCCCTTCAGTGTACTGACACATTCCTCTATAATTTTGCTTGGTTGACATTGACAGAAATAAATAAAAAATATCTGTCTTTAACAAACTGACAGATAATATTTGTCAGTTATAAAGATTTTCACAGGCATGAGATAATTAGAGATTTGGTTATGTAAATATATATAGCATTTATTTTTTAACCAGATGTTTAACAAACATTAATTGGAAATGTAATTCCTTCATTTGTCTTTCACACAGAGAGAATGTTAAATATGGGAAATTTCTCTTATACTTTGATTGATCTGTTGTAATTAAACTGTGGTGGGATTGTAAGTTCAAAAATGCATTTTGCTTTGAAATGCAAAATTAATGCAAGTGTGTGGCTTGGAGCATGTTTATTGCTACCACCATTTTCACATTTGCTACCACCACTTTCACAATTCACAGACCTTGAGCTTGTTGCCCAGAGTGGCTGTTGATGCTCCATCCCTGGGATTCTCCAGGGCCAGGTTGGATGGGGCCCAGAATAAGATGGTCTAGAGGAAGATGTCCCTGCCTGTGGTGAGGAGGGGGGTTGGAACTTGATCTTTACTGCCCCTTCCAGCCTAAGTCATTCTATGATTCTGTTATTCTAAACAACTGAGCATGTATCTGAAAATTGTTTCCACTCCTCTGTTCCTGACAAAGCAGACTTTTTTAACACTGATACTACACATTTGTAACTCTGTGTTGTTGCAGTAAGATAGACAGCTGAATATCTGCACAGGGTATCCTGGCTTTTAATAAAGTATCAGAGACCTGTATTGTTGATAGGTGAAACTCTAGCAGGAAAGACCCATATTGTCGATACGTAAAACTCTAGCACGCTAATAAAGGTGTGTGCAGCCTGAAGGCAATCTTAGGGGCTTAAATAGATTTTGCAGTAGAATGAAAACCACAAAATCATGGAATATCTTGAGTTGAAAGGGACCCATAAGGTTCATCAAGTCCTACTCCCTGCTTCTCACAGGACTACCTAAAACTAAACCATATGACCAAGACCATTGTCCAGATGCTCATTGATTGATAGGTGTTTTAGGTAAAATGTTTTCTGGATGCTGTCGGGGTACCGCAGGCGCCAGGCGCCCCTGAGTGCCGGGAGCTGTGGGAGTCTGCAGGGTGGAGGGGCAGCACTGGACAGCCAGGACCTGTCCCAGGCACTCAGACTGGGAATTTGGGGGCAGCCTAGCATCAGCACTGGCACCTCCCTGGGGCTGGGGAAAGACTAATATTGGAGTGGGCCTCGGGCCCTTGGATGGGCCAGGTAGGGCAGGGCTGTGGGAGAATGGCTGAGGCAGGACTGACAGCCCGAGAGGCTGATGTGGAGTCCAGGGCTCTGGGCAGGGCCAGGGGTCTCCTGGGGGGCTGGACAGGGACTGTCAGGCCAGTGGTGCTTTTAAGACTCGCACAGGTCATGTTTAAATATATGAAAATATTTATTAATGGAAAAAATCAATCTGTTCTTGGTGTATTGAGGTTCAAGGGGATTTTGAAATTCTCTTGGAAGCACTGGAGAGTTTATTCTTGTTTTAGCAACTGTTTGGTGTTGCCCATGCCATGTTCCGCCTATCTGGTGTGCTGAGTTCACCCACTCCTCTGCTTGAGAGCATCTGTAAGGGAACCTGACCAGGGAGCACATTGGGTTGAATTCTGACTCTTTGCTGCCTTGTGAAGATATATGTTCCTTTGAGGGAATCCTTCTCCCATTGTTTTTATTCCACAGGGCTAGATTTATCTTGGACTTATCCAAGTAGCAGTCAGGAGTACCATCTTAAAAGCAATTTCTTTGTCTTGAAGCAAGAGAAAATAAACTGTAAATCGTTGTGACCTTTTTCAGGTGGAATTCACTGTTGCTTTTTGTTTATCTAGTTGGTTTGGCAGACTAATGTGTTAAGGATAGAGTCATCTTCTTTACCTCTTTCCCTTTCCTCCTTTCACATGTCCTTACAGGTGGCTCCATGCTTTTGGTATGTCATGCATACCTATGCTTCTTGTGGAGCCGACCCTATCTGACCCTAATCTGTTTGCTTTTAATCTGCCACGCTTACTGTTTTGATACCAAGAAATTATTTTAGAGGTCCAAGTTTACAACTGAAAGATATTAATGTTTCTCTCGTTATCACTTTTTCTTTCATTATCACTCTCTTCTACATGATAGAAAATGGATGTATTCCCACCAAAATTTTGTGTTTCTTGAAGGTACAATACTTTAACGGCCAGTCTGGGTTCGTAAGGTATCTATGACCTACAGAAAATGTTACATTTGGTCCCTTTGGTCTGAAGACTGTTGCACATTATGAAACACTCCAGGGTTTGTTATAAATAATGATAAATTTTAACAGTGACTTTGCTGCTGTGTGGAATAATATTCTTTTGACAATGCAGTGAGCTGGAAATACAAACTTGTAAGCAAATGCTGAGAGTTACAATTTCACAAGAACCCAAACACATACTGAATTGTGCTGATCAAACCTAGTCTAGTTTATTCAATTGTGTCAGGCATCGATTGAAAAGTTATTTTTCATTTCTTTCGACATGACATGTATTTCTCTTAGTTTTGTTTCTTTTTTTTCTCAATAAAACGGGTGTAATGGAAGAAGGTATTTTGTTATTTTTGTCCACAGATAAAATAGAAAATCAGGGTTTCATTAGAAAATGATTTTTTCTTATTTTCATGGATCTTTCTCCACAGCTAGTCCTGCTGGCTGTGGCTCTGACTTACCCCACTCTACAAGCAGAGCGGGAGTATTGGAGAGGTTTTAATAGCTGTTCCTTTTTCTGTCTTAAGGGTCAGAGTCATGCTCTGCTTATCTGGTTGTCAGCCAGCCACAGAGATGCAGTCATTTTACAGGCATACTAAGTCTTCATTTTATTGAATTGGGCTTTGGAGCATTTAAAATAGAAATCTGTTAGACCATTAGAGAACTCATATTTCCTTTAATGTACTTAATATATTGGCATTTAGGTATATTTCAATGCACAGCAGTACTTTCACTGCTATGAATTAAGTTTATTCTGATAGGAGGTAGACTTAACTGATCAGTACAGGCATGTCTATCCAAGCCTTGTGCTCCCTTCACAACAGAGAAATGTAAGTATTTATACACATGGGGCATGACTCATTTCACCATGACTTAAATGTCTTATGTAGATCACACAACTTTTATTCCAGAAGTACCTGTTTCTGTTGGTGCCTGTAGAAAGGCTAGTAAACTGACTGAAGCAATTAATTCCACACTGACACTACATTAATTATCTCAGAAATAACTTGTGTAGTTTTTGTTTGAATACAAAATGATACCCTACTATCTCTCTCCTTCCTGTTTCCATGTAGATTTCTAAGTCACCAGTTCATTTCTCTGCTTTCCAGAAAGACTGATCACCTTTGACAGGTGTCACAAATTCCCAGTAATGCACAATCCAACTCCTCACCAATGATGGTTGCATTCTCACTCTCCCTACGAATACAAGAATATACCATACTAAACTAATTTTTTCCAATTTAAGCCTTTTATTTTTTGTTCATTTCACAGAGTGAGGTTGGAAGAAACCTCTGGAGGCCATCTTGTTCAACTCTCTGCTCAAGCAGAGGCACCTAGAGTCAGTTTCCCAGGACCACATCCATGTGGCTTTTGAGTATCTCCAAGGATGGAAACTCCACAATCTCTATAGGCAACCTGTAGCAGTGCTTGGTGACCCTATATAAAAAAAGTGTTCTCTGATGTTCAGAGGGAGCTTCCTTTGGGTAGTTTATGTCTATGGCCTCTGGTTGTGTCTCTGGGCACTGCTGGAAAGAGTCTTTCTCTGTCATCCCTGATCATCCTGACCCTTCTCATCTTCAGGTTAAACAGTCCCAGCTCTCTCAGCTTTTCTTCATAGGGAAGATGTCCCAGGTTCCTGTCGTCTTTGGTGACCTTTGCTGGATGCTCTCCAGCATGTCCATGTGTCCCCTGTACTGTGGATCCCAGAACTGGACCTGGAACTCCAGGTGTCATCCTATATTCTTTGTGCCTTGAAGTGATGATTGTGATGGTGTTCAGGTTCAAGCTGATTTTGCCTCAGTCTTTCCATTCTCTAAATAGCCAAAGATGGATAAGGATGCAACTTCATTATCTCTTACTGAAATTGTTCATTGTGTGAAATCAAGCATGCGTGTGTAACTGCATATGAAAGTGTGGCCTAGCACTGTAAGTTTCTAATCTAATCCCTATAAATAAAACCAAAGAAGAAGACTATAATCACAGTTTGGGAGGGTTTATGCACTGATCAAAATCAAAGGAGCAGCTCCATTTAAGTTTGTGGATTGCAGAGGGTGCAGAAAAGGTCTGGCCAATTAGAAAGAAAAGCCTTTGTAACACCCCCAATTATTTCTCAAGGATACCATCCTGTATTTCCTTAATCTTTTTGAGGAGATGTGCACGCCTCTTAGTCACTATTCCAAAACCCACATCTTTGTGCGGAGTAGTATCCTTACTCCATGCAACCAGTGAAGCTTTTCCTTAAAGATTAGGCAGTGGATTTAGCATTTGATTCATAAGCTTTTTTTGGTCCTAGGGTGGCTTGCATCCAGAGTATACAGAAGGTATGCAGAGGGTTGGGTACCTAATGAAGTAGCTAGTGGTGCACTGCTCAGTAGGAGACTCTCCTTGTTCTCAAAAAGCAGCTTGAGAATCTGTCAGTATTTCTGAGCTGGGTCTTTGCTGAGAGAGGCTGAAAGAGTTCCTTAGAATCAGGAGCTGTTTGCTCCCTTTCTTTGCAGTGGGTTTGCAGTGGAAGTAAAATTCAACGATACGTTTGTGGTTTTTCATCCTAGAGCTACTTAGGCTGCACTGTCATTTCACAGCAACATAAGACTGTAAAATATGATCTATAATTGCTCTTTTCAAAATGTTCACTTATACCGATGTAAATCAGGAAAATTTCCTCTGAAAATGGTAGAATTATTCTTAATTTATTCAGTGAGAATGTAATTAAAGAGACAGGCAGGCAATGAAATGTAGCAGTAATGAAATACAATTGATGGCAGAAATGCTCCCATCTTTCCCTGCTTACAAGAAAGATGGGTGATGCCATCCTGGTTGCCTGTATGTTTATGGTCCAGGTGTAAAGCTGTCCATCTTTGGGGAGGTGCCCAGATATGGCAAGCTTCAGGCAAACCTGATATCCTATAACATCAGCTATATTTTAAGATACAAAGAAGAATATAAGAAGCAAGAAAAATCAAAGAAAAGAGATGGAGCTCATGCTGTATCACAGTTGCAGACTGAAGTTGGCTAGAAAGTGTCTGAATCATCTCTGAAACTTCTTAGGAACAGAGAGGGCTTTGAAAAAATAGAGAAGAAAGATGCAGTCTTAACTCTTCTCTGCTGTTGTTCTTTACAAGACCTGAGTGTTTCTCCCCAGGAAAGCTGGGATATTTGTTTGCTGTCCTGTTCCCTGATTTGGCAACTTGAAAAGACTGGCAGGCCATTTTATAAAACATCCACCAGTCATCAAGAGAGAGCAGGATGACAGAATCACTAATGTAACATGAAAGAAAAGATAAGAAACATCAACAATTCCTGTAAAGCAGAACAACTGATAATAATATTCAGGGGATAAAGCTGAAATATCACTGATCCTTTGACAGATTTAGGAAGTTAATCAGTTGTGTAGGGAGAATATCTTAGCAAAAGTTTCCAAAAATGTTCTGGAGACACCCAGCCTCGTTGAAGCAAGGGGCCAGCTCATTTGTTTCTTATTAGTTAAGCATTTTACAGGATTGTCTTTTGTTGCTTTTCACACGTAAGTCCCAAAGTGTGTTACCAGGTGGTCAGTAGCATTCTTTCTGCTGCACTGAAAAGCCAAGTAAGAAGTCAGGGTTGATAATTTGCCTGGGGTTACCCAGAAGCAGAGCAGAGGACTCCAGAGTGCCTGTTTAGTACATTATTTACTCAGTCAGTGTTTCCTGAGAAAAATCCACCCGGGGAGGGTTGGCACAATATATTAACACAGACTGAGATCACATCAAAGAGTTTAACACCTCAAATTGACAGAGGCGAAGTGGAAGCACAGGGGGATGCATTAATTTTCTTCTAGTCTCACAGCAGGTTAACAGGAGAAACACAGCTCCAAGCCAGGTGCCTTGCCTTGCTGACAAGCAGCTCAACCCCAGGCCAGGCTGGCTCAGCCAGGGTCTGTGGTCACACTCTCTCCTCCTGAGCTGAAAACACTCTGTTTTCACCTGGAGATGGAAGAGGCAAGTGATAATATGAGATACTTTTATTTTGCACAAGAGCGAAATTCTACAAACAGAAAACTCTCTGGCACAGGGGAACAAAATAGGAAGAGAATTTAGAAATGCTATGCCATGTATTTCATATTTGGCGACTTGTACTTCAGAGTTCAAACAGCTGTGCATGTGCCCTTTTGAAAGCATGAGGCTGCATGCATGAAGAAAGCATCCCATTTCCCAGGGAGTAATGTTTCAAAAGTAGAAAAAGAGCACTTGGCCATGGAGCATTAAATTATCTCATGTAGGTAGCTGACTAGCTTTCTCGCAGAGACAAATGTCTCAGAGTGAAGCTGAGGAAGCAAGGCTTAGAAATGTAAATATTAGTAGGTGTGCAGGAACATAAATTAGAAAATTTGACAATTTTAATGACTTGCATTTATTTCCACTTGCTGAGTTCCCTGGCTGACATCAGAAGCTGCATGTTAGGTTGCTAGCAGAGAAGGCAGAGGGCAATAGGGACAGGATAGGCTCAATTCCCAAGCTGTCATAGAGTCTGCAATGACAGCATATTACCTGATGTAAAAAAAAAAACAAACCTAATAGAAAGAGGAGCTTCTTAAAATCTCCCCCAGACATGGAAGTACCATGTAGGATTACCTGTCACCTCGGCAGGAACATTCAGGCTGCTGGATACTCAAATCACATCATTATTACAGACACCTCTGGATTCCCTGATGGAGGTTTTTCTATTTTGCTTGGTAGGATTATGGATGGAAGGAGGATTAAATGGTAAGTGAATCATGTGACGGCAAGTAAATGCCTACATGATGAAAGAAATGGTGACTGGAGGAGGCCTTTTCATTTCAAGAGATTGTGTGGAATAGAAAAAACAGATACAAGGTATTATGGTGCCTAACACTGCTTAGATGCACAAGGTTTGTGTGTTGTGCCTGTATTGACTATGAGATCCTATGGGTAAGATCTCTGAGTATTTTAGATCACCCCACATAGTGTTGCCTTGGTCTTTGTGCAGTCCTGGAATGGAAAATTAATGAGGTTGTTTTTCATGATAGAGGCTATGGCAAGCTGTACAAAGAGATACAGTTTGTCTGATTTAATTTAGTTTTCAGCATCCATTTCAGTCTGGTGGTTTTGTGCTCGACTGCCATTATGGAGCAGGAGGTAACAATCCAGGGCCTCAGTAATATCAATCCTTGGACAGCACTCAAAACATCTAGCTATTTAATGGACAAATGCAAAAGCTATAAACCAGTGTGATCAACCACCTGATGCTCCTTCCCTACTGTACCTTCTGCTATTTCACAAATACAAATTGGATGAATCTCTATAACCAATATATCTGCAGATTCTGAGTGTTAGCCTTCAACTCTGCTGCATGTATGAGAAGGAAAACAGGGAGCAGGAGGACTGCTATGATATTTCCATGCTATTTGTTATTTTATAGAGCTGTTTTTCACATCTATTTTTAGTTGATTCCTCTATATAAAATCCCACAATTGACTTGTATTAGATATTTTGCTGAAAAAGAACAGAAGGCACTTAATTTCACTAACCTGCTTTCAGACAGTTGCAATTTCTCTTTACTTTTTTTTTTTTTTTTGCTTGTTTTTAATTTATAGCTAAGTAGCAGAGAAAAGAACAACTCTGGCATTTGCTTGTAAGGCCAGGTACCTTCCAGGAGTATTATTTAGATGGCACTCAGAGAATACATATTATTGCTTTCTTATTTAATTTGGTACAAATAAAATCCAACATCTGATTTGGGAATACTTTTGTGTCAGTTTAGGCTATTTTCTGACTCAATTTGGTGAGCAGACTGTGAGTCTCATTACTTGAGTAGGTGAGTGCAAGAGGCTTCTGTATAAAAGGCGACAGTTACATGTTTTAGGTGAAAAGATGGAGAAAGTAGAATGAGGATCCACATCTATAAGCTGATTTCCCCCCTTGTCTAAACTCTTTTTTTTGTTTATTTTACAGGTGATGGAAATTAAAGGACAAATGATTCATGTGCCAGAATCAAACTCGATATTGTTTCTGGGTTCCCCCTGTGTGGACAAGCTGGATGAGCTGATGGGCCGAGGCCTCCATCTTTCGGACATCCCTATCCATGACGCTACTCGTGATGTCATCTTGGTCGGAGAGCAAGCAAAGGCACAGGATGGCTTGAAAAAACGAATGGATAAGCTGAAGGCAACGTTGGAATGTACACACCAAGCTCTGGAAGAGGAGAAAAAGAAGACTGTAGATCTCCTTATTTCTATTTTCCCTGAAGAGGTGGCCCAGCAGTTGTGGCAGGNTGATGATGTCACCATGCTCTTCTCGGACATTGTTGGCTTCACTGCCATCTGTGCTCAGTGCACGCCCATGCAGGTCATCAGCATGCTCAACGAGCTCTACACACGCTTCGATCACCAGTGTGGATTCCTTGACATCTACAAGGTAATAGCTCAAGTCCTAACCTAGCAAAAGATAACTGAAATGAAGGCAGAAGAAATCCCAGTAGCTTTCTTCCAAAATTGTAGACCTTCCTTAGAAAAATAGGAAGGCAATATTTTTGTTTTATGTGCAAAAAACCCCCAGATCTGAAATATGACCACTGAAACACAAATGTTTCAATATGAAACTGTCACCATAGTACTCCCATTTTCTTATAGAAATATACATCTCCTGTATGATAGCCTGGTTCCTTTTAGATGACACAAACTAATGATGAAGAAGTGCACAGTGATGAATCCTAACCCAAGCTGCAGCTCTTGGAAGGAGCTTACTTTCCACTTGAATGGTTTAGGGTTTAGGCATTTATCTTTCCCTTGAAAGAACTAAAATTTTCCATAAGGAGCAGAGCATTCGCTAAAATAAAGAATATTATGAGAAACTTCAACTTCCGCTGAAAAACAGGAGGAGGAGGAGATATCTATGCATAGTAAATGTAATGCATGGGACATGGCACTGGTTGCCATGCTCCCAAGGAAATATCACACATGTTGGTGCCATTAGAGAACTCATCTTCTCTTAAATGGATTTGGTGTCCAGTATGTGAGAGAAAAGGGGAGGTAGAATTTAATAAATGCACTGAAGATATTAGCAATGTAATTATCCTGTGAAACCTATAGACTGTTTTGTGTATGGAATGACTTTAATTTTGTGATAGAAGAAATAGAGTTTCTTTTTATATGTTAATGCACAAGAGAAAAGAGATGTGGCTGTAAAATTATGTATTGACTTTATTATATGCCTGAGGTTTGCAAACTAACAGTTTCCAAACTGTATCGTATAGTATTTGTTGAGAGGCTGTGGAGAAAAATGTCTCACAAGTGTCCTGCTCCTTTCATTTCTAGCCTTTAATGCACTTCAAAAGGAATTGAAAAATAATTGCTACCCACCTAAATAATAATTATGGCTGAAAAGTTACAGCATGTACCACAGATAGAACTGACAATGGTATAGCTAAAGATTGGTAGAGCAGTTTACCAGAGTAAACAAGCACACTGTAAAGAAGTTCTGGTCTCCTGGTTTAGGGGTTTGTTTTATTCATGCTCAGAAGCCAAAGGCCATCTTGGGACATGAATGCAGTGGATGGTACCAGCCTCATTTGAAAATTGTTGTGGTGATACTGTCAGAGAAGATGGTGAGTGTGATCTCAGTTTGTGTTAGTCTAGTGTTGCTGCACTGGTTTATGACCCAGCTTCAAGAACAGGACTTGAGGAACTTCTAACCCAGAGTCAGGAGGGATACCTAGTGACCCTGCTTCACATGCTGTGTGTTCACATGGGTGTACTCACTGTGCTCCCAGGTGATTAATTTCCACTGTTTTGAAGCATTCAGAATATCTTTTTTGAAAATTGTGGTTGCATGGGAGTAGGATATAAAGTATGCAAAACTGTATGATCTAACTGTAAAGAAGGTTGGTTGAGTCCTGTGAGAACACTAAGAAGGAATATTTATGCTTAGGTCATGAATATTATATCATTTAGACCATTTAGCTTTCTGCCTTTCACCTAGCTTTGGGCAACTGTGGCTTTTCTTTATGAAAAAACTGTTCTGACCAATGAAATAAGGTCGTAGCTGTTGAACTAGGCAAGATGAGATTTATGCACTCGTAAAAAGGAAAGCACTTGCAGGTTGAGACTTCCATGTAATTCTGTGAGCAAAGGTATGAATAAAACCTGTTTTTCCATGGAAGAATGGCTTACAGCTCTAACACCCTTTCTCTGCTGCTGCTGCCATAATATAGGCAGTTCCCTCTCAGATCCTTTCATCCTGGATTTTCTCTATCTCCCTACTTGCCCCGTCCCTGGACCTTGCCTATGTGTCCCTTGATTCCCATCACTGCTCACTCATGAGCAAGGCAGTATGCACTTTGGCTGTTTTGAAGCTCTATGTACCTTTTTTCTCCCCTCCAAATGTTTTTTAACTTTTTTTTTTTTTTTAAACCAGAAGTCGAAAAAAAGTTCTGAGGGGTTAAGTAAAAATGACTCACTTTAGCACTACAGAACGAAAAAACTCAAGCAATTAACCCTTTTGTTTTACTAGAGAATCAGGCTTAAAATAAAATAGCAATCCTTTTGAAAGAAAACATTTGTATTTTAAAATGAAAATAGCTGGTGTGTTTATATCTTTTTCATTTGTTTCAGGTGATAGTCTGGAAGCAAATTTTATTGCTAGGAATGATCACCACCACAACAATTACGATTTTAGAAGTTATTGTCAGGTAGTGAATTTTAGATACTTAATCACCACTGTTTGTACCCAGCCCGCCTCAAAGATATACTCATGTAACTAGGCTACAGAAATTTATCATGTGACCTAAATACATCAATTTTTAAATTTGCTTGTTTTTAAGCAGCATGGCAAGAATAATTTGCAAAGTTTATCACTTCCTTCCCAAACTATAATTGGTGCATCAGAATACCAAATTCACCATTTTGTAAATAGAAAATTAAGTAAAATGCAATAAATAAACTCTGTGCTGTCAATTATTTACCTGGCTTTACTGTTACAGAATTTTGTATTCAGAACCTCACTGCTTCTAATCTGGCGATGAACCTGATATTTTCATTTGTCCCATGCTATTCATCCGGGGATGTTTATAGAGAGATATGGCACAGAAAGTACAAAGATCCTCACATTTAACTGGTCAGACATAGAGGGCAAGCAAAATGAGCTCTTGGATACAGACTGAAAATGCTTGGAGAGAGCTGAAGGGTGATGAGTTAGACTTCAAAATTTCTTGGAAATCAAAGTAAGTAGCTATAACTGATGAGGTAAGGAAAGCTTATCCAATGGATGGAGGCACAGGTAATAATGACACAGACAGATGATGGGCTCAGAAAATTAATTTCACAGCAGCATTTGGAATGGATAGCAATGAGGACAGATTACATTTGTGGAGTGGTTGAGAGAGAACATTGCTGTAATTGAGATGCACGGTGTTATGAGCCTGGGTGACAGTGCTAGAGGAATTTGTGTTTTAGAGAGTGAAACCTGGGAAAGAATCTGCTGACATACAGCCTTTGTGAAAAGATTAGGAGGAACATGCCCATGCTAATCACAGAACAACAAGGAGGTGAAAGACCTGAGACCTGGTGATGCATTTGGAAATTGGTGCTGCTGACTATCAGAGCTAATTATATTTGGCTTGGAGTTGAGGAGTGGGAGAAAAAATCAAGCAGGGAGTGCATTTCAGATCAGTGTAGCTCCAGATGCTTGGCAGACTGGTGTTTGTGGACATGCAAGTAGAAGCATAGACTCCAGGAGCAGAAGTCATGGGAGAGATATCTCAGTCAATTTTGAAAGCTGTGACTTTGAGTTAAATATGTACTTGTTGGCCTGACTGTTTTGACCTGTTTTCCTCTGGATCTGAGGTCCTGCTGTTTATCAGCCAAGTACTGGGAAATGAGGCTTCAGTTAAGCCATCTCTCTATCAAATAAGCTATTTAGATATGCTGTAGCCATGTCTTCTGGCATTTAAAACTTAACCCTGCAGTCTGAAATCTTCCCTGCTTAAGATTCCCACAACTTCTGTTTCTCCTTCATGTAATACATATTTGACATTGGCTCATTTAAAATATTTGTTTCCTGTTGAGTCCTTCTGCCTTTGTAGGCCTGCTTTCTCAGCTCTTTTCCCCTCAGTTTCCTTTCCGAAACATTTCCCTCTGGCACCCTTTAACTACTGTGTAAAGGCAGCATTTATTGTGCATGTGCTTTTGGCCGCATGCTTTTTATATGTTGGCTGGGTAATGTCAAGCCAAACAGAGCAAAACCAGGCCTGATCCTGTAGGTGTTAGTTTCTTTGTCCTTTCTCTAAACAGGGCAGAATTTGTCCTTGAAGATTTTGCATTGCAGATTATCCCTTACGCTATACTTTACTTTCAGTGAAGTGCTAAGTCCTGCTTTCCTTGTCTAAGCAGAGTCCTAAATGTTTTTTGAAAATGAACTGAGGTCAGCTGCCAGAGTTTCTTTGCTTCATCATGAAAGTTTTAATTGAAAGTTTATTGAGTATTTATATAAGGCAATATAATTACATACATTCATTTTGCAGTCAGAATCCACAACTTTGTTGTCTGAATTCCTGCTTTCTTTTTGGTTTCATTATTTGGCTAAACTGGCACTCTCTCTGAGTGATACCACACACAGCTTCCTTGGGCTTTTATTCCTGGCAACATAATACACTTAGTATGTTAGATCTTTATTTTCTTCTTTTAAATGCCTAACAGTGTATACAGCCTTAATGTTTGCTCATTGTAAAGACCCAAGACTAAAACATTATGGGAAATCTGGATTGTCCTGCAATCATTAGAGACTGATACTCACCAGTTTTGAAAAATGTTGTTTATATTTAGGTTATGATATAATGCCTTTAGGAATGTAATTTTAAACTCCCATTTTCTACGAATATCACATTACATTTCTGTACTGATAGTTTAAGTTGCACAAATCTGTATTCATTTTACAGAAAATGCCAGTACATTCTCAGTGCCATGATGTTCTCCTCTTGAGAACTAATACATCCTGTACTCAAGTACATGTTCTCAACCATACTATCAGTAGTATGACTAAAGAATAGTTCAATAAGCAAGGTCATGAGCTTCAGACTATTCTGAAGTTTTCCATGCTTTATGCTTCAGAAGTTAAAAAACATAATCTCCAAGTTTTCATGTAAAATCTATGGCCACTATTTTTGCCATCTTTCAGTCGAGTTTTATACTCTTTTAAGTTCCGTGCAAATACCTGGCCATTTTTATAAAGATTTGAAATTCTAAACCTCAGCTTAGGCATTTCCAAAATGCAGGAAATGCAATTAAGGTATGTAAAATGATACTGATTCTCCCACATGACCAATATGATACATATAAAATATTACAAGATGCCATTTTTAAAAAACTGAATGGTGCAGTTCTGAGGATTACCAGATGCATTATGCGTTTCGTTTTCCTGATAGCTTAAAGTCAGTGGGTTTTGAATGTGTAACACATGAAAATGGGCAATAGAAAAAATTTCCTTTGCCCAGAAGCTTTGTCTCTCTGCGGCACCACCCTGCCTGGTAGAGCTGCCTTCAGCACACTGCTCTGTTTGGGGCCCACCACAGAGAGTTCCTGAACCTTCTTTCTCCTGTCTTTGAGCTGGCTATGACACTTTCTCCTTCTTGGAGTTTTTGCCCATACTTGGACTTGCTGGCACATTGGCATGTCTCACTCCAGTATGAAGTAAGAGCAAAGCCAGGGCAGCTATCTCTTTGGGGAACCACGAAGTGTTCTTCGGTCAAGTTAAGGGGAAAAAAAAAAAAAACAAACCAGAAAAAAAAAAAGAAACACAAAATGTTCCACAGATTTTTACTGCAGATCTGGTGCAACACCACCCGAGAACTCAAGAATATTTTAAGACTTCCCATTACTTTAAGCATATATTTTTTTCCAGTCTTGTGGACGATTTACACTTTCTGTCTTCAGGGAGATCTGCAAATGAAGCAAACAGATACTCAGGCTCCAGAAGAGTTATTCTTTGCTTTATAAACATGGAGCCCTGCACAAAGCACTAAAACATCTGTGCATGTTCTCCTGCAATACATCACCCAAGAATCCTCTAAAGAGCCTAGGACTTCTGTTTCTCTGTTTCAGTATATAACTACTTGTCTACTTCTTCAGGAATACCACACTTGTATATAATTCTGTAATTTCTTCTTTTAATTTCTTCTTTCTTTCTTTCTTTCTTTTTTTTTTTAAATTTATTTTTTCTCATCTGTTTGTACACATTTGTTTGTAACTGCCCTGGTCCATTTCTCTCAAGTTGCATGGGAGCCTTGGAGCCTATGTCCAGCTTACAGGTCCTGGGAGCGCTTTCCAAGTCCTCAGTTTGTATGTGAAGCCAGACTCTAAGCTGACCTTTAACTGGAATAGAACCAAGAAGGGTGTCGTCCCCACTGCAAATTGAGGAGCAAGCCCATATACTGTGGCCAGACAGGAGCCATGACTAAGGGCATTCCCTCTTGCAGCACACAGGTCTCGCTGATGCTATGTCCTTTGTTTTATTCTGTCTTGTCTTTCCACCTTTTAAATTCTAGTACCTCTGAGGGACTGGAGAAAGCTAATTTTACTTTCCATCTGCTTTGGCTCTTTTCATTTTTAAGCAGTCTGGGTGGACTTTCATATACCAAGATGCAACATTTTCATTCATGCAAATAGCTTTCATAATTATACCTTAATTTTTAAAATTATTTAAGTGAACATGGAGGATACTTAAGTAAGTTTATAGAAACTAGGTAACATATGAATTTCAGGACACATAAATTAAAGCTTGTATAACTTTGAGGAAGATGTTCTGGTTTAGTAGGAGTTTAAATACGGGACATACCTATAGCAAATTAAGAACACACTCACATTGGGAGGACAGTCACATTAAACTGAAATGTGTGTCTTAGGTCATACATGATTATTTAATATTTTCTTATTTGGTTAAACAGTTCTGCACTTTGACATTGCAATAAGGCAGAAAGCCAGCCAGGAAGTCTTCTGTTCATCAGAGATAATTGTTCTGATTTTTGCAATTTCATATTTTCCTGCAGAAGAGAGAAGTCATGTATACACTATGAATTTTTTATTCCATGGCTATTGTGTGCAAACCTGATGCTGATGTCATGTAGACTGCAAGCCTTCTGGCATGACTCTATTACCTACTGAAAAAAACCCCAGTCTTTTAAGATACTAGGTAGTAATTCTACATGGCAAGTACTATTTGTACTTTTTTCTTCTGTAAAGGAAGTAGGACTCTGAATTACAGTATCTCTGAATTACAGTGTAGATGAAAGAGTTCCTCCATAAATTGCATACTCAAAGATCTTGTGCTTAGAACTGCTAAGTAGGTGCTGTAGAAATACTGCTTTTTCTGCAAAATGCTCCTGAACTTGCCAGTATGTAACATCATTCCCTAAAAATAAGATGCCCTCAGGCCTAGTAAGAGCAATTGCTTCTTAATTAGGCTTCTGGGAAAGGAGCTTGGTTTTATAGGAAATCACTTCTTTTAAAAAATGAGCTTTCAAAGAACAGAGTTCTGAACTTCATAGGTGGACGCCTGTAATCCATGCCTTCTCACTTGGGAGGAGTTTTCTTGAAGTATTTCCAAAAGCAGCTTGTTATATCATAGAAGTGTTGCAAAGTTACCTTGAAACTCGGACACAAGTTTTCACTGCCTAGGAGTTGATTTTGAAAACATTAGAAACAGAAGCTAAGAGTGAAACACTTAAGTAGAAACTGAAGGACATTCTTTGAAAATAAGTGCATTCTCAGATCCTATCTTGAAAACTTTATAATCCTTTCCAAAGCAGAAAGTTTTTTATAATATACCAGGGATTTGGAAATCTATGAATAGTGCTTTACTGCTGAGTAATATTGTTAAGCTTCAACAGTGTTGCAAAATTCAACCGTTTCAAAGCTTTGCTGACAAATCTTTGCAGTAGAAAAAAATTAGACAAAACTTCAAAATGTAAACAGAATTAGACCTTAATTTGTATTCATACAACAGCAAAAAATCAAACAGGTGTTGTTTAATTTGAAAAAGGACAGTATTCACTCTTTGCAGTTTAGACAGAAATGTGGATCTAGACCTATCTCACGATCAAGAATACCTAGGGCAAGCTCAGAGGAGGCTTTTCTGAAATCCACTTACACTACCTCCAGGGAAAGAACACACACACTTAGTAATGTCTCAGGGAAATAACCTTCTCTGGTTTCCCTCCAGCATGTTTTTTTGTTTTTTCTTTCCTTAGAATCTGTGTTTTAGATTAAATGGCTTGTTCAAATCTTTGTACCATAAGCTGCCCAAAATACCTCAAATCTGTTCTCCCTCCACTTAATGATTAATAACATCCAGTGACCTGCATGCCAAAATATGCATGGCAAGATCCAGGACATTTTGAGCTAAACAGGATCTTGCTGTTGTGCTGACAAATGGTATCACAGCACTAGCAGTCAGCCCACTCATGCTGTCCTTTTCCTGGCTTGGGGTACTTCGTGGGAGCAGGAGCATGCACATGGTGCACATGAAAAAGCACAGAGCTCTCCTAGAGTCTTCTAAGAGTTTTCACAAACAGCCTGTGGTCCACATAAACCTTTTTTTCAGGCAGTGCCCAGAAAAGCGTGCTGATAACAACGTGGGAGGGGTCTTTCATATCACATGACAGTCTGGGTGTGGTTGCAGGCAATTGATCAAAGATACACACATTTGCATCCTGCTGTACTAAATGGGATAAAAAGAGCTTTACAGAATTCAGGATGGAATATGTCATGCCTTGAAAATTCATTTTTCTCTGCAGTTACTATAGAAAGAGTATAGATGAGTGGATTGAATTGAAGCTTCATTTTTTTGTGACTGACAGTTGATAGTGTGAGTTTGATCATGAACGAGAATGTTGTAATAACCTTACTGACCTGCAGAGATATTCTGAGAATGATTTGGGTAGAAGGAAATATCGATGATGTCTATGATATCTTGAGGTAGAATATGGATATCAAGTAAATTGTTCCTGTGATGAGTGATGAGATTTCTGACTTAAAACTAAAATAGAGAAAATCTCCATTTTCTTCAGTCTTTGTCCCATACCAATTAAAAACTGTCCTGTTTGTTGCTGAACTAGAAGTCATGGACAGGAATAATGAAGCCCAAATGATAAGTGTGAAGCATCATGTTGCCATATACCACAGCCTTTTCCATATTCTCCTGCTGTACAACTTAGGGTAGAAAACAGTTGAAAAAAAGCCCTTTGAGAGATAGTAATAACTTCAAAGGTTTCCTTTACAGTTATACTTGCAAGAATTTCCTCTTAAGGCTCAATTTCACTGTATTCCTTTGGAGGGAAGACATTTCATCTTTCATAAAAGAAATACATGGTTTTGAGGTACTGTGTAGTTCAGTCTTGCAGGTGGAATGAAATATGGATAAACAGTATAATGAATATTTTGTGAAAGAACAGGACTTTACTGTAGATCCTGATAATTTCCAGTGCCATGTCCATTCACATCCTGAATTTTGGCCTCATGTTGGGATGAAACTTATGAAACCATCTCCTTTAATATTTATATGCTACCATGGAAATGCAGCCTGGGTGTGCAGGAAGCTAAAATGTGCTCCGGTAAGTCTAGGCTCAGGAGTATGTGTAGAACTTATCCTGACTTTGCTCCTTAAGAAACAAAATCCATGTCTTCAAGTCAAAATAATTTGCTAGAAGGCATTGATTTTGTTGTTAAGGTCATCATAAGAACCACTTAAGGTTCATACCTCCAGTAAATGCTCTGGATTAATCTCAAAGACTGGAAAGGAAACTGATCTATAGAGTGTAGAAAGTTTTTCCATTGGTTCATCTGACAATCTAGCGATGAGCTTTCCTAAAAGACTTTTTGATTTTGCAGAACTTGCCATGTCCTTTTAAAAATGACCTGCCTCTGTGACCTTCCAGGTTCAATCTGCCCTTCTGCCTCTTCACATCATCTTGTTAATTCTTCTTTTCTAGAGCTCTGAGATAGAGGTGAAAATACGCTACTTTTAGCAGAGAGTTAATAATTTAGGCTTATCCTCACAGTCAACAGAGGAAAGTTTGATTTTATAGGGTGTGAATTTTTTTAAGTGTGAGATTTTTTTTTTCTGCAGGAGGTTCTTAGCACAGGTCAGATGCAAGAGTTCCTATTCAGTTCATTGATTATGAAGAGAATTGAGAGTGAATAACTCATATACAAATTTCTCTATTAGACATATTTCTGGTTAGGTGAACTGAATCTCACCTGTGTAGATTGCAGCTGCTATGTCTTAGCAGCTTGCAGTCCATAAGATGCAGCTGCAGCTGAAATATTGCTTCTTCCCTGCTAGTGTCATCTACTTTTCATGTGTTTTATAGTTATTTGATAATGTTATAGTTTGATGCCATGTTATTGCTAATACACAGAGTGTATTTTAACTGGGCAAAAGGAATTTTTACTGCATTTTAATTTCTCTCATACAATCAGCATCCGCTCAAGTTATTTCTTCCTACTTTCTTTGATTTTTGTTATAGTGCCACTGGAGTAACTCCCATCACCACTGAGCATGGATATTCTGTTGTCTCTCAATAGGGTCACTTAGAACACTTTGGTGATTAAGTCAAAGCTTGACTTTTTATAAATTATACAAATCAATGTGGTGATTGCTGTCAAAACACCGCATCATTGCTTAATCCCATTGAAACAATTAAAATATAATTAATATCTCTATTTTGGAACAATGTATACCATATAGTTAAAGCTTGGATTATCTTAGAATCTGCCAAAATAGTGCATTATAGTGGCCTGTGCTTGATAGCACTGGATGTTGCTATTTGAAGAAGTACAAGATGCCTTGTGAACTGCTTATGAAATGTCAGATGCACAGAGCAAACTTCTTCCTGGCATTTTTGAGATTTACCTCCTAAAATAAAAAGATTATGTTCCTCATCCCTGTATTTGATGAAGCATCTATGAAAATCTTCACTGTCTGCAGATTTGATTGTCTGCATTTGATTGCTTTAAAAAGCTTCTTTTTATCTAAGTAAGACCTTGTTGTCAGTAAGTTTCAGAGGTATCCCTCTTTCGTAATTCATAAGGATGCTGATGTCGTTTTTGTTTCTTACTCTCTCACCCTCCACCCATTGAAAAGCCTACTTCTATCCCCTCAAATGCCATGAAACCATCTCTGCTCCAGTCTGGACAAGCTCAGCTCTCCCAGCCCGTTTTCCCAGGTGCTCCTGCCCCCACCGTCCTGCTTGCTCCTAGTGATTTGGATCCAGTTTACCAGTCTCTGTCTTGCACTGAGAACCCCCAAAGTGGATCTGAGTCTAACAAGTGCTGAGTAGGGGGTGATTGACACTTCCCTGGTCTCTGGCCACACATCCAGACTGCAATTGGCTGGCTTTGTTCCCAGGACTCATTGCTGGCCCATCTGACATTTACTGCCCAGCAAGACCCCCAGGGTCTCTCTCAAAGCACCGCTCTTCAGGATGTTGGCTGTATCAGTTCCAGAGAAATACTTTCCCAGGGACAGGACTTTGCACATGGCCTTACTGAATTTCATGAGCTTCCAATTCATCCTGCCTTTACATGTCACTCAGGATGGCAGCCCAGCCCTAGAGCAAATTGACAATTGACCTGTCTCCCCAGTTTGGCATCAACTGTTGGCTGATGCAGGTGCAATTAATGCTATTATCAGGAAAAACACCCCACAGATTTTGTTGGAAAAGACAGATACATTTTAAAATTCTTGATTTTTTTACGTGCTGTGTTTTGAAAAGTGTTAACTGCTCAGTACACATTTTATGCACTGTGTCTGTATTTTGGTGGGAGGAGGTAAACATGCATAGGCAACAGGCAAAAGGAGAGGCAGGCTAAGATGGAGAATAATGCTCTTCAGTGCAGGTAAAAAAAAATGACCCACAAACAAACTAGAAAAGTTAGCTTTTTCAGAGCAAATAGTTAAGTGATGAACAGAAGAGCATTAAACTGCAATTAGCTAAACCATTACCCCTTTCCCTGCTCATTATTCCTGTCTTCTTCACTTTCAAGCTCTTTAAGAGGGAACTGATATAATTGCAACTGCTGTTTGTTATTATTTCAGTTTTATAAAACAAAGTTTTATAGAGTATCTCCCAGCAGTAGGATAGTTTCAGGCTATTGGCAGATTACTCATATGTGATAAGAAACAATTTAGTAATGATCTTCTCTTCAGCTAAATATAGCATATACACTTTGTACACTGTGTCTGCAAACAGGGTGTGGAGCACAGAGAAATTGTTTAATATTCCAAGTTTCCTTGCCAACTTAAAATTACAGTGATTATGAACACATACTTACTTAAGCAGAAATAAATATTTCTGCTGATTAAAATAGCAGAAAGGGGGGAGACCACAAGCAGGATTTGATGCATATGGAAACTCAGTTGGAAGAAACATCTGTTACTCTATAAAAAGAAGGGTAAGAAATCAAGACATGGCTGAAGAGTATCTCAGCTATCTAAACTTTTTGTGTATGACACACTTATATAGATTACTTATATATGTCAGTGGAAAACACACAAAAATTTAAGCAGCATAATATATTTTTCCTCAAAGATGACCCTTTTCTCGAGGAAGTGAAACCTTGAACAAACATTTGATATGCAATTCTTCCATATTTGCTTTCCAAAGTAATCCTATATTCTGGTCATCTATGTGTAGCAGGAGTATCCTGTAGTTCTTTATCCTGAACTGGAAGGCAGTCTCTCTTTTTATTTCCAATTTATTTTGAGAAAGACGCCATTGAACAGGCTGTAAGGGACAGTGACATAAATTATTTTAGGTTAAACGGGTACTAAATATTACAGCCCTTATGAGTGAGGTAATAAATATGTATACAACTCTGTGAGTATTTTGGAGATGAAAACAATAGTACACAAGTACCCTTCAGAGGAAGGTGAAGGATCTACAAAAGACATGCTGTTAAAGATTGGTTTTCTTCCTGAAAAAAAGACAGCAACTTTTGATTTTTCAGACCCATTTTTGGTATGCATTTTATTTGGATTGTAAACAAAGAAGCCTTATTGATATGAGTATAATTTAACCCATTAAAAATACACAAACTGCACTGTGAGTACTCCATTGTAATAGTTCTAACACAAATTATATATTAAGCTTTCACAGGAAACCTACTGAGAGAGATAGGACTAAAACTAGAGCCAATTCTCCCTCCATCTACTTCTTCAATGTATTTAACATTTCTGATTGCAGTGGGAATTTCAGATTAGAATTACCACAGAGTGACCCCTGCAATTATATTTCTTATGTTATTTCCAAGATGTGTTTTGAAAAAGGTTCAAAGTAGGACTCATTAGATGGTTTGAATTCCTGAGTATTTTTGATGAAAAATCTTTAGCTTGCCATTTCAGGTTTCACTTCAAAATGGTATCTCTGCCCCATGTATGTCACTCTGTGAAATGAAGTGTGGCACTTCAGTTCCTTCATTACCTCTGGAAGTTCAGAAACTTAATGACCGGCGCCATTATTGAATGAATTTGGGATGAAGGATATAAAGCAGGGATATTATTCAATGCACCACATTTTCCCTTAAAAACTGTCACTGAAACAACACCCTGACTTTATATCCATGGGACATCATTTGGCTAAAACTTCCAGTTTCTCAGTTTAATAATGAAAGATGACACAAAGTTTAGGTTCTGGTAGTTGGAAGAGACCTGCTGGAACAGCCCAGGGATCAAGTTATTAATTTCTGAACCCTTTAGAATTGGAGAAATTGCATTCTGATTTCTGTGCTGCCAAATTGATCTGAAAATCATATTCCATCTCAAACGGTTATGAATTAAGGCTAAGTGACTGTAAGAAAATTACTATAGGGTGCACTTTCTGTGCAAATTACTGTTCACATCTAAAGCAAGACAGACAGTATCTACCAATGACTAACAGAATCTGGGTATATAGAAAATGACTTCTCAAAAGCAGAAGATATCTACTTCCTGCTGCAAGTGTCATGCATTATCACTCTTCAGTATTCAGCAGTGTTGGGATAACTGTTTAGAAAGTTTTTCTGAACTGTAGAGTACATACAACCACTTCCACTAATTATTAACTTTAATATGGGAGTTGTTGAGAGCCTGACTGAAAACATTTGGACAGTTCCAGTGACTTGAGAGTTACAGAAGGCTTTAGAGGAGGTTTTTGTATAGCAGTGTAAGTAGCTGCAGTATTTCCTGGATTATTCATTTGTTAGTTAAGAATAAAAATTCAGTTACACAGTTTTTAGAGTTTGGTCTAATTTTGAAATCTAAGTTCAGCTTCTCTTCTATGATGCTGTGTATTAATTCCCAATTAATGAAAACTCCAGTGAAGCTGGCTATGGTAAGTGTAAATCCATGAAAAGGGATGAAAAGTTGGTAACAGTAGGCCAGGCAATCAGTGAGTAGCTAGAACTATTAGGAGCAGTAAAAAACTATAATTTAATTTGGGAAAAAATATACTAAGTCTTATTAATGGTAAACTGCTGGTCATATGCAAAAACAGCTTTAATATGCAGAACAGAATATATTTAACTTTTTAAAAGAAGCAGGATAAGGCATCCCAGTCTTACAAGATTGAAAGCAAAATATCTTTTCCTGCATATATATCTAGGAAGGATATAAAAATCGAATATACTACTACTAACACATCTTACACATATTACAAAGTCAAAAACTGAGAATCTAGTTTATCACATGGTTAGAAATTTCCTCTGGAGTTTTGTTGCTGTATATCATCATCTTGAAGAGTATCAAATAGATCTGAGTGCAGCAATTTTTAGACACTTTGAGTAGTGCCTTCCTTTTCTGTTAATCCTATTGACATTGAATATTTATGGAGTAGGTTGCTCTCTGATACACACAGTTTTAGGATTTACCCAGAGGATACTTGGAAGCAAGCTCTAAGCAGTGCTTTGTGTTTCTAGTCCAATTGCTACTCCTCAGCTGAGAGAAGAGAAATTCCCTTCTTCCCTGTGTGCATATGACTCACTCAGGGGCCCAGCCTGAAATTCTGAAGTGTGATGTATCACTCTTCTTACATTCTCTGTTTCAATGTCCTCATATACTCTTGTGAAGTTCAGCAAGGCCAAGTGAACGTTCTGCATCTGGGTCAGGGCAATCCCCAGTATTAATACACACACTGGTGGATGAATGGATCGAGACTATCCCTCTGAAGAAGGATTTGGGAATATTGGTAGGTGAAAAATTAGACAAGAGCCAGCAATCTGTACTTGCAGCCCAGACAGCCAACCATACTCTGGGATGCATCAAAAAAAATGTGGCCAGCAGGTCAAGGGAGGTGGTTCCTGCTCTGCTCCAGTGAGACGCCACCTGCAGTGCTGCATCCAGCTCTGGTGTTCTGAGCACAAAAAGGACATGGATGTTTTGGAGCAAGTCCAGAGGAGGGCCACAAAAATGATCAGAGGGCTGGAGCACCTCTTCTGTAGAGAGACAGGCTGAGAGAGTTGGGTTGTTCTGCCTAGAAAAGAGAATATCTTGTTGTGACCCTTGATGTATATATGGGGCTCATAAGAAAGATGGAGAGAGACATTTTACCAAGGCCTGTTGTTACAGGGCAACAGTCATTGGTTATGAACCAAAAGTGACTGTATTTGATATAAGGAAGAAATTCTTCATAATGAAGATGTTGAGACACTGAAACAAGTTTCCAAGAGAAGCTGTGGATGCCCCATTGCTGGAAGTGTTCAAGCCCAGGCTGGATGGGGCTTTGTGCAGCCTGGTCTGGTGGAAGGTATCTCTGTTCATATCAAGGGAGCTGAAACTAGATAGTCTTGAAATGTCCTAACCAAAACTATTCCATGATTTTATGACTCCATACAAGTGGACCAAATGAAAATGCCATGAACAATCTGAATTACAAGAATTCCTGGAACTTTTGGAAGATTTGTCAACTCTGATTTTGAAGAAGGATGGAACCAAGGTTAAAGTTTGGTGGAGGTACTTATAATGAAAATTTCAGCTTAAATGCTTAGCTGGGGGAAACCTTAGTATGTGACTGAAAACAGGGTTACAGAATGGTAAATCATCAGACAGTCAGTAGTCATCACATTCAGTTTAAACTATCAAGTCAGTCTAAACAGTCATGGTCCTTCCCCTGGTTCTCCAGTATTGCTGTCAGATGAACTCCATAAGAACAAGCACTTTAAAGAGTAATGGCATTATTATAATTTTTATTTTTATATAGAGATTAATGTGAGGCAGCTTCAGTCCCATTTTTCTGGTGATAAAGTACTTTCAGTGTGTGGAATTTAGCTGTTATATTACAGCTATGGAAATTTCCAAGGGAGAAGCTAACAAAATAAGTAGTTTTGTCTGAACACTACAGGAACAGTATATGATCCCAAATCTATGCAACCAACTTCAGTGGAAAAGTAATTCTGAAATTAGGTCATTCAACAGGGAGCAGAATTTGTATTTAATTTTTGTATTTGACATGATAGACTCAGCTCTTTCTGTAGCAACACCTTTGAGTCTATTCCTACTGATGTTTATTCATGATTTTGATGAGTGACAATGGATTTCTGCTAATGCTTCCTTCCAGTTTAGAGCATTTTAGAAGTCTCTTTCTTCCAGACTGTCTTTTTAACTTCTGATACTTCTCACTGTGCTTGATTTTGGGGTTTTTGTCCAGTTTCTACTTTTTTGTCAGCCCTTGCAATATTCTTGCCCATCCATTTGTCTTTGGAGAAACAAACTCCTAAACTGCAGGGCATTGGTAGCATCTGCTTCTTGTGGACAGACATCCTGGGATACGGCTTGGGTAGAACAGGCAGGCACACAGCAGTATTGTTTGCTCCTGTATGTTTTGTTCTATATACAGGTACTATTAGGAGCTTTCAAAGGTGTTGAAGGAGCTCTAATGGAGTCTCAGCTCATGAGATACCTTCAGCTTCCTTTCTATATTTACATCCTTCTGCACAATAAGCCAGAAAGGTTAAGGTGACAAACTTCACAGTGGGCTTGCAGCAGATTAAGTTTGGTGGTGGGAAGTATTTGCTCATACTTCTGTTCTAGGTTCATGCTCTGCGTAAATTTACATGTAATACTTTTTCAGGTACTATTTATATTGATACACTATTTCCAGTTTATCAAGACTGGAAATTAATCTGAGAAGATGCAGTCCTGCTACACTTAGTAGATTCTCTGCAGAGAAAAGAAACAGCTATATTTATTCTCTGAATAACTCTTTTCTCAGTGCTTGCTTTCTTCTCACCCTAGTCTTTGTTGAAGCATTTTCTGGCATTCCTGTAGTGTTGTGTGCAGGGTGAAAGCCAGATTAGTTATGTCACAAAACCTAAACTAATCCTTGAGCTCTGTTTGGGCTCGTGTTAATGGATTTTGTGTGAGAATGTTACAGATGTGTGAGCAAACAGACTGCAAAACACAATGCTGTAAATAAAGCTGCAGACCTCGAGGGCTGCAGTGTTTCTCAGGCTGCCTTTTTCCAGAGCCAGAGGGCTTCTGCAATTCATTTTGCTCCCACTTCCTCCTGGGGGCCAGCTCTTTTTAAAGCAAATCAGGAGCAGTAAGGCCTGCCTAAAGCGACCAAAGGGCTCAGTCTGCTGAATTTCATGCGTGCAGGTAGGGAAGGCAGAGTAAGATAGCCTGCATGGTAGAGAGAGACATCAGTTCTTATTTGAAAATAAAGGACAAAGGTGCAGTCGAAAGTCTGTAGCAGTATTCGTAAATTATACCAGGAAGAGCTACCCACTAATGAGAAGTTAGATAGTCTTCACTGTTTTTTATGGTGATGTTTTGCTTTTGCTAATTCTCTTCCTGATAAAATTTTCTAGCATATCAAATACTAATTACAAATTATAATTGTGCAGCACTATTCTTACCCAGCAGCAAACTCAGCCAGGATAGTACAAAATGAAGCTGCAAGCAATTTCTCATTAAGGAAAATGCAATTTTCTGTGTTACTGCTGTGGGAGAATGTTGCCATATGTCAGCTGATGCCTTACACTGTCCTAGACAATCTTCTTTGGTTATAATGGTGATAAACCACTGTGCTGTTGCATGTGGGGTTTTGACTGCACCTGTTTGCAGACTCAGGTAATTATGCTCTTTTGTCTAATTGCTTATTTATGGATGTTTTGCTCACATGTTTTAAGCAACACTATTTGATTGCAGCCCTAATGGCAGGGTTCCCCTCTCATAATCACTCTGTAACACTCGGTTTGTCTGATTGCTGCAGGTGGAAACAATAGGTGATGCGTACTGTGTTGCAGCAGGGCTCCATAAGAAAAGCCTTAGTCATGCCAAAGCCATTGCCCTGATGGCACTGAAGATGATGGAGCTTTCAGAAGAGGTTCTCACTCCGGATGGAAGCCCTATTAAGGTAACCCCTTTGCCCTTTATTCTCAGCTAGTCTGTGATACGCGGCCCAGATTCATTTCATTGTGTTCTGTTGGTAGAAGTCTGTTCATTGCTAGAGAATTTACACTTGCATCACCATGTCTGAAGCTCTGATGGGCCACGTGCCTCTTTTCCAAATCAGTGTAAACGTCTAAAAGAGAAGAATCTGTAGACTGCCTGCTCTTTCTCACTGTTAATGTGCTTCCTTTCCGTGCAATGCCATTTCCGTCCCCTACTTTGGTGCAGGTGGGAGAAAACCGGATGCCCTTTTGTAATATTTTTAAGTTCCTCTGCTGTTCTGCTTCTTTTGGTCCTGTACCAACATATTGAAGAATACTATTCTGAAAAAATATGTTGGACTATGGATCTTAAAGAAAATTCTTTTAAAGCTTCATGTGAATATTTACTGAACACAGCATAAGCATTAAAAGACTGAAGATATCGAAGATGTATCATTTTCAGTTTTGATGTAAGACTATTTCCTACAGATAATAATTTAATCCTACTAAAGTATGTGTTTTTTGATTAACTGTATTGGTTTCTCCAATAACTATAGCCAATTAATATAGGCTAACTACACTGGTGTGTGCTGGGACAGCTGTCTTCCAGAGTCTCTTCATATTTTCACTTTCTTTTGCGTCATTGCTCCAATTGTAGGGAAATTTTGAAGGTATATGTTTTACTCTGAGACTCACTTTTTGTGACTGTTTTCATTACCACTCATTATGTTTCAGAAAATTCCTCTTATTTTCACTGTCTGCATAAGAAGACCTGTAAAAGAAATACTATAAAGACATTGAAGAGGAAATATGTATAGAATAAAATGCTGGGAATAACCAAATATTTTCAAAAAGTGCTAATAAACCTCCTTTAGAATTCAGAAGAAAAAAGTCAGTTCATCATACTTAAACTGAAAGTAGAGGTACTGAGAAGCTCATCATCGTTTCCTAATTGTTCTACCTTCAGTTTTAGGTGTAATAGATTTCAGGGCAGGAGGGGTGGTGATATTGTACCATGTTGTTACCTTTGTACCTAACCTGGAAGTTGTGCTTAAAAATAAAGCTTAACTTTCATAGAGGCATAATCTGATTTGTCTTAAATTTTATTAAGATGAGAAGTCCTCTCATGTGGGTATATTTACCCTGTAAACTATTGCAATAAAGGCTTTTGGAGAAGTCTACTTCAGTTTGTCCTGGTTTAGATGTCTACTCTAGGATGAGATGAATAACACCCTAAAAATGTGTGGTTTTTCAGTTTGTGAGGGAAATCTGTGGACTTAACCTAAATGTGGATGTCTGCTGTGAGCATCTACACTCTGTCACATGAGTCCTCCTACAAATGACAAGGAATGAATAGTTTTTTCTAGTGGCTATGTCAATGGTCATCACAGCTAAAAACATGCACATTATTTATCAATTCAGTTGGCATGACTTTTGTCTTCCAGACAATGTTAAATTGGCTAGAGTGATCCCTATTTTTATGAGTTGACAGTTTCTCACTTAAAAAAAAAATAAAGGGACCCATTGTGCCACAGATTCCCATTAGCAAATGTTCCATGTGCATAAAAATGTCTTAAAGCAGCATCAGGGGAAGTTCAGATTGGATGTAAGGAAGATGTGGTCAAGCACTCAAACGAGGTTCTCAGGAAAGTGGTCATGGCCCCAAGCCTGTATGTGTTTAAGCACTTGGAGAGTGCTCCTAAATGTATGATTTAACTTTTAGGTTGCCCTGTGTGAAGGTTCACGGAATATATGTATTTTCTAAATTACTTTGATGGATATGTTTTGTTGTCATCTCAATGCTGAATTCACTGGAATGCCAGGATTTACTTTTTGTGGTTCTTCAAATGTTCATCCCTGTGATAGCAGTGGATATCTTATTAAGTGACACTTAAAGCCTCAAAAAGTTAGGATGAGAAAGTAAATGAATTAATTTCAAAGATACCATATCACATAAACACGAATTTAGGATAAGACTTTCACCTATGAAGTGCGTTAGCAGATGGTCAAATGAGGCTTGTTATCTGGGTGTACACAGTTATCATATGGAGGTATTCATTGTAGTGATCACAAAAATAACTTATTTGTACACCCATGTAGACTTTATGAAGAATCTGCCCCTTAGAGCAATGCTAGTGCAGGCAGTGAGCAGCGATGGACCTGGGGATGGTGGCCAGGTGTATGAAGCAGGTCTGGTTTATATCCAAATGCTGCTCCCTGCTCTGAGTCAGAGCTCATAGCGCACTGACGAGAGCACCACGGTTGCAGCTGACACACACTCAGGCACTTGGCATTTCCAGCAGAGCCAGAGGCAGCACAAATGCATGAGCAGGATGGAGACTGTGCCAGCACTCCCTGTACCTGTGTGAGCAGCCTGGGACTTGAGGGGTAATGATAAATAAATAAAACTATTATTTTGCAGAAAGAGAGAGGCCGAGCTGTATTATAGCAGCACCCACAAATCCTCTCATCAGTGTTGTAACACAGCCTGCCTTCTTAGAAAGAAATATTTGTAACAGAAAATGAGCTGGTCATTCCCCTGTGAGTGATGGAGAAGGCTTCGGGTCCCTGTGTCATTTTTTTAAACTCAGTTCTACTAGAGGCAAAATCCCATTACTTTAGAACGAGCTAAGGCCCTGGTGCAGTAGAGGGACTTTTGCTGCCGACACTGCATATGGAATTTGATATACATTTTTATCCTTTCAGCATAGAATTTTACTTTGGAAGCACTCTTTTGATTTATATTCTGTACAGCTAATTATATGTAGTACTCTATGACTTTAGTCTGAAAATATTGATTTAAAATTGCCTCCTACATTTAAGTGAGTGTTACTTGAGCTTAGGACGCGCTTTGTATTTTACTACATCTTTTTTAGATCAAGTGGAATTACATTAATTTTAATAGCTAGAGACAATACTGTAAGAAGAATTCTCCAGGGCACTGACCTTCAGAGAAAGGTTGCAATGCAGATATGGAATTCCTGGAGAATATTATTACTCAGATAATTTTCTGCCATGCTTCAAATCTTACCTAATTAATCACTGTGTGGTGTATGTCCCAAAGAAAGAGAAAGACCTCCTTTTCAGCTTTTTTTTTTCAAAAGGGCTGCTGTGACAGAACATACCTGGTTTCCACTAATTAGAGTTCCCAAGAGAAAGCTATCTGCTATATTTGTAGTGTATGAAGGTTTATGTAATAGGGTCATAAAGAGATAAGAACTGAGAACTCACAGAGGAAAAATAAATGATTTACATGAAACTGCTGAAATTAACTACAGTTATTTAGATTAATTGTGTGCAGGTGTTCTTGTCTAAAACATAAAGGTTGAGCCCTACCACAGCAATTCAAAACACTTTGCAAAATGTTCTGCTACAGCAGAAAAATGTCATGTATATTTGAAATTATTTATGTTACCGTAACATGAGAATTAGACCTGTAAATACTGTAATCCCAAACTGAAGCAAATACATACCCTCACTTCTCTTTTTGCTCACTTTCTAATGACTGGTTTGTGAAATGCTCTAAACAGAGTAGTGCAGAAAATTTCTAGCTGATTCTGGCTTCTATTTGATTAATTTATTCCCAGGTGAGGTAGGTGGGACGTTGCATTTGCACAGCGCATTATCAGGTACTTGGCTCAGTTGTTTTTTTATTATCAAGACAGAGTACTTGACACACTTGAAGCTTCTAACCTTCAGATGTGCTTTGCCAAAGCTATTTTATTATTGGGTTTGTAGGCTGCACTCAAACAGTGTAGGCATTAACATTATCTGATTTCAAACACTGACAGTGTGAACAGGTATGGCTAAATTTGTTACTTTAGCTCCCTCTTAAAAAAAGAGAGTACATTTAGTCTATATTCATCTGACATGCTTGCAGTGTCTACTTTATAATGAAATATATGAATTAATATTTGTCGGGTAGGTCCTACCTCAGCAGTGAATGAGTTAATGACCTCTCAGGGTAGATGATCCTACTGGAAAGGGCTGAACTGAAACAGAGGTCCACAACTTTGGTCAGTCTCACCTTTTCCATTTGAATTTTGGATGTGATTCATGTACACTTTCTATACTTCGTCTTTCCATGTATAGGTGACAAATAAAGCTTTATGAGTAGAAGCATTAGTTTTAGCATGTCTAAGATTTATGACCTAAACTTGCAGCTACATTAGTTTTGGTTTATGTTACCTATTTGAATACCTGTGATCATGATGACTGAAACAATGAAAGCCTGAGTTTGATAAGCCTCTAATCTCTGCTTGCTGAGTGGTAAATTTTAACTAGCATGTGACTCGTGAGTAAGGGCATAGACGAGTCAAAAGGGCTCTGTGGATTGTCATGGCCTGTGGCCACAGTGAGTGACACACTTTTCTAAATAACATGGAAATGGGCAATGAATTTTAGAGTGCAGAGCATCATCTGCTGGTTCATTAGGTATTCCCCTTTGTATTTCAGTGATATGCCACTTGGGTCCAGGACACAAGTAAAAAGCGCCAACATTTGTTTGCATAAATGGGATTTTTATTTTTTAATTGAAGGGGGCATTCCCAAAAGTAGTGAAAGTAGCAAGTGTTGACTGTATAATCCTTTTCAGTGTTTCTTGCCTTGCTTATTATTCAGGTTGCGGTATGCTGGTTTCATAGCAATTTAATGGTTCCATCCAAATGTACCTCTTTACGTAAGCAGCAAAAGGTTGTCTGGTTTGGTTTAAGTTGTGAAGGGCTGACTGCTGATGCAGGCATTCTCATCAGCCCTGTGTGAAAAGCTGCTGCGTTACTGCGATGCTCCTTGCTCCATCTGTGGTCTCCTAGCAACTTCGCCTTGTACCTAATGTCTGCATCAGACTCGAGGAGGTATATAATATCCTACTTCAGCCTGCAGAACTTGAAAGTAGAAATATCCTTGTGCTGAAAGAAAAAATCAGAAACAAGTTCCACGAAAGAAACCTTTGCATTAAGAGACTTTCAAGAGCGTGTAGTTTCACAGGTTTTGCCAGCGTTAGAGCATCACGACAGCTTTGGGGAGCATGCAGAGCTGCATGTCAGAGAAGCCTGGGACTTTTTCTTGACAGCATGCTTGGGAGGTGGTAAGGCAAAGTCAGCCCTGGTGATGATTCCCTGGACGTGGGATAGTTCATGACTGCACTTCCTCAGTTTGGCCCAGTGCCACTGGAAATGCAAAACGAGAGGAACTGATTGAAGCACATTTCCCCAGGAATGTGGGAAATTGTGAGTTTTTTTAGACTGCTCTAAGAAAATTCACTTTCCTCAGCCCTGCAGTCATTTTCACTCAACTGCTTCCTTTTATGTGATTTTAATAATAATCTTTAAAAATCCCAAATCATATCCATTATTTGCAACTACTTTTTTTTGAGGGGACTTTGTCAAATACAATGGTGTGTTATACCCACTGTAGGACAGTGCTACTGCTCGTGTTGCAGTAACAAGGCAAAGTGGGGTTTATATGGCTAGTAGGTGTACAGCAGCAGCTTTGTGTAAGAAACTGGTGTGAAACGTTAGACTGGCACTTTGTCTGCTGAAGAGGGAGGTTTCCCAAAGGGTTGGTCATTCTTTCAGATGGTACACATTTCAGTTCTTAGGTGAAGTCTGCAGTAGATGCCAAAGGTAAATTTGCAAAGCTATGAGGGCTTGATTCTGCACAACGTAAGGATCCGTCTGCCCATGCAGAGGTGTGATACTGGGATTGGCAACCCAGTGTAAGCCCAGCTTGAGTAAACTAGAAAGCTATGAGGATATTTTGTTTAATGACTGCTGGGAGAGAGAGACCTAAAAGACAAGCAAGGAGATAATTAATAACGTGAGGATCAGCTGAGAAGAGGTTTTGTCGTTCTCCTCGCATGCCATGTGCTCTCTGACGTTTTGTCTCTGGCAAGTAGG
The DNA here is from genome assembly GCA_008694505.1 of Cyanoderma ruficeps. NCBI lineage: Eukaryota > Metazoa > Chordata > Aves > Passeriformes > Timaliidae > Cyanoderma > Cyanoderma ruficeps. The sequence continues at coordinate 9,430,702 of VZDJ01000158.1, forward strand.
AAGCACAAGTGCCATTCCATCTATTCTTGTCCCTGTGGCAGAGATAAAGCACGCTTGTAGAAACCAGGGTAGTTACCCAGGGCACCTAGTGAACTTTCCCACAGTTGATTAGTTCTCAGTGATTACTACATGTTCACAGCTCTTTGACTCACAGAATGTAGATCTAGCTGCGTATGGAACCGCCTCTGTAATTCTGTCATACTTCTGTGCCTTAAGGGAGACTAAACCTTGCTGTGATGGCTGCACCTAGCTTGTAACTTTGTCCTGGTGCTTCACAGTGAGCAGATAGTTTAATTTCCTTCTCTAGGGACTATAAGTACATGCAGAGGGAAAACCAGCAAGGATTTCAAGGTTTAGATCCCTGCAGGGGCCACAGGATATGCAGCTGGGTTGTGGGGTTAGCTTTAAGGTCACGGTGTGACATCTCTCACGGTTCAGCAGTCATTCCAGACACAAACGCCTTCAACTAATGCTCCAGATGTCTGGCTAGTAGTAGAACTGGTTGGGAATTTTCCACAGAAAACACTTTTTGGCTGAGAACACTTTATGATAAAAAACAAATTATGGGGTATATCTACCAGATTTTGTTTAATAACCGATTAAAACTCATTTCAGAGTACTAAATACCAATATTTACTGGGACAATGACCTGGGGGGAAAAAAACCTTAGACCTTTAAAGAGATCAAAGCATTGAACTTGTGATCTTTATGAGGAAAAAGACCTCTGCATTCTCATTTATCTAGGATGGAAGATATCCTGTGATACAGTGTTGCCCCTGGGCTTGGGCTGGGACATTTTTTGCAGCTGCCAGAACTTCACACTCTGGTTTTGACTGTTACAGTCAGTGGAGGACTTCCATGCTGAAGCTGAAATTTTTCTGTTGTTACTATTTTACATGGACTCTTTATTCAGACAAAAGTAAGCAACAATAACAATAGAAACATAACCCACCAGGTGAACAAATAATTAAACCTGTGGTGTATACAGCATTTCAAAAGCTTGATATTGTTGCATCTCTATGAAGGGAAGAATAGACAAAAAAACTAAACTTAGAATTGCAGCGTGTACAATGACGTTATATGTTTATATATAATAGAGACATAAAATTTGAAGTAATTCATGAATATTTAAAGAATTGGGCTAGGGAATCCAGGGTAGCTGAGTGCTGAAATTTTATTTTTTCTGTGTCCTAAATGTATGTTCTCTTCTTCCACTGGTATCTCTTGTCATATAAAAATTAAAAAGTAAGGTTTCCACTATAGTATAAGAGTATTTTTTCTTATCTCCTGAGATGGAGAAGAGATGAAAACCATTACACAAAAATTGAAAAAAGTAATGATATGAAAATATGCAAACCTGCAAGGACTCACAGAAGATAAGCAGTAATACACTGAGAAACAGCATAGACTATGCATAAAAATACTGCTTGATTGGCTTTTATGCAGTAAGCATGATCAGAAAATGCTAGGCTTGAAGTGCTACCTCACTGGGTTAATGGGCACAGGTGATCCCAGAGGCCTCAGAGGGAGGTGCAGAGATGAAAATGCCATGCCCTTTGAAGCTGTAGAGGTGGTTGCTACCTCAGTGTCTGTGTTTCCAGCTGCTGAGATGCTGTCAGGCAGCTGCTGCCCTGTGCTGCATTGTGTCTGCCTCTCCCTTCAGTGGCCGAGCTGTCAGCCCCTGCTTTGTGGTTTGCCTGCCCGAAAAGCCTCTTCTGTCCAGTGCTGGTGATTTTTATTTACTGTTGTAATCTCAGTTATGTACGTTGGCTTTTCTAAACTGGACAATATTAAATCACTGATATCCAATTTCTGTCTCTCTTCCAAGGCTCCCAACAGTTTAGTCACCTAATCCAAATGGTTTACTTTACCTGGGGTCACAGTGCACCATAAATTCTACGTTTCAGCAGTGAGTAGGACTTTATCCTTTGGTCTGAACCTCCCTTAGAAGAGAGAGATTGTATTGAACCTGCAGCAGCCTTACAGTGTGCAAAAGTAGCACATCCTCCTGGATAATGCATCTGTGGGCTAGGTGACAGTGCTAACGTAGCTCCTTCTTTGATCCAGATGCATCCTGGAGAAAAAGATTCAAGAAAGAGCTTCGTCCCATCTACTCCTTCTCCCCTCTCCCTTGTCTCCTACTGCATGAGTAGTTTTGGATAAGATGCAGCTGGAAATACAAAACCAAACAAAATAGAGCTGAGCTGCCTGCAGTGTTTTATACTGTATGACTTCCATTACTCGTTTGAAGGGCATTGTTCCCCTCTCCATGACCTATTAGTTCTCTTATCCCTTTAATGTAGTTTTTCTTGGAGGATTATGCTGACTGGTAGAAAGATGCAAAGCTTTTTCTCGTTGCAAGGAAGAGCACCTTGGTTCTCCTTCTCTTTCCTGAGCCTGGATTACAAGCAGACCCTTGCACTGAGTCCCAGAGGAGCTGCCTGTGCGTTGTCTCATGGAGATCAGTGTCTTTCTCAGCCCCACTGGGTAATCCTGTAGAAATGTTAACCTTTATGCAGATCTGTCTCAGTACTCTGGCATCCACAGTTACAGCATTTTTAGGAGCAGCTGCCAGCATCTGCTCTGCAACCTTAAGAAGAAGAAAGTACATTTGTTAGTGGCAGTTTGCTACTTGGCTTTCCCCATTCTCTCCAACATGCACAGTTCAGAGAAGAAAAGTCAAAGTCTGCAGTTTTAAGCACCAGTTAAAAAACTCCGTGGCATAACTGTTGTCATTATTCTGAGCTAAACAGTGAGTCATTACGCTGTGCTATATTTGAGTGAACAGTTCAGATAGGGGGTGGGCGCTGGAGGATTATACTTGGCCTTCTGTTTGAAGCTGACAAGTTCAGCAACATTGTTCAACAGTTTCAGAATAGTTTAGTTCCCTAAGGAAGAATGCATTTCCTGTCATAAATAAATCCATAAAGTAAATGTTTCATGGTATTTCAGCTTCCTTTCATATGAGACATACAGTATTTTGGAAAAAATGCCAGTACTTCTGAGGGATTTGCAACAGCATTTTCTGTTCAAATGCCTTCTTTAACTCTAAACTAGGGTAAAAGTAATTCAGTGCAAATAATCCTCTTCAAAGACTTTATGTTGAATAATTAGAACTTTTTTTTTTAGCAAAACAATCTCCATATTTACATTGGATTTTGGTTTTGCTTTAGTATTTTAAAAAGAGAGGAAGGGGAAAGTGGTATAAGGAAAAGGGGATTAGAATATACAAGGATTTTTCCACCTGGCAGAACTTGGAGGGGTCGAAATGATCATTATCCTGAAGGAAGACCTGATTTTTGTCTAGCTTTGGAACTTCATTCCAGGAAAAGAATCGACTCCGAGAAGGAAGATGGGAAGAGATGTTTTTCTGAGATTTCATTGTACCCTCCTGCAAAATCTCCATGCCATTCATTAGGCAGAAGTGCTGGATAATTTCTTGCTGAGATATAGTTTTCCTAGATGAATAAGATAATTCTTGACATTTAGCTAAATATTCTAATACTGGTTAAAGCTTTCACCATTATTTTAATATCTAAAATGCAAAAACTCATTAGAACAAAGTTATCAAACACAGAACAGTCTTTAAGATTGGAAAGGATTTGAGAAGATTAGCTGGTCCTACTTTTTGTGCCCAAATGGCATTATTGAGCACCCTGTCCAATGACAGCTTGAACTCCTCCACGGATGGGGACTTCACCACATCCCTAGGGATGTTGTTCCAGTGGTTGTTCTCACTGTAAAAAAATTTCTTTCTTATGCTGAAATGAACCCTCTCCTGGTGCAAGTATTACCTGTTACCCCTTGTCATGTCCATGTGTCCTCTGAGACTTTCTGTCTTGTTTGTACTTGCCCTTTAAGTGATGAGTTTCCTCCCTTAGGTAGCTCTTCTGTGGGAGAAAAGGCCCAACTCCCTCAGGCTTCCCTCACAGGCCAGATTCTCCAGCCTTATGATCATCTTTGTGTTTTTCCTTCGGACAATCCAGTTTGTCTGTGTCTTTCTTGAACAGTGGTGATGTCTTAGGAAGGCTCACTTGAAACAGAGACTGGACAGAGCTAGAGAATAAAGTAGATATTTATTGAAAGGCCTTTAGGATACACCCTGGGCAGGACAAGAGCCTGACCAGGGCTACACCCAAGGTAGACTTAGAATGGTCACAAAATGCAAAACTGGTCATGACGTCTTATATTTTTATAAGTTTTGGTCTATTTGTATGTTGGGGTTTAATTGTCCAATTACAGCTTCAGGTTGTGAGGTCCCATCCTTCTTGTTCCTACCTTCCATCCACCATTGTTTATGCTGTTGGGCCTGAAAGTTGTCCTTGGTCTTCAGCAGGAAAAGGGATTTATTTCGTCTGCCTACTCTGTGAAGAGAACTCACCAGCACCTAATAGGAAGCTCAGAACTACACCTCTAGGCAGCACAGAATCTGAAAAACATGAAAGCTAAAACTTGAGGCATCAGTAGGGCCAGCACTGGGTGTGGCGCTCTGGTGCAGCCTGACAAAGGCTGAGCAGAGTGGGATGGTGACATCTCCATCTCTGCCAGTGGTGCCCCTGCAGCCCAGGATCCAGTGTGCCTTTGTTGCTGCAGCAGTGCACTGCTGACCCTGCCAGCTTGTCCCCCAGATCTCTTTCAGCAAGGCTGCTTCCCAGCCACACAGATCCAGACTTCACTGAGCTCTTCAGTTATTCTGGCCCAGGTATTGTGATGATAGGTTTACATTGTTAAAATTTGATGTTCATCTGGGAGACTTAACATGTTCTTTACAACAGCGTGTATTTTCCCTTTCCTGTAGAAATAGTGACACCTCTTACAAAAATTTTAATGAAAAGTGAGTAATTAAATCCCTCTGTGCCTTTCTGAAAATTTGCCTTTTCTATCATCTCTCAGTAGAATACCTGATTTTCTTTCTGTGACAACTGACTTTGTAGTAGGTCCATTTGTGCTGCATTTTAAAAAGTGGATGAAAAAAATTAATAAAAACCTTTACCAGAAGAAAAAGAATCCTAAAAATAGGGAGATGTGTTAACTGCCATACAATTCTTTGGGAAAGGGACTAACTGCTGTTGTTACTGTTTTACTACAGTAATTTCTGCATAGTGGCGCCCACTCTGTAGCCACAAAAAAGCACTTTGCAGAATTAGAGTTATTGTTTCCTTTGGGAGCATCAATATGATTCACTTAAAAAAAGCAGACTGTTAGAAAACCTTAACTTGAAGAAGTCTTGTCTTTTTCTTGACTGTGACAACAAATGCGTAATTTGAAATGACACATGTATCTCCCACTTATTCCAATAAGTTTTTCTGTGGGTTTTTTTTTCTTTTTTATAAATGCTGTGATCTCAAGATGTTATGATAGTAAGAAAATTATTGAGCTTTCTGGTCTGAAAATCAGGCATCTGGGGGGCATTTCAAGTAGGACAATGAAAACCACTACACACCCCAACCTTTAAAGCAGACAGTATACTCAAAAAGTTCTATTTATAGTCCATGGTTATAGGAGTTTGATCTTTTATTTATTTGCTATTTCAGTTTGTATCTGTATGTTTTCATCTTTCCCAGTTTACAGACCTGGTTACTGCATCTTGGTTACTGCACCTTCCTTATAATGTTTTAAAAATGTGATCATCACACAGCACACTGGTTGCTTGAACTTAGAGAACTGCTTCATTATTCAGATGTCTTTTTGACCAAAATGCATATTTATTTAATTAAATGTGGTCCAGTGTTCATAGATACTTTCAAACCTGATTTAGCTAAGTACACATTTGTGTACGTAAGTGGTTTGGGAGCTGAACTCAAGTCCTTTTACTTGAGTAGAAAACATTTTGCATTTAGCTACCTTTGTTCAGACTTGTATTTTCTGAGGAGAAACTGTCATATCTGACCATGGGTTCATAGATACTGAAAGGGATATAAATATAGAAAGACTGAACTGTTGCTTCTCTATGTTACAAGTCTATTTGTCTTCAAGAATTTGCTCATGGTGGTTATTCACCAAGACAACGTGAAAATTAGTGACCCTTTTCCTATATAAACTCTGAAACACTAATTAATTTAATTTCAATACATGCTAATTTTAGCATGGACAAGGTATTTTTGTAGGATGAAGACAGTTTCATTATTTCTGACTCCAAAATATCAGTCACCTTTCACTGTGGATAATGACTTTTTCAAAGGTAAAAATTTAAAGATGACATGGAGTTTGAAGTTGGGGTGTGTATTTCTGTATGTGTTTATCACAAAACTTCACATCTCTTAAGAAGCTATTTGATGTTCAAATTTACAGTCTCACTTAAATTTCAGTGAGAACAAAGCATGATTGCATCCTGTTTGGCACTCCCTGTAAGCTTTTCGCTATCATAACTAGAAAACAAGCTTCAAAGGCTTCAGTGAATCCTTCATTTAAGCCCTTTTGTCTCCAGGGTACCATCCATTGCATGCTGGGCTCTCTGTTATGTCTGCTTCCAAGGCCACAGTACTGGGCTAGATGGTCTTTTGGTCTGATTCGGTACAGTTGTTCTTACATTCTTATCTAATTTATTGCCTGTTCCTAGTCACAGATCTCTACAGCTAGATGTCAACTCCTTTTTCTGAAGAAATGACCTATTTAATAGCTAGGATAGCTCAGATAACAAAAACAACAAAAATTCTGTCTGCCGTGACTGAGATCATGATATCTATTTTGGTGTGGTTACCCTACAGATTTTTATAGAATAGAATCATAGAACTGTGGAATTGTTTATGTAGGGAAAAGCTTTAAAGATCATCAAGTCCAACCATTATCCCAGCACTGCCAAGTCCACCACTAGACTACGTCCTCATGGTTTGTTTATACATTGCCATTTCCTCCTCAACAGACTTGTTGTAAGCTTATGAAATTGCTAGTCATAAAAATATTGAGGACGCTATAATATCCTTCTTCTGTTCTCAGAGCTTTCATGACTTTTGAGCATTTGCCAAGGAATTTTCAGCCTTTTTGTTTTTCATGAGTTCTTCCTTGATGTTTGCCATTTGTTGCATTGTTTGTATTGGTTACCTAAATTATGTGATGCTCTTGCTCTCTGGGCAGAAGAAAAGCTTTTGAGGCATGAGAATGAATGGCAAATAGCTGAATAATAAAGCCTACTCTTGTTCACACATGAAGGCTATTGTTTACAGGAGATGAGATTAATTTTGCTAAGATCTGTTCCCTTGTGAACACATTGAATAAGTTTTTTAGTCTGACTGTTGATGACTAAAAATAAATGAACACCCATTCAGAATCAGTGTGATTATTTGCACATGTACCTTTTGCAGAATGGAGAAAGGCTGTTCCCACAGTAGAACTGCCTCTCCAGTTATGTCTTCACAAACTTAGGGAGTTACGCTCTGCAAACTGCAATCTGTAAGACAGTTCAGAGTTTCCAGTCTGGTTTTCAGTGAGGCTGAGCATTGCATCCTGGAGGGTAGTAGTATAGAGTTCCACTTGCCTTCACTTACAAGAGTGAGGTAGGTGTATTTCATGCTTGGCTGGTTTTAACAGTTCTGTAAGAAGAGACGCCTGAGGTTTCTTCTTCCATTTGTTTTTGGTGAAATATTTTGCTCATATTAAACCAAGCTTTACTGAAAAATGCATTCATTTGTATGGTTTGGGCTTTTTTTAATAGATTAGGATATCTAGCAAGACAAAAAGTTAATAGGAGCAGCCAATGTTTAAGGGGAGTGAGAAGAACCAAGCTTAGCCTCTATGGCTTACCTTAGAAAAATGTGAGCGTCCCACACTCCATATGAGGGAGTACCATTAAGCCCCAGATAGGATAATGGCTGTTCTTGAGCCTGTCATTGTTTTGTCAGTTCAGTTTGTGCCTCAGAAAAGATGTTTAAAAAATGCAATGGGTACGAAACTGAATGTTTTTCTTGCTAACCCTAACAGCAAGAAGCATCATTGCACAGCCCACATAAAACTAATATTAAAAAGAAATATAAGCTTTAAACAATGTTTTGCAAGAAGAATCAAAAAGTTTTTTTGAGAAATTGGAAAGTGGGAAATAAATACATGTTTTAGAATCTCTTATATGCTTGGTGGCCATCTGAACCCCCAAAAATTAGATTGTAAATGCCTCTCTTGGAGCTATGACCAAATTGTAACAGATGACTGCTTTTTGTTTGGTCTTCTGAAGACCACAAAGCAATATGGAAGCCTGTTGGCTCCCTGAAAGTTCTTCCTCTCTCCTCCACAGAAATGGAAAAGGTGCAAAAAGCCAGGAGGAAAAACAATTCCGGACAGCAGATCTGCATTCATAAGAAATGAATAGCAGATTTCCAGGCTGTAGAAAGCACTGAGATTTTTGGAAATTTTTGAGAGGTCTGTAATACCAGTTTTTCTGTTGCTTCCATTCCAAGAACACCAGCAAAGAGCAAATCTTAACTGGAATTGTGGCTTCCTCAGTAGGATGTGTGTCTATGCATATGTGAATATGGGGTTGCCATCTATGTAAAGCATTCACTTGAATTCACTCTGTTTACAAACATTGCTGAGCCCATCTCCTGATGTGTCTTAGACTCCCATGATAATGTTATTATGAATAATCCAGATGCAGCTACTTCCTGAGCATATTGACAATTTAGTTGGACAAGGTTCCAAAATGACAGTGTGACTTTTGTTCTCTCATTAGTTTGGATTAACAGAAGTTGATACCTTTATAACCCAGTGCAATTACAGGAATTACAGTTTTCCCATGGATACAGTGACACATCTGGGATTCTTAATGGTGCATAGAAAACAGATATGCATCGTTTTGTGTTCCTGCCATGTTTCAATATGAGCTTAGCATACCAAAACTTAACTGTCACTGGTCCCTTTGCTCCACACTCCTCCTCTCCCCTTCCTTTTGTTTTTCATTGAATTTTGCTTTTAGGTAATTTTCAATAAGCAAGATACTCTTTTCCTACATGTGTTTATGCTCCATGTGGTGTCCTTTAGGATTTGGTAGCTACAGCATTTAAGATCACTTTGGCTTAGTATGGATGAACAGGTATAGTTTTCTTTGCCATGAACCCCTGGAAGAAGGCCTGTCTTGTGTCACAGTCTGAACTGCCACAGGTCCCTCTTCCCTTCCCAATTGCTGTTCTCCTTAAACCCAGCATCCTAAGCATCCCACAGCATACTGTCCACTCACCAGCTTGCATTGCCCTCTGCTGTCCTACACTGCCTTTGGCCCAAATCCTTTTCCAGGCATCTTTTGAGTGAGTGAGAGTTCACTAACAAGGTCTGAACACTGCTCTGTGTGTAATCCAGATCTGCTGCAGCGTGCTGTCAGCTGTGGGTGTCAGCACAGGGCTAACTGGGTGGAAAGGCAGTGAGTTAAATCATGTGCTTTGGTGCTACCTTCTGTTTTAAACTCTCTAGGACTGCACTGAGGCAACGTCAGAAGCACAACATGTGACCTCCACAGAAATGGCACATTTTCAAAACTGTTACTTTTAGAAATCAGTTTTGGGGAAGGTTTTCAGATGTCTCCAGCCTGAGCAGAACTGATTCCATTCTTATGAAAAATATTTAAAAATTCATTGTATGCTAATTGTGTAATGAATTACTTCATTTAAATGAAGTCAAGGATATATAGAGGGAAAAAGGGACTCTTTCTATGGAGTGAGAGGTCAGATTTATTGTCACCTTATACTTACAGCCAGGAGGGCAGACCAAGGGAAGAGGAGCTGCAGGCAAGTATGCTGCCATCAATTAGTGCCTGAAGGTTATAGCAAAGCCTCCCTTCAGTCCCATGAACATATGAGGAGTCCACTCAATGCATAGCTTTGAAAAATCTGCTGCAAAGGAAGATGACCAAAAATATGCTGGAACTAAGGCACAGGCAAATATCAGAGTTCCCTGCTCAGGTTTGTTCCAGTCAGTTCAAGCAGTCATAACAATGTAGTGAGAGCATCACAGAACATGGGGCTCAGGAGAAGGTGATACATTTTTACCTCAGAAGACTCAGAGCTGGTTGAAAGCAAGGAAGGCTGGAAAGCTATTGCTCTTCATTTGTCATGTTCTGATGAGGTTTTACGGGGGTCGAGCGCTGCCACGGTTTGTGTCAGGACAGTCCTCCTTGGACTGACACAGTGACAGTGCTGTGCTTCTATGGCTCAGATATTGGGTCAGATCTGAACAAGCTTTTCTTAACACAGCTTGGAGTCTGTGTACCTCACTGAAGTGTACAGTGCAGGTAATAAGTTTAAAGGTATTTCAAATTTAAAAATACCTTTTCTCAGTGTGGCAGAAATTAGAGATACAAAGAACGTGTGTTTGCTTGGCAACTTTTCCTCATGATTAATGTGAAAGTGTACTTCCTTGTTAGCAGGTTCTTCACACATAAGCATAATTTATAAAATAGATCTGCATGCCTGTTCAGATATACTGCTCTATGATTTAGACCGACATTAATAAAATGCAGGAGAAGATCTGCTTCTGTTTGCCAAATTTCCATGTTGTTCAGCTGCATGAATTTGAGTGGTTTGATTTGAAGAAAGCTTCTATTTATTTCTATAGAAAATAATTAATTTATTTCAGAGAAAAGGAAAAGAGTTTTCATTACTCTTCCCACAATTCTGCAATAGGGAATGGTGTCTGTGGAACGTGTAGTCTGAACATTATTCATCTGTCCCATGGGGATCACTAGGAGTAAATTAGGTTTCTCTGAATTTGCTTACAAACCAAGATCAATTTCTAAGTAACACTAAATGAAGAAAAATTGTGGTGATTTATCAGACACAGTCCACTGTAGTAGCTGCTTTATAATGAGCTTTGAGAAGCACCATAATGCAGTCTTTTGTTGCAAGTATCTTTTGTACGCACACTGCCTACCTTTTATGAGGTAATTGGAGTTTAATGTGCTACAGCTTTGAAGTGTATGAAGCCAAACCTTTAGAATGGGAAGCTTCTGGGATTAAAACATTTTCGCAATGCGAAATCTTAAATATGTTTTGACTAATTTCATTCAAGGATCATCTACGGCATTTTTATGTAAGTGAATCTCTTAATTTCCTGAGCCTTACCGCTCTAATTACAGATGGCCTTGTTTTCATTTTACATTTCAATGCTGAACATTTCTAATGGAATCATAACTTTTTTACTTTTTTTACTGTTATAGAATGTCGGTCACTGATTAGAATTTTAGCACCTAAATTTTAAAATTCATGATCACAGATTTGAAAGGCCAATGTAACGTATTTAGTTTTGCTGTTGGCGCTGTCACTCATGACACAATAAGTGTGCCAGCTCTTCAGGTAGATCAGTGCAACAGAAAACAATTGGTGGATTGATAGAGTTTGTGCTGAGGCCCTTGCACCTATACTTATTGTATTTTGAGATTTTTATTTGGAGTGGCTTTGTTCCTCATACTAAATGCCTCTACATATCTGAAAGATCAAATGCTGATTTACATCCTGATATACCTTTAAGAGTTTCTCTTAACTTTGGTGTACATCTTGAGAAGAGCTACTGCTTTAATTTCCTCAGACAGAGTTCTAGTTCATGCAGAACGAACCATTTTGTAAAGTGAAGCAATGTAGAGTAAACAGGGGCAGTTGGGGCGTGTGCTTCAAAACCACGTAGAATGTAGTTATGTTGTACTTTGGAGGTTTCTACCCTTTAGTAAGGTGATTCTTCCTGTCATTCTCATGAAGGCTGAATGTACAACTGCCAAAATATTTCCTGTGAAAGAGTTTGTTTTGATAGTTATCCACAGGAAGCTTAGCTGTGATCATCTGTGATGAGGAACAGACCAATGCCAAAATAACATGACTAGGTATGATTGCAGTGCATTAACAGAGCTGACAGTCCATCATGAAAGGATAACTGTCTAAAAATTTATGTTTTCTGTCAAGCTTACACTGTTTTGCTGTTCATGGTGTGTGCTTGATACTGCGAAGTATGTTGTTGACACTGATCATTGATCGTGTGATTATTAGATGAAAGGAAGTTAAATATCTGAGTTTATAGCATAAGTAAAATTGGTTCAACACAGCTGCTGTCTTCATTTTTGTAGTTTTAGTGAAATCCTAAAGACAATGTGAACCAAGGTACATTTAATTTCTCTTTAAAATGAAATTCAAAATTCTGTTTCTTTAAGTGGTTTTAGGACATTAAAAATATTTCTCCCACCCCATCTGTTCTTAAGGATGACAGGAAAACAGACTTTGCAGCAGTCTTTTGAAACCCTGAAATGTAATACCACTTTTTTAATTAGTTGTCCTTCAATGCAATATGATGATAGAGTTAAAAAAGACACACATATGTTAATGCATCCTGTCCATCTTCCTGTCAACATCCTCACAATATGTTTTCCAGTGTTTCAGTAGTGCCATAGTGAAATGATGTTTACCTCAGGAACCTGTCACTACAGTACAGTCTATTTAGGCTTAGATAAGCTGGATATTCACCTATGTCTTCATTTAAATTGTATTATTTCTAATTGTGTCCCCGTACATCCCTCCTTGATATTAACATCTCTCACATACTTGTGGAAGATTGTCATGCTTCCCCTATTGAGTAATAATTAACCAAGCTGTAAGTATTTACAGATTTTTAGTTTCCCTCTAATCAAATCCTTTCTGAGGTGATTCTTGATCTTTTCAGAAATCACACCTGTTGACCGTACACAGGTTTTAACTTAATAGGCTTGGTGAGGTTGACTAGAATTCTGTAGGAAGGAGCTATAGGTATCAGATGATGTTCATAACCCCAGATTACTTCTTTCATGTGGCAGGATTGCATGCTATCTCAAGTTCATTTTAGTCTTCACTCAGAATTTCAGTGTATTTTTAGTTCAGAGTATATTTCTAGATGCATTTAGTTTGTGGAATCCATTGACTTGCATTGTTGTTGTTTATTGCAGATCATTAACAAATACAATAAATAAAAATAAGTTATGCTGAATTTTATTTATTACACACAACTATGGGTGAGATTTCATCTACTTTATTTCATTTATCCACAAATTTCAACTCAAGTTAGATGCAAATAAAAATTATCACATTGTCATGATTTTATCTTCACACTCATCTTCCTTTCAGAGGCACACTGATAAGAACAAGGCACTAGAAAATAAAGGGATTCTTTTCATGAAAACACATCTTGCATGCATTTGGGAGGAAAGGAGTAAAGAATGGGACTAAGCGCTAAAGGACTTGTCAGCAAAGGTTGCACCAAGAGAGATTCTTCACCCACTTCTTGGTTGAAGAATTTGACTGTAGAAGTTTCAAATAAAGCATAATCAGATAGGAGCAACAGCAGAAAAGGAGCAAGCAATGATAATGCTAGATAAGCAGAATCCTGGGCTGGGGGTCTGTGCCCCTCAGCAGCCAAATGCCCAGTTAGTGTCATTAAAGGTTGGCTGGAGAGCAGTGAAAAACAAGGAAGTTATAGATATGCCATACAATCATCTTCTACTGCCTCCCAAACTAGATTAATTTTCAAAAGAACATGCGATGATAAGTGAGAATTAAAGTCTCTGGCTTTCTTTTCTGCTTTAACTCGCACAAATAATAGCCTAAATATGCTTAAATTTTTGTCTCTATGTTTGGGGGTTATAGAAATAGAAATTAGTTGATAAAAACTGGTGAAGATGGGCAGAGATAATCTTGGCTTAGTATATTAACATTTGAATTTTTGCAACTGCAAAGTGCATAACCTACATAAAAGGAATTATTATAATATATGCACTAAGATTGCTATTTTTTGTAGAATTTGCAAGCCAAAAACCAACTGTGTGTGTTGCCATGCTTTGTTCTTTGTCAGTGTGTCTCTGAGAGAGGGATGAGTGTGAGACACAGTGGGAGAGATCATTGAATGAAATGAAGGAAAGTTGTTAGACGGAACATTGAAATCTTTTCTTCCCATAAGTGATTCACCTTCATCTGAGAGCAATTAGTCTCTGTTTGGATTTTTTCATATTCTTGACATCATCAGGCCTTCATTTGCTAATTCTTTGAAAATAAGATCAGAATCTTTCTAGCCATGAAAACACCAGAACATTCAAATTTATCCGGAATTTTCTTCTTAAAATTGTAGTGCAGTTAAGAATTTTCTCTGAAGCAATTTATAGGAATGATGAAATAGTATCTCATTTCTATTCATGGTGCATCTGATGTTCAATAACAATCAGATATTGCTTGTAGAGTTCTACCTTAAATCTTGAAATAGAAAATGGTACCTTTTGTATGAGTTGCAGAGGGATTTTTCATTCATTTCATTAACCATTTTATTTAAAAGTTTTCTTTTTTTACCTAGATTTTCAGTGAAGGTAATAGAGCTGTACAGAACACTCTGAGTTCTGATCCTAGCTTTTGTTCTGATTTGTTTTTTGATGTCAGGAAAGTTTGATTGACTTGCTGAAGTGATGTCTATACAGGAATCAGGAGACTCACTGAATGCTTAAATAACATGCTAAAATTCTCAGTTCAGTGCAAACCAGCTGCCTTTCTCTTTGTGCTAATTTCCTTTGTTGTATAAAGTAGTTATTCACAACTTTCTGGATTTGCCTGTCTGAAAGACTTCATAAAAATCATTTTATGTGAATGTGTATTTTGAACTCACTGAGGAGGAAATTCACTTTCCCTGCAGAGATCTGCAGCTTTGTGATGGTGAAGTACAAAGGCCAAGAAGGAGTATTAATAAACCCCTTCCCAATTATAGCCAAGGAGACGTGTTTCAGTCTCTTGTTTGTGGGATCCATGCAGTCACAGAGCCTCATTTTCCTTTGTATGCAATTGCCACTGCCAGCTGTGGACACTTGCTCCAGGCATAAGAGTTGGGTAAATTTCTCAAAAATCATTGTCATCATCTTACACTGTCTTGGGTTCAATCTATAGAAATTGCAGTTCTTAAAATCAAACTGGTGAACAAGCAAAGGAACACAACAATGTTATCATTTTAGAGGTGCTTAAGGATTATCTAATGCAGTGATCTGTTCAAACGCTGGAACCTATAAGGTATAAAGTGTCTGTATGTCCTAGCTGTCATGTGGAAACTTTCTTTACTTTACAGACTATTTTATCCTTTATTTGAGCATGAGAATGAGTTGGTATGTTGCATATTTAGTATTCAAGTCTCTGTGATGGTAGCAGTGCCTTAAGTTTCTTCACAAGGAAACAAACTATTTTGTAGCTATTACAGCCTGCGATTCTATGGATTCTTTATACACAGCTTGGGGTTTTCTTAGTCTTTCATCTTTCATGAGGTCAGTCATTCCTTGATTTACTGTTTCAAAAGAGGGCATATATTGACTTGTTTCAGTTATTTGTCTATATCACAGAGTCACAGAATCACACAGAATCATTTCTGTTGGAAAAGACCTCTTGGATTGTTGAATCCAACCAACCTTTGGCCAATCACCACCTTGTCAACTAGAACATAGCACTAAGTGCCACATCCAGTCATTTCTTGAACCATTTAATTGGCTGTATTGTTAGACTGAGAAGTGCTGAAGGAAGTAGTCTCTCTACTTTTCCCAACTTAAGAACAGGTACATTTTCAAAACCTGACCCACTGAGTTGTTGTTGTTGTTGTTGTGATGTCTACAATGTCCATATGGAGCAGGGAATTTAATTTTTTCTCTTGATGATATCTGCCTTGGTGCTGATTGCAAGAAGCTGGGGCATCCAGTAGAAGCTACACACTTAAAATGTATCTCCTCCTTCTCCAAAAAGTAGTACCATACCTTGTGGTGGTAGAGGTTTAAATAGCCTCAGCAACAATTAAGATTTCATTAGTAGTGTGAAAACTGTTGGGAAGACTCTGATACATCATTATTGTAGAGGCTAAATAAGGTTGCTTCTAGTAGTAAAACTGTAAGATTGTTATAGGTCAGTGGTTCCATTTAAAAACTGTTGTGATCCTTGTTGATTGTTTCCAAGCTCTTCCCAAAGCAGATCAGTCTGATTTTCATCTATGTATAAGAACATGTACTGTGATCAAAAGGCAAAGCATGGCTCTGCCACTGAAAGGTCATTTCATTTTACAGTTTCAAAGATTGCAGGTGGATTCAAAGACCATTACATTAGAACATCTGAAGGAATTTCTGCAGTTCTACAAACAGAATGATCTTCTGATGGGATACTGTCCATCAACACCGGTATTTTTGATGGTTTATGTACAAGAGTGTAGATTATTTTAAGGAAAAGTAAACGTGTGTCAACTTTGTCAGGCTGAGAGTTGGATTAATCTTGCCTTTCTTTAGCTGTCTATTCATGAGGTGTCCAGGTTAAAGTCACCATTGAATGTCCCTCTGTGTTCCACCAGGAGAGTTAGACAGCTTCAGGAGTGACTGATTCAGCCTCTCCTGTGTGCCAGTTTTAGAATGTGAAGAATCGCATCCCTGAGATTATTTACCTCCCGTGTTTAGCAGCAGTCTAGAAAAATGACCTGTTAACTTCTAGGTGGTTGCAATTAGGTGAAATTTACCTTAAATTACTAAATTAGTGAAACTATCTAAGGTTGATTCTTGCGGTTAAAATGCTTAGGTCAAACTTTTTTTTTTTGCACACAGTTTTTTTTTTTGTTCCCTTAAATATTTTGAGCATGTGTCATTTATCCTTGTTAAAGTATCACCCAATCCATTCAGTATATGTCATATGATGGCACTGTGAGACAAAGATGTCCTCCTACACTAGGGATCAAAGAGAACTTTCTGATGAATTTTTTTCTTTTTTGGGTGTCAGTGGAGGGGAGGCTGGGAAAAATCCTCCACTGCTATGTGGGCTTGTGAGGATGATTAGCTCTTTTTTAAGTGCCTGAACACACAGGTTCACATAGTAATTAAATTCCTAT
The DNA here is from genome assembly GCA_008694505.1 of Cyanoderma ruficeps. Taxonomy (NCBI): domain Eukaryota; kingdom Metazoa; phylum Chordata; class Aves; order Passeriformes; family Timaliidae; genus Cyanoderma; species Cyanoderma ruficeps. The sequence goes on from VZDJ01000158.1 coordinate 9,447,514, forward strand.
GGTGGAAATTACTACTTAAAGAAAACAATAAAAGATGGTTTTTTAGTAAATGTCCCATCAGCAATGAAATGCAATGTTTTATTAGTGAGTGAGAAACAGCTCATGAAGAAGCACTTTAATGTTTCTTCTTGGGAACCTTAGCGGAAGGATATAGGTTTTATTTTTCTGTTTAGCAGCTCTAAAAATTCTCGTTTACATCATTTAACACCCACCTCTCCACTCACAACCCCCTCCAGTAAATAATTTCAGGTCAGAAGTTTCCTTACAGATGACTCAAATCCTCTTCTAACCTAGACACTGAACAGTGCCATAGTGAATTCACATGATCCCATTTGGCTCAAAAATAACTTGCCCCAGTGTAATCTTTCCTTTGATGCTAGAAGTAATGAGCTCCCAAAACTAGTTCGTTTTCATTTTTATTTCATCTAATTCTACCTCATACTGCTGATGGAGACTCACAGGTGTATAATTTTTCAGCACAAGTTATGAAGTACAGAGTTGTGAAATAAAGGAAGCTGTAAGGAACCTCTGGAGGTTAACTGATCCAACCACTATTCAAAGCAGAGCTAGCTTAGATCATAGTGGAAGAACTTCAAGGGAAAGAGAAAAATAATTTCATCCTTCAAGTCTGGGGCTTCTTTATGTAGAAATGCTTCATAGCTCCTTTTTCCACATTCAGTAGAAAATGACTGTGTGCCAAGATCATAGCCCAGGGATGTACATATAAAATGTGCATCACATTTGGTATAATTTAATTGCATCTCTTTTCTACAAACCACATGATTGCTTTACCCAATAATTATTTAAAATGGATTTAGTGATCCCAAGGCATTAATTCTTTATTAGTTTATTTTTCATTGTCCTTGTGTAATTTGCTGTATATTTTGCTTCAGATGGGTTGAATAATTCTTTGAGTAAAAAATCTAGGAAATTATGATTAGAAAAAAATTAAGTATTTATTTCTCCAAATGATATTCAAATAGGGGGGAAATATATCCTGTAATTTAGTTCTATGGAACACCTTGTGAAATTCAAGTGATCTAAATTTTCCTCTGAGCAGGTCTGTTCCTTGGCAACAATTCTGTAGTGAGCTGTACTGTCATATGTCCCTTTCCAGAAAGGCACTATTTATAAATCTATCTAAGAATACAGATAACCCACACACCAAAGCATATGCCAGGACATAGCTGTCAGTCTTATCAACTTGGAGTCCTTTGAAGGAGTGGAAAGGCACACTGACTCACCAGTATGTGGCCCTGATTTCAGACCTCTGGGCTCTGGAGAGTCTATTTTACATTAAGACATTTTACCAGTAAATGTCCCTGTGTAAGGCATATGTTGAGATTTAGAGACAGCACTGTTTAGAAGCTGCTAGAAAATACTAGGGCAGAAAACACAGCATTTGGCAGATTCTGTTTGAAAGAATCTGGCTGTGTGTCATGGGCTAATAGCTAAGACACCCTGCAGAAGGTGACTTTCTCCTTTCTGAAGGATGCTGCAAGTACAGAAAGGAGAAGGTCCGTACTGAAACACAGAGTATCAATCAGTATGTTACGCCAGAAAGTGAGGAGTGCTTTTGTCTAAGAAATATTACTGTACAGATACCAAGGTACATTGTTGAAGCTGATACCAAAAGTCCTGAACCAGCAGAATGCTTCCTGTTGTATTTAATTGCTTTTCTGGCTTCGGCCGTCCGTGTGCCTGGAACTGTTTTCACGCAGCCACTGCCATGTGCCAGCCCTGAGCTCTGCTCAGCTCAGCACAAAGTCTTGAGCAGCTGTCAGTCAGTCACATTATTGAGGCTTGAAAAGATCCAGGTTGGCTGAGTGAGGGATCACTTCTGCCCGTGGTTGCTTTCCCAACTGTGTCACCTACTTCCCAGCCTTCCTTCTCTCCTTCATCTGTGTCTGTGTAGGGCATATAGTTCTGAGAAAATGGATTTTGTGTCCTTCTGGATGCAGCTGACCTGTGAGGCAATCTGAGACTTCTCTTTCTAGCATGGGAGTGTGTTTTTCAGAGTGTGAGAACTGTTTATTGAGGTCCTTCTTTCCATGTGTGCAGTGGGAAGAAAGAATGCATGCTGAAATGTTATTGTAGTTCATATTAGAACATTGTGAGCTTCAAACACCTTTTCTCTACATAAAGAATTTCTTTTGGCTCAGGAAATCCCTGAACTAAAAATTGCTGGTTGCAGAGAGAGAACTTTGGAAATGTGAATTTTTTTTTTCCCTGTGCTTATCCAAAGACAGGTTACATGGTTACCTTTAGTGTGAGTTGGAAAGTCTGCTTGCATGTTTTAGTATCAACTACTCTTTGCTGGAAGACAAAAAGAAAGGTACCCACAGACTCTTCTTCTTCCTACTTTGCCTTTCAATTTATTTCCATAGTTCCTTTATTAGGCCACAGGAAAATGGTTCAAACTGTAATGATTCCTGAAAGGAAAATTAAGCGGGTTTTAAATTATTCCACAAGCTTCTTGTGTACATGCTGCCATGCAAAAATATTTACAGTCTTGGTTATGGGCTTAAAAATATATTTTAAAAAGCATAATTCATGTTTTATTTAGAAGAAAAGAGACTAATAGGCAACAACATGGAGAATTGCATAGGGGTATGACTGTGAAGAATGATTTCTGAGTTGAAAAGAAAAGGACTGCAAATCTTTTTGCACAGTACTATGTACATAAGAAGCTTGAGGAATAATTTAAAACCCGCTAATTTTCCTTTCAGGAATCATTATAGCTTAAACCATTTTCCTGTGGACTAATTAACAAAGGAATTATTTTTAAATCTTGTAATGCAATGTCTCCGTTTTGACTGAAGGGAAATGAGGTTAATACATTGTATGGGTTATCAATATGCAGACATATATTGGTAAAAAAAATTTAGATTTGAGGAGGTTTTAAAAAACATTCTTGAGTAGACAAGTGCTACTTCTCAGACTGTCTTTCCACTTGTATATTAATTTTTGCCTTGAAAATTATGTGGAAAAATATGGAAAGAGGAAGGAGAGTACATTTTTCAACAAGGTTTCAAAAGAGAAAAAACTCAAGAACCTTGACCATAATGACAATGACTGGAGTTTTATTTTAATTTTTATTATGGGAGTACTGATTAACAGAAAAAACTATTAAGAAACAAATTACCAATGATGAAATTTACTTCAGGCATGCCACTGCATTTGTTTACTGTTATTAACATATTTTTGCCTGTTCCCCATAAAGTCAGTTGTAGATGGGTTGTGAATTTTCAGTGTTGCGTTTACTCTCATCTTGGTTGGAATTGGCTTTATTTTGATGTAAGAGTGCAGTTTTCAGTATGGTGCCTAAGAAGGCATTTAGGCTATTGCAGGTACTTGAATTGCACAGCAGATAAAAAAGAAACAAAACTAAACAAAGTAAAAACCCCAGCTCTTCTAGACATATAAAAGGAAAATTATGCTTTGGCAATGAGCTGTAAAGTAACATACAATTTTTCTAAGATTTAGGACATCAGAAAAATTCAGTAACATAATGCTCAGTTCAGAAAGAGAGCGAATATTTGTGCATTGTGTATCCTTGTTTGTTTTTGACTTTCCTCTTGCAGTCCAGTCTGGATTATCAGCTCTCATTGATATCACTTCTGGCACATTTCCCCGTTAGATGATCACCACTGCTCCTCATCTTTCCTTATGAATCTTCTTTATCACTATTAAACAAAATCACTACCCTTCCTGCCACTCAGATATTAGACATTTCTGCTCTTTGTGCCTTATCCAGTAAGAAATACGCAAATACTGTTACTTTCTCTATCCAAGTTTTGGAAGCTTCTTTTGCTTTGCATATAACCATGTCCTTCCTCTCAAATTACATTGATCAATCCAGGCTGCTTTTCTTTTACACCTCTGACTCATCAGCTTTTCTCTACTTCACTATTACCACAGCTCTTGTAGAGATCAGATTTGTTGAATCTTTTTTTCTCATTTTCCATTCCGCTCAGTTCAAGTTGTCCATCTTTATCGAAAAGATCTCTCACAGGTCTCAGTATTTTCACCACCAGTTCATGTTTCTTTTCCTGTTGTGCCTTCCAGTATCATGGAAGTGTCTTTAGAAGTGCTTTAGAAATGTCTTTGGCTTTTGGCAGTCTCTTCACTGTTCCTTAACCATTGGAGGAATGGTATTTACTGGTTGGTTTTTTTACAGCTGTCTTCTCTTTGTGGTAGTTTCCAGAGACCCATCTTTCCATTTGTGTGCATAATGCCTCTGAACTTTCAGCTTCAGCTACATACTTCCCTTTTATCTTTAGCCAAATAATTAAGGACATACAAATGAGTGGCTGATACAGATGAAGACCATGCATTTTATTAAAAATGCTCCATTTAGGACAGTTAATAAATGTATAATTTGTTCTACATCTATATTAAAAGGAGTAAACAGTTACGATAGACAAAAAATGCATCCTAGTGCTGTCACCTAATTTTCACTTTCAGTGCTATTATTAATGTATAATGGTGACTGTTCTGAGAAAGCACTGATAAGGGCTACATGTAAAATATAGCTTGGGAACTATATGTTTGTGTAACTGTTGTTGCTTTAAGTTATGTGGTCTAGGCAGATTTTCTTTTCTGCAAAAGTCATGTGAAAGGTTGATATGCCCCAATAAGTGCCCTGTTAATAATTTGATCACACTTCTTTTTCCTTTGTAAAAAAGAGCCTTAAGCTGTTCACACAAGCATTTTCAACTCAGTGAGGAAAAAGACCAGAACAATGTGTCTGCAAATGAAGTAAAATGTTGAAAAGACACTTCTAAGTAAACATATTTCTCTAAAAACTACTGTAGGAGCAATGTAATGGTTATTCTTGGTATAATAAGGCACACTAAGGAATACTTCATGGCAAGAGCATCAGTGTTTGCAGGCTCTTTTCTTGTAGAGAACTATATAATAAAGCAGATGTGGAGCTTTATTGTAAGCCACTCTTCATGTGCTTTATCTCTAAGGTTTATTGAGAAAGCCTACATCTTCCACCCAATGAAAACTTCAGGTTTTGACACTTTCTGTGTAGTTTAACCTGTGTTTGTGAGAATATATCTACCTTTTTTATTGTAGGAGCACATTTTTTAAAAAGCTCTTAAGATAGTATAGAAGAACCCTCACGTCTGTCACTGGAGCACTGAGTGATAAAACAGCTATGTGGCCTTGTAAAAGGAAGCAGTGAAAGGAAAGAATGAAAGTAACAAAACAACCAACAATAACTTCAGCTTTCATTGCATATATTGCAAAAGTGAATTTTATTTTCTTAGTATTGTTTTTCTGTCATATCTTCCATCCTCTCCAATGTATACTCTTATCCCTGTGTTTTTAGAGAAGAACAAAGCTAATACTTTTTCTTACAGTTTCAGTCTGGCCTTTACATGTGATTGAATGTACCACAGAAGAGGTCACAGCACCCGCTTAATTTGGGAGTTTTAAATAAGTGTGCAGAGCAGCAATGGAACAAATAGGTTTCATTAGCTCTGTTCCTAAAATTGTATGCAGAATGACTAATTCACCTCCCATCTCACATGAATAAAACATTGTAAATAGGTTGCTTATTGTTTATTGAAAGCTGACAGCATGCTCACTGTCTGTCATGTGAGCAAGACTTTCCTCATGTTTTCACTGAGGGTAGGTACTGACCTCACCTGTATGGAGAAGGGCTGTTTACCCAATCCATGACTGCAGGAGTGTTTTTTCACTGGTAATGGACAGTGGAGTTTAAATCTTCCAAACTTTGGTGCCTCAGTCTTCAGCATTCTCACCACTGCAATATCTCTTTGTCTGACAAAGTGAGAAAGACCTTAGACCTTGAAGAATTTGGAAGAAAAATATGAAGGAGATAAAAGTAACTTACTCATTCACTCCACTTAACTATTCTTTCTGCCAGTTTGAGAAAAATTGGGTATTACTTCAAAGCTTGTGTTAGAAGTGGTGGCAAAAATAACCTCTGTAATGTATTTATTTATGTAATTAGAAGGCTGATACTGGAGTAACTCTGGATGATCCCATCCTATTCTGTTCATGACTTCTGTTTTGCCTATCATGGTTTACAGATAATGTGCACAGAAGAAAATAAGTTTTAGTGAAAAGATAATAATATTTTTGTTTTTCTTTCTTTTAACTGCATCTGATTTAAGCTAGAGAAATCGAAGAGCCTGTTCTCTTCCACTTCACTCTTTCTTCTTCAGTTTATTCTTTACTTGAAAGGGTTGCTTGTAAATGAGTGTTAATGACATTCCCACTGATGTGGATCTCATGTTTTTTTTCCAGATGAGGATTGGCATCCACTCAGGTTCGGTGCTGGCCGGCGTCGTTGGTGTGAGAATGCCGCGTTATTGTCTCTTTGGGAACAACGTCACCCTTGCCAGCAAGTTCGAGTCAGGAAGCCACCCACGCCGCATCAATGTCAGTCCCACCACTTACCAGTAAGTCCTCCTAACCCTTTCCTATGGCTTTTACTTCAGGCTGTTTGCAGTTCCATCCTGTAATATGCTCTGTCCTCAACACGTGAAATTCAACAGAAAGTGGGTAGGGCATCAGGACAGCTGGGAAGAGATACGGCTTGGGGATGTCGGTCTTTTGTTTGCAGGTTTGTATCAGAGTGAGCAAAGAAGTCAGGCATTGGAGGCAAGGAGGCACAACAGAAAAGCCAGCCATTCCTGTCTAAAATAATATGTAGCAGAAAAAGTGTGCGATATCTCCCAAAGCAATGTAGTTTTGTGCACTGTTACAGCTTTTGACTGAGGATTTGGGTTTCACCTGCTTTTCATGAAAGAAAGCATACTCCCATTGTCTTAGAAGGAAGTCTAATTTTGCCAGTAAGACCAAGCTTACAAAAAGATTTAATGCTTCCTTGAAGACAAAATTTCTTACTTAGCACTGTAAAGACACACTTGGTAGAAGCATTCTCATAACGTAGGAAAAAAGATTGAAAATGGCAAAGCATTATCCCTAGCATTTTGAAGAAATTATGCAAATGGAAAGAAGGCTTGATTAAATCTGGTTGTGAGGAACAGCTCCTAAATAAAAAAGGTGTTCCTTATTGTTCAAATTTGACAGTTTGACTATTAGAATTTCTACTGCTTAGATTACAGCTGATGCACTCACTTTTTTTTTTGGCAGTATATCTCAATCTTCCACTGTTCTGTATCTGAAGTAATTTTCTGAAGTAAGGTTTTGAGACTGTATGGTAAATCTGTACACAATTGCTCAAGCAACATTGCTTTTCTTTCTTTTTTTTCTTACTCAGAACTGTGAATCTCAATTCTTTTCCCCCATAGCTAACTATGTAAATAAAAATTTTAAATGGGATTTCTTCATCCAAGTAGTGAAGTGTCTGCTATGCTAAAATATGAATCAGTCAGAAATTAAAGTTGAGTAATTAAAGTGCATTAAGTGACATTCTTCTGACAAGCCCATTCACTTGAGATCATATTTTGAGAACGAAGCAAGTGTAACAAATTGAACAAGAGGTAGAATAACTGAATAAGCTATGTATTGTAAAGTGAACAGAAATCGATTCATACAGTTGTCTGGTAACATGCGAGAGAAAGACAATCTATTATTCTCCAAATCTATCCAAATCCAATCTATTATTGTTCACAGAAAACATTTTCATTTAAATAAAAATAAATTCAGTAAATATATTGGAAATTTCTGTTTGGAACTTGGTATCATTTTAAAAGCAATTGGGTTTGGGACCTTCCATACACAGCATTCTGCAGCTTTTGGTGCTTGGTCATCCAGTGTGGGATAGGAGGAACCTTCTAAAACCTTGTTTGAATAGTCACCATAATTTTGTTTACCATTTGTGCTCCAGTTACTAAGATTACACAGTAGCAGGGCCTTTGGTGTGCAGTTTGTGGTCTGGCAGAAGGTGACCAAGGCCCTGTGACATGGAGCTGGATTTTCTTGAACAGGATTAGTTCTTATAAAGTGCTGTTCTCCAACCCGAGATAGCCTTCAAGATATTCTGAAAATGCAGTCCATACTTTTTCAGAAGAGAGATCTTAGAACAAAGGTGGTTCGGGGGAGTGATTTCACTTGAGGCTATGGTGTTGCTTGCTCAGGTTTGTGTCCCTGAGAGCAGAAACTGGTGAGCTGGACAGCTTTATGGAAATATAGCTAGAGAGTATCTGTGGGACCTGTGGTGCCCAAAATTCTCTTTATGCTGGGGCCAGAGTCACTTTCTGTGTACCAGTGCACAGTGCTGTTTGTGTTTGATTTGGTTATGAGTGAAACACAAATCTGTGGTCATCATTGAACAACCTGGTCTAGCTGAAGATGTTTCTGTTCATTGCACATGAGTTGGACTAGAAGGGCTTTAAAGGTCCCCTCCAACCCAATTGATTCTATGGTTCTGTGACTGTATTTTCATCACAATGCTGATAAAAAGACTGTTCTGAAAGTTAGTTTGAGGGCCTGTGTATGGATCTTGTTAGAAATCTGTGGGTTCGTGCTGCCCTTTTTCTGACTCCTAGTACATTGTGGCACAGAGAAGATGACTTTACTTGTGTCTCATCTCTGCCTGGCTGGCACTGGGCGCATTGTCCCATGGCAGGTCAAATGTGAGTCACGTTGGAGAGCATTCTTCCTAAGCCCTAGGTACCAAAACATGAGTAGATCTTCTCACCCGTCATATCTTTCAGGTTGTACCAAAAACGGGTCTACAGTTTTTTTCCACTTCCCTTTATTCCTAGAAATCCAGTATAAATAGGACCATTTTTTTCGAGATGACTGAACTTTTCACCTTATATGACCTTCATGTCTGTACTTACCTTGTAGAAAGTTATCAATGTAGACTGTTGCTCCGAAAAAGGAAGAAGGTAGAAAAGTGATTGATTATGTAGTAATGCTGTAACATACACAACAAAATACAGAATTAATGGTATTTTTTGTCTGCATTATTTACTCAGTAAAAAATCTGCCGTCAACATGCTGAATAAATTCAGGGCTTGATTCAGAGAACTTGCAGTGGAAATAACAGGCTAGACACATGGTTTCAGGTAAAGGAAGTAGAAATGGCAAGAAAATATATGTTTGAATGAGATGCATTTATCATTCAAGATGAGTGGCTAAAAGTAGTGATGATCAGGCTAGAAACAATTTTCTATTACAGGCTTGGCTTAATGTGAAAAGATAAAATCAATGTGCATGGGACACCTTGAAAAGCTGAGTTCAAACCATACTTTCTGGCATAGTTGAAAGCTTGAAAGCAAACAGGGAAGAAGTCAAGAAATGGCACTGTTGACAGTGGCCGGAAGAGACTGCAATTACAAAATACTCAAAGGGGCAGAATTATTCAGAGCTTCTGAAAGTGATCTGTGAGATTTAACATATTATCCTGGTGATGTCCAAATCAAAAAGTAGTGATCTGATGCATCCATATATAACTTTACTTAAATATAATTTGTATGAATATATATTTATTGTGTATAAATAGTGATTCATCACAAACTGAAATGTATTTGTTTTTGAGTTTACATTCTATTAAATATTTCTATTTGATCATACTGTGCTGTTGTGCACTTTGTTAATACTGCTGTTAATATTTCTATTTCTAAGAATCAGTGTTTTCCGAAGTAGATAATTTTGCAGTCAGTATGAAAACAACAAAATTTTCAATTATTTGAAACTGCTGGCATTTATCATCACATGTTTGTATCTACTAAGGCCCCGGATGGAAGTTGTGATACGAGTTTTACAAAGCATGCAGGTCGTGGTTACCAGCTTTCATTTTACAGTAAAGATTATGCATCATAAAGTGTCCTCAGCATTCAAATAATAATCACACTTCAGAATACCTATTATTGGTCACAGACACTTCTCTGAAAGTCTGTAATCTGCCTTAGTAAGAATCAATGTCTAAAATGATAAGTACAAGGTGTGATGTTTGTTGCTTAGCAGCAGGAGTGAGCCTGGGGCAGCCTTACTCTAGTTAGACCTGCCTGGGCAGAGCTCTGCTATGTGTGAAACAATACCTTTTAAAAAGGTGGACTTTGCATTTTTTGAATCTGAAGCATCACTTCTGTTTGAAATACCCTGTTCTCTTGACTCAGACAAGTCTTTGGACACAAGGATCACAGAGCCCCATTTGCTTTGCATCACTGAGCATTGTGGAGTTGAATCACTGGAATAGCTGGTAAAACTTCACTGGTAAAACTTCCAGTGAAAAATGTGGAAACTGGGAAGGAAGTTGAGCATCCCAGGCTGGTCCGTATTTAAACATATCAACAGGAAAGAATAGGAAGAGGAGTTTATTTAATTCATCTACGTTATCCTGAATTGAATAGAATTACCGTATTTTTCATAGTTAGGAAGGAAGCACAGTAAGATTAATGAGACTCTTCAGCACAGGATAGAAATTTAATATTTTTTAGATTTTTGTTTCAGCCTTTAATAATGATTTTTATGAGGTATTAATATAATATACCCACATTGGTCTTGTTTTCTTAGTAGCGTTGCAATGTCATGCTTTGAGATTTCTAAGCAGTTTTCAAAAGCAGATAAATATAGTTATTCCTGTTTTTCAAGTAACTCCTATTTAAGAATGAATTCTTTTTCTTCCCCCTCTTCTTTCTATCTCTAGTCTTTTGCAGCATGTATTTCTCTCGTGGAGAATGTGCTTCTGGCACTCAGTGCTGTGTACAGATACTTTCCATTATCACATGCTAGGCAATGCACCTGGGACCTGAGCTTAGACAAAGATGAACAGCCTGTATCCCACATCTTTATTTTGATTTAGGAGAGAGGGCAACCCAGGTCTATTGAGCTGGGTGAGGTCATTGTGTGTTCACCTGCATAAATTGCTTCTCAGCCTTTAAAATTGATTAAAACCTATGTAGGTTTTTAATAGTTCTTTCACAGAAAGTTGTATGAAAGAAGTTTTAGGTAATCAAGAAGTGCTTCTATACTTCTCACTTTACAGGGATTTTAAATTAAAATTAGGCTTTTCTTTGAACTCCTTATTGCTTTTTGTTTTTATCAAATTCTTTTTCCTATGGGTTGTATCTCTTTATATGTATTATTTCTCCTAAAGGTTATAGCTATCTCTACATCTATATTTTTCTGCCTTATATGGTCAAACCAATGGGCTTGCTCTCCAAGAGCATTTTCAGATTATTTCACATTTTATTTCTCAGCATCCTTTAAAAAGGATGTCTCAGCTGTTTGTTTTTATGTTGCTCAATTCACCATGTATGTTTTCAGGAGGTGGGCAGACAATTTAGTTCGGGACAGATTGAGAGTAAAACTTATTCATGGGCACAAACATTTATTACTAGTCTAATCTTACATGCATAGTGAAAATGCAGTGTTGTTTCTTGGGTTTCTGCTCGCAGTGTCACCTGCTTCTGTGAGGCTGCACCTTCATTGTCACTGTGTTTTGTGACTGTGGTCCTTGGGCCTCTGGTGTTTGTGCTTGTGCTTTATGACGCTGTATTTTTGTTCAAGGTTCACTTTTATTCAAGGTTCATTCTACACAGAATAGCTGTGCTAGATCCCTGTCCATTAGTTAACAGTGTATGACACCCCACACTTTCACACAGCTCATCTAAAGCTAAAGCATGTTTAGGCAAAAGTTGACTACATAACTGTTAAAACTACAAAAAGCTCAAGCCTGGAAAAATCCAGACAGGTCCTGAGGCCAAGCACTGTTACATCAATATAAAGCCTGAGGCCTTTTAGTAGCAAACCTGTGCACTGAGCCTCTGATGTCCCAAACAGAGAGCAGAAACCCAGTATTCTTGTTGCTTAGGTGGGTGAGAAAGAAAAGTTTTAAAGGTCAGAGATTGATACTCAGCAAGCTGAGCTGCATGTGGTATGCAATATATTCCATTAAAAATCATGACTGGCCCTTTCATAACCTTACCACAGCTGACCTGCATGAAGAAGAAACACCAATACACTAACTTCCATAGTTTAAAAAGTAATAAAAGCACTGCGCAGTTAATTAGGTAGAGATGTAGTCTGGGGTTTTTTCCCAGTCTCCTTATGTTTATGGCATGCACAGAAACTGAGGGAGAAATTCAAACCTGCTGAAGTTTAGAACCAAGTGCACTGATTTTTAGCATTACAATAGCAAGTTCATATGTTTATACAGAGTATTTTTAGAGCAGCCTTCCAAAATGTCTAATGAGTGCGGCAATAATTTATTATCAGTATTCATATGGAAACAAATGAGCTGGTTTATGTTATCAAGAAGATGCCCAATTGGCAAAGCAAACAACCCTTACTGCCAGAGAGGAAGGGAGTAACAGTCTGACAGGAGACAGTCTTCTCATAGGCTGTTTGGAAAGCCATTACAATTACATTTTCCTAATTATACCAATTAATGGGGTGATGTAAACCGGGTTAACTAAAGATTTTACAGTACTTTTAGAGTTAGGGCAGAAAGAACCTTTTTACTTCGTTGATATCTTTCCCTGGGAAAGATAGCATTTATGGAAGATTGACCTGGCCAGTGTGCTTTACTGACTTGGTGCGTACTATGTTTAGGAATGAGGTGCATATTCTCCTTTGCTGTAGAGCATTATATTTCTCTTAGAACTTTTGTTCATTTTTAGTCTATAGAGACAAATTTTATTAAAAGAAAACTTCACATTGAAGTTAGTTCTGAGTGGGTGCTTTTGTGCTCTGATCCAGCAATCCACTGAAAAGTACCAAAGTCTGACATCCCTGAGAGATTGAGGGAAAAACTGTGGGGATGGAGGGAGTTACGAATCGTCATGGGAAATATGCACTCACTATAGGGGGCTTTGCAACAAGTAATGCTGCAATAGCAAGTCTCCATTACATCAAATGGGAGAGATGAGCAATCACCATTTCTTAATTAAGATTAGAGGGCTGGCCCTATGAACCATTTGAAGTTTAATGAGTGCAAGTGCCAGATTCTGCATGTGGGACCAGGCAACCCTGGTTGTGTGTATAGACTGGGAAATGAGAGGCTACAGAGAAGCACTGTGGAAAGGGACCTGGGGGTCCTGGTCTGTGGCAAGTTGAACATGAGCCAGCAGAGCCCTGGCAGCCAGGAGGGCCAGCCCTGTCCTGGGGGGGCATCAGGCACAGCATCACCAGCCAGGCAAGGGAGGGGATTGTCCCCTCTGCTCTGAGCTGGGATGGCCTCACCTCCAGTGCTGGGGACAGTTTTGGGTGCCATGATGTAAGAAAGGCATTGAACTATTGGAGAGTGTCCAAAGTAGGGTGAAGGGTCTGGAGGGGAAGCTGTATGAGAAGTGGCTGAGGCCACTTAGTTTGTTCCACCTAGAGAACGGGAGGCTGAGGGGAGACCTCATTGCAGTCTGCAGTTTCCTTGTGAGGGGAAGCAGAGGGGCAAGGACTGATCTCTTCAGTCCTGTGACCTGTGGCAGGAGTCAAGAAAAAGGCATGAAGCTGAGTTGGGAGAGGTTTAGGTTGAATATCAGGAAAAGGTTCCTCACCCAGAGGGTGTTTGGGCACTGGAACAGGCTCCCCAGGGCAGTGGTCCCAGCACCAGCCTGGCAGAGTTCAAGAAGTGTTTGGACAGTGTGCTCAGGCATTCGGTGTGACTCTTGGGGATGATCTTGTGCAGGGCCAGGAGTTGGACTTGATATTCATGATGGATCCCTTCCAACTCAGCATATTCAGTGATTCTATGGTTTTCTGAATATAGAAACTCTGATGAAGATATGACTCTTTCGTGCCAAGATCATTTGAAATATAGTTACTGTATCATTTCATCTTCGTAAAGAAAGAGCTATAGCTTTTAAAAGCTTCTTCAAGGTTCCCACTAAGTATGATCCCAATTTTCATTCACACACAGACCTCCTGATTTTTTTTCTTAAATGAAGGAACTGAAAAGACAAAAAAAATTAGGATAATGCTCAGATACTATCTCTTTTTGTCTGAGAGCAAGAGCATTCCCACCAAGGAAGGGACAGAACAAGAATTTTAAAAGCTTTGGAAGATTTCAGGTTAGGAGGAGAAGGTGTCAAGTTTAATCAACTGCAAATCAGTGTTTAAGAAATTCTTCCTCCCCTGAAACATCAACGTAGAAGACAAGCTGAGGGCAGACCTAATTCCAGGCAATTTATAGGAATGCCTGAGTACCCATAGCCTCACAATTTGAGCTTTGAATTGTAAATTGTGTATCCAACTGCTTGAGTGGAACCCAGAATTTTGAACCTGTGAAAAACCTACTATAAAAATATCCTTTGCAATAGTGCCCTGAAGGGAAATTCACAGAAGTGATTCAGAAAATATAGCTAAGATAAATGCTTTGGGATATTTTCAGACTAGTTGTTATATGAATATTCCTGAACTGCGGAGGTTGTGTAACTTCAGTTTAGACTCTATGAATATGGGACAATCTGGGAACATTTTTTTATACAGTTTAAGCTGCAACAGAATTTCCTGAAGGTGAGGGATAAGATTGTCCTCTCAGGGTAGATTGTTCTTTCAGGCTTTCACAACTGGCAGTCTAACTTGTTCACAAAGGAGTGCTCTGAGAATGGTCCACAAGGTGAGGCAGCCAGTCAGAACTGGGTGCCACCACCCAGGAAATGTTACAGAGCAGAAGGTTTTATACTGGATCTTCTGAACCAGAGAGGAACTGCAAAAAATGGATTGCATGGGATAGAGTGGCTTGGTCAGCACCTGGTGTCCAGCCAAGATCAGCCCACCACAGCATGGCACATGCCTGAGGATGTGCGCTATTCATTCACCTGCTTGGTCACAAGGAATCTTTTGGGGTTCTTTGTACACATAAAAAGGAGTTCAATAGATTTAGAAATGGCCATGGCTATCAACTGCTATTGATTTCTTTTTAATATCACAAGTAGTGTAAAATTAAGAGGGGACATTTTGCAGAAAAATATCATCACTGATATGCACCGAGAATTTGCAGATAACTTGTTTCTTTAGGATATACACAAAGATGTAAGAAATTAGAGGCAATTTCTTAATTATGATCTCAATCTCAGACTGGAAAGCCAAGTGTCAGGACCAACATATTATTTAAAGAATTTGAGGAACCTGTTCTTTAGCAGAAAACTAACAAGAGGTCATTTTCATCACGATGAAAATCTTTTTAACAGTATTACCCTATGAGCCAGAATTTTTTTTTCCATTTGTTTATTTTTTTTCCCTGTAGAAGTGTAAAGTAGGTTGGATAGAATGTAATCAGAAGTAACTTCCATTAACACTTGGTAACGAAGGTTTCCTGCCATGTTTGCTTGAGAGCTGAAATGTTATCTCAATGAAGGTCAGCTGGACAATTTCTGAGGGTTAGAGGCTGATTCAAGCATTGCATCTAATACAGGGATGTGGAGTCCATCACAAGCCACAGCAGTGGAGGAGTCTTCAAAAGACTAATTTTCTATCAGTCCTGGAGCATTTAATTGTAACCAAGTTACAATTCACAAAACAAGTGAAAATAAGATGGGTAATTAATATCTTGCACTTTTTTTCTATGAGGAAGTAGTATAAAATTCAACTAATCTTAGTACCAGCCCTGACCTGAATCAAAGAATATACATATATTTTAAAGTGTTGGATTTGTGTGTCATTAAAATTAGACCGTGCTAAACTCTGATGAGGAAACCACTGATTTGAGGAAGGCCAGATGCTCCATAGTGAATAGTCAGTGTGGGGAAGAGTGGCTGCAGTGAAAGCTTACTGATTTAGGTCAGAAAGTTTTAAGATTTCAGATGTTACATGCAGGAATCTAACTTGAGAAGCTGTGAAGAGTTATTTCAGTATATTAGGCCTGTAGTTTGGACATACAAAATATTTACCACAAACATTGCAGAGATGAAAAGAGAGAAGCTTCTCGTGTAGAGTTCTCCACAAACATTCATGCAATTTAGAAAATACTGCAGTATTTTGATCATAAAATTGACAATGCAGACCTTCAAACCACACACTAAATAAAGGTCTCCACAGAAGTTCAAAGGCAAAAACTTTGTTAGGTGTGTAACCAAGTGATTACTTAAAAGCTAGAAAGAAAATGCCTTTATATGTCAATAAGCTCACACAGACTGTCTCATGCAAAACTCATGAAAAATACTCAGTAAAGGAAGTGCCATTGCATATACTGTTAATCCTGCAAAATTCTCTGGCAATGGGATTCATTCATTTATTCATTTGCTTTCCAGAAGTTGACTTTACAGACATTAAATAATCTACCTATTACAAAATTCCACAAAATTATGAAGTTCTTCCCAATTATGTTTTTGAGCTTCAAACTACTTGAGAGAAAGAACAAATATCATTGGAGGGAAAAGAGGAAGAATGCTTTTGTATATCCAACTGTGCTCAGAATTTGCTCATTGTCTCAAAACTGCTCTTTTCAATGCTGCAAGGGATTGAATACCACTAACTTAATTTACTTTATTAACTGGAAACAATAGAAAAACGTATAGAGTTAATTCCTTTATTTTAGAAGTCCAGCTAGTTTTAGGAAAGACTACTTGATAAAGATGCCCTAAATTTTCAGGTCTAACCAGACAGAGATTTCTCCACCATGGCTGTGATGTCAAATGATAGAAGGCAGCATAGTCAGGTCCGTGGTGTTGTACCAGCTGAGCTGGCATGCCAGGATATGGCTTTTTGGATCCGGAGAACCTGGATCCCTTTTTGAACCAACCAAATGCATAGATTAAACCCATGTTGATGGTACTGTTGATGAATAGTGTCAGATTTGATTCTGCTGTTGAAGTTGGATTTGCTGTATTTGAACCCAATTTATGAAACAGTACTATTGAATGTAAGAAGGGCACAAACTGATATCCCTGCTTTTATCTGTGAGAGCTCCTGTACACTGCCACCTTCATACCTGCCTTCCAGCTGGAAACCTGGTGGTAGCCATCACTCTGAAATGTTAATTTCTGCCCAATAAAGTGTTTTAATTAAGCTAAATGATATGTTCTGGACAACTATCATTATGAATTTGGTTCTCTTTCTGGTACATTACTTTCTGGATGCTGACACTGATTTTCAGAGAATGCTCTTTTTGAGCCATCCCTGAAGCTGATCTCAGTCAACAGAACTCCTCGAAGTTAATGATGATAAGTTCATATATATCAGCTGAGGATCCTTATTTAGAATTTCTTTATATGTTATGTAATAGTAAATTCATTTTTTACTTGGTTGCACATAAAATTCACCTCTTCCAAAGAGGCATTTCTGGAATGGGCTTTACGGTGTTTTATATCCCTCTGTTTCATTTTTCTCCAGGCTTTTGAAAAAGGAAGAAAATTTTATTTTTATCCCTCGTTCCCGTGAAGAGCTTCCAGAAAACTTTCCAAAGGAAATTCCTGGGATCTGTTACTTCCTGGAGGTCAGAAGTGGTCAGAAGCCGCCAAAGCCTTCCATCACATCTGCCAGAGTGAGAAAGGTGTCTTACAACATCGGCACCATGTTCCTCCGGGAGACCAGCCTATGAGGCCTGCTGCAGATCAAAGACTCGTCACAAAAGCACAAGCCCAGAACTGGGTCATGACCGGGGAGTTGGAGGTTCTTTGTGTTTCTCTGCCTTCTTCGGAGCAGGCAGTAGAAAGCTCCATGTAATGTCAGGCAATAATCATTTTAAAAGGTGGGTAACTGCTGTCAGCAAACAAAGTGGAGATAGGGAAAAAAAAAATATTAAACAATGTACTTCCACTTCCAGAGGAATTTCTTTCGTAAACTTCAGTCTGGCCCCGCTATGGCAAACAAAACAATGAAACAAAACCCCAACTCTCAAATTAGAGGTTGGTCTTGTTTTGTGCAGAAAGGATGATGGTTCTCTGTAGATTTGCACCAGCTAAGCAGAATTGAGAGTCAGTTCTGATTATGCATTCCTATATTTAAGGTGTTCTTCTGTAAGGTAATGATGTTTTTTAACTTTATGAACAAGCATTTCATACATATACTGTAGAGCTTATTGTAACCTTCCTGGCAGGAGGAATTATGACTCAGTACAAATATTGTAGGAATTTTACCTATTTTTATACATATTTCACTTTCTGGATAATTACATTCCACATACTGTAAGCTGAGTGAGCTTAGATAGCTTTTCAGAAGAAGTTACTGTATATTTCATACATTCTACCTATCAAACCTTACTGTTGTACAAGTGGGAAAAAGGCATTTCTTGACTTTTTTGGGCAACAAAAAAATCAATATTTACATAATAAAACCCCCACTTTGGTAAATCACTTTATCTGGTTTTTATGCTAAAGCTTTAGATGAGCACTGTCTTCTTATGTAAAATAATGTTCAGTATTTGTCCTACAGTTTTATGTCCAGTCCTTTCAGGACAATGTAAACAAAGTGCAGAAGATCAATGTGGGGACAAACAGAAAAGTTCTCTTTAATGGGCCTTGTTTTCCTTCTAAATTATCAGCCAAACTGATTTTTGGTAGAAGCCCTGAACTTCTCTAAAAATTTTGTCTTGTGAAAGCTTATTCTGAGGAATTCCAGCGGACACTGGAAGCTCTCTGGATGCTGCTTTTCCATATTTAATAGGACTTGTGCTCCTAGTCCAGACTGTTGAAAATCTATTCTGTTAATAATGATTGCTCATTTGGAAACTTCGTCTATTGTTGGATTGGCTGAAGGTTCCCTGCTTTATCTAGTTAATATCAAAACAACACCAAAAAGGGAAAGGCAGGGCTTTTCCAGGTTTAATGCAAAAGGCAGTTCAAGATTTTTGTTAGTTCAAGACAGTTAAAAAAAAAAAGGCCAATTCTTTGCTGTTGAAAATACAGTATTATTGTCTTCAGTTAATCCAGTTCAAGCAACATGTGTATCTGGCACACTTTCAGGCATTGTTTATTGCTCGGGTTCTATTTTTCAAAAGTAGTGGTGGTCAGTTTTCATGTGTGGATGTGCTGCCTTGGGGTCACACTGGGGTGGGTGATGTTGTTCTGAGCTTGCAGGTTGTTAGTTGAAATCTATGCTGTGATCCCAAAGTGGTATAGCTGTATTGGGCCTTTAATCACTTTAATCAAAGATAAGACTCAGCAGCAACTAGGAGGCATGAGAAACTCTGCATTTCTCTAATCCAGAACAGAAATGGGTTTGCTTATGGATTTAGTAATTATAACATGAGGCACTTCTTGAAAACAAGTAAATAACTTTCACCACATTTTGAGATTATCCAGCTGGATCTTTCTGTGGAGGAAATGACAGTTCTCTATGACAATTCCCCTTTGACCAGCAGCCCCTGTGAGTCAGCATGGCACTGCTAGCCTGTGCTGAATATGTTTCAGGCTTCCTTTCCAGGAAGACTTCCTGGATGACAAAAGTCTGTCTTGAACCTTTACAGACTTCAGCACAAAACATCTGAACTTATGCAGGGGTGAGTTTTTCCTGAGGAGGGTAGATGCATGGGAATTAGCCCAGAAATCTGTTTTAATGCAAATTCCCTCACTTTCTAGCGGGATACTGATGTTAAAGATTTCTTCCATTGGTATTAGAGGAGTTATTTTTTTTATCAACCCTGATAAACAGCATATGAAATTCTGTGGCCAATCTGAAAAATTACTTAAAATTGTTCAAGCTTGAGGTTGTAGAATTTCCATCCAAATTACAGATCTGAGCATTTCCTGCACAGGGTAGCAAGTTTTAGCCTATAGCCATTAGTTTGCAAATACACAGGATGTAGCATGCATTTTTTACCCTGGGAACACTAGTGAGATGTGTAAGAATCATAAATGGATCAAAGTTCATGTTTCACCACTGGAAGAGGAATGTCACTTCCCAGCTAATAAATCCATAGTTCTGATGTCATTACTTTGTTCCCTAGAGTGCATTTTTTTCAAATAGCCTTTAGTAGATTCAGATTTCAGACTGACTTCCCTGGCACATCTTTATTGTTCAGTAGGTGCTGATGTCAGAGTCCCAACCTATCGGGTCAAGTTTTTTTTTCTCTTCTCGTCATCCACAGTCTATGTGAAGGGTACAAACATAGAGGTTTAGACCAAAAGCTTGTAGTTCAATAGCTTGTCTCTTACAGGTGCCATTTAGAAATGGCTAGGTTAATTCTTCACCTGATCTTGATCAATGCAATCGTTTTCATAGAAAATGATGGATAAATGCTAGTTTTACTAGCAAATTGGACAAGCAATCAAAACTAGTTTGTATCACCATCCTCATCCTCTCAGAGACTTTTTAATGGATAAGGAAATTTAAAATCAGAGAGATCTGTGTGAGAACTGAAAATTGGTGTCAGTATCACCATGAATACATTGATAGTGTTTGAAAATAAATCATCTACCTCCCCAAATTAGACTACACTGACTGTATAAAAATATAGTCTTTGTTTTTCATAACCTTATGTAAAGGTAACATATCTAGAACTGCAGCACAGATGCTAAATCTTGTGTTATTTGTGTTGTGATGAGGGATGTTAATGAAAAAAGTTCATTAAAAAAAGGCTCTCTGGGGACATGTTTCTATGTTAATGTGAGGAAAGTGCAAAACAAATTCTCAGCACTTTCTAAATTAGTATTTGCATCTGCTGCCTTTCATATTAGGCTTCCAGCTTATTTTGTTGGACACCTTTACAAAGTAAAATTAAACTTCTTCTCAAGATTGATGTTGTCATCAATTAGGTGGTAGTCAGGCTCAACATCTCTTCAACAACACTTAGTTTTAGTGATAGGGAAAAGGTTCTCATTTTCCTGGTCTTATCTTCCTAAATAGGAGAGTTCTCAGAATTTTGTACACTGAGATGATGAGGTGGAGAGGTTAGAGGTGCTGAAATGGTTGCAGAAATCATATACTCTAATTGGAATTGTCTTTCAACTTTTTACTTCCTGTAAAACAGATGATCTTTGGTTCCTCTGGATAAGAACTTACATTCATGTGTTTCTTCACATAGCTGCAAGTAGCCACATCTGCTGTCTTGAGTTTCTGTGCAGAGCGACTCCACCCTCTCTCAAGAGAGACGGAGATCTGTTTTGTATTGGATGTACACGGCAAAGGGAAGGTGATGCGAAGACCCCCCCCCAGCTGGGTTCATCAGTCTCCTTGTGGCTGGTTTCTTGTGCAAAAAACAGGAGGCCAAAGTAAAGACTGTCCACAGTCATTTTCCCAGAACACTTTTTACAGATCTTGTGTCAGATTTTTCCATCTGCTTGAAGCTCCCCATCACACAGGCTTTTCTGTGATGCAGTTCATAGAGATCATGAACTCAGAGCAAAAAGGAAATAATGATGAAGTGGTAGGGTGGTGGATAAATTTTGATCTTCATCCCTCTGGTGAAATTTGCCAGTCAAAGACAAAAGCCTCTGCATGGGAGAATTGCTACTGAGCCAGGACTATCAAAGTGTGGTTTTCTTGCAGGATCCCAAAGGATATTTCATTTTTAATTCCAGAGAGCCAATAGTCATTAACTGTGATTGTGGTTTTGGCTACTCTGCTCATTCCCACATACAGTTTCAGATCTGAGTCTGCTTTGAAGCCTGGAAACATGCCTCTGCAAACAGAAAACCAAAACTCTTAAAATCTTGGAAATCTTGTATGGGAATTGCCTGTTTTGAAGAAACCTTTGTGATTGAGTCATTAACAATCCATGGCAGTCCATGTGTGTGCACATGCCATTTCACAGTGCTATCTCCTCCTGTGTTCACAGTGTTCCCTACCAAGCCCAACAGCAGGATTGGGCATATTTAACATCCATCTTCCATTTTTTCCTGTATAAAGCAAGCAGTGCATAACCATGACATTCTGCCTGCATTTTGAAAGTATCAGCACTGCACTAAGAAGTAAACTCTGATAACCAATTTCACATTGTATATTTCTTGCTCTGAATAGACCCTTCTGTCAGGCAATTTAAAAATGAATGGAAAAAAAAAATACCACCCAAGACTGCTGTGTTGAATTGCAAATGAATCTGAGACCTGCACTGGTTGTTTGGGCAAGTTGAATTGCTGGACAGCTTTCTGATTTTTCAGGTACCACAAGCTGTCACATGTACATGCTTCATGCAGATTGTCCTGTCAAGGAGTCTGTAATCCAGCAGCAGTGTTGTAAACTTAAAACATCTTCTGAGTTCTCCTCTTCTAGTCTCAGGGCACTACCTCACCTCTACTGAGTGCTCAGAGCTCACTGAGGAGAGCTAGTTCCCTGTCCTAATGCAGTCTCAGAGCTTCTGGCTTCCTTTCTGGATTCTGGTGATCTTTTGTGAAATTGTGCATGTGTAGTATTGGAAATAGCAACGTGCTTAAATTAGCAACAAAACAAGAAGCTTAAAAAAGCTTGTCAAACTCAGAGACAGTTGGTTCCTTTCACTCAAGGTAATGCATTATTCATAAGGCTGTACAGGATTGAGGGTGCCAGTGACAGGAGAGGCTATGGATGATAGCCATGTTGAGTGATGTTGAGTGTGCAGTAGACTCAACAAGTAGGGGTTGATCGGCTTTTCCTACTGTTAATAATTCCATCATCTTGTATGCTATGCCCTGCTCTTGGTCAGGGTTCTGCTCTCCAAAAGACCTCCACTTTCCTTCCCTTAGCACACTGTATGTGACGTAGTGAATAATTCCTATTGTTGTTCTAATTAGCATGTATTGTTGACACAGCTGCTTATATCTAAAGAATAACTGGAGTTAAAGGGCTGATCTTGCTCTTCTTGCAGCAAAGACAAAACTGCTGCAGTGACACACAGGCACTCACATCCTTAGAGGGAAACGACCACAGTGCAAGTTATCACTGGTGGATGTGAGTGAAGTCAATGCACTAACAGCCCATGGCATGTTTTTAGCTTCCACAAGCACCAAATTTATCTGTGCAGATAGCAGTTACTCCTTAACGATGTTTTTAATTTGCAATGCATGAGCAGGCTTACAACAAAAATCTGTGAAGTGTTTAACCTCGTATGGCTGATTGATCTTTTGTGGCTTGGCTGTTAATCATGCTTGAAAGGAAGAGAAACAGTGAAACTGGGGGATGCAGAAATTCAGTCACAGGCAAGGGACCATTCACCTCTGCAGATGCTAACCTGCTCCTGTGGATTAGAAAGGTTGACCTCCACTTATCTGTGCTCCAGATTAGTGTCACTGTGTCACTATGGCAAAAAAACTAGTATGAGGCATCTCAGTCTGCTCCCCTCTGGGCTAGGGTTCGCATTAGAGAGCCCGATACAGCATGTGATGCAAAGTGGCAACTTTGCTGGCAGCCTTAACAAAAGGATCAGTGGAGGCAGATGTTAGACCAGCTGTTTGCTCCAGGGATTTTAGTTTCCAAAGGCAGAGAGAGGCTGAACGTGTTTTAATTTGAACAAAAAGAGAAGAAAGGATTTCAGAGAAACAAGTGTCTTCCCTGGCTAGCAAGGAGGCAGTGAAATTAACATTAATCAAGAGGGACATGCTGATTGCCTTGGCTGCAAAAGCGCCTTCAGCTCTCTGGCCCTCTGGCATTCCAACAATCAAGTTTCTTTTGAAAACTGGAGGACAGGTAAGCACTTCAGGCACTTGTCCCCTCTGCTTTAGAAAGAGTATGAGGCTGCCTAAATCCTTGAGTGTGCTTAACTTTCTCAGTGACCACAGATGGCAAGCTTAGACTAGACATCTGTTTTTTAAGATGGCCAAGATAAGTGAGACTGATCCCACTGAATTACATTGTTTTCAGCCCAAGTGCTGTGTCTCAAATCTTCTGTTGTGCTGCTTTTCAGCATCGTGCACTGGCCAAAATAAATTGAATCAAATTAAGTGTCAGAGGGATAGTTAAGCATATTCCAGGATAAATAAAATGTTACAGCTGTAGCCATGGTGACTGTCAGGAACATGGGCTACTGTGTTTCTGCAAATCCCTCCTGGTGTCTGAGTCCTTTGCATATGATACCAGCACTGCCAGTCACAACTCTAGGATGCCATTAGGAGTGTGATTTAGAAAAGGTTTTGAGCTTTGAGCCCCTCACCCAGTTAGGCAAAACCTGCGTGCCATGTTCACCTGAACTGTATGTCAGAATGCCTGCATAAACCTTATCCTCTAGTCAAGGTGGTAATAACATGTATAGGTTCTAAAGAACAGAGAGATAGTTGCCAGGTTTTCATTAACACACATTTTTTGTGCTTTTGTGAATTTGGAGCCTCAAAATTAACTTTCCTTAGCAGAAGGTCTCACATTGAGCTACTTGTTTTCTAGGTAATTATTCCTTAGCAATACTCTCTAATGACTACTCTTGAAGCAATAAATAAAGCCATGCTAATCTCTTCTGTGTAGGCTCCTATACAACACCTATCACCTTAACAAACCACTTTTCAGTGGGTCATTACATGGCAGAATAACACCCTGACATGTACTGTTTGTCCTTCCATCCTCTTCCTCAGACAAGAAGAGCATGTAATGGAATAATTTGATTTTTGGAGGTGGTTTTTTTTGGTTAGTTTTCTAAAAGTATATGTTGCTACTTAAATAAGGAAGAGCAAAATCAGAACTATAGACCAGAATTTGAAAAGAGTTTTGGATATACACGATATTTTAAAAGGCTGCCCATTGAGTAAGACTAGTCTCACATTCTAGAAACACGGAAAGAAGTAAGGATAATAGATGTGAGATACACCTAGGAATGATAAATTGGAGTAATAAACCAGACAGGTATATACAATGGATGACTTCTGTTTTATACACAACAGTAAATAGATGCTAAAACTGATTAATACCCACAGAGGGCAAATACTGTTTAATCCATTTTGGCATTTATTTATTACCAGTACATCCCTAAGGTATTATTTTTTCCTTCACTAATGAGATTGGAAGATATTGTTAAATCAATATCAGAGTTACTGAACTTATTGCAAGAGAACAAGCTTAGAAATAAATATCAAGAAGAGATTTTTTTTAGATGTGAGCCATTGCATGAGAGAACAGATCATATGGAAAAGAAAAAGGAGGTACTGACAGGTATATTTATTTTAGAAGTTTCTATGGTACACCTGGTTGACTGAAACAATTCTGAAACTGTACACTGAAAGCATGGCTTCCCAGTTCAGATTATTTGCATTTCCTAAGAAGAAGCAGGTAAAATTTTTAAAGTCACATTAATAGGCATACTTCTCAATCCCATTTTCTCTGCTTAAACACAACCTCTTTCAGAAAAAGTTAAATCTTACTTTGGTGAATGATCCTGAGGTTCTAAATGCCTAAATAAGTTTTGGAAATGTGGGTTGGAAATCCCCTCTCTAAGTTAAGTTCCATGTGCTTGTCAGTGTTTAAGTGTGTGAACATTCCTCTCTGGAAACTTCTTGTAGGTCCTGCAAGTGTATAAATAGGAAGCATCTGAAGAAAGTGAAGTCTGTGTGTAGGAGAGGGCAGCTGTACATAGGTGTGGTGCTGGTGTTGGCTTTTGTCTGTCTGGAAGCTGGATGACGCAGAGATTATTCATACAAAGTGCAAGGAAGTATTGCACATAGTGTCATGAACTCTGAGGGTGTAAGGTTGAATTTTAGAGTCTGTAATCCTTAAAGTTTTAGTGGAATGAGAAATGCATGATTTTTGAATTTTTTATTTTAAGTAAGACTTGAATCCCTACTTACAGAGAAAAAATTGTGGGGGTAAAATTAGAAAAAATTTAGAAACATTTAGAAAGTCTAAATGCAAAATGCAAAGGATGTCCTACTTTTTTTGTATTATTTGGCTTTTCTGGAGGTAGGAATAAGGATTCTTCCATGAATTTCAATACTGAATGCAATACTAGATGTGAAACAGGGTAAATGAGGTATTTTGCCAACTGGAAATTTGTAGGTGGTAGTAAGAATGTACTTTAAAGAGTATGTAGGGATAAATGTTAGAACTTTTTTAAAAAATGGAGACTGCTTTGCTCTGTATGTAAATATTGTTTAGAAATACCTAAACAGAAAGAAAGTTTGGATTACTGTTGTATCATAATAAAAAGGTACAAAGTCTATGAGATGATCTGCAGTTCGCACCCTTCCTTCAGAAACAGTCCTATATATGGAGTTTTCAAATGTACATGCAACCAAGAGTTGTCTGTAGTTAATTTCCAAGGAAGTAGTATTTTACCCAGCAACTTCTGCAGAAGTGCCATGCAGATCACATTGAGTAAGAGAAATTAAATTTAACTCCGTTGTTTAGAGGTTAGTAAGAGACAGAGCACCCCAAAGACAAGCTTTCAATATGCTCACTGACAGGACACCCTTGTGCCTTTTACTGAAATCTAAACAAAACCCATTCTAGACAAAACTGCCATCCTAATACATGACATTTATACTGCCTTGATGGAAAATTAGGACTTTGCTAAGTTGCAGCCATTAATGTCTTTGATGTTAGAATATTCCTTACTGTTCTTATGTCTCACTGTACCCAAGTTGCAGTGGGGTCCTCTAGAGAACCAAGGGTATGGGGAGTTGCTGTAAATATGAGTGAAATTCATCTGATCTGCATTTAGGTATCTAAAACTTATATCTGGTCTGAGCTAGTCAGGTCAGTTCCCTCTACAGTCATTGCAGACATCCTGGCATTTCAAAGATTGAGCTGTCCTGGAGAAACTCTTAGGGATGAGATGAACCACTGCCTTAGATATGCTCTGCTCTTTCCCCGCTGGTGACCACTGTGTGGAGGTGGAGGACTAGTTCAGATTAGCTGCTGTGCTGTAGGTGAGATGAATTCCACTGCTGTTAAGAATGGGAAGATGTAAAGAATAGAACATCAAATACATATGGAGACAAAGACACTGGGGCAAGGGCCTGGTTTCAGCCAGAGGTTCAAAGGGATGTGACATTAAAATTATTAATATTTACCATTTTATGAGTCTAGCTAGGGGCTTTATTCAAGTTATAAGAACATTCCTTTCAATTTAAAACTAACAATCTGTGATTGTTGCTAACTCCCCACTTCAGCTCTAAGATAGGACTAGTGTATTATCTGATGTATTCACCAAGAGCCATCTCTCAAAACCATATTTGCTGCTCTGTTCCTTTTCGGAATAGCTGCTTAATAAATCCATTCATCCATCCATCCATCTTTTTTTTTAAATATTGAAATGATCAATTTTCCTCACCTTTTTTTTTTTTCTTGAGACAGTATATAGGTCAGTGTCTGCTACCACTTGGGAAATAAAGGGGAGCAGAGGGTGAGATGCTGGCTGGATGTTCTTTCACTATGATCAGAGTTACTCTTCAGTAACCTGACCTGTCCTGAATCATACTTGTGTTGTTATGCACTTGGAATACCCTGATTCTCCCACAGGAACTTGTGTCAGGCTCTGAACCGTGGAGGAGTGGAAAGAACCAGGGCTGCCGGTCTGCTACACTGCTCCCATACATCTCTCCTCTGTTTGCAGTTGGCATTCTGATCCTTGGACATCTGTGGTGGTTTTCACCACAGTCACAGTCCGTGGGAAAGCTCCTCTTGAGAAGAATCAATAGCATGCCGTCCTCCACACTGTCAACTGTTACTCTCCAGAGGAAAGGATTAGAAATAGTATTGTCCTCAAGAGCTGAGAAAACTTGCAGATTTTCCATGTACAGTAAACAGTTTCTATAATTACCAGGAAAACAAAACAGAGAGGCAGAGTTGTGCAGCAGAGCCATCCCATCTCATACACACTGCTGTGATAATGAAATCCAAACCCTGTGGAATTGCAGGCACATTATTCTCGCTTGCTTTAAAGGTCAGCTAAGAAGCTGATTTCTCAAACAGGCTCATAGCTCTGAGACAACGTAACACTAGTCATTTCTTCCAACAAATTGCAGTTGTCAGAGAAACTGGATTAGTAGCTCATGGAGCTAAAAATAGACACTATGGGCCAGAGAAGGGTGAATCCAGTAACAGAGGTAAAGGTACATCAAAATATCACAACATCTGAAGAAAAAGCAACAAAAAATATTCATCTGACAGCAAGTTAGCCATAAAATTACATTAAAAACAATTGCAATCACGAAGAATAACAAGGTTTAGTCTTCTGTTTTATTCACCTTCTAAATCCACCTTGCAGTTTCTGTTTTATCAGCTGAATCAGTTTGGCCGCAGTCCCTTCAAAGTTCAGTACCTCAAGTTATGCACTGATAGTCATGTTAAAGCCACTACTTAAATACTGAAAAAGAAGTTTTTGGCTTGATATTTCCATCTTCTTTGCAGAAGGGAGGAGGAGATAATTTACTGCTAAATTTATTCAGCTGAAAAATAAAAACTAAACTCCCAAAACCCAAATCTAATAACAGAGCTACAGTGAAAGCAAATTTCTAAACCTCAGCATATCTTTACTAAAAAGTGGGTAATTATTTTCCATTGCCTCAAACATTTGCATTTTAAAGAATTCTCTTCTGTGCCATGATTTTGTAAATTCATATTGCTTCTCGCTTGGATTTAACAAACTAAACAAAACAAACCACTTCTTTATTCTTCATTCTTCTTCCATTTTCTTTCGTTTTTCTTCCATTCTTCTTACTTATTTTCTGCAGCAGGGAAATTCCACCATGTATGACCCTGAAAGAGCAGCAATCCACTACAGATAGGGAACCTCAGCCTGTTTGGTCAAGGTGAAAAATCCTTCAAGATACGGCTAAAGACAGGTCTGGCAGTAGTTGCATGCAGTTTCTACTATGACTTAAGTAATTCTTTTTACTTACATATTCACAAGCTGACCTATGCATAGCTCAGGAACAACCTTCACCACTTTCTTTAAAAATTCTTTCTTTAGTATGTGTCTTTTCTGCACATCTGTTATAAAATCTCTGCATTTCAGATCTGAAGCACTGACAAATTTAGAGTATAAATAATAACTTACATCAGCGAAGCAAATCACTGTGAAAAATATTTGTAAAATATTTACGCTCATTGTCTTTTGGATATCTTATAAACTAGAGTTCTTTTTGCAAGTTTTTGTTCTTGCAGAAATCCTCATTGTAAAAGAGGTTGAGAATAATCTTGATTTTAGGATTTGATTAGCATCAATGCCAGATAAATGGCATTCAGTGTGCACCATTATTAGCAGGGTCTTAAGGTTCAGTGGTGGAACAGAAATGTCAGGACAAGCAGCACCAGCAGTTGTCTACATCGCACATCCTACACATTATGTATGCATTCCATGGCATACTTTGTACTTTATAGAACATGATATCACTGCTTAAATTTGTAGAAATATAGTTAGGGATAAATAATACAAAATATGTGGACATGTGTGATAACTATCTTGAGATATTACAGATAAATTGTCACCTACCTTTGGGATTACTCTAAACCAAATCATGCACCGTTAGCATCCATCATTCCTTTAGTTTTTAAAATTCAGTTTCTTAAAAGCCCAGAGATTAATGACACAAGTATTTTTCAGCAAATTATTTTAAGAGAACAGTAACTGTTTTGTTTGGGTTTTTTTTTTTTTTCCTGAATATGGTGGGTTTCACTGCTAGGACTAACTACATTCCTTCTTGATAAAAGTTTAACCTTTCCCAGTTTACTAAAATTCTGCTGAAGTTCTTTTTTGCAGGATCCCATAGTGTTTTAACAGGCTATGTGTATTCTGTTTGTGCAATTCATGGGTGCAACATATAAATATTAAGGCCTTCTCAGATCACCATCCTGGAGAGTCCAGCCAGTTATTTCACAGCCACAAATAATCCCCTTACTCTCTTTGCCACTTTGCTCTGTCTCTGTGGCCAACCTTACAGTAGGAACTGAATGCTACTGAAAATAGTGTACTGGTTTATATTTATATATTACAGTGGGATTAATTTGTAAAAAGGAGAACCTTTTGCAAAATAAGCTGATATTATTGGCATGAAATTCACAGCCTGGGCCTACCAAGTCATGGTTCAGTCTCTTCCCAAAGCCTTTGAGAGCAAATTAAACTTTGCGTCCAATATCTCGCCCAGAAGATGTGATAACAATTTTCCAGTTGTCTGTGACTGTGATTCTGACTCTCCCTTCTAATCAGGAGTTGTGAAATTCAAGAAGGTGAATGGAAAGTCATTTCTGATACTTGCTTAAACAGTTTTTTCTGGGACCAGCTGAAATTGGTGATTTAACTGGTGATTCATTCAGGCTCATCTTCATTTCCTCTGAAAGCAGTGCTAGAGGACAATTAACTTTGATGCCTTCGAGTTGTATCTTTCAACTTTTCCCTTTAATTTCAGTGTTGCTGAAGTGAAATCTGAGGGCTAATTCCTATCTAACGTGGTCTCAAACATCTGTAATAACAGAGCCAGACATATGTGAGGATAACTTGGATTATTGTAGGAAGATAGATTTTCACCTGATTTCATGATGCTCCGTTCTGGGAGTGGGAATTTTGGGAAGAGTTATGTGCCACCCATTGCTGGTGTGTCATTTACTGAGAGTGGACCAAAGGGACAGAACGGTTCAGTAGAGTGCAGTTTTAATTTCAGCTTTATGAATGGTGAGAGTTGCTGCTTGTCTTGTTTCAAACTTTTCTGTTCTGGATGCTGGATAAAGATATTTGATCCTCCTAAAATGTGAAGATTGACCACCTCAAAGCCTGGACTCCTGTGGAAATGGACAAATATCCATCCCCTGGGTGCAAATGCTTTTTGTGTATTCCTGTAATACTGTTTGTGTTGGATTTTTTTACAACTTATCTGAAGAGACTTCTACAAGCATTCTGCACTAATAAGATTACAACCTTGCACTATCAACAACAGTTGCTTAGCATTAAAATTATCTTGGATGCCATTAAAGAATACCAGAGCTCTATCAGGGTTTAGAGCACTGAGATGTTTGTGAACCTGAACCTGGTTGTATAAAATTTCTTACAGACAAAGGATAATCTAATTAATGACAGTAGTTCTATTTTAGTAATACATAGGGGAGGTAAGGCAGTGTCCCTGGAGATTTCTGTCAACTTAATGATTAAGAGATTAATTTTAGTACTCTGTAAATCTGAACATTATTTTAAAACATCAGCCTGTGATCTGTTGGGAAGGGATGGGGTGGGTTAGAGTTTTACTGTCAGATGGCATGAACAGAAAAGCTCAGAAAGCATGTAAGCCAGGGTCTTCCCACGCTGAAATCAAGGGGTTAATTGCAAAATTGCATCTGGTTACTTGCCCTGTAACTAGCTGTTCAGCAAAGAAATCCACCTGCCAACAGAAGCAGAGTCCATATAAACTATCACATGCTGCATTTCAGTTTTTTATTGGGATTTGTTCGGCAGACTTAGTGGTCTGGAAGTTCCAGTGAGTACCTCTGGTTGAAAGTTGCTATTTCAGTTACGACTGCTTCCCCAAACCAACTGAATTTATTACTAACCAAAGACTTACCTACTTGAAAAAAAAAAACAAAAACAAAACAGTAAAGTTTGGTTCTGTCATTTGTGTCTTTGACTGTGAGCAGTTGAAGTGCATGATGTATGTACTGACCAGGCCTGTGCTGTGGCATTGAACAAGTTATTCAAGGCTGCAGCACCAGTATCACGCATTCAGAATTCAGTATTAATCCCTCCATGGGAACACGAGTCTATGTAAAAACTTGATGTGCCATATGTGTAGGCCATGGGAAAATTGTGTGTGCAGTGAACTATATATGGTCTTAAAAGCTTTAACATTTGTACTGCTCTTCCTATAACAGAATGTATGTCTTGATAGCTGTTGATCCTATGAGCTTCTGAAAAAAAAGTAATCTAAAGTTTATTCTTCTTGTCTTAAAGTTACTGTTCTGTGTCTAACTGTTTACACAGACCCACGTACAGCAAAGGGTCTTTCTCTGTATGTTGCTGGGAAATGGAAAAGCAGATGCTATTTGTAAATCTTGCAGGCTTAGCGAGATCAGTGAATGCCTTTCCTGAATCTAATCCTGATAAGCCACTTCTATTTACTAGCAAATGCAAACAGTGCCAATAGCCTGGGCCTTCTTTAGGGGAAACAAAACAGCCTTGTTCTGTTCCACCTCTATTGATACTTCTTAATTTAATCTTTTTGCCTCCTTTCGAGTAGGGTTTGGTGGTACAATTCTTCCAAAGTGTAACTGAGGACAGTTTGCCTTTTTTACCCTTCTTTTTTCAAAGCCTCTGAAGGCCTCAAACAAGAAGAAAAAACTTTACAGAACTCATGCAGGTATGTTGTTAACAGGTAGCTGAAGGATGAAACAGCCTTCTCAAATACCCCAGACTGTCTTTTAACAGCGTGCCTGCAGTGTGTCGTGACTTGACATCTCGCTTTCATTGTGTGACCTGCTATTAATGGTGTTTGTTACAATGAGGTCCTTTTAGTTTGTCCTCAAAGGTTTTACTTGTTTGTCATCATATTAGAAACATAATGTACACTCTATAAGAAAAGCAATATACAATATACTATACATCTTCTATTTCAATGCCTCTAGTTTTAGGCTAGTATTCATATAAATGTTTATAATCAAAATACAGGTTTTCTTGTTCTTCACAGGACCAAGCAAAGTTTTGCCTTGTCTAAATACTAACAGTAACATTTCCATTCAACAAATACTCTTTTCTCATGCTTCTAATTTACTTGTGGTGGGCTCCATCCTACTGATTCCCCATTAATGCATTTGAAAGGAAAAAGTAATGAGCTATTTCAGTGCATGACCTTTGCACAGTACCTGATTCATAAAGACAAATATATCCAAAATTCATTTATAAGTTACTAGTGATCAGCAAAACAACAAAAATCCTTTGAAGTTCAGCTGAGGAAATTCTGAAGTTCTTGCATTGCTTATTTGTTCGTGCAGTTTCTCGAGTTATTATAATGGATATATTTGATGAAGCCTTTGCCATAGACACTGGCATCTTCATAGAAATTGTTCTAATTTCTGCTTCCAGTTATATGTGGAAGTGTACTGTAGTGGAGAAATTACCTGGATAAAAAAAAAAAAAAACCTCATACAGGTTTTCTTCAAGACAATTATTACTTTATTTGACCACATCCTCTGGTAGGTAGCTCACTTCAATTAATTCTTGTCATAGTAGTAGTACAATATCCATTAAAAAAATATTTCTCCAGAGAAACATCACTTAAAATATTTTGATCCTGATTGTGACCAGGATGCCTCTATTTCAAAACTAAATCACTGAAGAGGTGATCAAAGAAGACAGAATATTAGGACAAACCAAGAAATTTTTGTGTATATGGTAAAAAGGTGATATGATGGGCAGTTATTGATTTGGGTTTTTCCTCATTAAAACTTGCTGATATACGTAACCGGTGCTCATAAAATATTAATTTCTTTCTTCACTGTTTTTCGTCTGAAGCCAAAAGATCTCCAAAGCAAAAAAAAAAAAAGTTACCTGGTGACTTTGTACAAATTACATAGCAAATCCAATCCAGACACTAAATCCATCCAGACTTTAGCAGTCCAAAAGGTAGCTAATTCACTGGGAGACATTGACAGAGCTTGTTCTTCTGAACATTGTAATAACACCGTATGAAATGACCAGATCAGTTACATTGTTGGCCGCTCAAGACTGTATTTATTATTCTTCTCCCATTGCCTGAAAAGGAAAAGAAAATATAACTTAGGTCTGTGTCTCTGCATTACTCAAGTTTTCAAATGTGCAGAGTGCATCTGGTAGTGTGTTACAGACTTGCTTTCCCCTGACAGAGATGATGGTTTATCCCTTTTGTGGCACCTTTTCTTTTTTCCTGTCTGGAATTTTTTGACATCTCTTCAGCCATGTCAGTAGCTTTTTTTGGGCTGCTCAGTGCCTGGAAATCCTGGATAAAAGGCCACACTAAACATGTGCAGAACAATTCTGTATCTCAGGTGAGAAGTTTTGTATGAATATTTTAGGTTTATTGCTAGGGGCAGACCAACTTTTCGAGCGGGCTCACCTTACGCTGTAGAGCTGATGTGTAAAGAAAGGCACAACGCATGTTGGCACGTTGCTCAGCTAGTGCAGACACATGGTCAATGCAGTCCAGCATGGCAAATCCTGAGAAAAATGAAATTTACAGCAACTGGAACTTCAGATGTTGGCAGGAGTACATGATTTGTACCACCTACTCTCTCTTGCGTCATGAAAACTTCCTAGGAAATATAGGAAAATAAGATGGGAAGAAAAAAAAGAAACAAATGGGGGCAATTGTGAGGCAGAGCTCATTTATCAAATTTCAAGTTCCAGAGGTGGAACTAAAACCATTCAAATACAGTGGTCAATGCTTATCGGCCCTCTCATAGGAGTTCCATCTCAATTTCCATACGTAACTTTTATACTGAGCAGCTATAATACTGCCATGGGGCAGGAGGTGTTTGGCTTTTTAATAATCACTGTTTAAAGATTGGTTGCTGAAGTAGTCCATACCCAAATACCCTGCTGGGCCTTGGTGAGTAGGGTTCAGTTTCCAGCAAGGCTTTGGGGTAGGAGCTTTGAATGTTATTGTGAACCAGGACTGACCAGTGGTGGTCCTAAGCCTGCACAAAGAACAGATCCAGGAGCAGTTTTTACACACATCCTACACACATGCTACACACCTATTTTATGAATCAGGTCTGTGATCAGTTTGTTTGCTGCAGTTTCATGGGGTTACTCTCTCTTCGGTTTGCAATGTAAATAGTACTGTACATCTGCTATTTTATTATACAAATGCCATGTGAGTTGCTTATTTTTAAAATGTTATATAGCTCTGTTATGATTTATTTGCAATGCCATCTTACAGTATTGGTTTAATATACAATGTATCTCAATGGCATGAGTGAAAATACTTATATTTTGCAATGTCAAATATTTTATTTTTGTTTTTTAAAATAAATACGTTTCATCCTACGCAGTTCCATAAATGTTTCTTAAGTGGCTCATTATGTCTGAAAGTATTGCTTCCTCTCCAGTAGTGTAAGCATAAGAACTAGTATTGCTGATCAAAATCATCAGATATATCATCTAGCAATTTCAGATTACAAATGTATGTACAAATATGTAAGTATTTATAGTTAATCAGAACATCTACTATATCTTCCTTGTTTTTCATGTAATGGTACATTTTAATCATTTTGTATTCTTTTTATTTGTAATTATTTGTGATTCATGCACAGTGTAAATAACATGTTTCATTATGCAAGTTTTCTAGGTATTCAGGACTACAAAAAAGTTTGTATATGAAAAGAAATTGATAGTAGATTGGAATGACATAAAACAAAGTGGTGATGACTATGTTCTATTTATACTGTTCATTTCCAAGTTGTCTGTTAAAGAAAAGACATTTCATTTGCCCTTTAATGTCCAACAGGTTATTTGAAGTATATTTACATCAATAAATCATGCGAAAGTCTATTAAAAGTCATGAAGCAGCACTGAAATTTTCTTTCTTTCTGTTTGTGTACCTATGGAGAGCAGAATTTAAATGTAGTAAAACCCAATTCAGTGGAAACACTCCAAGAAGTCAGTGGAGGTATTTCTGGAAAAGAACTTTTTTTCTCAAACCTCACCTTTTAGTCCATCCAGATGCATTTTTAAACAATAAACCAGAAAAATATGTTATGACAAAATGCTAGATGCTTGAATACATTTTGTGTTTATCCCTTGCTATGTAATCTTTGGCTTTTGTGGGCATGGTCATGCTAAAACCTTATTAAAGCTTTAGTTCTCAACTGAACTTTTGGCATTTTGAGGCAGAACTTTTCAAGAAATTTAACAGATTGTTGGAAAGAAAATGTCTGGTGTGGGTGATACTACAGCAGCTGATTTCTTTTTGGTGATTGTTCAGTTCTTGGTTCTATAGAACAACAGAATAGAAGCAGATTTCCTTTCTGGAGAGCAGAGTGAGAGAACAGGTGATTTTGCTGGGAAAGCCCAGCACTAGCTCCTTGCCACCAGTGCAGGAACAAAGGAAGCTGGCATGTTCAAGTGTCGTCAGCTTGACAAATTCCACTCGTGTTGCCCACTTTTTCATTTCTTCATAATCTTTTCTATATCCACAACTGAGAAAATGACTCATTTTGCTCTGCTATTTTTTACAGAAGATCATTAACTAGAATTGGTTGCGATATTTTTCTGCAGAATGTGCTTCTGGGAGAAAATGGATTTTCAATCAATTCTGTATGTTGTTGGGGGATTAATTCTGACATTTTTGTTCTAAATGTGCTTAGCTCTTACGTGGCTAAAGCTAAAGCTAAGGAAGATCTAACTTATACTGAAATTTCATGGATTTTTGCTGGCTGTAACACTGGTGAACGTTTTCCAGGCAGGAGACTGATAATTTTCCTATTCCTGTCTTGAAAATTACTCCAGAAAATTATTCTGAAATTTTTAAATGGGAATTTTAATGACTCCAGTATGTGGGAGTCAGTTCTTTTCCACAATATATTTGAGAATATGGTGTGTTAACCAGGAAATTATGATAAAGACAATTATCAGAGACTTATTAGTTGTGAGAGTTACTCTTTTATGAATATAACACTACATTTTGAGATCTCACTTTCTCCAATAAAGTTTCTTTTAAGTGATTGTATGAATACAAGGAATGTAAGAAGTGTCTTCATCTTAACATCCCGACAGAAGTATATAATGGGAATAAAAATATGTGTAGACCAGGACAACAACAATTATGAAAGCTATTGCATTTATTCCAGAAATTATATGGGAAAGAATTGCTCAGGTTTGAAGAGACATGACTATGATAAAAATCTCTAAATACTATGTTGAAAAGGGATAGAAAATTATTATTCTGTGTTTCCTATAATGGCAGAATTAGAAGGCATTTAATGAGGTTACAGACAGCAGATTAAAAACACGTAATGCAAGAGAAAGCACTTTTTCTTAGAATGTGTAGTCAAACTGTGGCTCTCAGTACCAACAGAACATTTAAAAGACTAAAATAGAAGCAATTAGAAAAGCTGATGGAGGATAGATTCATCGGCTGATTTCAGACGTGTTGAACTGCATGCTATTGTCAGCTCAGAAAGCCACTAATCCTTTGTTGCAGGAATCTGGGAGAGTGTCCCAGCCAGAGATCTTGTAATACTTTTTTATCCACTCTTTGCATACCATTCCCTGAAGATATCGTTCCAGACAAGTTGCTGGGTAGATGGAGCTTTCAAGAATAAGCCTGGGTTTGTATTTTCCTATGAGAGACACTGGAAGAAGAGAGTCCAAGATGATCTGCAGGCTGGGGGAAGAACAGGGGGAAGAGAATTTGGAAGTCATACCAGCATCTGGGGGTACTGTAATGCACTGGAAACTTGCTGCTAATATGTAGTCTGGACATCTAAGCTGGTCTGGAAGAAAAGAGGTTGTCTTCATTGGCAGATAAATCAAAAAAGAAGATTTTTGCTGAAATGACTCAGCACAAACAAGTTTCCTGTGATCTTTCACAGGACTTTCCCTATGCCTAGGAAAAAAACCCTAAAGTATGGACCAAGGCAATAAAAAGAAACCCAGCAATGGGCAAAGGTCAGTTTTACAAGAAAGATTTGGAAGGCTGTCATCATCTTGATGAGAAAACCGCTTCGTTGTGTGTTGACCTGAGTACCTGGGGCACAGACCTGGCAGGATGAGACATTTTCAGTAACAGCTTTAAGTGGAAAGGACTGTTTAAGTTCCTTCACATGTAATATTCCTTCTTGATTTCAGTACAGAGGCAGAGAAAATTGATAAATATACCAAATAAAGAAGTTATTCCTGTAGGTCTGCACACCCGATATGTATGAGCAGATCACATACTTTAATTCTGTTTTATTGGCCTCCTACGATGTGGGCATGTTTGAGATGCACAGGCTAAGTAGAACAGAAACTGAAGTTGAGGGCCACTTTGATTCAGTATTTTCATTAAAGGCCTTAGCACAGAGAAGAAGAAATTGCATCTGTTGATGGCACAAAAGAGAGAGTTGTTACCAACACAAAAAGAGCCAAATGAAAGAAGGGAAGAATAGAGCAACCTCCAGACCACATAAAATAGAGGTAGGATGAAAGGCTAAGTGATGTCTGCCAGGATTAATTGCAGGTATTCCTGTAATAACTGGAAACTTATAATTTAGAAGTGACAGTAGAAGAAAAAGAGATGGAAGGGTACTGATCAAGAAGTGTACGATTATACCCACTAATGTTCTGTGAAAAAGAGAGAAAACTGTTTCTGATAGATACAGGGAGATATCAGTGGCATTGCATGAGGTCCTTATGTGATCATATCTGGAACACTATGTGTAGCTCTGCTTATTCAAATTCAGGGTATTTTTGTGACTGGCAGCAACGTAAAGCCTAAGGGAGGTGTAATTATTTAATTGGCCTGTTTCTTCTTGAGTGAACCATGCATCTTTTTTTATTTTAAATCACATAAAGTTTGTCTGATATAATTGTATGTCTTTAGGTAGAGGATATAGCATCAAAAATGTTCAAAATACTCACATTTCTTCATGTTCAGTAGGCTAAGGAGGTACAACGTGATACAGTTTAATAAAATAGCCAAGAGATAGAGAAGGCTGAGTTACCATCTGGTGTATCTCTTGACAGGTCCAGGTTGTGATCTTCTTTAAAACTGTTTTTCTTGTTTTATATGGGGCTAGAATGAACTGGTGAAGAGTCTTCAGCCATGGCCTGCATTCCTGACTTTTCTTAATAATGTGAGAAAGGAAGTTAAATAGCAAATTTTCTGCAAGGCATCTTGGTTAATCTTCCTAAACACAGACCTCTCCTGCACTTGAAATGCCCTAGTTCACTTTCTTTGTCCTCTAGCTTCTACGTGTCTGAAGAACTTTTGAAGGTCCTGGGCCGTATTCACCAATGCCACATTGGCCTCTTAGATGCCATAAAATGGCAGTGTATTCAGACAGCTGAACTAATTACATGGTGCTGAGTTTATAAGTGATTTCCTAGATGAAAACATGACACTGCTTGAAGGAAAAACTAGCTAACCAGACAAAGATCAAGGTCATTCATCTCTCAGTGTATGTGGTTACTTTTACTAGAGTACGTTCACAAATGATGAAACAAAGCTTTGCATATGGGCCAGAAATACATTAAGGAAAGTTTGAATAACATTCCTAACATGGTAATGTAATGATCTGAATACTTAAGCAAGCAAGTGAAACAGAACTGTGATATTATTTATTTAATTTGTCCCTTAAGATACCTCTTTAACTCCATTGAAATGGACAGAGTATTGTAAAATTTGCATTTTTCCTCCCATAGTTATTTCTGCAAATAGTCATTTTTTGATCTGGCTGCTATGTCTTGTATAATACACCTTATTGTAATTGCATTCAGAAAAATCAATATAATTCTACAGTGGACAAATCCAGCTAGACTGCTTGTTCTATAGTGGCAGTGAAAGAACAAATACTGCTTTTATTTCAGTTGTCCGTCTGGATCTGACAGGTTATTATGCTGCACATGGAAATGGTGGTGTTGCGAACTTTGCAGCGCTGTGGGAAGCTGAGTGCAGTGCTCTTCGCCCAAAAGAACTCCTGATTGTGTAACTGGCAATCTGCAATTCCCTGTCACAAAGTCCCATATGGCCAGCAGGATGTGGCTGCTCAGCTCTGAGTTTTTAAACCTTAGATGGTTTCTGCAGTGAGAGGAGCCTGGTGGTGAGTCAGGTAAGAGAGAGACCTGTGGTCACACACCTGAGTCATTACAGGGCAGGTCATATAACTTGTTACTGATATTAATTCCTTGTTCCAATACACC
>VZDJ01000158.1:9487222-9525856 GCA_008694505.1 Cyanoderma ruficeps
CCTTCCAGTTCTTTCAGGTCTGAAGACACCAGAGTGTTAGAGAAGTCATTTTGATTTTTCATTTACATTATTAATAAGCACTTTGTTACAAGAATTCCAGTAAGATGTCTTGTGCTAGATATCCAATACCTCCAAGTGGACTCAGAATTTCTCCAGCTCTCTCACTAACACACAGAAGCATTAAAAAAATGTTCTGTGCATTGAGAAAATACCCTTCTTCCAAGAGGCAGCAGAGGGACAGGCACTGATTTCCTCCCTCTCTTGACCAGCAATAGGGCCTGAGGGAATGGTCTGAAGCTGTGTCAGGGGAGGTTTAGGTTGGATATCAGGAAAAGGTTCTTCACCCAGAGAGTGGTTGGGCACTGGAACAGGTCTCCAGGGAAGAGGTCACAGCGCCAAGCCTGCAGAGTTCAAGAAGTGTTTGGAATCTAGAATTAAGCTCAAATTGAAATGAGTACAAAACCATCTGAAATAGCAATCTAGGAAAAAATGAATAGTAGAAGGAGAGGCAGTATAAGCTGGGTAGGACTTGCTAAGGGCAAAAGAAGGAAAGAGATGACGCTCTCACCAGTAGAAAACTTCAGAAATCAATTACAAGGTGATGCTGAGCTTCTGTTTAAATCATGAAATAATAATTTTTCAGCAGCATATAAATCTGCTTGTGGAAGCCCATCAATAACAGTAAAAACAATAATCTTGAATTTCACAATAAATACGACTTTAAAATTAATCTGAACATTGAGGAGTGTAGTTTATAAGGAGAAAAGAATAATTTCTTATTGTCTGTGCTGTCATCCAAGGGAAGAAGATAATTTTTTCTCGTAATAAAGAGAAGATTATTGGTAGAAAAAAGAAGGTTTATTCTTCACTTTAGGCTCCGATTTAGTATGTATTAAAATCAAGCCAAATTCTTCTCTGTCTCAGAAGAAGATATGAATTTCTCACTCTGGAAAATCAAGGCCTAATCAATTTTAATTGTGTATAGCAGATTATTACATCCAGCAAGTGTAATGCAGATTACTACTTGACTGAGTATTTGCCATGTGCTCCTGGTCAAAAGGAGCTTGTGTAAATGTCAGTGGCATAACTGATCTGTGACACTGGAAGTGTGTGGTAAATCAATACTGTCTCAATTACATTTTCTTGAGGCAATTATATAGTAGCTAGAGAAGGGTGGCATATTTAGTTTTAGCATAATTTATAAACGCTTGACTAGTTTGTCAGTGAATTAATTGTCTAGAAATCATTAACAAAACCCCAAACCACTAGAGGTTTTCCCATAGTACTCCTGTACCTAGGACATTCCTGGAGGAGACTGTGTCATGGGTTCAGACCCACATGTCACTGGGCTGAAGTGTTGCTGTGGTGCCGTGTTGCCTTTTCTAGAACAGCTGATGCCAAGGCTACTCTGGCTTTGCAGCACCTGGCAGCACTGATCTACATCTCCATCCCTGAGGACATCACAACTTCCTTGCACAGCAATGCCTGCAAGAGAAAATGCTTGTTGAGTCTTAAAAATAACCAGTCACCAACAGGAGCAGTGCAGGAGGAGCAAAGCCTCACCTGTTCCTGGGCAGCACTCTGCTGGGTGGCTCCTCCTGGGTACAAAAGCAGTCATTTAAAATAAACACTGAGATAAAACCAAACCTCCTCTTCCTGAAAGCCACTTCTCAGTCCACTGTCCTTCCTCTTTAATAAATGGTTAATGCTATGGCATTTTTTTGATTAAAAAACTACTTCTCAGACGCCACTGCAAAATACAGTGGTGGATTTCTCTACTATTCATGCATGAAAAGTACAAGATATTCTTTACAACTTCTGTTGTTAGAGAGTGCAGGCAGCTCAGCTCACTGCCCAGCTCACTGCCCCATGAGAACTTCTCTGCCTGACTCATAGCAGTAACCTTGCTCATTTTCTTCCCTTATGTAAATAATTAAAGCCATGAAAATGCATTTCTTCTTTAATCTGTGTGCTGCAGTTTCCAGTGTCACTCTGCACCGTTAGGAACTTAATTCCTGTATTAGGCTCCAATGTAGTCAATTCTCAAAAATGTGGCATCTCACTCAGGAATGAATAGATGAGTGAAATGACTCACTTTAGGCATGCTTGTGAATTCCTACTCCCTCCCCACATGCCTCAGTAGATGGTGTGGTGTAAGTGAAAAAATGGACCAAGAAGAAAATGGTCTATGTAAAAGAAATGTGGTAGGAAGGAAAATATTTATGTATAGTCTCAGAAAAAAACCCAAAAAACCAAACAGTTCTGAAAAAAAGAGGAGAGGAGGCTCCAATTAGCCAAAGTTAAAGTACACAGAACTGTTCAGAGCTATTTTAATAGCACCTGCTGCAGAGGTTAAGGAAGCAAGCAGGTGAAAAGGACAAGGACAAGTAAGTGAGGAAAAGCCTGTTTCACAGAAAGACTTTTCCACAGTCTCATCAGACTGAGGAAAAATAATGGGGAGGATGACATAAATACAGGGAATGCTGTCCTCGTGGTGAAATGTGCTTTTATCTTTTGTGTAGGTTCATTATTTTTTAATGCAGCTTTATTTGCCATTTCAAAAAGAAAACTGCTGTTCATAATTTAGCTTTGCTTTTCTGTATGCGGTCCTGATTTAGTTGAGCTGAATTTTCTTCCAATTTCTTTGTAGCAGTTTCCATCGAATATGCACATTATTTTTATTTAAATATTTGTTTCCTGATTATTTGCTGAACATGACTCATAACTGCATTTTTTTCAGTTTTGCACATTTGCTATGAAGAATGTTTGCAATAGATAATTCACTTTCACAGTGGTGAAAATACAAAGATTCATTTCTTGGCATACCCAGGAACTGAGAAGAGATCAGGAGAATTACTTGGGTGAAGTGACAAAGAAAACTAGAGAATAAGATTCAAACTGATATGGGTTCAACCAATGAAAAATATAGTTGTAATATACCAAGAGCCGTCATGGTTAATAGAGCATTGAGGAACAAACCATATCTGTATGTGAAGAGAAAACAAGGGAAACAGAATTCCCATCAGAACCAGCTGCTTTCAAAATGGCATTGCAAGTTGGGAAGTGCCAAGGAGGAAATAGGTTCAAAGGCTTTGCATGCATTCTGTAGAGTTTAGTGAATCATTTCACCAAGTCTTGTCCAAGGAGATGATTTCCCTACTGGCAAATTATCTTTAGGAAAATAAGGTCCAGAATACAAATTGACTTCCTAACATATAGCAAGAGGTGTCAGAAGTTTTAGCGCCTTGGAAGCAGACTTGTTTTTCCCTCTAGCTTTGCCTGTAGAGCAGCAGGGAATTTTTCTGCTGTGGAGCCATATCTGGGCTCTTTGCAATTCCTTCCCCTGCCTGTTCATTGCTTGCTCATTGGCAGGAGGTAGAGAAGCAGCCCTGGCTGGGTGGGTGGCTGCAGCAGCAGGTGATTTGAACACAGTCCAAAGACAGCACATGCTTTGACATCCTCTTTGGTTCTTGCCCAAGAGAATCCATATCACTGAGTCTGGTCTTCATTTTATATAAAATTCCTTATCTAAGAGTTTATCATCAACACCTTGTTTCTCTCTCAGTAGAAAAGGCCTTACACAAAAAAATCACAGGTTTCATTGAAAGCATGGGCCTCTGCATGTTCATTTCTCTAGAAAGCACATGTAGAAACACAATAATCCACACTTCTGGCTCCTGCTGGATATTTTCTGCATCAACTTAACTGTGAGATGACACTGGATCTTTGAAAAAAAATACCAAAACAGCAAAACAAACACAAAAAATGCAGCAAGACTGTTGTCTCAAGACAGGGTACAGAACTCAAGTCTGTCAGCTGATAAAACTGGAAC
The DNA here is from genome assembly GCA_008694505.1 of Cyanoderma ruficeps. Taxonomy (NCBI): domain Eukaryota; kingdom Metazoa; phylum Chordata; class Aves; order Passeriformes; family Timaliidae; genus Cyanoderma; species Cyanoderma ruficeps. The sequence goes on from VZDJ01000158.1 coordinate 9,491,055, forward strand.
ATTTAATTGTCCTTCCCTGTGGGACCAGAGTAAACCCAGGCACAGCCAGAAACCCTGGAAAGGAAATGATATTTCAGGCCTTTTATTGCAAAGAACTAAAATAATAAATAGTGGATATTAAAACCACGTACCAGGCACTGTTACATTAGCAGGTTTAATAACTTTCCACAGATATTACCTTGTTGTAATTCTTAAAATGGTCATGACTACATTAGCAGTGTGGGTGACTACTGTGTTGATGAGATACAGCTATTGCTGGGCACAGTTGCTGTCACCATGGGCTCACAGATAATAAACACAATTACCACCATGGTACCATCCAGTTCTGCTCACATAAATTATTTTGCAGCACTGTGACCCACTCCCATGTGGTGGGCTCTGTTCTTACTGTGTGTCATGATCCCATTTCAGCAGGGTATTACCTGCACTGTATCGAAGATGCGGAGCTGTTGAGCACAGCTCCTAGAAGATTTTGGCCATTCATTTAATTCCAGAGAAGGAAAGATTAATTTATTACCAGAGCTTCAAGAGTGTCCTTGGGTTTTCATCTTGAGAATGTTGGGCAATTTTTTTTCCCGATCCCCTGTTGCAGAGGCATGCTTATAGAATCTGATTTACACTTCTAGATTTACACATATATCTGATTTTCACTTCCACCCCCTCTCCTGGGACAGTCTAGACATCTTTACAAGATTGATAGACAGAAAAGTATCACAAAGGCTGCACTTTTCTGTCCAAAGCTTCTTAGATATTTAACACCTTTTGGCAATAGCTCCGAATCTGGGGGAGTAAAAGCAGTTCTTTGAAATGGCACAAGCCCTTGGAGAACAAGCACTGCATCAAACATACTCAGCTGGAAACTGTCTTGCACACAATGCATAATATCAACAAGCTGTTAGGCAAATGTCAGGTTAGCCAATCTCTGGGACCATGACTGCTTTTTGCAGCATCTTTTTTTTCCTGCTTCCTAGTGTAGCTTTCTCACCTAGAACCAACAGCAACACCACTTTCCAGAGCTGAGACACACAGATGCACCCTGTATTCAGTCTGGATTTGTTTGTTCCTAGAGCCTTGCTCTAGGAATATAATCCTTATTTCTGATAAGAGAGGCAACAGCATGAATCTGACTTTCTATCTCTGTAGTATTAAGTCTTCAGAGAGATTACAGGGCTGCCTCGATCATTCTCTGTTAGTGATCTCTCTCCTTTCCACCCCCAGTCTGACAATATCTATGTCCTACCAGCATCACTGAGTGCCCCCCAGGACTTACTTGCCAGTGGCATGAGACACAGGGAGAGCTTGTCTTCCTCTGTCTTTTGGCTGCCCACCTGAAGAGCTTCTTGGCAGGATTTGATCAGGAAGGTTTGCATCTAGCCCATGCTATGCCTGACTGTTCACCACCTCTGTAGAGTTCACAGACCTGCCTAGAGTAGACATCATCTCACTTGCCCTTGGAGGGCTTCTAAGAAGAGCCATTTGCTTGAAAGTGTCTGGTTTTCATCACAGAACATGCTCACAGTGTGTGCTTCTGTAGTGAAGTACAGTCTTTGTACTCTTCCTCTTAGCTGTCATGGGTTTTATACATTTGATTTTTGCTTTGTCAGTCTTTTAACATTATATTAAGAGCACGAGGCTTCTCAGCTGGCTGCAAAAAGTAAAATCTCCATTGGCATAAGCAGCCCAGGCATCTTCAGTTCAGCCTGTAAAATGGCTGTCTGCATATTTCTCAGAGTTGTCTGCCTTTATTGTTTAAATTGATAAGCAAAATCCTAGCTCTTCAGAAATTTCGCAGGTGTGAAATTATGCATGAACTACAGAACAAAAGAAACCAGGCAAATAAAATTGAAGGGGGAAGAAACAGTACTTTACTATGTGGGGAAATAAATGGCATTTTACATTGTCATTAAAACAGTGAAATATTTATTTGATTTTCTTTTGCATCAGTAATTTAGTAGGCTCTGTCTGACAAAAGACTCGAGTACCAATCTCAGTCCTTATTCTGAAGTTCTGGTTACCAAACGTATCTACTGTGGCAAGAGTTATAGGATTTAACTTGTAAGCCTGCTTAAAAAAAATGAAGGTGGATCTTGCACAGTAGTTGAATGATAGCAGGGATTTGCCTGTGTGCATACGCAGTGCACTCAGTCACTTGTTCCCCAGGGACTCGAGGAACTCCCTAGCATGGAGGAGGACAGGGCTGTATGCGGGTGTTCGGGGCAGCTGACCGGCTGGCTCGCTCACCGAGTCCCCCTTCAGGGGTACACCTTAGTACCTTTAGATCTGGTGGGCCTGAACCTTGGGCAGAAGCGTGGCAGACGGCGTGGAAGAAAAAAGGAAGACTCCCATGTGGGTAGCAGCCAGGTGTTATTTCACCCAAAGGGCTCCCACATACGAAGTGAGATCTTGCCCTTTGGCTTAAGTACAAGAGGCGTGTAAAGGGGCAGGGGGTAATCTAGAACCAATCTCAGGGAAGGTGGGAGTGACCCGGATCAGGGGACAATTAACAGAACAATCTATGCATAATAGAGGGAGGGGGAACTTGCCAAATCACTGTGCAGCTCCACCAGAATTTTCCAGGCTTCTGGACGGAATGGCAGGGTGATTGACAGCACCCATCACCCGGGAAAGGCCAAGGGAGGTTTGAGCATGGGGGTACAGAGACAAACCATTATTAAACGAGTAACATAAACATGCAGGACTTGGGTAAATCTCAAAGGCACCCCAACGGGGCTGGTTTGGTTCAGTGCACTAATGTGTGACAAAGAACTCAGCTGAACTACTGGCTTCACTATCAAGCATTTGACCAGTTTTGACAGCTGCTCTCCAGGGGAGTTTGCAGAGCCCTGCAGACTGCCCTGGGCAGCTGCTGCTGTGCACGGAGCAATGGACAGGCAGTGCTTCAGTCCCAAAGGTTTCCTGAGGCCATTCTTGCAGCAGAATTGACCAAACTGAACGCAAACAGGACACCTGCATGGCCAGCAGAAACTGCTTCTGCAGATGCAGGAACGGTGACATAGGAAAGTGCTTTCTACCTACTGGAGATAGGAAAAGCTTTTGCACAGCTGAAGAAAATCAGTGTCAGTGGATCTTGCTTGTGTGGGTGTTGTTGTGTAGAACCATGGCCCATCTGGATATGAAAAACATCCCCCTGAGTACAGTTTGGAGAGTGCTGCTGCAATGGCCCTCACAGAGTTCCATTACCAACCAGGCAGCAAGTGGTCATCTATCTGAGACATTCAATTTCCCTTCTGAGTATTATCCTGTGTAGAGATCACAATAAATCAGTCTATCTAAAAAACATTCTCGGTCATTGTCTGCACCATGTGGCAGAAGCCTCATCTTCACATTTAGAAAACTAATGAAACAGTCTTAAATAAATATAAAAAATAACTGGTATCTCTCAGAAATACAGTAATAACCTTAAAATAACTTATTTTAAAAGCCTTACTAAACAATAGTGGATGCTTTACTTTCTCACATGTTCTTAAGCAATGGTGAAGAGTGTTACAGGACAGACAGTTCCTTATTAAGTCTATTAATGGTACTTCTTTATTATTTCTTCTCACATTAAATGTCACAGTCTTCTCATAAAGTTAGGGTGAAATTCATAAGCTCAGCTCTCAGGAAACTGCTACTACTTTAAAATTTATCACCCTTTCAGCTGAAGAAACGGAGTTGGAGCATAATGGATGAAATGAGTTTGTATGAAAATAGTACCACAGATGTTAGCAGTTGAGCCACGCACATAAGTTGGCTTAGGTTTGGTTCTGTATTAGCAATAAAGGATACTGGCATACTGCACCAGTGTCCTAGAATCTCACCAGCTGGAACAATGCTAAGGGATTTAAAAATACACAATCATATAGGTTTTAATTTGGAAGAAGAAGGAAATGAAAAAGAGAAAATTGGCAGAGAATCAATGTGAAAATTTTCTTATCTGATACATTTGCATAACTTTAATGTATGAACAACCTTATAGACTTGAAGAAGTTATACAGGCTTTTTCTGTGAAAAACAGCTCACAATAGCCCACAGTGCTGTGCTGCGGTTGCCTCTGCTGAGAGGGGAACTGAAGACATCTCTCTGTGTTAGTCCAGCTTATCCACAACTGCTGTGGAGTTTGTCAGGAATTTCAATGAAATTTGATGTCTTCAGGAAAGGACATTTAAAGCTCCTTTAAGTTTTTCTTTGAAGTTATGAGTTTACTGTCAGCTTTCTTCTCTTTCTCCCACATCTTCTTGTGGCTTGGTGAGAAATACAGGGTTGGTTATCAAGTCAGCCTTTTATTTATATTGTCACCATTGCCTCAGAAGCCTTCTCAATCAAAAAGAAAATTCCAGCAATATCATGGTAAGACAAAATGCTATTTAGCCAAACAGCATGAGCTACTTGCCCCAACTCCCTGACCTACCCTGATGACCTCAAACACTGTGGCTGATCAGTGTCCTGTATGTTTGATTTTTGCCTGCATGGGTAGAATCTGTAGCCTGAGGAAAAGCATTACAGAAAGGCAGAGCCTTCCCATGTTGGCTAGGTAAAAAATATGTGATTTTTCTCAAATAGTCCAAGGCAAATGACTGGATCCCAATCAGATTGGAGGCAACTTTGAGCAAACTGGTCTAGTAGAAGGTGTCCCTGCTCATAGCAGCATGGAACTAGATGATGTTTAAGGTCCCTTCCAACACAAAGCATTCTGTAGCTCTATGATGCTATGAAATCATCAATCTCTGAGCAAACCTGAATCACTGGTGCTGACTGTTGGCAACACAGTCATTTAAAAGATTTTAGCAATGGACACTGGTTTTTCTTCTTCTGGCACATTTTGGTGAGTTATAGAGATATTTCAGGAGATGAAAGAAAATCTGCCTTACTAGAATTTGGGATCTGAGTATTAGGCTTGCCCTTTTGTGCATGCACACAGGTTTTCTGTGTATTGCTCCCTCCCCAGGTGTTTTGATACAGCACTCCACTTCTGGTCAAATCATGCAGTGCTTGATGCAGTGTGTGCCACAGGTGCACAGCAGTGAGGATGTGAGAGGTGTGTGAGGGACTAGTGACAGTGCCCTTCACCTACCCCCTTTTGCTCTTTGCCAAATCCACCACTTTACTTCCCACAAAGCACCATGAGGCAGCTTGTCTTGTTCTTTCTCTCATTACATGTCCTGTAAAACGTGGTTATTAAAAATCTTTTTCACACACAAGCAGCAGGCACAGCCCTTTCAATCTCTTCCACCTGGAGGTGACGGTGTTGATACAGCTTGATGGTACAGTCTGGTGTGGGGAGACAGCCTGTGTACTTGTCCTCACCTAAGCAAAATATGCACAGGAACACAGGTTTGGAAAAGCCACCCACAAAGGACATACTTATGGGTAGTCAATGACCAGATTAGCCAGCAAAGCCAGAGCTGGAAGTGCGTCACAGGTTTCTGACAGCGGAAAGAACAGAAAGGGATATATGAGTTTCCTATCCCTGGTTTTGGCTTGACAGTCATTCTTGCTGCTGTGAAATCTGTGTGGGTTTTAAAATATTGTGGTACTAAGGATATTTGCTATCCAACATATTCTTCAACCTGACAGAGATACCTATTGTTGGACAAATAAAATAAAGAAACTTCAGGGGCCAGCAGAGCAGGACAATGCCAGAACTAGCTGTAAGTGCAGAAATACGGAGTTTAGCTACAGTAATGGCTAACAATTTCTCTACAAGTGCGGATTAATTTTGTTAATTCAGGATCTTTCCTTTTTCTATTGAGTGAATGTAGATGCAGAGATGTCTTATCTACTAGTTAGGATGAACTGATGACTCTCAAGGTTTAAGATTCCTTACCTGAGGTCCTGCTTTATGCAGAGTGGAGTGCTCATTCACAACAGATCCTCAGTGAGTGACAGATAGCATGCTAATACTAATGGAATCCATCTAGTAATTTCCTTTAGATAGTGAATTCTCATCAAGTTTGCTTATGGCATCAAACTGGGAGGGAAAGTTGATTTGCATGAGGTCCGGAGGGTCATGGACAGCCAAGAGAAACAGGCCAAATGGGGAATCCCATTAAATGCATCACAGCCAAATGCCAGCCCTACTCCAGAGCAGGAAGAGTCTGCTGCAGTAATGCAGGACATGAGCCAGTAACAAGCCACAGAAACACTGAATGGCTGAGGGACTTCTGAAGGTCATCTGGTCCTACCTCCATGAACAAGCAGGGCCACCCAGAGTCAACTGCTCATGACCATATCCAGACGGTCTTTGAATATCTCCAAGGCAAGTAACCCTGACACATAATGATGAGACCCCCCTGAGCCTCCTCCTCTTCAGGCTGAACATTCCTGACTCTCTCAGACTTTTTCCATATATCAGATGTTCCACTTCCTTAATCATCTTAGAGACCCTTCATTGGACTGTCTCTGGTACATCAGTATCTCTCTTGTACTAAAAAGTCCAGTGCTACAGATTCAACCTCCCCGGTGCTGAATAAAAGGGGAAGGATCACCCATTTCTCCAGCCTGTTGAGGTCGCTCTCAAAGAAAACACAACCCTCTGGCATATCAACAAATTCTTCCACATTTGTGTCCCCAGAAACTTGCTGGTGGTACATTTTGCTCCATCATTAGTGAAGTCATTGAATTATCTTGTGATTCTGTGGATTTCTAAGAACTATGCCTGACCTGCATTCCTGCTCTCTCCAAGGAACACTTTTCACGTTCCTTCACTTTACGACCTGTACTTTTTATACTGCCTTTACCACAATCCAATGTATCACTGACGTACCCATTTGGGTACTTTGAATTCTATTTGCTCAAAGAGCACTTGCTATATTGGAAGGTGGTTTAAGATGGGCTGGAACCTGCCTTTTATCAATACAGAGAAGGACTCTGCAGTAATTTTTTTTTCCCCTCTGTAAGGATATACATACAAGTTTGTAGAGCTTGATGTTCATACAAATGCATTTACCTGTGGGAGGAGAATGATTCATCTCTGGATTTTGAAAATGGAAGAGATGACTGAATTGTTTTCTGGAGACAGGCTTTTGCACCATCTGTAATGCTGTCATGTTACTGTGAACAGACCCAAAATGCAATTGGAACAACACTGTAAAATAGATGTTGTGAGAAATTCCATTGGCCATACTGTGGGAATCTTACTAATAGAAGTGAGAAATGCAGTTTATAACAGGCTTCTTTCAGGTTTCTTTCTTCTATAAAGAAGCCTGTTACTGACAGCCTCTACCTGTTCTTACAAGTTAGACACTAGGTTTAGGTCTGAAAACTGAGGCTTTATCTTCCTTCCGATATTCTTTCTGGCATTATTTCATGTAACCATTCAAATTTCATTCAACCTTGTGGTATCCTTGACCTCAATTGCACCTCTATCAATGCATTCACTCCACACTCATAATTATCTCCTGTAGGGAATGGATTTCATCAGTTTTCATTCTGCCAGCTTTCATGTTTGCTACCATACCTCCACATTTTTGCATCGCAAGACAGAGGAAACAGAAATTCTCTATCCACCTTTTCTATCACTTTCTTTTATTTAGTATAGTTATTTCTCACTTCCTCTTATTAATCTCCTTTCTAAAGGAAACAATTACACTATTTTCAATCTCCCCTTAAGTGTTTTTCTGTGTTCTTAATAATTATGTCTTTCTCCCAAGCCCTCCATAATTCTGCCCAATTTTTCTCCAGAAATGGTGGTTGGAGTTGTATAACTAGAAACATAATTGCACTAGTTTTTCTCCACTCTCCTCAGCCCATTTTTGTGTGCATTCTGACATATCGTTTGCTTTTTTCTGTCACTGTGATGCATTACATGTGTTCCAGTGATTTACCTGCAAAGATATACAGCTTTCTTTACTCAAGTGGAAATCCAACAGATTTCTAATTCAGCTGTTGTAGAACAAGTACTTTAGGGGGATTTTTCATACTTACCAGATTCCCATTTCACTTGCCTACATAGTCTGTCCTGCATTCTAAAGTTCTTTGCCCTGTTGTCATGTTCTGAATGGAATAAATAACTTTGTCAGGTTTCACATTCTGTGGACAGATTTTGTAGGTAGAATTCTGTCCATTCTTTTGTATCATTCTTCTTCTGTCATTATGTTTTTTTCTTGTGCATAATGAAACTTCAATTTTTGGTTTTTTTGTGTTGGGGATGTTGCATTTCTTCTTAAGTATGAATATCTACCAATTTCATCCATTTCCTATTTTCCACTGGTTCACTCACAAATAATATAACTCACAGATGGAGAAAGGAATAAAGGAAAAGGAGTTAAATGGATTTCCAACTCAGTCTCCTGCATTTTCAGATTATCATGTAGAAAACATTAATTTAAGAGTTGTCTATAAAAACATCTGCTCTCCATTCCATCTCCCATATCCCCACACAGAAAACCAAAAAAGACCATATTTAAGTTTTTAAAGCTTTCCAAAGTTTGAAATTTCACCCGTAGTGTAAATAAAAATTCTGAGAAGCATATAATCATCATATGAAAAGTAGCCCCATTCAAAGGGTCTTGCATTTAGTGCAGAAAATTTATCGTCAATCATGAGAATCATTTATGACTTTACCATCCATGGTACAGTATAAGCCCATCAATGTGATCTTAAGAGAAGGAGAGAAAGAAAAAAAAAAGTATCTCATAGAAAGAGTTATGAGGGTTTTGTAGTAGAACTATGTAGTATTTTAAAAACATAAAGCTCCAGTTGTATATATTTTATTAAAAAATCATGGAAAGGTTTTGAAATTACCCCTTGGAGGTTAACTGTGAAGCACATATCCACCTGCCATATCCTCCCATGGGTGATGCCATGCCACAGCAGGTTCGTGGCAGGACCTGTGGCCCCGTGGAGAGAGGGAGCCCATGCTGAAGCAGGTTTCCTCGCAGGACTTATAACCTGTTATTAAATGGTAATAAATTAATTTTCTTCAAATTGAATCTGTTTTATCTATGACAGCAATCAGTAATCTTCATATAACCTCTAATTATAAGCTTCTTTTCATCTATTTTCTCTTCCTGTCCTGATGAGGAAGGGGAGAATCTGAGTGGTGCTGTGGTAGCCAAAAAATGTCAAGGCCACCACAGAGCCCTCTCTGTAATCTCAATCAAACACATACTTGCCAACAGAAAATATTTTTCACACTAGACATGGCCAGTTATTACATTCGAGTGCAAACTCATCATGCATTAACTCTTCCACAACTAAAGGCATAATCTTCCCAATATTGTATTTTGCATTTTCGTGCCCATGCCTGGTGTTAGATAGCACAGGTCTTTCTGTAGAGATATTCTAAAATGTTTCTATCACTGCAGGAGGGAAAAGGGCTCTGTCTTTTGACACCACTGGTGTGTCATATGCAGCTGTGCAGTCATTTCTATTTTGAAGTTGCACCTCTACCAGAAATTGCCAGCTCAAATTAGAGAAGCAGAGGGACTGTATAATTGGACCCATTAGCCAGTCTGAAAGAAACTTAATTTTCAAGGCCCCTGGATGTGACTCTTTTAATACAAAAATGATGGAAGAAATTTTCTTTAGTTGTTCAGGCTGATGAAATGCCATGAAATTGGCTGCTCCTGGACTCGCTGCTATTTAGTTTTGGATTTTTAACACCTTCTATAAGTACCCTCTAAAAACATTTATTTCTTTGTTTATTTGAGGTTTCAGTTTGGTTTAGCATTTTTGTATATTCATTTGGGTTTTTTGTCAGGTTTTTTTTGTTTGGCTTTTTGTTTGTTTGTTTTTATCACCATGTTCAAACTGTTTAGCAGCTCCAGATACTGAACAGGTCAGGGAGCTGGGAATGCTGATCAAGGAGTACAGCAGCAAAGTGTCTTTGCTTTGCCCTCATTTATGTAGATAAGCTGACCAAGCTGAAAGCATACTTTCAGTAACAAATATTAAAACTGGAGCATGGAGTCTTGATTCTCCTATTAAAAGCAGAAGCTCCATCTCTTTTGCCCTAAAATGATACAAAACAGCAATTTGGGATCCAAATAATTGGAAGTCCTGACTTCCCCTGTCGCAATTTTACTCCTATCAGTTTCTTCAAAACCTCTTGAAAGCAGCTTGACAGAATTGATGTAGCACCAAGAGAACCTGATGTTAGATTAGACCAGTTAGGAAGAAGAGGGGTAAAGCAGCGGAAATCAAATCACAGAGATCCTCTGTGGAAGAGGCGACGCGTGCTGTGAAGCACAGACAGCTAACAGAACAAAAAGGAATTTCAGCTGGAAACAAAGCAGTCATGTAGAGCTGTGATTGTTTTTGAAGCAGCTATGTTATACTGGTACTGAGATAAGGAGGTAAGAAAAGCAGTAAAACAACTAAGGCTGATGACAATAAGCAATGAACAGGAAAATCACTTTCTCTGCTGTGAGTTGCTGAGGAAAAACTGATAGCAAGGCCAAGGACAGAAGGAAAGTGTTTAGATTAGTTTCCTAGAGAATATTTCTTTCTAAGTGAAATATTAAGAGTGGAACAAATACATGAATTGCCCTGCAATGGCTGTTTTTATTGAAAAAAACGTGGTGTGTAGATTTTATTGGGTTGTCTCTGGAAAATAATATTATTTTTCTCTTTTGCATGCATTGCATAAATTAGATTCCAGCTACTGATCCATGAAAAGCAAAATCCTGTTTAATATCATATTCAATCTGAGAGGAACAAGCCTCCTGCCGTATTATATAGCAGGAAGGAGAATAGTGGAATGTAAAATAACAACAGGGATGAAATCTGGAGATAACTGAGAAGTTTCCTTTTTATCCACTCTAGGTATACTTATCCTCTGGAGGGACTTTAAACCCATTCATTTTTCCACTAAACACCCCACGTTTTGTAGAGATCGATTTTGTTGCACGGAGACATCCCTCACAATCTCTTTCCTCACTCTCAGGCATAATTTATCTTTCTGTACTAGAGGCCAAGAGCCACTCTCACCATGCCTGGGAGTATCTGGGAGTATTAAAAGCAGAGACAACTCTAGACAACGAGGCATGCAGAAGCTCTACACGTTTTTCCTATTTGGAGGAAAAATCTGGCTTTATACTGTACATACCAGGTTTCCAACGTGCCTACACACATGACCATCTGTTGGGTGGCACTGTGCCTGCTCTCCACAATGCAGTAGAAGTTCCAAGGAGGAGCAGGCACCAGCCAGAGTGAAGCAGACAAGGAAAGCCTTCACATCAGCAGCATGGCCCTCACAACATGCTGTGTCCATTGGCACTGCACAACTCTGCAAGGCACTACCTCTGTGATCCCTCAAGACCCTTTTCCTTGGGTAGAGGCTGAGAGAAGTTACTGGAGGCACCAGTGGACACCTCCCTTCAATGCCTTCTGATGATGCCTTCTGAACTATTCTCTCTCTGGTGCCCCACCATGCCCTGTTTTCTCTTGGCCACCTTGTAAACAGTAGAGAATCAGTGGAAACCTCTTTCGAAGGTAGTAAGGAAGTGGCAGCCCACTTTGTTGCAATTCTTTGTTCTTCAGATACTTCTGAGTTCCTCCTAAGACTGCCTACCAAACAAGCAACCTACGGAAATGTTTGCAGCATGGATTGGAAGGTACTAGTTTTCACATAAGGGAAGGCAAACAAAAAGGTTGGATGTTTTTCTTTTCCTAAAAATTGGAAAGAGGAACTAATGATTCATGCTTTTGGAATATTTTGGGTTGGCTACCAGAGAGAGCTGCTTTCTCTGTACCTCACTCACTGGAGACATGAGCTGAACAGTTGTGAGGCTGCTTGGCTGAGGGTTTCCTGATAGGGAAATGCCAGGTGACCAGATACTGAGGCTACCCCAGAATAACAGGGGTGGATTGTTTTGAAAATGGAAAATTCTGTGTTGTGGAAAGGACATTGGGAGACAGAGGTCCACCTACACTACCTGAGAAACCAGTTTTTCTTTAATAATTAAGCATTTTTAATTAATTTACCTAATTTTTCTCTTAAAGTGTTACTTTATGCTAAGTTGGGTATTGACATCGACCTTACTTAGACTGCATACGGAGGCTGTGAAGATGAGATAAATAAAGTATGCCAATGGCTCAGTAACATGGAGGCTAGGAACCTTATCCATTTGAGTTTGGATGTTGATGTCTTCTCAGTGATTACTCCAATGGTTTGAAACTTATGGATCTGCTGAATTGGGAGGCCTTTTTCCCTTTGTTTCCAAGTATATTCTTGTTCTGTCTTATTTGAAAATGATGCGAAAACTTTTCCTTGATTTATGGGAGTTCTTCCATAGTTGGTACAACACAGAACAGACATATAAAGTAAGACACAGTAAAATCCCCTTTGAATTGAGTTTTCAGGATAACAGTTATGCTTCAAATTCAATTCTGCTTAATGGGGATTTTTCCAAAGTATTTCCTCTGAATTTCAATGTAGGGTATCCTTAGATCCAGAAGTATCTATCAGGATGGCCAAATATTTCTGCAATTCTCTTTGATTCTGATTTGCTACATGAAACCAGGAAAGAAACCCCTTTTAGGGATTAATTTATTGCTATTGCCTCTTATGGAATACACCATAAAATACAATAGAAAGATTTATTTCTGAGCAGAGATACTTCTGCCACAATACTGGCTTTCAAACCTTTGGTATGCAAGCTGGACCTTGATCTCGCTGTCTTCTTACTAAAACAAAACCCTTAAATAAATAAGTAATTTGCTGGGTCACTACAGTTCTATTGCAAGACTGAGTTTAAAATGCTTATTCAGGGTGAATATGTATGTATTTTTGGGGTTTTTTGCTGTCAATGAAAACTTGCTTCCCAGATGAGTAGCTGCCTCATATACCTACCTATCCCGTATCTCAGAAATTATTATAATCTTCTGAATCCTCTTAGGGTACGAATTGAACTGACAAGAAGAAAGTATTCTGGTTAGCAAAAACAACCTGACACAATTCAAGATATACAGGAGGTCCTTTCCCTCACATAACATTTAATCTGTCAGTATTCAGTTTGACATGACTAGAGCTATGCCACAGCTGTGATATACCACGTGCCACCACCTCATGGTATCCCACCATCAGATTTCATTCCCATGCCTGGTCACTATCTCTCTGTGACAATGCCCCAATGACCAGCAGGTCTTTTGGTGAACAAACAGCATCCAGTTTTTGATGGGCTGGGGAGAAGACTGACGCTCAGACTCTTGCGTTTCTACACCAGTCATAAATGTTTGTACCTTGCCACACTCATATAAATTCTCTTTTTTGACAAATTAATGTTCTCAATTGCTCACATATAGTTAATATGCAATGCTTACTGGAGCACTAACCCTTTCAGGGAAAAAATATCATGAGCTGCCAGAGCTAACAATGCACTTATGAGTTTGTAATTGAAATTATGAAAAGCATCAGCAAAAAAAAAAAAAAAAGGAATTCAATTATTGACTAATTGTTTCAGCTAGAAAATAATTATAGCAATTTATTGAAGGTTCTTTAAAGCAGAGATTGCTTTTAAAAAGTCTTCCAGTTGACTCAGAGTAACTTGAAAGAAATTCACTGCAGTATTTGCATGATAATTAGGGAAGGAGGCACTACAGCAAGGTAAAAATGGACTGTTCTGAATTTCTTTAGTAGCTCTTCGGAAGTGATCTGTGGCTGAACTAGACTGTGTATGGTTTTTGTGTCTAACTTAAAAGTATGCTTTTCTTGATCACTAATCAAACTATGTGTCAGTCAAACTTATGGCTAATCAACAAAACGATGCCAGGTAATATAATCTTGTAGTATTGACAGCGTCTTATCAGGTTATTGATTGAGGCACATACAAAAATGGATGAATCTGGAGAATCAACATACCTTCCTTCCCCAAAATCCACACAGAAAGTTGATTTTGCCTTACCAGTACTGATAATAACTTCAGATCTAGAAAGGCCTTTCTTTTTCACAGTTCATTTTCCCTTTCCCCTATTTCTTTCTCCAGAAGTCTACACTGTTATTTATGGCCATAATGAATTGAAGGTGTGGTTTGGATTTATGTTTGAAATTCCTAAATATTTTTTAACAGAATACTGAGCATTCTGGATTTAAGGGTAGGATTTAGATAAAGGTTCAGACATGTACAGATATGTGACACAAAGCCAGACTATTTTAGAAAAGCCATCAAAGCAACTGAAGATTTTCTAGTTCTGCCACATATTAGTGCTGCTTTCTCTCTAATTATAATGCAAAGGCTCTCATTAACACCTTTAACCTCGGAGCCAGGCATTTAAGCTTCCATTAAAATCAAGGGAGATTTAGTTGGGTCAGCCAATGGAGTGTAGAGAGGTATTTACCTGTCTGAATGTAGGTGTTTGCTTTTAGAGGAGACAAATTGCTCTCCAGAGCCCACATCTGCACCAGCCAGACCCCTATTGGCTGCCATCAAAGGTTAAATTTCCAGCTCACAGACACACCTAAATTTAAGTGCCTAGATCTTCAGATACACTGTATGATTCTGGTAACCTGCAGTGTGTCTGACATTTATCACACAATGCTGACATAAATCACTCTAAAAATCACTTTTCCCTGCTGTGCACACCTTTTTTTTTTCTGAGTAAAATCTAAGGAGGTGGTTAGTAGCATTGGAAAGTTCGAGGCAGAGAATGGTCTTTGTTGTGCTCAGAAATGTCTGTAAACTTTACAGACAAGTCCCAGCTTCAAGCAGCTATCACTTATATAAACCAGAGATGTAAGTAGATCTACATATATGAAAAACCAAAGAATGAACAAAAGAAAAACAAAAAACCAAAACAAACAAAAACCCAAACAAACAAACAAAACCCCAAAAAAAAGAGGGATGAACTAATCTTAAATGTATCTTTCACACTTGCAAAATTGTATTAATTCTTTGTGCTTGCATTTATCTGAACAGTCTGCTGTCTTGTTACTTTTAGAAGCTGGCAAGATGTACATGTGTAGTAATATCCTGCTTTGCATCTGCTCTTCCCCTGGAACTCTTTGTCCACAAGTAAATAAATTTATGTCTTTACTTGCTCATTTCTTATTTTCATCCTTTTTGTCTTCCAATTGTAGAGCATTCAGTCACATTTTTTGCTTCCTTTTAAAGCTAATTCTTACTAGTCTGTCCCTTAGTCTCTTTTTCCCCCATCTACCCTCAAGACTCACTTTGATTCTCTGAAAAGCAGAAGCACATCAGTTTGAATTCCAACTTTGCTTATTGATTTAACTTTTTCAGATCTATGATATGTCTATTTTAATTTTTTTAAGAGAAGAAGAAATTTCCACTGTTCTATCTGCATAAAGGAAATACAGTTTTTGGGGTTTTTTTCCTAGGCTGTCAACTTTTATTTTCAACTCCACATTGTAGCACTTCTTTTCTATTGGGTTGCAGTGTAATTGTTCCTCACTGGTACAGTGAAAAGTGAAAGTATAATCATCCTGCTGACATTTCTCTTCTGGCTTCTTATTAAGTAGTAATGTGAAATGTTGGTAATATGATGAAACATGTCTATGATATTTAAGGATGCTTAAATGCATGACAACAAAAAGGAAAATTGCAATCTTTTAAAAACCTGAAGAACACTGTAAAGGATATTATTGCTCAAATGCCTGAAAAAGCACATTGTATTACACATCTGCAGAAATAACATTGTGAAATATGCTTTTTGGCTTACCTTGAAACACCAGAACATTTTCCTATGCATTACACAAGTACATGGTGAGATTTATGTATTTGTTTTTCAAAGAGCTCAATAAACCTGATCATACATGACTGGATTGCAAAAAGCCTAGGAAAATATGGCTCCCTGCATTCAGTTTTTTACTCAGCTGCATGTAACACAGGGAAGAGTGACTGTACCCCTGTGCCCTTCTCTAGCAGAAGGAATAGAGGTGGAGGGGAATGATGTTACAGTGGGCATCAAGCTAGACAAGTCTAGCTTGTTTTAGGAAGCTTGAACGCAGTGTCTCCATTCCAACACGTACAAAGCCAAACAAAGACAGCAGCCGCTCTTCCCTTATGAGCGGGGGTTTCTTGGCAAAACTCAAACACAAAAAAGAAAGTATAAAAGATTTGGAAGCAGGTAGAGGTGACCCAAAAGGGATATAGAGGCACCGTTCAAGAGTGCACAGTTAGGAAAGCCCAACCCCCCTGGAACTGAAAGTGTAAGGGATGTGAAGATCAATCAGAAAAGTTTCTCAGAGTAAAAGGAAGATGAGGGAAAATGTGAGCCTGATGCTGAAAGAGGAAGAAGACCTGATGCTACAGGACATGGAAAATACCAAGGCACTCAATGCCTTGTTTGCTTTGGCTTTTACGGGTAATATTTGCCTTCAGGAATCCCAGACCCCTGAAATCAATGGGGAAGTCTGGAGCAAGAAATTAAGCTGGGGAAGATTTAAACAAAATCCAACATACGGGGGTTATTGAGATCTGATGGGACACCCCCAAAAGTGCTGTGGGATCTGGCTGATGTGAGGCTGCTGTCTACTACCTTTGAAAGATTGTGGTGATCAAAGGAGGGCTTTTGGAATGAGCAGAAAGCAAATGCCACTCTGACATTCAAGAGAGGTAAGAAAGACTATCCTGGGAACAACAGACTGGCCAGCCTCACTTCAACCCTGGGACATTCCTGGAAACTGTTTCCAGACTTATGAAGGACAGGAAGGTGATTGGGAGTAGTCAGCACAGGGACACAGGATGAATTGGGCCTTAGGAGCACCATCATATCCTACAATGAAATTATTACTTAGTAGAAGAGGGGAAAAAAGTGGACATTGCTTTGACACTGGCAAGGCTTTTGCTCTTCATTGTAACATCCTCACAGACCATCTGACTCTGTGATATGTATGGAGCAGAGCGTTTTTGACATTTAGGGAACAGAATTTGGTTTATGTACTTCTTACTGGATGTGTTCCCACTTAATGGTTCACAGGCTAGTAAAAGACTTAAGACTTTTCTCTCTCACCTGATGAAAAGCAAAGGGGTGACACCTGCGTTACTTGTATCAACACCCACCAAATTATCTCAATAAAGGTTTCTGCTTCCAGATCAGACTGCTTTCCTTGCATTAAGTTTGCAGATCTGGGGATCTGGAGTAGTTTGGATTTGAGAAAATGATTAGTTAGACTTTTCAGAGCCTAAATGTAGACCGCGATCATTTTAGTCTGGGCCACGGATTAGGCTTCTGCTTATGCTTGGTTCTCTTTACTCTCTTATCGTATTTTAAAGCATATGGCTGAAGTTATTTTGTGTCTTAGTAAATGTGTCATCCAAGCAACATTGACACCTAAAATGTAAGTCAGATGGTAGTTTTCTCTTTGACAAGCCAGGATATCACATTGTGAAGCTCTTGGTTTCTTAGATCCTGCTAAGTATATGCAAAATATTGTCATTCGATGGGAATTTCAGCTTGCAATTACCATGAATTGCATCAGAAAATATAAACAGATGGGTCATCTTGTGATAACTAGGAATAAAATAACAAGTGTGTGTGTGGGGGGGTATTCTAGTTTTATAGCTTTCTAACTGAGGGCAGAAACTGGCTATTAGGGCATTTGCTGTCCAATTGCATTCCAGTTCCTGACTGTATGGGATACTGTGTGGAGTAAGAGCTACTGAAACTCACTTCTCATAGATTATGTTATATCCACCCCCCACTTGCTCCCTCTGCAGCATCCCCAGGTTCTCTTTGTTCCCTGAATTCCCATGATACACTCTAGATTGTCTCATGCCCAATATCTCTCTTGCTTCCCCTACTTCCAAATAATTCACTTGCTACTGTGTTCCCTGTATGTTTTCTGTTTTCAAGGGAAAAAAACCCCCAGGTCCTGTAGCTAGGTTGGAATTACAAATCCACTGACTGGCCATCTGGTACTCATGTCAGGTCATGTAAACTCTCAAAATAGATAAACACTCAATTCTACTTTCATTTTCAAAATTTTTAACCATTGGTTGATTTTCACAAGATTTGTTGGCTCTGGGCTCTCATGTGGTGCCTTTCCCAATTTAACAGTAGTTGAAGTTAACCAACAGGTTTAGAGGTTGCAAGTGGAGTGGGATAAGGTATTATATTCCTATAGCCCAATGGATCCCATGAATATAGTTTCTGTCAGGAGACAGAATAAGCAAAGTGAGGCAAAGCAAAGAAGAAAACCAGAATAGCTGTATATTTTACATCGTAGCTACTGGGAACCATTTTTTTCAAAGCAGAGAAGTTCAGAGATTGTTTTTGTGGGGCTTGTTTTGTTTGTTTGCTTGTTTGTGTCTTTATTCTGTTTCATTTTTGACTATGTGTGATGCTATGGAAAAAAACTTACCATTGGTAGGATTCATGTCTTACATGTTTAAGCTTATCTGTCTGTGTCATTCTGTAATAGGTGAAAAGGTGGATTTTGAAAGAAGATTAATTTTATTCAATCACACATAAAATGAATCTTAATCAATATTCACCTTTCACAGACTAAAATTAACTAAGAGAAATCTCATCACGTGAGACTAAAAATAGTTCAATCTTTTAAAATTTAAACATAAGAAAAACTGCCTCATTCTACTCTGAGTGATTAAACAGTGGAACAGGTTTTCCAGAGAGGTGTGGAGTCTCCATCCCTGGACACATTTAAAATACTGGACCTAGCCCTGAGCAGTCTGCTCTAAGTGACCTAATTTGAGCAGGGTGACCAGACGGATCATCTGCAGAGGCACCTCTCAATTTCCACCATTCTGTGATTCTCTGATGCTGATTTCTTGTGCTACAAAATGCATGCCTAAGAAAATAGATTATATTGACAGATGTGCCTGCACCTTGCAATGCTTCTTTCAAATTCATTATTTATTCTCCTGCCAGACTTGCTGCTTAGGCAGTGAAAGATCTATACTATTTGTATGCATGAACTAACGTCATGCAAAGTTGAATGTCTTGAAAAGATGGTGTTTACTGAAGATTTTCTGAGTGTTTTCACAACTATCAGGAGTGAAACACACAACATCCTTACAGGAGATGTTTAACCATAATTTTAAATCTGAAGTGCTCATTGTTTTCTTTCCCTTAGCTTATCTGAGTTCTCCTGTGAAGGGGTTCAGGGAGGAGGGGTATGACCAGCAGTAAATGAAGACTGGGAATGCTTGCAAGGACTTGACCTGCATGGGTTCATGTGACTCAGGCTGCATCCAAGGGTGCTGAGACAGCTAATGAAGTCCTTGCAAGTTTGCTCTCTGTCATCCCTAAAAATCATACCAGTAGAAGAAGGGTCTCCAATGACCAGAGGAAAGTATACTTTGCACTGCCATTCAGAATGGGCCAACAGATCACCCTCAGGAGCTACAGGTTATTCTGCCTTGCTTCAGTCTGTGGGAAAATCAGAGTGAGACCTTCTGGAAGGCATTGCTGGGCACAGGGACAACAAGAAGATACTGGGAACAGTTAGCATGGATTTGCCAAGTCATGGATAACCAGTCTGACTGTGAGGATGGAAAGACACTGGAAAAGGTTGGCCAGAGAGCTGTGGATGGACTTTTCATCCCTGAAAGTGTTCAAGGCCAGTTAGGATGGAGCCCTGAGCAGCCTGGTCTAGTGGAAGGTGCCCTTGCCCATGGGAGTGGGGATTAGAACTAAGTGGTCTTGGAGGTCCTGTCAAACCCAAACCAGTCTAGAATTGCCACAGTGAAATGATTCTGTGATCTGACAAGATGACAGAACTGCCTGCTCTGTCAGTGATAATAAAACTGAGGTTCTAATCATTTATTTGGACAAACTGAAATAAGGAGGAGGCTGCTAGAGAGTTTGTTGTCTATTAGGAAGCACTTGTTGGAGCACATCTATGTTTCATTATGAAACCTCAATCTTTACATAACCATGACCTGAGGCAGCCGGGTAAAATATACTATGGGGGTTTTTTGGTTTGTGTTGTGCTTTTGTTGGGGGGGGGGGGGNGAGCAACAGTAGGGGAGCAAATTGCCATTATCTAGGCCCAGTAGATCTGCCGATCTTCATAGCTCCTCCTGACAGACCCACAGAGACTGGGCTCTCATCCCTCCAGCTCAAAGGCTTGGAAGAAGAAACAAAACTTTTCTACTCATCCTCTCTTCTTCCACCTCACATAAACTAACATATCTTACACCTAAACCCAGATAAATTGCTTATCTACATTTTCTGTTCTCTGTGTCTTATGTTTGAGATGTACACGCACACTAAACACTTTCCATTCCTTCAGGGAAATGGACTGAATGGGATAACTTTTTTTTTTCCATAAGCAGATTGGATTGACTTGCATGTAAAATAGCTTGAAGCCTTTCTCTAGTTCTCAAATGAAAGCACTGAATTAAGCCTCTGATCTTTGCTCATCTCATTAAGTCCTTGTGTTCATCAAAACTGGACCAACCAATTTGTCCTTAATTCAATTATATTTTCCCCCTAGATCTTTCTACAAGATCCATTACTCCATTTTCACTTTAATATTATTTTCAGTGGGACCTTATATGAAAGAAATTATTCTAAAATTAAAACCTCTGCAGAATTCTTTCCCAGTGCAACTCTTTCATTGGCAATGGATTAATTTTTCCCACTTCAAAAACTCTTCCGTTATTCAAGTTTTCACTTTTTACGTGTACATATGTTCAATGCCATGAAAGTAAAAACCCCAGACAATTGGACCAAGAATTAACAGCTGAAGTAGAGAACAGTGGAATTATCTGAAATTCCAAATGAATAAAGGCCCAGAGACCCACCTTGAAGTCACAGCATGATTTTCTCATCTATACACCCATGGCTTACTAATATAGTATTGCCATAACTAGTAACAGGTCACAGGGATGTGTATTGATTTGGCAAGGTTTGTTTAAATTTTTTTAACCAGTCTGGGGTTTTGTTTTCCTTTAATCACAACTGCAATTCTTCTAATAATCAGCCAGTCATACCTAACTTTTTTGCTTATCTATTCATGATGAAACTATATTTTTGTATGGATGGTAGAAGCAAGTAGATGCTCCCTGTGGAATGAAATATTTATGATTGTGACTTAACAATGTGGTGTGGAGAAATTCCAGTCTGTCAGACAGCAGATACCTGGAAAAATGAGTTTGAAGATTGCAAGAAATGATGATAGCTGGGGTCCAGGCCTTGCCCTACAGACCCCATGGTTCTAGTGCAATGGGGTCTCCTGCTAGTAGTTACCTAAAGAAATGCAGATGTAGAGCAAAGAAGACAAAACTATGTTTAGGAATAATGAAGTGTGGAAAGAAGTGAGATTTCTAAAATGCACCATATGCAGTAATTTCACATGTAACATGGTATTGTAGACCAGTGAAGAAAAAGGAAGTGTATAGGTGAGCTAACAATCATGAAAATTGCCCCACCTGGATCCTAGAGCAAGGAAAGAAAAACCATCACCACTCCTCCTGGTGAAGTACTCTGGATGCTGACAGCATCCTGAATCTTCTCCACCCATATCAGACTGACACCATCCACCTGTGGTGAGTCAGAGGGGCTGTGGCAGCACGACCATGGCACCAATGAAAGGAGTGTTGTACATGGAAGTATGTGATAACAAATGCAACTGTATTATTATTGTGACTGTGATTTTTTTCTTGTATAATGATGCTACTTTTTAAAAAGAAATTTCTATAGGTGTTTTTTTTGTTGGAACTTGCAGCTTATCTCTTCGCTAGTTTATATTAAGACAGAACAGATCATCAGCAAAAACAGGAGACTAGATACACTGGTCCCCAAAGTCTAATCTAATTCTTCTTTGTTTAATTTAATATAATGGTATGAAAGGAGTTTTTTGTCACCAAGTGACAATGGTTCATATCACTCCAAGTCTTTTGTGTAGAAAGTGAGCTTTAGTCAAACCCATTTGAATAAATCTCAGTATTATGAGACAGTCTGCAGGAAACATAAAGATAACCTTCTTCAGCTGTAATACCTGCATTTGGGTTGGCACTGTTTGATTATTGCTTTAACATTCTTTTAAACCATTACCATCCCAGGAAAAGACTATAACTCTAATAAACTAACTAATCTGAGTTAGGAACTAACTTCATTGCACTCCCTTTGGTCCAGACAGAACTTAGTCCACGTCTCAGCATGGTTCCAAATACAAAAAAATGAATGAATCCTTGGTACCTGCACCAACAGTCATTCTCTCCTTCCCAATCATACAAACCCAAGTAGCCCTTTGGCACACACTTTTTCGGGCCGTAAAAGAAAGGATTCAGAATTGTCTTGTTAGCTTGACAGCCATGTAATAATGTGATGGAGGTAGGTGAGATATCTGGTGGTCAAACTGAGCACGGTGGTCCCAGACAAACTCCATCAGAGTACTTAATTCTGTCCACATTAATGGATCATGCAGAGCTAAGGTTTCTCTTTTACTGTTATTCAGAGAATATCTGGGTGCTTGGACAAAGTTTATGTCCCCACAGCAACTGAACCACACTTCTGGATTTCACTGTAGGCTGTACAGAAATTATAACATGTTTGAGTCCCTGATTTTTCCTAGAGCTGGGCATTTACAGTTCGGGCCATGCTACCTGCTGTGAGTTGTCAGGAATAGCCTTCCCCTTCAGCAAAGGTTTTTTTGCTTTGCTTTCAGGAAAGGAGATCAGAAGCCTTAGGGGAAATTTCTGTATATGCTTGCTCATTTGCATTTCTTTGTTTCTTTTGTTAGTTTTGCAGCAAAAATGATCTTGGGAAAATGCTTGCATCTTTCCTTGCATGGAGTCAACTTTGTACTTTCACACTGCAGAAATGAAAATAATTTGTGCATGAAAGCAGAATAGAACTAGGGATGAAAGCCAGCATGTTTCTAATGGATGAAAGTGCATCCCAACTACACCTTTTGTGGAATAATAAACAGTTTCTTCTAGCATTTCCTTGATTCTACAGGCCAAATGGTACCACTAAAAGAGGAACACACCAGTGTGAAGGAGCACGATTTCCTAGAGGGAAGCACTGTGACATCTGTAAAACATGACATCTGTACTCTGTGTTGCAACAGATACGTGCAAATCTTCCCACCTTCTGTCAAACATTTATCTATTTCTTTCTGCCTGACCTTACCACCCTTCAGCAGCACAGATAGCAGGACTCACTGTGGCTTTTTTCCCCCTGGTGTCTAGCACAGAAGCTCTTGTTTGTCTAGTACAGTAGTCATTGTTTAAAATTCCTAGCTACCACTAAAAATAGAAGGAGTAATGTATTATTTATAAAAGGTTAGAATCTTGAATAGTAGTAGTATTTCATTTTGGCCAGCCACTGAACTAAACACGTCATACCCTGACAAGTTACAATGTGGACATACAGGCATTCAAGTGTGAGACAAAAAAAGGCTCTGAGTATTTGTTGGACAGTACATAAACAACAAGTCTAAATCTGGTGGGTTTTTTTTCACTGTTGTTGAGGTACAGAGATATGTTTTTCACAGGACAAATTCATCACATGAATTACTCTTCCCTCCTGGATCACAGTGTTATGAATGTGCCAGGCAGGTCTGCTGAAGAGCTAAATGACTATTTCCTTATGCTTATGAGCATGACCAGGGCAGAGGGGTCAGCATGTGGTGCCTAGGAGGTGGCATGTGATACCTTGAAAGTGGGCTTTGCAGGACCTATGCTTCTCTGAGGGTGTGTTGCAGCCCTAGGGCTGTACTCAGAGGCGTGCCTCTAGCTTTGTGTATCTCATTCTGGGTCAAATTTCCTCATCTTTTATGGGTCATGATATTATTTCACACATTCACTGGTATCAAGGTCAGACTTCCAGAAGAAGTGTTTTTTTTCACAACCAGCAAGCTTTGGTTTTGCATTCCCTTTTACTCCCATCTAAAAAGAAATAGGACTTTTCCAGTCCTCAGCTTTTCTGGTGAATTCCTAAAAGCCTGCTTTTCTCTACCTAGCACAGATATTTCTGAAACAATCCACCTCTTCAGCTAGAGCAAGTCTGTAGCTTATTAGAAGAGCCTGAGATGACTCTCCTTTGATTGCCCTTTTCACTTTCCCTGCACTTGTCCTGTAGAGAAACTGAAGGGACTGTGGAAATTGCCCTGTCGTCTCCAGTTGCCAAATTCAGGCAGAAACTTGCAGAAGTGAAACTCTGAAGTAATGAACACTTATTGTGTTTTGGAACAGAAAGCTCCTTGCTGGTCTGGAGAGAAGAAAAAGAAATTAAAAAAGATCTTCCAGGCTTCCAGCTTACAAATATTTTTGGTGAGCTGGAGCTAAAAGCATGGGTCAAACAATAGATGTGTGTCTAATCCAAGGATAGAGCCTGGTGATTTACACCACAACTTAAACTTTTAAGTCACCCAGGAACAGTTATCATTTATGTGCTGGTGGCAGATAAACCTTTTTCTTCTTTCTTGTCTGTTCTTCTCTTGACACTGAGAAGTTTCTCATATAGACATCTGGCAACTAAAGCTGTATTGTAAAGCTACACTGTACCAAGATGATAGAAGGCAGATGGTTTCTATGGCAACTCCAAAGCAAATTTTAGAGCAATTTCTCCCCACTCTGGTACATTGCAGTATAACAATGTACTGTTTCTGCTGGCCAGAAAACAGTATTTGTGGCCACTTGAACTGACTAGGTGTGATAAGAAATAAAAATAAAGGTGATCCAAACTGACTCCAGTCAACAATCTCAGACATGGAGGTATCCCAGACATAACCCCAAAGCTCAACTCATCTCCAGGTTTTTGGTGTTCCCTGATGAAACAATTGCCAGACTAAAGGAATGACAAACTCCTCTGCCACATCCTCAGTCATGTCTGCCATGGAAGAAGTTTCTGAGCAGGATTTTGTGTTTGTTCATCTGAAAGTTGAAAGTTTCTGAAAGTCAAAAGGAATTTAAAGGCAGCATAAGATTCATTCCCTTAGGTCCATATATCATGGTTAAAACATTAAAGTAAGCTTATCTAATGGCATTACAGGAAAGATGTCAAGTCAAGGGAGATGATCAAACCTTTATCTGCACCTTTAGAGGTAAAATGAAAGAATCATCTGGACTTTGAGGAGTTTTAATGAAGCCTGGGATTCCAAAAGTGCCTGTACAGTCTGGAGATAAAATATGCTGTGTCTTTTTTTTTTTGTTTGCTTGTTTGTAGGAAAAATTTGGAAGCATAACCTCTACACAAATTTAAATTGACATGACTGCAGGCGTATTAGCAAACCCAACTTCTCAGACATGGATTAGTACAATAGCATAAAATTATGCCTGTTATGATTCTTGATAAGGTTAATAAATTCTGTATACATAAAAGGCACAAGCTACCCTTGCCAATATAGATGAGATCAACAAAGAAATCTTTGTATGGAAATTCCCCACACAGTGTTGCATTTGGTATTGATAAAATGCCTTCTGAAGCCAGGAAATCCTTAGGAAAGAGACTTGTAAAGGACTAACAACTTTCCTTCTTATAAGTATACAGCTAAACATAATCACCGACATCTATTTTAGTTAAAATTTTTAATTAACAAGAATTAACTATGTATAATATAATTTATGCAACAAATGTAATAATATTTAAATAAGATTTATTCCTTCCATTTTTACTTGATTAAAACCTGTAAACCTGTGTAGTGTCAAGCTTTCCTGTTTATATTGAAGAGTGAAATAGTCTGTATTATCTAGAATAGGAAATGAAGCTCATAGATTAAGATCTGCTTTGTCTCTGTGCATAAAATAACCTTGTAATGAGCTCTCATTGCTGAGAAAAGTATTTATGAATTCTGTGAAATATCAACACAGACTTTTTTGGTGCTTTTTGCTCAGGATTTCACTTTTTTCTGCTAACCAGAATTTTTCCAGAATTGCACTAGAAAAAACAAGCATGCAGTGCTGCCAGGTCTGGGGTACTGAGCTGAGCTAAATATGTGTTGTGAGGTGCTGAAGATAGGATTTTTCTTCCTTTTCAAAGTACACACAAATATTGCTGGAAATGCTCGGTGCCATGTGCTAACAGCTGGGTTTCCCAGTGCCATATCCAAATGTGCACACATGTGGCTCTGAAATTTTAATTATACACTCCAGAGTATGCTTGTTCTCACTCAGAAGATTCAGAGAACAAAAGGCAAAGCTGTGATGAAGATATGAATTTAACTCTTCAGTCTAATGTAATATCCAGAGCTCTCTGTTCTTTTCTTTATTCTATACAATGAGGAAGAGACGTACAAATAGTTCTCACAGTCTCTGTTAGCTTGATGCTATTGATGGAATGGGATAAAATATTAGCTCTGAACAAACTCTTCAGAGGAAAACTGCCTATACCATACACTCCTGTTTTGATACATTTTGTAGAAAATTTAATTTTATTATTCTCTTCTTTAAAGGAAAACACTACATTGGAATGCAGACATGGGCCAGTATGTGTTTTGTAAGGACATTAGAAAATTACTATTGAAAAAGAGGGGTCAGTTGAGGTAAAGAAGGAATTTTATATGGAGTATATTAAGTAGTTGAAAGTTGTTTCTTGAAAGAGAAGATGAAGAAAAGTTGGATGGGAGAAAAGTCTAACTTGATAAAGATCACCTATTTCTTTATTAATAATGAAGTGATTGGACAGGACACATATAATTCTCTGACTACTTGTCATAGTCTTTATTCAAGGATTTATACCCTGATCTTCTCTAGGATAACAGCCTCCTTATCTTACTTGGCTCAATTCCTTTTCTTCAGTCCTGCCATTTCACTTCTCTAACATGCAATTTCTATCAAAACACATCTGACACTCTTTTAGACTGATTTACAGCAGTATAATTTACAGCACTTATGAATATTGACCTTACAGTTGACAACATAACAACCGTTATTTCTGTTGCCAATAAAGACTGAACAGGAATGTCTGGAGAAGAGCACAAACATCTGCAAGGAGAAGATAATTCCCTGGGATGGGTCTGCAGCAGGTTGGTTCTGTCTGTGGAAGAGTCACACATCCCACGGTGATGGGTAGGTCACATTGGGCTAAGAGATTGCACTGCGCTATGAAAGCCTTCAAGGACTCCTTGGGGGTGCAATTTATTTAAGGGTGAGCTGCCTGTTCTCACTGACATCAGAGCAGCACCAGTAACATCAGCAGTGTTTAAATCCCTACAGCAGGCTGGCATGGAACTGCTGCTGGTACTTGACAACAAGCCTACTTGCAGAATGTGGGTGGTTAATCCTTACTGGCAACACATTCACACTTGGGTATCCCATCAAGCTGACTGTAGTGAAATGTTAATGTGGTGGTGTCAGTGGGAAATGCATACATGTCCTCCAGAGGCTGTGTCTTTCTGACAGTGTGTCTAAAGGCTATGTGTGTCCCCCTGTGGTGGTGCACCCAGTCAAACACACAGGGCGGCATGTACGGGTACCCCACTGCTACCCTTCTGCCTGGTCGGGCATATCTAAGCCTCCCAGTGACAGGAATGATGGCTGTCATCAAAGCACACAGCCACAGAGAGACGGGAATTGCTCCATGCCCTCTCAGACTTGAGTTAGTAGACATTAGAGAACTGAGCCTGACAATGCCTAAGTGACAAAACTAGAGTAAGTCTCTGGGGGCAATCTATTCCTCTTGGTTTTAAACTTTTCCTCCCCTCCCTTCCAAGAAGAGTACTCCATTTCAACCTTTTACGATTCTAGAAGTTGTCAAGTGCCAAGCTGAGGCTAGAAAGTAGTGCAGCATAATGGCAACCATTTGGAGAAGCAAACAGATTTGAGGACCCAAAGACTCCACTCCCAAGGCAGTTTCACCTGGACTAGCTGGATCTTGCCTGGCCCTGTGAGTTCAGGGCCCGCTACTGGCCAGAGCACCACAGTAGGGTCCTCTTTTGATTTAGCTTCATCTACAAGAACCCATTTGTGTTCTGTGAGGTCACCACATGAAGCTATTTGCTTCCAGACCACGCTGTTGATCCAAACTAAAATGCACTTAAAGTTAGATAGTATTTCAGTCCTGCTTGTGGTAACCTAGAAGTAAAGTAGCTACCATTCTGAGACAATCAGATCACTTTGAAGTATTTCTGGTGAGACAGTTAAATGCGAATTGTATCTAATAGCATGAGAAACATATGCCAGCTCTGACTGCAAGCTAGGAGAAATTTAGACAGTGGTGAGAAACAGTCATTCTTCTTTTGCCCTTTTTTTCCAGGGAAATATTACTCACTATCAATAATCTGTGCAGCTATCTAGTCAGAGTAATATTCTTCAAGAAAACTGAGTGTGTTTTC
This sequence comes from Cyanoderma ruficeps, assembly GCA_008694505.1. Lineage (NCBI taxonomy): Eukaryota > Metazoa > Chordata > Aves > Passeriformes > Timaliidae > Cyanoderma > Cyanoderma ruficeps. The sequence continues at coordinate 9,519,202 of VZDJ01000158.1, forward strand.
AATTTTTTATTTTTTCAATTTTTCAACTTTTATAGCCAATGCAAACTTGAGACATAAATGAAATCTTTTGAATAAACTCAAAAGCTATAATAAGTCAGATGCCAGAAAGCTGAATGCTAATAAACTGCCTGAGGTTTAAGTAAACACCAGAAAAATACTGCAACTCCCTATAGTGAGGAAGAACTAATAAAATGGTCATTCCCTTCAGGGAAGTATTCACTAGGTCAAATAAAGCACTGCACATTTCAGGAGGTTGGTAGGCTGCTCCTGATCCAGGGGCCATCAGATATTCTGAAAAAGGAATGTCCCCTTTATTCTTGTGATTATCAAGGTGCCATAACTACTCCCACCTCTGGGGATATATCTGTTGTGATTTTGAATGCTTGGGTCAGAAGAGGTGTTGGTTTGGAAGTGAGGAAGAAAGGGATCCAGTGAGAGGCAGGGAAAATATGTTAAGAAGAATTTACCGTCTTCTGCTTTATTGATCTTTTCGCTGTTGCAGTAGGTTGATCCAGGCTGGAGGATGCCAGGTCCTCACCTCTATCATTCACCTCCTCAGCTGGATGGTGTGGGGGAAAATAAGAAAAACCACTTCATGAGTCAAGATAAAGGCAGCGTAATGGAGCAAGAGTTCAGGCTGTGTGCAGAAGAGGAAATCAAATGGTTTATTGTCTACTCCCTATCAGCATGTGATGTCCAGGCACTTCCCTGGAAGTGGGGCTTCAGTACACATAGGGGTTGATCCAGGGGACAAATACCATAGTCACGAATCCCCCCCACCTCCTCCTTTCTCCTTGCTTTTATTGCTGAACAAATGTCATATGGTATAGAATATCCCTTCAGTCCATTTTGGTCAGCATTCCCAGCCATATCCCCTCCCAAGATCTTGACCCTCCCAAGTCTGCTGGTGGGGAGTGAAGTTGCAGAGACAGCCCTGGTGCTGTGTCAGCACTGCCCAGCAGCAGCCAGAACACTGCTGTGTTATCAACACCTTTCTAGCCACCAACACACAGCACAGCCCTATGGGGGGCTGCTTTGGGGAAAACACAGTCCATATCAGCCAGACTTAGGACAGCTGTATATAGGTACAGCAAGATTTGTCAGTGTCCAGCTTTTCTGAATTAGCATTTGTCATCTTTCCTATTTCCATCTACACTCAGGTTTCAACTGCAGTTCATGTAAAATTGCCATTTCAGGTTGTCTCTTGTTCTCCACAGCCTTAAATACTCATAATAATTGAATAGATTCAGTTGACGTGACATGATCCTTGCTGTGCAGTCCATTTCCATATAAGAGCTCGTGATATTGCTTCCATTGCAGCTGACCCATTAGCTGTGGAAGAAGTTAAATCTAACATATTTAATCCACTGCAATCATCTGATGCAGACAATGCTATTTCTTCCACATCCACAGTCACAAGCCTGAAATACTCACTGATTCCTTTGCTAGCTGGAGCTACTGCCTAAGTAATGGAAGTAATGAAAAAATGTGATAAGGTTTTCAATAAACTACATCTTATGTATGGGGAATATAAGGCATGTCAGCAAGCATGGAATTACAGAAAATAAGTCTTATTGAGCAAACTGTTTACCTATTTTTTGCTGCATTTTCAGTTTTAGTTGGTAAAACCTGAGCAAATACAGCAAACTGACTGGAGTTAGTGTTGACAAAATGCAAGATTTTTAAAATGCTTATTATCATGTACCAAGTATTAAATGTTCAGAAATATTAATGAGAAATTGCCAAAAGATGGAAGTTTATGAAAAATGAAAATTTTTTAGTTGAATGAAGGTTTTCTTCTAGTGAAGTTATGCAAGGCTGAAAATAAAGTCTCATGATAATAAGCATTTTTACCAGTAAGAATTAAGAAGTAAATATACATTATGCATAAAGTTTCAGATGGCACAAAGTGATGAGCAGAGCCCAGTCAGAGGGTGGACTATGGAAAGCAAAGGATCTGAAAAGGCTAACACTCCATAATGGAAAAGCGTAGTGCAATGGAATGGGTGAGGGTAGAGGGAAGCCCAGAACAGAACTGGTTAGAGACTGAAGTTCCTGTTGGCACGAGATCTGCTGGAAAGAAAACACTATGGTACACAAGCATTCCAGGAGGCTTCAGGCATGAGCTGACAGCAACTGGAAGCTGTTTCCAGACATATTGATAAAAAGTTTATTGGGAGGAGTCAGCATGGGTATTCAAGAGGAAAATCCTGCCTAGCCAACATGATAGCTGCCTATAATGAGACTATTGGCTTATTGATGTATAGAGAACAGGGAGAGTTGCTTATCTTGACTTCAGCTTTTGACACTTGTCTAACAGCTTCATCAACGGTCTAGTGAAGTGCACCCTAGGTGAACAGTGAGGTGGACTGAAAAACAGAACTTTCAGGTTCAAAGGGTTGTGATCCCTTTTACCGGTCAGTGGGAACTTCACTGGACTGCCATGACTTCCCAAACATGAGCGATGGCTTATCCACTTCATCCATGAGTTCCTTCAGCAACTGTGGATACATCTCACCAGGTCCCATGCACCCTTGCAGTTTCAGGTTTCTTGGATGGTCTTGAACCTGATTTTTTTCTTACATGTGGTGTTGGCCATATGATGCTATCTTTGCATGTGATGTATGTCTCTGTGGCTAGGTACACCTAGCAGTGGATGTACTGTGTCTGGTTAGGGTGCTCATACTTTAAAGTATATTTTAGGAGGCAGAATGAGTGTGAGGGACAATCGAGCCCAGAAGGATGTGATGAGCTGTCTGTGACTGCACATCTTTGTTATTCTGTGCTCCATCAAAGGACTCTACCTGCAGGAGATGCCGGATGTCCTCAAAGGAAGAGCAGCATGTGGACACTAGTCATATACAGATTTACAGCACACAGATGGCTTCAGTACCTGGATGTCTCTGAGCTGCCAGTAGAAGGCATGCCAGCCAACTTCTGTCACCCTTCCTCCTCCCCACAAACACAAGGAGATGTTTCACAGTCAGGAACAGGCTGAGGGACAGCAAGGTCTGCCCTTGCCTGCTGATGCAGCATTTTGCAAAAAGAGATTCAGTGGAGACACTCCATAATTTCCAATTATCTTACTCCACAGTGTTCCCTAGAGGCCAAACCTGCTTAGTTTATGCTACCAGAGCACTAAAATGATGTTCACATGAAATATCCTTTCCTCTTGTCTGCAATTTTCATACAAATTCTTGGATGATGCCAGAGATTAAAGAAACTGAGAAACCACCCTCCCAGCTAAGAGCTCTAACAGACTCATATTCTTTCTGGTCAGGTAGTGGGACAGAAGTACTCCTTTTTTGATAAGTAAGAGCTTTGCCTTTTTGATGTGATTTTTGGAGGTCACTCAGCTAAAGTCTATCATCTTATTTCTAGTTCAGCTTTAATACAAAGATTAAAAGTAGTTTAATATTGGTTTAATGTTTCCCCCCCTTTTAAGCCAAATGGATACTGGCTGTTGAGACAGGCTAAATATAGTCTGGGGAAATTCAGTAAGAAAAGATAATGTGTCAGATGGTAAAATACACAGTCATTCCTTGCCCTTCCATTTTTCCAAACATGACTTTTTTATGGAGGAGAGAAGAATGTGATATAAGAACAGTTCTGTTGATTGTATACTGCACTGAAACGTGGGAGAGCAGAAAGTCCTTAGGAAGTAAAAGTAGAGTTGTTCTTTTTTTTTCCTAATTGATTTTGAATTCCATTGAGGTTTGTAGCAATTCTGTTACAACACTTATAAGAAAATATATGCACCTGAATTGGTATTCATAAGCATGAGTGGCAACATTAATACTTCCATGTTTTCTATATAAGACTGGTTCCACATGAGTATTAACGGAATGATACCAACTTCTTAATCGCAAGGAACACTTTAAACTACCATTAAATCTGTGGCATAAGGTAATAGGTGTCATCTTTGCGTCCAAATTCTGAAACTGTCAATCTTGTATTGACTCAGTGCATTATATAAGGCTGATGCAATCTCAGCTGACAAGACATAGGTTTGTGCACCTGAGGTCTGATTTCAAGCCCCTGTGGTCCAGAGGAAATAGCCCTGCCCCCCTGGTGTGAGGGATTTCTCTGAATTACCGACATTACCAGGGGTTAACCTGGTAGATTGTGTGAGCATGGGTGTGAGCTGAGTAGATCTCACCAATCTAATAGATCAGGGCAAGATATTTGCAGTTATTAGATCATTAGCGTGGTGACTCTGTTCACTTCATGTGCACAGCAAGAAAAATAGGCTGTTGCTTTCAAATACCTGGTCTTAGTTTCTCTCCCACTAAACAGCATTCATACTAGATTTGTCTGATACAAAAGGATCAAAGGCTTTTATCTTCTTTGGTAGATTCCCTGGCAACACAGACCATGGTTGATTTTCCTCAAATCTTCTTCTAAAATTAGTAATTTTAATTTTAATGTCTATCCTGTTTTGGTGCTTGAAAAAACTAGCGCATGCCAGTCCACAAGAAAAAGAATATTCCTATAAGAGCAGCTTCTCTCCAAGAAGTTGGGAGGCCAAAAACTACCTGCAGCTCTCTGAAGTAATTAAGAAAAAGATCTATAGATTTGGCTGAACTGTTAATCTGCTAAGAGTTCTTTTTAAAGGGCCTTAAGTAACTTCTGTCTTATTGTGAATTCTTCTGAAAGTTCTTAAATAACTTTTTCTAGTTATTAAGTCAGCACCAGAAATGGCATAATGCTATTAGTTTTAGTAAACCATTTCTTAATCTTCCTGTGAAAGACCATAATTTGGATACATTGCTTCCTGATTATTTTAAAATAGGCTTTATATCAATTTACCAATCATTGTACAGTGAAGATCAGTGATGTCAAAAAATCTTTCTCTGCTTGAAAGATGCTTTGCCTCTTGACAAATTGGATGATGACAAATTCATCAAATTGGATGAATAAATTTTACTATATCTTGCATGCTTTGGAAAATAATATCTTCATTGGTAAGATGAAAAAGAGCATAGAAAAGTGCTCCTCTGTGCTTCTGTACCTGAATCACTACTTTCCTGTTGAAAAAAACAAAAAAAAAAGGAGTTGTCCACAACAATCACAGTTACCAAAAGGATGACTTCATATGTTTTTTAAGGACAAATGGCTTTCAGTTGGAGAAAGATATTTTTCCATATCTCACTGGACAAGGACAGATGAGATTTTCCATAGAAATTCAGCCCTTCTCCAGGTCACCAAATGGAAAGCAGGAGAGATGCTTTTGTGAAGCTTTAAGCATGGTTTTCTTAAGGACTGGAACAGCCCATTGGACAGCTGGCACCTAACAAAGTGTGAGATTTCTGACTTCCTACAACGTTATATGAAATCAGTTGCCAGACTGATTGTACCAATCAATGAGTGTATCAATCCTACACTGATTCTATCCTCATTACGTACACTGAGCTGGAGTTTGCTCATGACAGTCTCCATGGGGTGAGTGCAGAGAAAGTTCCAACTCCCTGTAAATTCTGGGAGCTGTATCTGATCCTTGTATGCTAAACAATAAATTGATATCAGTATAATCATCAAATACTCTATGGTATTCTTCCACAGAAAAAGCAAAGTGTCTGTGTCTTTCTCTTTCAGAATGCAGTGAGACTAGAAAATCATATTCCGCACTCAGACCTTTTTTCATGACTATATAAAGGTTCTTCTGCCTTGCTGATAGTGTCTTAGATAACATTAAACACAAGGATGAAAGACTCTTAAATCTTTTGGGGATGGAGACAAGTCAGAATGACTTATCAAAGAGAAGCTAGTCCAAGAAACTTCTCTGCCACTTTATTCTGCCTGGTCTGGAGTAGACTATCATAAGTCATTCAAGCTCACACTTTATTTAAACATAGAAATCAGAAAAATCAAAAGCCCTGAAAGAGACTCTTAAGGACATGGAATAGTCATGGGGTAGCAGTGTGCAGTCACAGATTGAACTCTGTCTGTGGAGAAAGACAGAAATAGAAAGAGAAGGGAAATCACCAAGTGACTGGGAGCAGACAAAATTCAACCTTGGCAAAGGACACATCTTTGGATTGTGCAAACTGAAAAGTTGATCACATTACAAGGCTTTGGATGAACTGATTAGTTGTAGCTAAAAATATGTATATATTTATATGCAAGTACGTATATATGCATGTGCACACATATATATTTTACCTTCCTATCCATTGGAGTACTCTGCAGTTTTCATGACGTGATTGCCCTATCCAAAGGTCTGTCTTAATTCTGAATAACATCTTGCTACTGTTTCTCATTCCTATAACGTTCTTAATCCTTCTAATAGGGAGAAGTCTTAACTGTAATTAATTCTACCCCTAATACCAAATCCTGAGGCGAACATGAAAATCTTCCAAAGCTGAACATGCGTACTTTTCTAATTTTTTGCAGGTTTAATAAATTAGTACCATACAAGTATAGTGTAATTTTTTTGTAATTTTTCAATTACATTAACAATAAACAAAAATATATTTATAAATTTGGCTTTATCTTTCATAGAATTGCAATGTCTATCAACATGAAAACAAAATTAATTGAATACTATCTTCCTTGATATATCTCTCATGAACACACTGGAGCTACATGTGGAATCATTTTGTCTTCTATCTTCTTTTAAACATTTAAACACTCCTCTCCTCTCCTCTCCTCTCCT
>VZDJ01000158.1:9526098-9560745 GCA_008694505.1 Cyanoderma ruficeps
ACCTCCTCTCCTCTCCTCTCCTCTCCTCTATTATTCTGCTCACAAATGTGAAAACAACCATAGTTTGTAGCATGCAGGGAAATTGCAATATGATTGTGTCAGATGTTTGAGATGAGACCATATCAAGAAGATGTTGAAGGATCCTTTTTTCCCTGACCTAAATAACAGACTTAGAAAGAAAAGTGTTAAGTGGATTGTATAAAAGAAGTACTTCAGAAATTTCCCTTGGAAGACAGATGCTGAAGCCCTAATATGGGTCAATTTTGGTAATCCTTTCTCTTTTTCTGTTTTCTGAGGTCACTCACCATCTGCTTAAACTATTTGGCTGTGTGGCTTTACAAGTCAGCTCATTTCTCAGCTCAGGAGGGAAAAGTATCTTTGGAAGTTACCAGAGCAACCAGCTCTGAATTACAGAACAATGTCTAGGCAAGAGAGATAGTCTTTATTTATATTCTTTCTATTTTTAGAAAACATTGTGTCTTGTAAGCCGTGGATCTATTTTCTCTCATTAATTATGTGAAATTATAAATTAATTTTAACTACCATGAAAAAAATAGAGAAAGACAAGTGAGACCATTGGCATCAAAAAAAGCAGCATCAAGCACATCCAAATGTACACTCGGTGGAAAGGGTAGGACTGCAATTTACATTAATTAAATAGATATCTATGGCTGCCTTGTCAGCTACTCTTGCTTCCCCCTCTTTTGGATGACATTGTCAGTATATTTCTCTTTTCAACTCCATACCTCTTCTGAGCTTTCGATCACTTTTGCTTTGCAGCTCCCCACCACTGCACCCCTACCCTTTCCTCCTGTCCCAGGTGTTTCCTGGTCCCTCCACCATTTCAGAATTCTTACTCAAGTTCCAGCTACTTGTCTATTCCTTTTCTCCTCCCCATTTTCAACATGGTGAATCTTCTCCCTAGCCCTCTTCCTTCCTTTCTTCCCACAGTAGAAAATGTCACTTTTACCCTTTTTCCATCTAACTTATTCACTTGAGTTGCCTTTTCCCCAAAGCCTATTTGTATCTGTACTGACAATTAAAATCCAATTTTCCAGATAAATTTTTAATTTCATTTCTTCCTAATCTCCCTTTTCATTCATAATCCCAGCACCCCTTGTCCCGTACTTCTCTTTCCATTTCATTATCCCTACTCTGCCTGTGACAGTCTAGTCTCTTTCCTCCTTCCAGCCTTTTTTAAAATTCCTAATGGTCTAAAAAAGGAGACGTCTTTCCTCTAAGTAATATTCTCAGATAGTTTCAGCAAGAAGGGACGGCTGAAGATGTGTCGTCTTCACATCAATTGCAATTAGTAGATCACTAGCATGGTTTAAAATACGATGGAAGGAAAAAGAGATAAAGGAAACAAACCAACAAGATTTTGGAAAGAGGTTCAGTTTGTATATATATTTTATACAGCTTTGAATGATGTTTCTGTAAAAAAGAAAAATGTGGCATAAAATAGAGCAAAATTTATAACTTAAAGATGTGAAAAAGTCTGGCAAACAACTAATCATGTCTAAGTCTGGCCAGTACGAATTGTCATCTTTTCCCAAAGCAGCAACTTGCGGTCTTGTGGTACTAAAGTCATAAGCAGTAAGTGCCAAAAGACAGTTTAACCAAGCACTGTTTGCTTCATCTTAAACATGTGTGAAGTTTTATATTGTTTGTCATTTAAAAGTTCTTTCTTTTTCAGTGCCTAAGTGTGAAAAACTGAAGCGTATTATCAGTAGTATAATAATAGAGCTCTTTTGCCACCTGGCACCAAGCTGAAGAGCAGCATTTTTCATGCATCTAAATAATTCCCCAATTTAGGCAGTGAACACATTAAAATGTCCAGCTAAACTACAGAAGTTACCTATTAAGTATTAGAAATGTGTAAACTTGAGCAGAAAATATTCTCAGTTTTAGTGCCATCTGCATTATTTTGCCATTTCTCTTGGCTAGAATTTTTAAATGATAAGTGAGTTCTTAACTATCTTTTTCCACCCCATCCAGGCACAATAAAAGGTCATGAAGGCAAATATATTGTGCATGGTTTTGAAAATCCTAAAAATAATCCTTAAGTTGTTCAAGGCAAGCTTAAATGGACATTGAAATCCTTGGATCTTTCAGCACAGTTTTGAAAAGGGTGGTATTTGTCGATGCTCCAAGAAGTCATGGATTTCAGTGCTTCTGTGTGACAAGCAAAGGAAAATCCTGGAGTAAATGAGGGTGTTGGGTGGGATTTGAGAGATACAGCCTCAGTGTCTACACACTGGGAGAAACCCAGAGAAAAATGCTGCCTTCTTATCTGTGAGGGCATGTACAGACAGGGCAAGCTAGACAAAGACTGTCTGACATCATGAAGGAACCAATTGAAGTTTCTAACAGACTATGCTTCCTCTGGACATCCCTCTCATGTTTTGAAGGTAGTCAGAGCCAGTGTTTAAGGAATAGGAATGACTGATGTGTCTGTGCAAAACACAATTTCAACTCTTTACTGTGAAAGACGTGGTAAAAGAGAACCAGCTTATTTAATCTAAAATTTGGTGGCTGCATATGGCACAGCCTGGCTACCAAAAGGAAAAGAGAGGAAGAACCCTAATGTCAGATTCCTCAGAGGGGAGAAATTTCTCCTCTGTCCTTTCCCAAGAAGCATCTTGCTCTAGAAGCCAAACTGAGCATGCACTGTGGATCTCTGAATCCCCATAAAAAAATCCCACATGTGGTGAATAAGCTTTCCATGACTCTTCAGCATTGGTTAGAGTGGTCTCTGTGATGAGGGAGCATTCATGCCACAACACATGGCAGGTGTGATAAAATGACCAGGAGGTTTAGTCAGCAAACTATGCACAAGAGCTTGTCACAACAGTGTCTGCTATGAACATCAACTGATAAAGAGATGTGATGATGTGGCATGATCTACTACAATGTGAGGATAGGCTGGACTGCATGGGACAAATCCTACAGCAGTCAACCCTGCTCTCACAGCAGAACTCACCACCCTGCTGAGCCTGGGTTTGCACCCCAGCTCTTTCTGCACTGGAATCGGATTTCACCCCCTTCTCACCTGCAGTAGTTTTCTCTGAGGGAGGATCTGGTCATTCTTTCACATTTGATTTTCCTATTCAGAAATATATTTTCTTTAATTTCTTGCTTTTTGCACTACTAGAGGAATAGTGACTACTTGCTGTCTGCTGATCATGCTTTGCTTTCTGAATTGCATGGATTGTCTGCTTATGATTGGTGACTGGTATTTTCAAAAGATGAGACTAGTGCATAAAAACCAGCAAATTATTTCCAGCCCTCTCTCAGTGTGACTGTTAATGCTAAACTTCATTAAATGTTCAGTAGTTATGTAAGCAATTATAAATGAATTTGTTTGTCATCTAACCACTCAGAAAAAAAATATTATTACACCATGATAAACTATATATAGAACTCAGTATGCTCAATTAAGAGGACGTTAGAACAACTACATTTGTTTTATCTGATTTCCTTCAAATTTTTTGCCATAAATTTGAAGCATGCATTTCTAAAATTACATCATCATCATCTTTCTTTCATATATGTTCATATAGCAGGTGTCCTTTTAATTTCAATATCATATTTTCACAAGCAATTTCAAGGAAGGCATATTTTGTAAGTACTTTTTTGCAAACAACTGATATAAAACAATGTTCTACAGTTTGCCTGAGTGTTATAAATGCTTTGTCAAAATACTCCTTCAGCCAAATTTGAGGTTTTATTTTAAGGTGACACTGAAATATTTAAGCAAACAAGTAGGCCACTGTTCTAAGAGATGCATCGACCCATTGGCAGAGCAGCACTAATTATCCCTGATACATTCATTGCACTTATTTATTAGTCAGCTCAGCTCTATTGAATTTCCTAGCAGGATGCCATTCCATTTTAAAGGCAGATGTGAGTTACAGCAACCCTTAATTTATTAGTTTTTTACAATCCAAAAGTCCTATTTCTTTTGGTAAAACAAAGCTGTAATCCTGCTAAACTTCGTAATTTTATTGGCTTTCATTTGATGCCTTGTGTCATCAATGCAATGTTATCATTAACTTTATTTATGAATCAGACCAACCTATGGCTTGGAATAGTCATCTCAAATTTGAAGGGATAACTTTCTTTTTTCACTTCTTCAAATAAAAATTACTATAACACTAAACAATACTGTTTGTTGTTTTGCAGGTAAAATTGCTCTGCTGAAATCTTTGTCAGTTGATGGGTATTCAGAAGTTTAAAACACTTTGTGTGTGTTTGGGTGTTTTGAGGAAAGGTATCTAAATCTGATTTTTATCCAAATATCTTGATTTATTACCACTTTTAATAAGCTACATCAAAAAAACAACTTGTAATGAGTAACTTAAGAAAATATGGTTCTCACTCAATCTCCTCTAAAATATCCTTGGGAACTCCAAGGGCCAGAAAAACAGATTAAAAATTCCTTTACAGATCATATGAGCTATTGCTTATTAAAGCACAGATTAATTACTTCTCTGTTGATAAATTACTTCTGACACATGTAATTAAAGCAGAAGATTCAATCATTAACTTCAATCACTGTGAAAATATACTTAAAAGCAGCAAATTTTGATGCACAAAGGGTAATAGCCTAATGGTACACTGCTTTTATATAGAACTAGATATAGATATATAAAAATACATTTAATGGGAAAATGTTTATAAAAATGTAATTGTATATATCTTATTTTTCATACTTCAAAGATCTTAAATCACTGAAACAACTTGAGAGAAAAAAATGCTTGAAAAATGTTTGGTTTTTTTAACAGTTTTAGAGGAATAACAAGTTTACATGGTATGGTACATGTATGTAGCACACATCTCTGATGTTCCTTAGGTGCAAACAAGCTGGTGTCTGACATTGCTAATTATTGCACAGCCATGGAGAGAAAGGCAATCTCTGACTCAAAGAAAAGTTCGTGATATTAATAACTGCATCACTGCATGACTGCCTCACACTGCAAGGAGAAAAATACTGCACTTATCTCAGAGACAGGCCAGTACCTCTTAGCCTGGCTAAATGCCTGCTAGTGAAAAAACATGCAGTGATTTTCAGTGATTTTCAGTGACTTGACTGCCTTGCAGTATCTCGTGCACTGACTAATCCTGGTAAAGTGGTTCAACTTTGAAGTGGCAGGTAGGAACCAGCCTTGTGTCTTTTCCAAGCCAGATTTCAACAGTGTTAATATATTTCTCTAGTTCAGTTTCACCTGAGTGCTGTGTCATTGGCTACCACTAGGCTCAACAGCTGTCCCTTGCTTATGAGCAGGGGCCAAATAGACCATTACCCTGACTGTTCCCTCTGGGATTTGCATAAGGAAAGAATAGCAGCCTCCTGTGCTGCTTGCTTCTTCTGTCTTGTAGATGTCGTGTTGTTGAAATCCACCCAGAGGAACAGAGCCTGCCACTGGGAAACTTCTCCAAGTGGTTCATGGAAAAGCTTCAGCCCCTTCACTCTTTACATGAGGGACTCCATAAATGAGTTTGTCCCCAGGCAGATTGTCCCCAGTGTTTCTCTGCCTCCTGTTGTGGAATCTCAGGCTCTCAGCAGGGAATGGAGGACATACATTTTTCTCCTTTGTTAACGTCTGACACAGAGAAAGGGAAATCAATCTGAAGGATCAGTGGTCAGGCCTGATAAATATTTGTTCTGTGGTAGTTTTGAGGTATTTCAGTGGTGTTTTCTTATTAAATTAGGAATAGCATATATATAAAAGGGACTTACAAGAAAGATGGGGACAGACCTTTCAGCAGGGCCTGTTGCAATAGGACAAAGGGCAATGGTTTTAAACTGAAGGAGGGTCAATTTAGAGTGGATATAAGGAGAAGATTTTTTTACAATGAGGGCGGTGGAACCATTTGGGAAGGTGATGGGAAAGCTGTTAAAACATCTTCTGTGGGCTGAGAGACAGAAGAAGCTGGAAAAAAAATGTAATTGTTAGTGCTCAGATGTCTTGCTGAGAACTGGAAAACCAGTGTAGGCAACAACTGGCAGTGAGGCCAGTGTGAGTGTCTGGTGGAAGAAGGTCAGACTGGAGGGTCCACAGTAGCTTGTTTGAGTCCTTGCTGCTCCCCAATAGTCCCAGATTACATTCTACTGCAGGAGGAAAAAAAAGCAATTGCTCAATCCATAATCTCTGTTGTCAATAAAATGAATGCATTTTATGACTGATGCCCAGCTCTATGACAGATGCCCAACTTTTAAAAGCCAAAATTAGGTGAAATGAATGTCACCCATAAAGGTGAAGTATTTGTAAAAGACCACAGAGAAAACAGGAAATAAAAAGCAGCACATTAATCTAACATAGGCTGTAATGTAGAGGGTGATTGGGAAGAGTACAGCTCTGGCTTCATTTATGGAAATGAAGTTGCATCCACTTACACAAAAATGATTATGGCTCCCACTGTCCTAGATTAAACAACCTCCAGGTCTCATTTACCTAATGTGCCCAAAGTTCAGATTCACCCAGCCTTTCTTGACATTTGAATAGCAATTTGAGGCTTCAATTCTTTCTGTCCTTCTTCATTCACAGTTGCTAAATTCTAATTACATATTTTATGCAAGCAGCAGGCCAGTGACTGTCATCCCTAAAAGATTTTTCCTTTCATTTTTCTGGGGTTTTGTGGTGGTGTTTGGTTTTTTGTTTGTTTGGTTTTGGTTTGGTTTAGTTCGGGGTTTTTTTCAAGTTTTTTTTTGTTTTTTGTTGGTCTTTTTTTGTTTTTTGTTGGTCTTTTTTTTTAAAGAGGGAATAAAGAGATATCAAAAAAGCTCAAAACATCTCAGTAAAGATGTCAGAAGAAGGATGTGTTGCTTGTATCTACTTGGCCTTGGGTAACATGCTTATCAGACATTTTATTCAGGTAGGCCCTTTATGTGTACCTGTTGCTACTCAAGCAGTTTGGAAGTGATGCATATAATTGTTTCTGGAGACAAACAAAAAATATTCTTTGTATTCTATAGGTATTCTTACTAATAGAGTTTCATAGGGTAAATAACCAGCACCTGGCAGGATGTATACGAAAACCCCATTACAACAATTAACTTTTGATTTTAAAAAAAGTGATTAACACAAAATACGTTTCACTGTTATATTTTTTGGTATTTTGGTAGAGTACTGTGGAATTAGATACATGGGTTGGGGAACCAACAACAAGGAGAAGAAATTAGTTTAAAAAAACCCTTACCTTTATCCTTAATTTTTCTTCATCATTTGTTAGTAAAGAGTAGTGGAATGATCATGCCAAGTCAGAGAAAAGGTCCTTTTAGCCTTGCTCTCTATGTCAAACAGTGGAGGAGGATGGAATCACAGGATCATTCTGGCTCAGAGGTGGTCCCTGGTCCAACCTCCTGCTTGCAGCAGGTTCAGCTCTGGGGCCATTCCAAAATGGTCACAACTTCTCCTAACCAGTGCTTTCAAACCTCCAAAGACAAAGGCTGCAAAACCTGTGCCTTTGCCTGACTGTCCTCTCATGGGAGAAGTTCCTCCTTATATTAAGGGTGAGCCTTTCCTGCTTCAGTCACTGCTGTTGTTCCTTGTCCTCCCACCCTGCACGGCTGTGATGAGCCCAGCTACATAACCTTGATGATCTTCACATAGGCACTGGTGCCTGATGTTAAGTTCTCCCCAAATCCATAGCTCCAAGCTGTGAAAGTCCAGCTCCCCAAGCCTCTCCCCAGAGAGATACTTCTCCAGCCACACCTTCATGTACCAGTAGGAAAAAAAAGGAAGGCGTGAAGAAAAAAACATTTTTTTTGCCCTAGTTTTTGTTGCAGTGTGTATTTATTTTTCTTTTGATTATCTTGCCTATCCAGCTTCTTACCCATATATTTACCCACCTAGCTTGGCTGTGGTGTCCAAACATGAATACTGGAAGGCTGTGGGAGATGTTTCTGGAAATCTTGCCAAAGTTGATGTGAATGGTATCCCTATTCTCTCCTTGTTCTGGAACCCAGCCACGTTTCTGTAGAGGACAATCAGGTTGGTCTGACATGATTTATCCTGGCAAACACATGCTCCATCAGTCACTTTCCGCTCCTGTCTGTTGTCAGAAATGTGCTTGAAGGGGACAGAAACTTGTGCTCAGGGAAAAATGTGGAGCTGGGGAATGCAGGAAGTCATAACTACCCCTGTATGCATTCATGGTTTTCAGCACACTTCAGGATAGAGGCTTACTGAATCCAAACTGGTTTCTTTGTATTAGTAAACATAAAGTACATTATCTCCCAATAATACCTCTAATTCCAAACTAATTAAACAGGTAGCATCCCCAACAGTCTATGAAAGTGTCATATTTTAATTTCATGCTCTGTAAAGATGTAGATGCCTCAGCTTTGGAGTTCAAAGACTTCTAATTACCAGTCTTCTCTTTACATTCAGTGGAGAGAAGCAGGTTCCTAAGTAGGAGGAACATTCAGGTTTGCTTTGGTTTTGCTGGTTTTTTTTTTTTTTCCAACAGACTTATTTATTTTAAAATGCTTGCTTGGAAAAGTAAATATAAGTCTAATTTCTTTTTTAGATAATGGCCACATAAAATCAAAGACTTCTATAGAATGAAAAAGTTGTTTCTTCCTCTGCCCAGTGACCTTTGTCTGGATTTATCAGCATACTCAGAAATCATAATGATTTTTGCTTTCATTTGGTTTTTTTTTCCATCTGATTTTCAATTGCTTCACCTATAGATACAGTTTTCCCAGGGAGAGGTCAGGGAGTTGGAAGTGCAGATGGAAAGTCTGGCTAAGCATGATAAATGCAGTTACTGAGCAGGTTCCATGGGATCCCCAAACCACACTGGCAAATAACAACTCTCCCTCTCCTAACTAGGATACATCTGCGTTGTTGTTGGATACCTTCTTTCTAAGGATTTTACAAATACTATATGAAACCTGCCAAATTCAGCTCCTGTCATTCAAGATGACATCCATAATATGGTCATAACCACTTGATTATTAGTGTTATCTGCCTAGGGGCTGATACACAGAATTTCACTTGAGATCACATCAGCCTTAGCAACACACCCTCAGACTTCAGAGCATTAACCACAGCCAGTGTCTGTGTGTACTTTACAATAACTTTTTGAATAACCATTAATTTATACACAGCTGTCAACTTCATTTTTCCAGCTGTCGGAAGGTACAACATACTGAAGTCTGGGTAATTTTTAATATCTTAAGGGACATAGAAGTGCTTTAATGTGTTCATTTTTTTAATGTACTTATCTTTGATTTTATCTAGGTCCAGTGCATTGAAATTTGCATGGGAGTTAACAGTATTACCTCTTCACTGTTAACCTTGATCACTTCCATAAATATTTCTGGGAATGGTCAGGCTCCTCTAGCTGTTAGGAATTCATGGCTAAAACTATTCGTGATTAAAAGTGCCTTGTTTCTTCAAAAAGCTGTCTCAGAAGGCAAGAAGTGCCAAACATTAGTGCTTCATGAAAAAATATGATGTACAGCTATCAAAAATGTTTATATGTATGTCGAATTATCACATCTGTTCAGGCAGAGGTGTGTATGTATGTGTGTAACATGATTGTATTTCATACATATAAAGGATAGTTAAGCACATTTCCTTTTGTATAAAAAGAGGGTCTGTGCATATGAACGAGGGTTTTAAAAAAAATGTATAAATAGAAAACATCCTGCTGCTGTTTTATTAGGAAAATTAGCAGCTAGTCTTGAAGTATCTTCTCTGAAATATTTGGAGAGGTTGCACTTGCAAGCACAAGGTTTTAATTTCTAATTTTAGAGTGCAGCCAGCAATAATAGGATTTAAGGGAAATATTGCAGTTTATATAGACATTAGAGATAAATTTTTAAGACAGCAGCTAGAAACTTCAATTACTATCTCATATGTAGTTGGTTTATTTGATATAAGAATAGAAAAGATAATATGCTTCAGGGAAACTGAATGTAATGTAAACCAACCACACCTATTCAAGAAACATTAATTAATCTGGTGGCTGATGTGCTAATTAAGTAGCATCTTAAGGAGATCTATGGCTGTAACTCAGTATGCCTCAAAATATTTTTATTTAAATGCTACATTTTCTTGTGAATTTTAAATATGATTAACCTACAAGCAATTGCAAAAATGTTTGTGACAGGGATGCTATGTTTGAATAGAACTTGTGAAAAATTCCAATAGGACAATGCTATTGCTGCAGAAACTATAAACTCTAAACCGCAGAGTAGTGAAGGAAGATTACATTATAATTCACCTTGGGTAGTAAGTTGAATGAAGATTCTATCCTCCTTTGAGTGAAGGCAATAATAAAATAGCAGTTGACTTCCTTGGGGACAGGATGGGGTCCTGCCAGGCTTAGGATGATAAATCAAAATAATATATCAGCAGCAGATGGTTGCAACAGATGATTGAATAAGCACAATGTTTAATTTTTATGAAATAACTTTTTTTTTAACATATAACTTGTCAAGAAATTAAATCTGACTCAGATGAATTCTGAAATCTGCTATATTTTCGTCATGGTACTTAGGGGGCAATTTTACTTGCCAAAATAATCTCTATAGCAATAATATTATGAAACAGTAGCATAATGTATATACTCATTCAAAGTCAGAAAAAAAACAATGTGTGTAATGTAAGAAGAATGTAACAGAAAAAGTGAGAGAAAGAAGAAAGGCAGAGTAGGAAGAGTTTTAAAATATTAGCCATCCAGACCTTTTTACTCATACTACAAGGGCATTTAGATATCTATTCCCTGTGAAACTGGGGGAGTCTGGTTTCTAAAATTGGTGAAGCACCAACATACCACTGTGGATAGGTCTCCTGCACACAGCCGATAGGGTACTATATATAAAACATAGCACTGAAACAGAATGGGTGTTTTGACTCATCCTGTCAACACACATTATGGATGGCAATAGTCACAGCATCCCTATGGCTACTGCACACACAGCTGGGATTCCCCAGCCACAGAGACCCATGAAGCACTCTGAGCACACAGGGAAGGAGCTGGATCTGTCCTCCAGGCATACAACAACTGCTCATTCAGTGGACGAATAATCTATGCATCTACAGCTTCCTACCAGCCATCCAACAGCTCCAGCCAGGTGTTCCCCAGCTGTTCTGGATGGGCTGCAGACCCTTGAGGATGTCAAGAGCTTCCCCTCCCTTCTGAACAAACCTAATAGTTTTATTAATACACATCTGTCGTTTGCCATAATCATAGAATTGTAGAAGGGTTTAGGTTGGAAAAGGACCTTAATTATCACTCTAGTTCCAATCCTTCCCTCCATGGGCAAGGACAACTTCCAGTAGACCAGGCTGCTCAAAGCCTCATAAAACCTGACCTTGGACACTTCCAGTGTATAGGCTGTCCATTACCTCTCTGGGAAACCTCCTCCACTGTCTCACCACCCTCCCAGTAAAGAATTTCTTGCTAATGACTTCTTCTAATATGCCCACTTAGGCTTGCATAGAAGCTGTGTTTATACCCTGAATAAAATAACAAGGCATTTCCTGTCCTCACACAGCTGACACTGCACAGCCAGTTGGGAGGCCTCACTGAGTGCATCTTAGGGACTTGGAAAACAAATATGCACTGTGGTCATCCACTCCTGCCAGCCCTTGGATTTCTGAAACATCAATATTCACTGATTTGTTTGGGGTGGCAGGGGGGAGAATCAATTTGCTCAAGCCAAACTCATGCCATGGAAGGTGCTAAATATTTAACAGCACACATGGTCATGCAATGTGCTTGAGACCAAGGCCAGGCTCTCTTCAGTTTACTTATAAAGCCATAGCAAAGTTGCTATAAATCTGTTCAAATATGTTAGAAAATGAAGAAGATTTAGTCATGGACACAAGTTAATCTAGAAAAAATATCTCATTAGCTAGGAAAGATTTTTTTTCAGACTGTTAAATTCATTTAACACCAGGACTACAAGACCATGTTATAAATTAGAACAAAAAAGAACAGATTTATAATATCTTCCCTAGATAAAGCAAGCCAGACACCAAAAGTTTATTGTTGGAGCAGATTTACGCACATAAATGCGGTGTCTGAGAACTGCATACTCAGTGCACTCATGGCTGAAAGAAGACATTAACCAAATTTAGTGCAAGAATGAGCTGGGCCTTCTAAGAGACAGTGTAATAAATTATTGAGACAATGCATCAGCTGCAGTGGGATGGTTTTTGTTACTGGAACACTTGAAAGCAATACGAGAGAGCTTTGTAACAGCAAGGCCTCAACCGAGGGCTCTAGGATGAATATAAGCATTACTGGATAAAATCCTGAGTCATGTAAAAGATCAGAGTTTTAATGGTGGATACAAGACCACCCCAACAAGGAGAGGCAGGTTCATCTGGGTCCACACTTCAGGGTCAGTTCTTTCTTACTAGAATATCCCAGGTGAACAGATGATCAGTGATGAATTTGCTGCCCATGGGTATGTGCCTTATTTCAGGTTTTTGATAGACAGCAGCCATTCTTCTATGATTTATGAACACTTTGATTTTAAGAAATGCTCTTCCAACTGAAGTATCTGATATATGAAATCCTGGAAAATATATTTCAGATTTTTCAAAATGCACAGGAGACAGCAGCAGGTCTGAGCATTAAAGATGTTTTCCCTGCCTCCAATCACTAAGCAGTTGTCATGCCTCAGTTTGGTAGCAGTTGGATTGAAACAGTCGCCGATCTAGGGCTTGCTGTTTGACCAGATGTTTGCAATGTCCTTTGGGACCTTCAGGGAGAAAAATGGAGTATAATCAACAAGTATTATAAATAGCAATGGACCCAAAGAGGCTCACAGACTCTGCACAGTATGTTCAGCATTCACAGAAATCTGTATCTACATTTGCTATGAGAACAGCAGAAGTAGTCTGGGAATGATCCACCTTCCTTACAGCTCTTTTAAGAGTCCAGGTGCCCTGAAAAATTACAGGAATGTTTTCAGTCACTTCACAGAAATCTGGATAAGGTCCAGATAGGGTAGAACAGGAATCTATCCGTTTTTCCTACTTAGCATCATCCTGTGAAAGGTATTTGCCAGGAAGGGATAGACCATCTGAGCAATTTTCCATATCAATTTCAAGTAAACAGAGCTAACATGGTTACAGAGAAACTATGCAATTACAACGTGCAGCATTCCAAGAAAGAATGGAAAGTTAAAAAAGTAAATTAAAGGAAATACTCCTGTGACGTATATGAAGACCAGTTTTGTTTAAAAGGGCTGTGCACTTTGGATGGAAGAGCAAAAGCTTAAACTCCATCCTCACTACCAGCTAGTCACAGTACAAAGTCTTTAATGTTGACTGGTACTCCCTTGGGAGCTGTTATGACTTCAATATTCCCTTGATAAATTAATTTCTCCAAGATGTTCCCAGGGCTTTTGTACATTCTGCTTGTGGCTGCACTGATAACAAAGTCACATTCTTCAGCTCTAAAAATCCAAGAAATACATGATGTTGTTTTGTCAGATTTGTCTGGTTGCGTTGGAGAGCCAAGAAAGAGGACATGACATGACCTTTAGCATATAGACTTCTGATTCTGAGGACATCTTTTCATTTGTATGTTGGAGAAGCCCACAGCTCCTTTCAGAAAATGTGTTTGCACAACCCACACCACAGGCATGACCACTTACTTTGGCAACACATGGGAAGGAGGCATCTGAAGGACAACACACTGCGACCAGAGCTACGGGGTGTTCAAATGGATTCTAGCTGCATGACATTCACCTCAGTAAAATACAGATACCTTATTCTAACAGGACAGTCTACAAGCACAGCCCCTAGCCTGCTTAGGTGCCTAAGGCATGACTGCTGCCTGTTTCCTCTAAAATTCTTCTATGCAAACTCTTGCTCCTCTGCTGATCAGAGATTTTGTTGTGTTGGGTTGATCTATGATTCCCCATAGATCACATATATGAGGATGGTAGATGAGTGTTTCTATCCTCCTCAAAGGAAAATATCCAACCACTCTCACCTGTTCCTTCTTCCTGGGGCAAACACTTGGTTCAAGTTTGATCAAATTTGAAGCCCCTCTGTCACTTCCCAGGGCACTGAACCTGTCCTTGTCAGTCTGCACATGGAGTAGGAGCCTTCCTCTGTTTCCAAGTCTCGTATCTCCAATGTCCTCCATCTCCATCATTCACTCCTGAACCATTACAGCTTCTGGCCAACCCTCCTTTGGTATGATGCAGGTTCAATCTCTTCCCTCTCTAGGGGCTCTGTATGGATCCTGTTAATCCTCCTCGATGCAGCTAAACCTGCTCACCTCGTCTGGCAGCTGCTTCAGGTGGCAAGTCAGCTCCTCAACCACAGCATGTTTCTAGCAGGTAGGACACCTTTACTCCCAGTCTCAGAAGCACCAGACACTCCCTGTGGCCCAAGCCTTGGGTAGCCATATCCTCCCTCTGGAAATCCCTGACTCTCCAGAGATAGTTTATCCAGTTTATGAACTGGACTATGTCCACTGTTGTTCAGCAGCCACTTGCTTTCCTAAGCAGGTTTTGGGATACTTCTACACCCCATTTTGCGCAACATGCTGGATCTGTTGATTTGAAAACCATGTTGCTGAAGATGTGAGTCCTCAAGGAGTTCAACAAAGGGAAATGACAAGCACTGCATGTGAGGAGGAATAAGGTCAAGTATCAAGTTGGGTTGAAACATTTATATGTCACTTACACAAGTTGAAGGAGAACTTTCTTTTTAAAAGAAAAAAACAAGCAAACTGAAAAAAAAAACCCCAAGGAAAAACACACACACACACAAAAAAAAATCCTGAATAAAGGCAGTTGCAAGACTATTAATCATACTAGATTGGATGGTCTGAAAAAAACCCCAAATGTCACATCAACATTCCTGATGATATTAAGCCCCAAAGAGATGTTCTCATGATAGTTACTGTGCCACAGATAACAAAGTGAGTCAGAAATTTGAAATACATCCAGAAATGAATTGGGGGAGGCAGGAGAATGTCCAAATAAAAAATTAGGATAAGGGTTAGTTTTCTCCCATAAGCTCATTAAATTGGATCTTTTGGCTGCAGTTGTATGACAGCAACTTGACAACAGGGAAAGGGACTGCTTCAGTACATTTATCCTCAGTATTGGCCTTAGCTTGTTAGATCCCTGGAGAAAGTAAAACCAGGTCCCAGTTCTATAATGTATTTCATCCCCTAATTTAACATCTCTGATAATATTTTTCATTTCAGTGTTATGATCAATAAATGGGGGTTTCTTGGTTTGTTTTTTTTTCTATGTTTATTCCGAAGGATAGCAAATATTGCTGAATATGAAGTTATCTCCTGAAGGACCCTCTGCAGGCCTTCTCTGAATATGACCCTTTCAGCCCCAGTAAAATGTTTGGTTTTTTTTTTTTCTAACCCACAGTGCAGGACTGAGTATGCAAACAAATGGCTTTTACCCTCTCTCAGCTAAAATGGATACCTAGCAGTTTGCAGTGACTCTAAAAGGTGGCAGGCAAATCTAAATATCACCCTCTATTATTCTTACCAAAGCTGTGTTTCATTCTAATGGGGTCTAGAATAATGAAACAAATTTACGCAAAATTTACTAATGTTGCAGGAACAGAAAGGGCAATGATAAATATAGTTACAGAGCACTGTGGAATTTGGCCCTTGGTTCCTATTACTGACCTTTCACATGTAATGGAAATTGTCATGTTCCCGTCACTAAGTAGAGTTTTCATCTGAGCAAAAAATTATAGCAGTTTTGTATTTGTTTAATGGCTAATGGTAAGTGTTCAGGCTCCTTTCTCTTTGTATCTGTCTATTAATTGCATCATTAATTGGTCTCTAAATTCTTGCATTTCCTCT
Source organism: Cyanoderma ruficeps (assembly GCA_008694505.1). Classification (NCBI taxonomy): domain Eukaryota; kingdom Metazoa; phylum Chordata; class Aves; order Passeriformes; family Timaliidae; genus Cyanoderma; species Cyanoderma ruficeps. Next base: position 9,541,924 of record VZDJ01000158.1, read on the forward strand.
CTTTTCACTTTTGGAAGAAACTGGTTATTCTATTTGACCTTAAATCCTCTACCATTTCATCAGTGCCCCTCTTGTTCTCTGTCAAATGATCATCTCCAATTACAGCCCTGATTGCAGATTTTCAAAGGTCACAATAAGAAGAAGCATTTTAGGATAGAAAGACTGGCTGGCCAGCTCACCAAAATGGGGGGATTATACCTTCCCAAACAATGTACAAATGTCATGAGACAACCTATTAAATTAATCATGTTTAAAATTCTATGGTGCAGTCTTATATTTCAATGGATTTACACCTGAAATATACTAAGTGGCAGGCAGCTTAGTCTCTGTGAATCACTTCTGTTTATGTACTTGAAGGGTGTCAAACATAATCCTGGATCCCCCATCAGATCCTGTCTGGCTACCATGGTAAAAGAACCACAACTTCTGTGATGATGTTCAAATTTCATAGTAATGGTAAAAAAGCGTAGTTCTTGCCCAGAAGTACTTGGAATCTCATCTATTACTATATATACTACTATAAAAGTTTGCTTTTATTTTAGATAAAGATAGTAATGCTGAATGATTTCAGAAGCCTGATTTCTCAGCTCCTGTTATTCTAGTTATATATACCTAGTAACTTCCAAGACTACCATCAAATGTTTATGAGATTCCATCTTCAGGAAGACAGTGATGAATTATAAACATCATCTAATTCAACTTCACAGGCAGGAACGTCTCAGGTGCTAGAATTACTGTCAAAAACCAAACAGCTCCAGATTTCATGGGCACTTTCAAACAGAGGAAAAAACCATTTTAGTTGGTTAGCATCGTGTATCCTCAAGTTTCCCAGAAGCAAAAATAATTTTGAACATTGGCAGAATGTTCATTTACTGATTTTGACATAAGGAAAGTATTTCAAGGTAAAATACTTGGCCTCTGTTGACAGCTAACAATAGCAGAGCCACAAATCAGCTTTGCTGGCATTCAGCTCATTTAGTTTTGAGTGCCTGCAGTGGACACGTTGGCATGTGTCACAGCACTATAAGCTTTTTGCACACTTTTTAGTGAGGAAGTTACAATTCAAGGACATGGGCTGTTTCCTACTGGCCTACAGACATCTACTTAAAGAGGCAATAAAGCTTGCTTTTTCCCTGACCCTGATCACTGGCACTCTGGCCAGTGACACTGGCAACTGAAAAACAGGTATTGGCAGCCCTAGGAGAAGAGAGTGGGATATCTCTAAAAGAGGCAACTCCAGTGAGATCTTGGGCCCAGCTGTTAAAATTATTTTTGCAAAACAGCAGAGATATGGCAGTTAAGGCACCAAAACATGGATAAGAACTCAGAAGCTAAGAGTAACTTCTTCTACTTGAAAGGCAAAACATGAAAATTACTGCTTTTATTTTCAGATTACCTTCAAAGGGCAGAACTCAAATGCATGTCTATCAACTGTTAAAAACTACTGACAAATCTGCAGAAAAGGATTTGAAGATTATTCAGTGTAAATATCTGCAGGTAGAGGGAGATAGGTGAAGTTTCTAATGCTTCTTTAAAAATGATTTTATTATACTTTCGACTATTATTTAGAAGTTTATTATAAATTAATAATAATTATTATATTCTTAATATTCTTAATAAGAATTAAGGCTTTTACAGAAAAGAAAACCTTGTAGCTGTCCTTGAACATTTAATAAAGTCACGTGTTGTCTTATTGTCATATTTCATGCCTTCTCTCCCTATCTGTTTCCTACCAGTCACTACTCCCTTTTCTTTCCATAAATTAAAAAGGAATTTCAGGTACTGCAGCAGTAATTAAGTCATATGGATGACAGCAGGTTAGTGCTCACGCCCACATTCTACCCCTGTTCATTTTACTGGTGCAGCTGCAACACCACTGCAGCAGTTCCTGGAGAAAACAAGCAACACAAGAGAACAGTTCATCATATGCCTATTAGTTTCCTCAGCCATCCTCCTGTAAGTACCTGTGTTTTTCCTAGACCAGCATTTTCTGACTAGGATGTCCAACTTGCTGTAGTGGAAGCAGATGAAAAGCAGTCTCACTTTCCAGCTGTCCAACCTGAATGCAGCTGTCTGGTACTGGGGAAACAAACACAGTGAGGGTTTTACCAATATTGCCAATAGTCCTGAATTAGGGACCCAAGATATAAAAGGCATTCTTGAAAATAATTTTCAGTGAGCTTCAATTCTAGAATTTTCATTAATCCAGATTGCAAGGAAAATTTTAGATAAGCATGCTGTCATTTTTTGCTGGCAGACACATGGTAGATAATGTCAAATAACAGAATGGCAACCAATATGCAGATGCAAAAAAACCAGAAAATGTGACAGGGATTTTTTACAATAGGTGAAAGCAGAAGCAATATGAAAAATCTAAGAACAAACACGCCTTTCACTGACTATGACATGTAGACTAGCCTCGGCAAATGTTGTTCTAATACAACATTTGAAATGCCATTTATTAACATTGTGTCGAAAGAAGTTATTTTCCCCACAAACCCTTCCAAGGGCTGTTCAATGTATAGGTGGATCCATCAACTTCCATTAAATAAATTGCCTAATTATGACAAGAAGTGTTTGCTGACCCTTAAAAGCTAGGTATTTCATTATGCTGCCTTTCAGGCAAGCAGCTCAGAGGGCAGCAGAAGCCGTGTAGTTGCAGATGAGGAAAGAGACTGGACTAACTAGGCAGAGACAGGGCTAAACAACTTTTAAATGAGATTGGAAGAGTGGGCAGCAGGGGTTGTAACAGAGGTCAGCTCAGGGAGAATGCACAGCACAGCAAGGTGCACAAATGAGCAGCCCCTGCAAGTCTAGATAAAGAGTTGGAAAGATGTCTCCCATTCACTGGTTGACTGGAAAATAACTCAGAGGGTGTTGGTGTAGCACACACACCAATAAGTATTCTCTCATTCCTGCTTTTCTACCCTACGTGAAGCTATATGGAAAATAACTCAGACTTTTGGTGTTGCGTATAAAAACGTGTAAGAACTGTTGCAATGATTAGCTATCTTACTGACATTGCTGTTTCATGAAGAGCTGAGGGGGCTCCAGGAACATGACTACTCAGGTTTGGGTTTGTGAACAGCAATAAAATTTAGAGGAGTCCTTAGAAGACCAAATTGGGAGCAGCTACTCTTGTAGTGCAATTGTCATTAAGGGTCATGAAAATTTTAGCTGTAATTTGACTTGAAAGTAGAATTGGAGGTGGAAACTGTGTTAATCCCCTTTTTTCATTCAAAATTAGATGTCATTTGGATTTTGCACCAAATCTTAGAGGGTTCTGTGGTGCAACACTTGATGCATTCTAGTTTTTAAATGTTCACAGAATTTGGCAGTACTTCTTAAAAGTTTATTACTTGATATAAGAGTAAGAAATTGATAGGGAAAATATTTTAATATTTTATTTTAAGCTTAATCTTAATTTTTTAACCTTGCACTGCAGACCCCAGGAATGACAGCTATGGCTTCCTTTTCTTAGATCACAAAATGTGTAAGAGCTGATGTTTGGTCCAGAAGATGCATTTGTTCATGCTTATCTTGGAACATTTAGACAGTAACCATGGGAGAATATTCCCATATTTAGTCTGTGACTAGGGCCTCAAAAGGAAAGATAGCATCTGAATGCTACAAAACACAGGCAAATGTGACAGCGTGGCAGCTGCCACGCTTCCTGTTGGAATGCTTGATGATATGCCTAACCAGCCTCACACTGTATCTCTTACACTGTAATGTAGGATTGTAAATGTTAGAAGAAAAATGTCACTGTGTCACTTTCAGCGTAATTGCTAGGGAGCAAGGCTGATTTCCTTGAAATAGGGAATCAGAGAATCTGGATGCTTACTCTTCATTTCCTGTGTGCCCTTTTTTTCCTCCAAAGGAATAACAAGGACAACAAAAGTCCCTTTTCTGCCTGCACAATTGGAAAGGGTAAGAAGACTTTGATAGCTTAAAGAGCCCTACAAGTTTCTCCTTTCTTGAAGCATTACCCTTTGGGGGTAAAAGAAGCAGTTTCCAGAAAAGAAACAAAGTATTTAAAAGTAACTAAGTATTTCTCCTTTCTGTTTCAAAGCCAGCACTTTTATAAAACCATGCAATGGACCCTGTGCAAGGATGAAATAATCCCATAAAATTATTTCCAAAAAAATGGTGTAATTTTTGATACAGCATTCATAGGTTCAACATAAAGAAGATGGAACAAAAAACGTTTAGAGACTGAATAAAAATGTTGGGGATAAACTTAAACTCACTGATGTCATCTTCCACTTTGATATAAATAACTGAACATTGTATTCACCGTCTCGCTACACTAGTTTTAAACTTGCATCTGTTACCTTGAAAGGCTAAGACTTATTTTTTACCAGTGAAAAGAAATCTGAAAAACTGTCATGTAACATGAGTATGCCAGCAGCTGCTACTTGTGTGAAAACATAACCAGTTTTGAAACAAAAAACCCCCCCAAAAAACTTCACAGATCACGTTGTAGCTGGCTTTCAGATAAGAACTCAGGACTGAAGGTGTTGTCATCTTCTTGGACAGGGCTTATGAGTCCTGACACAAATACAGTCCATATACTCAGGTTGCTGCCAGCTTTGAAAAAATCATACCATTTTTGGTGTTCTTTCAGCCCTTATCTGCAAGTCCTCTACAAGGTCCAAAATTTTTTAAATTTTCTGAATTACCAGTTCTTCTGTCCTGTCAAGGAATTTGGTTACTTGTCCCATGGTAATGAATACTGGGGATGCTGAAACAAGGCTCCTCAGGGGGCAGGCAGGGAAGCTCTGCTCCCACCTCTCCTGATGTGGAGACTGTAAGGGCAGGGAAGAGTCAATCACCACTTTCCACAGGAGATGAAGAGGGAGTAAAATTAACCAAATGTTCTGTAAAACATTTGGTTAATTAACAGTTGGTTAATTGGTAAAATTAACCAACTGTACTGTGCATTTTCTCCTCTTACCTGAAGTTTGTCACATTAGTCTGCTCAGAACTGCAGAGAAACAAAGACAAAATATGCTGCAGCAGATAACCTAGACTGGGTTTTCCATTAATAAAGTCTTCTGCGGGATGAAAATGATACATTATAACCTATCTGAAAGCCAGCGTTATGTTGACACTTAGGGTAGTGGATGGGCAAATGTTGAAAAGACAGAAGACATATACAAATGAAAACCAGATCATATAAATAGACATACATGAAATTTGTGGGCACCAGACTGATGACTAAGGAGGTCACAGAGCTGAGCTATTTCCATGCTGAGTTGGAGCAAAAGACAGCAAAAGAACATCAGTTCTCCTTCACACCAGCCCAAAGAGCTGGAGTGTCACAGACAGGTGACTATGTGCCATGTTTAGGAAAGAGGAGAAGCATAGCACATGATCCCATCTTTCTCAGAACATCTTTGAAGAAAAATTGTTTCCTTGAGAACACCTTTTGGGGTCAATTATCCCAGTTCAAGAATTTATTATGAAAATAAGACTGAGATCTAAGGGAAGACTTTGGGTTTTCTCATTGAAAGAAGATTTTGCAAGCCGGGGATGGCTTCATGCAGGGCAATGCTTACTGATCAGCTAGGAGAAGGTATTTACAAACCCCTGTACATTTATTCATGTCCATGTCTCCAAGCCTCTACAGAGCTCTCTTTTAGCCTTGGGGAGACATGAGAGTCTGGGGGCAAGATGCTGCGAATGAGTGGTTTAGGTCACTTTAAAAAAATCACTGGTGAGGTATCACCAAAAGCAGGTTTAATACAAATTTGAGGAAGTTCAATGGCAAAGTTTACTCTATTGCTTACTGTGTAGGTAAAGCACACAAAGAGAAACCAGATTAAAAGCCATTAAAAATGGTTTATGTGGAGACCATGCACAAAAAGGGTAAGGAAGGAAAAGAGTAAGGGGGTCCCTCTGACTGAGTCACAAGGTTTAGAACAGACCCCTCTGCCAAACTTAGTCTCAGACTGAATCAGCAGTTTAGGTCTAAAGGATTCAGCAACACTAAATCATAACAACAGCCAATCCACATCATAAGAGCAGCACTTAATAAATTGACTGATCTAACACTTGCAAAATGATTCAACAGAATTTTCTATAAGCATAACAGTAATTTACCCATAAATCTAACTTAACCATAAGTTTAACACAATGTGTGATACCTAATTATGAATCTAAAAATGCAACATTCTTAATGTGCATGCACAGGGGCATAAAGAAGCATGTGCAAAGGTATACCTACAAAAAATTCCCCTTGAGTTCAGTGAAATTCCCATGTTGGGAGACTTTGCATCTTCTTGATGGGCAGAGCTGGTCCTCAGGGAGTGGGGACTTGGGCTCAGGTTTCATGACCAGCTTTCAGCAGCAGTCATCTGCATATAGCAAACTGAAGATTTGGTGAGCTCCAGGAGGAGTCCACTCAGAGTATGGTGCCCACAGTGGTTCAGGAGAGATTAAAGGGCCTCACTCAGCACTGCTCTTTGTAGAGTCTGAAGATGCTGGGCTTTAGTAATCAGTGAATTTCCATCCTCGCCACAATCTGGGTCAGTAATGACTGGGATTTTCCTCAAAAAGATCAATAACAAAATTATCTTACTCATTCTGTTGTTCAGACAAAAAAATAAGGTCTTAAGGCTACTTACTAGAAAATAAGCTCATTAAGCAACAGAAGTTCTGGGAGCAAGGCTTCTAATAAGCCCAAAGGGAGGTAACTTCCCAGGTTTCATCAACTAATGAAAGCTAAGTCCTATGGAGCATTCCTGAGAACATAATGTGGTTAGGAGGGGGAGGTGGGAGGTGGGAGATGTCAGATGTGGTGATGGGGGATGCAACATCCCATGAAGCTGTAGAAGTTATGTTAAATTTCAGCTGCTGATTTAGGTAAAGTGAGATTTTTGACAGGAAAGAGTTTTGCCTAAGTTCCTTATTAAAAACTTACAAAAACATACGTGATGGGAAGAAACTCTCTCTGTCCAAAGTCTCTCTGTAAAAATGCAAAAAGCAGAGCAGTGCTCTGTGGAGGTTGTACCAAAGCACAAACATATGTAGAAGGCACATTATTAACTTGAGGGAATTGCGAGAAGCCCATTCATATTTGGGGATCATTTTTCTGCCTTAGGAAAAAGACTCCTGGCTTTTGGTGTTCTTCACTCGGCACACTGGCAATAGGATGTGATTCAGTCATCAGAGACCAAACCATTTAAAGTGAACTCGAATTAGCCAAATCATAAGAATGGACTTTTTTTTCCCCTGGAAAAGGGTAAAAAAACTGACCAGAAAGAAGAAGGAGGTAACTGTCCTGTGTTTTCTGACCCTGGGCACTGTGGTTCTTCCTTAGACATAGTACACCCAACAGAGCTGCAGAGAATATTTTCATCTGTGCAGACAATAGTAGAGTAAGTTCATGGCTGGGCAGATAACTAGAAAGGCATCAGAAGGCATTAGCTCAGTTTTATATCTACAGAATATTTTATGAGAAACAAAAAAAAAGGACAATTTATAAAACATCCTTAGCTTTAAGTCATTTGTATTTTTTGGAGGAGGTGGTATTCAGTTTTGAATTTTTTCTTCCCCATGTATTTTGTTTGCAAAATGTTACTCGATCCTGAATTTTCTAAGCTTTCAGCTACAAATGTCCAAAATAGAAATTCATTATCATTAAATACGGAAAGTACAATCATTGGATTTTGGAGGGGAAATTCAAAGGCCCTTTTATATCTATTTTACACACACACACATATATATATATATTTTCATGCATTGATAAACTGTGTGACAATATACAGCATAATAATAGACTGACATTTCTGTTCTGTTGTTTTCATGGAATTTTAGGAAGTATTTCAAAAATTCCTAGGAAACTGGTGCACCTCTCTACCTCCCCCATGCAACAGAGAGCAATAGGGAACAAATAGGGATAATACTACTTACACTGTGCTGGTGAGAGACAAAGATTCCCTGATTGTTTGTGGAAAATTGAGGAAACATTCCTTTAACTCTGAACTGAGTTTCTAGTGAGAAAAATTTCTGTAAAGGAAAAGGTTCCTTCAAAGGGTTACACATGAGGCAAGATCCTTTATTGGGACCATGGCTGCACCTCTGGAGAGCAGCATTTCAGCTGTGATTTATTAGACAAGTTGTTTATAGCATCTGAAATTTTTACTTGCTACTGCAGATTCATTTGACACAAAAACTGTAAATGGTGTCTATAGCTACCTGTAGAAGAGCATCAGCAGTATGATGCAGCACTTCTATTTCTGGGCCTTTCTTTGCCCAGGGAGAAAATATCTGCCACCTGAAGATGGCAAGACACAGTGACAACCATACCCATGAGTCTGTGACAGGTTTCTTTTTGAGTGTCTTCCCTGGGACTTGTTGCTCTCTGCTCATTTGCAACACCTGTGTGCTGCTTTTAGCATGCAGCAGATGCCTGCTCTCTCAAGGATCTAAAGAGAATCTATTGAATAACTACTTTACTACAGCCAGAAAAAGTGTTTTTTCTGATGCCTCAGAAAGTGTGTTTGGAAGCCACTGCTAGCAATGCATGTCAAGGAAAAGCACAACGGAGTATCTAGTGTGGAAAAAGCACCCCTCGGGAGAGAGCAAACTCAGTTTTAGAAAAGCAAGTTTTGGTGTGAGGTGAGCTCTGGGGACATTTTCTTTTCCTTAAAACCCTCTCACTCTAGTCCTTCTGCAGAAGCTTAATTCCATGAACAAAACCCACACATCTTCCTTTTCTCACTCTCCTCCCCATTACCTGGCACTCAGTTTTCTGAAGTGCAGTAGGGGATGCAGAATGACCTATCTCCTCCTGGCTGGTGTGGAAAGACAACTCAGACTACATCTGGAAAAGAATTACAAAGATCTGGATCCACTCAGATCTGCCTTATGGACACAGCATTAAGCATCGGGTTGACAAAAAGGCCAAAGGATGAGCCAGGATCAGGGCACTTGTTGAGGCAGTCAGGAGAGGAGTGACAACAGAGCCGCGAGCCTGAGCCTGTGAGCCAAGCCAGGCTGGGAACAGCAGGGCTTCAGTCTTGTTAGAGCCTGAAGGGGGAATGGTCTCATGAGGGAGATCTGTCCTGGCTTTGACCTTTGGGACTCATGGTTATTTAGGAGTTATCCAGTGGCTTCTGACAGAACTGTCCAAGGAGGATTGGAGTAACCACATAAAAATATTTTTGTCTAATTGGTGGCTTAATGATATTTTGTCATGAGTCTGGAGCGATGTGGCTCATTGTGTGGGAGTCCAGACAGATATAATTCATGTTTTGTTCTGCCTGTGAGAGAAACCTTAAAAATTTGAGGAATTAATTCCCCTTTGAGCTGAAGGATAATTGGATAACAGAACCTGTCATTAAGATAATCACTGCAGATCTGCTGCCCGTGGCATTTCTGGACAATAATACCCTTCCTGCTTAGCAGCTCATGAGAGCATCAGTCTTCTATTCCCAATCCTTCCCATCCTCTGCACAGGGAGACAAAAAACTTGGGGGCAAACAGTGCGCACAGTGGAGGATTGTTGTGGAGTCCTTCAAAGCCAAAGAAATGCTTTAATTTAGCTCATAGTTTAAAAGATTAACAGATGGGCTGAAAGATCTGATCTGCAGTTTTCAAAAATAGCACATTTAATAATCTTAGAATGTGAGTTTTGGTTTAATATCCAAGGAAAGTGGTCTTTGATTAGTGTAGCTGCTTGGAGCTGGCAAGATCACATGACTGGGGAAGCAGAGAAGTGAAATCAGGCAAAATCATTGATCTGGAGCCAAAAGATGGGGCTCTTACTGAGCTAAAGTGGCTGCTAAGAGAAATTTGAAAAGAGAACTTTGAAAACTAAGAGAACTTCAAAAAGATGTTTGGTGCCAAAAGGGCTCCATTGCCCTCTCCAGCTGCATCCATATGCAATGTGCTGATCCCTTGTTCTGTTTCCTTCCTACCCTCACTGAGGGGTGGAAAGGATGGGGAATGCTGGCCTTTTAACCAGTCCTGTTTTCCAACTAACTCTTTACCTTCTTCTCCTCAACATTTTCATCTGTCTTACAGTGATAAACTTATCCCTAAATAAAACTTATCAGCCCAGAAATGATTGATTACCTGGAATCAATCAAAATTACATTCAACCTGGAATTGCATTTGAGGTTTTCAAGTAATGTGTATATGTGACAGGCTAAATACAGCAAAAATATCAGAAAAACACAGTGCAAAACAAAATTATTTGCCAACATGCAATATCAGTAAACCAGTGGATCAATAAACACTTTTAGATTAAGCGGCGACCTTCTTCATGCGTTAAAAAGTTCTATTTGTCATCTAACATTTTCTACCATTTTTTTAAACATAGTAAAAGTCAGAATTCTATCTACTAGCGTGTGGCCTGATAGTGTCAATGCCTGGATTTTAGGAAAAAGCACACACTAAACAGATTTTCCAGACTGGTTGGAGTGGAAGTGACTTGCATGATGCTTTCTGTGACATTGCATGACTTACTGTAAAAACTTACAGATGGCATGTACTTGAGGATGAGTTAAAAACTAAAGAATTTCATTCCCATCTCTGGCTGCTGCTCCCTCATGTTTTGGGACAGCTCTAGGATAAGTTTATGACTGCTAGGTCTCTACAGGCTCACCTGTCCAGTGCCCAGCTTAGCCTCTGCCTATGTGTGGCAATGTTCCCATGTACTCCAGCAAAACATGAGAGGACATTGATGCAGGACGGCTGCTACCCCTCATCCTTTCCTTCCACTGTAAAATTTCCCAGAGAGAACCTGGCTGATATGGGATTTCTACAGAGGCAGGAGTAGGCTACCTAATGCAGTTATCCTTTCAGCCTTAGAGGAGGGGAAACTGCTGGAAAGATGGCTTACTAACAGCTCCCTCAACAGCACCACAAAGAAGTTACATTCAGGCCTTCTGGCAATCTCTCTAACCATGCAACAGACCAAGTATTTCCCAGTGGTTTCTCATTTTTTCATCCATGTGCTGCTAAACATTTCAGGACAACAGCCAAGTTACAGAAGAGACATAGTTTGGGGTCTTGGAGGTTTGTTTTTGATTCACCTGCGACATGTTTTCCCTTTCTGAATTACTCAGGTATGTCCAAGAATGACTTCTTTCTCTCAGATGCTTTTTTCCCCTTCATAATGCATGAAGCATTTCTGTTGTTCCTGCACCATGTCTTTAGAAGACAGATTTCCTCTCTTCTAAAGTAAAATGCGAAATCCGCTAGAGGGGGCATCTATCCTACCCGATCTTGGCGGTACTGAAAGTGCCTGGAGTTTTCTTTGGCGTTTCAGACTCCTCCTTGCCTCCCTCTGGACTACCCCCTCTTACGCCACAGCTGGGTAAGGTCCTAATGGGGCCCTTTCACTGAAGTCTTACCCTAAGTAAATGTTTCTGTGTGAACAAGTATTTACAAAATCTAATACCTATATGGTATTTATCATATTTGTTTTTAAGCTCTGTGGGAAAGGCCATCTTTCATCCAGATGCTTCCCTACCCCTTCAACAAGACTAATATTGTAGAGGAAAGATATGACCTTCCTGCACGGTTTTTGTTATCATGTATTGACTTTTTTGGTCTTTCAATATCAAGTTAAAAAAAACAGCAACCCCAATTAAATGAGATATGAGATGACAAGTTAGTGAGTTGCAGAATAGAAAAATGGATTAGCATTAGTTAGCATTAGCATTAGCATAGTGCCACAGTAATGTGTTTATCTTAAAGACTGAAGACATTCATACATAAGTGTCCTTCTAAACTTTGAGGGGATGACACCTGGCCACAAGACTGCCCCAACAGCTTTGAACTCTCCTTTTGTCACAGGCTGCAGCAACTTTTTATCTCCTGTTGTGCAGAATCTTAGAGCAAAAGCTTTGTGTGTGGCTTCCAACATCAGTGCTCCAGGCTACTGCACCTTGGCAAGATGGAATTGTGGTGCATGGCTATTCAAACATTCTTCAGTTTAGAAAGTACCATGTCAAGGTAAAATAATATTACTCTTTTTCACCTCAATATTAAAAGTGTTCACAAAATGAAAGAGGTTGAAAGAAATACCAAAAATAACAGAATTCATCTCTCCCCACGTCCATCATGTTAAGTTAGAAAGTCAGGAAGGCAAACAAAAGCGAATTGAAAACAGAATTTACCCATGGTCTGAGGTTTACCACATCCCAAAAGGCCAGAGAAGGATTGATCTACACAGTGTAGTTCTAATGATTATTTGTCAAATCTGATTTTCATAATGCACATATCAGGACTAATATTTTCCTGACAGTTTATTCCACACTTCAGTAGATCATATTTTCCTGTTGTTCAAACTCATTTTTCCTCTTCTCAATTCTACTTCTCCATTGTATCTCAGGTGAAATTTCACCATAATTCAAAAAAAAAAAATTTGTTCCAGCTCTTTTGCCTGAAAATACTATGGTAATTTATCTTTAGTACATATTTTTGCTATAAACATAACTTTGGAAAAAAATGAGTTCTGTTCAGCACATATCCTAACCTATGTCCTTCCACCAAGAATAACAGATGTCCAAAGTTTCTAGGAAAAGCACTTTAGTATAGATCTCAAGTGGAACATATTTGGAGCTCTCCAGTGGTAGACTTAGTTGAATAAGTGTAAGCTGCCTACAGTGAGTGCTTCCCAAAAGCATGGCAACAAGGAGTGGCCTCAGGGCTGTATGGCAGGGCAGAGGGAGAGCTGAATGACTGCAGGTGATGGCTCCAGGTATCTGAGCAACTGCAATTCTATTATGGTTTTCTGTGAAAGGAAAGACCAAAATTACTCCAGAAAAACCAAAGTTGAATTCCAACCCACATAGGAGAAGAAATAATAAGAAGAATAGTTTAGCTTATGTGTTAAGGTGCTGCCAGCAAACTACAGATCGGACCAGAAGATTTTGTTTTTTCTTTCCTGTGCTGCTCACAGGTGAGGAGACTCTAACCACAATGGTGTGAACAGAAGCCAACAGGAGCAGTAACTGTTCCCCTACTACTGGCCACCAAGTCTCATTACGTTCCCAGCAGTGTTATCTGCCCTCAAAACAGTCAGACACAGTGGACTGTACTCTCCTTCTCTATTCCTTACTAAAACACAGTAGGAAAATATCTGGCATTAAAATATGAGATGTTTGTTTAGCCTTTTTGCTCATATTGCATATTCAATTTCGATAGGCATCTGCAGTGAGACACAGCTGAAGGGAGCTTAAGAGACTGGCTTTTAAAACACATTGCTTTATATTGAATTTTCTGAAAAAATATGGAAGTACTATATGCAAGACACTGTATCGCATACAATGTTTTGAAACAAAATATATTCAAAATTAGTTTTTGAAGAGCAGACAAAAAAACCCTCAGAATGTATTAGACTGGAGCACAAAATGTGATTAAAAGCAAAATGGCATGTGATAAATTGAATATACAAAATTAAAGGAGATGTCATGGTCAAATGGGAGCAGTCATACTGGATGGAAAGAGGGGATATCAAATTGAAGATGATAAATACTGACCTGAGTATATGGCACTGAAACACTGACATCATTCAGCAGGTGAAGAGAGTGGTATAAGGCAAAGGACAGAAGGAAAGAAAATACCCTCTGATGGATACAAAGGCACATGTTTAACATGAAGGTCTATCAGGTATGTCATCTATAAACTATTAAGATACGAATGGAAAAGAATTCTGGTCTGAAAGCAGTATCTACCTCAGACTTCCAAATGAGTTTTGTCTTTAAGTCTTTTGAGAGAAAAAGTCTCTGAGAATGCATGCAAACGAAGCCTAAATGTGGGGAACTGAGACTATGATTTGCTACAAAAATTTGATCCAATCACAATGCACTGAAGAACAATGAGCAATATGATGGCAAGATATTACTTCATTCACTTGATTCTGATCAAAAAGCTTTTTGAAAATATTTTTCTAACATTACAAAGCATATATGAGAGTTTACCTGAAAAAAAAGGAACTGTATTAACAGCTACAGAAAATACAGGAACAAAAAAACCCTTTTGTGATTGTTTTGAGGAATTGTAATTGTGTAGTCATGAAAGCAGAATTTTTATTTCTAAATAAAAGAGGAGAGGAAGAAAGTTTGTCGCAGTGCTAGCACAGCAATCAGCACAGCCTGTGTCATAGTCATGTACGTTCTTTCTGCACTCACAGAGGATATTTTCCTGTTCACAAATTTTACCAAATCTCCCCTACTCTGAGCTGCATTACAGGCTGTAGTGCAGCTACACACACGTAAACCCATTGCAGACAGACCTGAGGTCCATTTTCCTGCAGCCTGAGAAGGTCAGCTTCCCATTGAATATGCCTGGGCTGCAGCAAAAAATCCCCAAATCTCTTGGTTTGAAGATTTGCAGATCATCAATGGGGAGCAAAAAAGATACAGAATTTGAAGTAAAGCTTGTCAAAACTGACTCTTGAGAAAGTTATTCCAGTTATTAAATACATTCACAGAAGGTTCTTTTGTTTTTTTTCCTTTCATTGCTTTGGAGCTGATAGAATAAGGGGTTCATGATGTGACTGTGGGGTGGGTTCTCCTTGCAGTAAAAGCATGTTTTATCCAGAGGGTCACAAGTGCTATGACTGTCAGTGGAGAGTCTGCCCTGCTGCTTTTTTAATTCTCAGGCAGAAATGTTCCGAATCCCCTGCTGTCAGGATGGTAATCTGAGACTTACTAAATTTTGCTTGTGCTTAGATGCCCATCTCCTGAGTGATGACTCCTTTTCACAACAAGCACGGCCCCAGCTTTCGGTAACAAGGCAGGTTGATCTGTGAACAGAGGAAAAGTTGCAGACCTCTGCTCCTCTGGCTGGTGGAGCTGTGTCCACCGCGGGAGGCCGGCACAATGAGCCCATTAAAATGCAGGAGCCCGAGCCCTTCTGGAGTGCATGGAAGGGACGTAATCAGCTTTACCTTCTCGTTGTAATGCTTAATAAAAATGGGTAACAAAGCATTTGGAGTACTGTCGAAGCAAAATGCTTTTCAAAATGAACCTGATAGTAAAAGGCTCAGTGGGCTTCCTTGAAACAAGTGGCAGCCTCAAGCAATCAAAAAGAATTTCCCAAGAGCTTGCTTAATAAAAGAATAAATGAAAACATTTACTTCACACAGCTCATTCTCCTCATCTTCTGTGGTTAACTGTGTTTGTGCTTGGGACTCACAGTGATGCCTTTCAGCCCTCCAATGGAGCAGTAATGTCCAGCACCCCTTTGTCCAGACAGGCTGCTCACAGACACACAAGCTGCTTGGGCTGCAAGTGCAGAAACCACCTCTGTTTATCAGACGTCCAGGAGAAGCTCAAGAAACCTTCTAGTTAAGCAAGAAGAGACAGATAAGGATCAAACCTTGTTTTTGCAGTTCTAAGGGCCAGGAATTTCACCCATGGAGGTTTTGGGCAATAATTGCAAATGCAGGGCAATGTGCAGACGGATGTGCAATGTGAGTGTTGTGCATCTAAAGGACATATGGCTACGAGAAACTTAGGGTATTAAAAAAAAAGTATTTAAAAGGTATAAGCACTGTCTTTATTTTTCAGATCCTTTAAGCTGTCTCTCAGGCCACAACATTTGGAGGGCTACTGCACAATGCAAACAAGATATTTTTCTTATTATTTTATGATACTCGACCATACTTTGTTTGAAATTGCATCCTTTAAATGCTGCCCTTTTCCCAGTGTCACCTGACCAGGAGTTGATAGTGGGTCCTGCCTGTAAAATGGGAGGTGGAACAGGCCATCAGCCCAGACCCACCAGCAAAGAGCTACCCCTTCAATCAAGTACTATGCTTTGTCAGACATCAAATCTTTTCCAGCAGACACAGACTTTGGCATTGATCACACTAGATACGGTAATTTTGTCTTTCAATGAGGGAAAAACTCTTTTAGTTTAAAAAAAAAGAAGCCTGATTTATATTCCATTAAAATAAATGGAAGTGCTTCCCTTAACTTAAAAATGGAAGATGACTGGGATTTTAATTCATTACCTCATTTCATATGTAAAATAAGTCTGGCAAAACTTCTGTTTATCTGCAGTACTGAAACTTGTCAGGAGATGTTATGTACTGCAGGGAAAAGTGTCACGGTGCAAGAGAGTATGTTGAACATCCCACAGGAAGAAGAGGAACCTTCTGCATGATGATTCAGACAAACTCTCAGAGACCTCTGACACTACTACTACAGTCATGGTGAACTGTCACTGTGGTTTGCTTTTTTTCCCCTCCCTAGATGCAATATTTACACACATACGAGCTCTTGCTTTAAAATAATTAATTTTCTCTTTTCCTTATTATCTTACATTTCTGCCAGCCTCAGTAACAAATGGATGGAACCCATCTTTTCCTTGAGGATTACCAGAACATGTTTGGAAGAGACAGTCAGGAAAAAAAGAAGATGCATCTGTTTATACATTCCAGTCTTGTGTCAAAGTAAAATATTTAGCAGTTTGCTAATGAAGGTGGAAAATGGGATGTGTTCTGCAGAACAAAACAATCCTTTGAGAACCTGCTTAATGAGATAAAGGTTAGTTGATGACACAGTCTGTGGTTTAAAGTCCCAAACTACCTGTTTGGAGGAAAAGATATGAATAAGAAAGAAATTAAATTCCCTTTTTCTTTTTTTTTTAAGTCAGGGAAGGGGAGAAGATAAGCATCAGGTCCAAAAATAGCAGAAACATGAGATTCTCATGTACATAAAGAAAGAAGCTCCTCTCATTTAGTACAATGTAGAAAAAAAAATTGTACACAATTTACAATGGTAAGCTTCGAATCTGTTTGCTGCAGTTGTTCAGTAATCTAATACATTATATTTAATAGCCTTACAATATGAACCCATATAACCACATAATACCCAGTATTATTCAGTTTGATCAAATTTAAATAGAAGGGCTAAATACAGACAACATTTTCTCCAGTGGAATTAACTGAATAAATGTAAGTATGACAAATATGGATACAACTCACTTCCCTGAACTACCTTCTAGAGTGAATCAAGGCCAGAAACAGCCTATGCATATGTACTACTGAGTTGAATACCTATAACCAGAGCAAAATTTAGAAGCATAACATTTACTTAGACTAAAAGGGTACAGGAGCCTAGGCTATACATTCTCCAAAGGTATATTGTCTTCTTCTTAGTGAGTGATAGATTTTGAAGCCAGGAAGTATTCAAGATTGGAAAGGTCAGCAAACCCACTGTTTCTATAAAGTTCATAAAAGACAATCTTGTGTATATTGCTCTTAAAGTGCAATTTTGTATAAACAACTCCCCCTAGAGAAAAATGTTGCTATTCAATTCTTGAGTTCATAGATCCTATAGGCCAACAAGACCCTTTTACACCATCCCATAGTGTCTGTCTGTTCAGGTTTGCAGAAAACACCAATACTGACCTCATAAGAAAGGATTGTTAAATGGCCCTTGAAAGCTGAGTGAAATTATTGTGACATGATGCATGTAGAAGGTATTTTATAACTTTAAACTCCTCATGCCTGGTACTTCCATGATTAGGAGATGGCAACTGGTCAGTTCTGGACTTCCCAATTATTTATTGTATTGTGCCCTTGGAGGCTGAAGGGAGCTAATAGTCCTCTGTGTATTTGGCATTGAATAACCCAATACCTTTTGCAGCAAATACTTAATTGCAAAGTGAATGCTGATTTTCAGTGTGTGATGCAGTTCATGATAAACCCATTACTCAGTGAGTACTGCTAGTTTATGACCCTGACACATCTTTGTTTCCTTCTGTCTTGGTTAACTTCTGTCCATGTGTTCCTAGAGCACTTAACTTTGTTAAGAGAGAGCAGGCATCTCAGCTTAATATGTTTCACACTCCTTTTTTTTTTTCAGGAAAGCTGAAACCTGCAAATACTGTCTCTGCTTTTTGTCTGATTAGGGTGTGTCAGAGGGAGTGGATGCAACACACAGAGCAAGAGATTCTGTTTTAAGGATGGTTTTTAATACATTCTACTTGTTTTGTTTATTAGAAATGATTCATATGAATTATCCACATTCAGAGCCAGTGACTGCTACTTAATTATGATGCTATCAGTGCTGAACGAAGAATGACTTGATGGAAAACAAAATTCTTCATACAATTTATCAGCCTGAATAACAACCCCAAATAATTAGAACCATAGACTGCCACAGCATGCAGATGGTGCTGGAAAGCCAGCTATCTACAATCAGTCCAATCAATATGGGTTTATCTTGGCAAGGGTGCTATTCAGAGCTATAGAGAAAGGCTGCCATGCTTCCGTTTTTTTTTGTGAGCTTCTCTTTCCTTAAATGATTGTAGAGAGGTCTTTTTACTTTAACCTTATAATTTTCCCTGTACATGGCATAAATGATGTTCAGAAAAGTGTGCTCACATTCTATTATATCGTATGACAAATGAACAGAGACAAAGAAAAAAGAAGACAAAACCCAGAGACTAACTGGTAAGACTCAAAATTCCCATTGATTTTGACACAATGAGGAGGCTAAGTTCATAATTAAAAAAACAAAACCAAAAACATAGGAAAATCAATGTTAAGGTTTCCTTGGCAACCTTGCTTTGACTCTTTCCATGACTTAAAAGATGATCTTACATTCTTTTGTTCAGGCAACTCTTATCTGATATTTGATTTTTCCTCTCACTTTAGTGTACAGTTACCATCCCCTACTTGCTGTTTAGTCACATTATTGAGGCAAATAAAGGTGGCTTTTACAAAATCAGACTGAGGAAAAGGTCAATGTTTTAATCTTCACAGAGCAATAAAAGAAACCTTTATAATATTTTGACTGCATCATTATTATTATTAATTGCTATTATTTATTATAGCTATTATTATTA
>VZDJ01000158.1:9562855-9695355 GCA_008694505.1 Cyanoderma ruficeps
CCTCAGGAAGCTGTGGAGAGCAATGAGGTTGCCTCTCAGGGCCCTTTTCTCCAACTTAGACAGGCCCCAAGTCCTGAGCTGCTCCCACAGGCCATTCCTTGCAGCCCTTTCAGCTGCTTTGTTGCCCTCCTTTAGATGTGTTCAGGTGCTTTCACATCCTTATTGAATTGTGGGCATGGAACTGCATGTGGTCCTTGAGGTGAGGCTGCAGCAGTGCTGAGCACAGGGGGACAATCCCATCATCTGCCTGGCTGGACACACTCACTGCTGGCTCACACGGAGCTGCTGCCCACCAGCACCCACGGGCCCCTCTCCAAAGGGCTCTCCAGCCATTCCTCTCCCAGCTGCACTTGTACCCAGTGTATGTGTGCAATTTTTAACACCATTTATTTTTAATTTATTTATAATGCATAAAAATAATATCAGATATTAACAGCAGTCTTAAAAGCATAGATGAAACTAAGTAAGAAACATTTTGTGTTGACAGAAAGGAGACAGGAAGATAATATATTCAGTGAGTACATGATCATTTACAGGTGATTCTGATGCATCAAAAAGCAGAATTAGTGTAGCAGGTTGGTGTATCCAGAATAATCACTCAATGCGATAGATTTCCTGACAATAAGAGTGTGTTTTTCGTTCAGGGATTGATTTTAATGGATATGCTATGGCTAAAAGGCTGCATAGTATTTTGAAAATTGAGGGCTTGCTGTAAATGTTGTACCTTGCAGACAGATGATTCTGCCAAAGACTGGATGGCTAGTTATCAAGGCACAAAAGAAACCTTGAGTGACATGAAACTTGTAGAATAGGCACAGGCTACTACCACAGTACATTTTTGAGCAAAACGGGGGAAAAAGAAAGAAAATAAAGAGCTTTCAGACAGCTTTACATGGAATTTAGGGAACTGAGACACGGATTTTTTCTTTTTTCTTACACAGAACATTGTTATTTAGGGATCACTGAGAAGCAAGAAGGGCTGGAGACTTCCATGCCTCTGACATTAGCTGAGGAGGAAAATGGATTTGTAAAAGAGAAATTGCATTTCAGTGGCACTTGGGCAAACTGACGACTTATTAGGCCCTGGAATTAGACTCCCAAAACAGGGCAACTGTTCTGATTTCTTCCTAGATAGAAATTAAAATTTGACTGCACTGCCTTCATGGATCAGTTCTGCATACAGAGAACTGCACTACTACACTGTTCATTCTATATTTCATTTATTTGAAAGGAAAAATACTAGATCATGTACAGAAATTTTTACAGCCTACTCTTAATGTGTGTCTGCCATAAGATGTAATTGAGAAAAAGAAACCAACACAGAAAAAAAACCCCTTAAAAGATTGAGAATGTGTACCAGTAATGTCAGGTATATGACAGTCATCAAGAGTACAGTCATTTTCCTTAAACAGTTATTATGTCTTAATGTAAAATTTAACATAATAATGTGTATGAATTTGTTACTGTGCAATTAAAGAAATTTAAGTATATCATCTAAAGTAATAACATGGAAAATGAATTGTAAATAATAATTATGGTATTTGTCTTTAAAAAGTAGTTCAGTCTATTATGGTATCACAAGCACTAAAGTCAAAACAAATTTTTGTTATACAGATATCTCCAACATCACTGAAATCTGAATTAAGAATAAATTAAAGATAGCTTAATAGGTCCAAGCAGTGGTTCCTCCACACTGCTGGACCGTTTCTTGGATGTTGCTTACAGTACCACACCCTTTACTGTGCTCCTGACTTCTTCTTAAAAAATTGGAAATGCAGTGGAAAGACTTATGTGTCCTTCTTGATTCTGACACCAGAAGTTGTTGTTCTAAATATCTTATTTTGTTTCCTCTATATGTAATCCATGTATGTGTTTTCTTCCCAGAAGCCAGAAGAAGAACTTCCCAGAAGTTCTTTCCAAGACACTTAATCTCGTTTTGAAGACTCCAATGCAATGGAAAATGTATCGCTTCTCTATGTAATCTCTACAGTTGGAAATTTATTGCTAGAAAATTACAGCTAATTTCAAGGTCAAGTGTGATGACTTCAGTCTTAAGATGCTGGTTTGTGTTATTCCTTTGCACATTAGAGAAAAGGGAAAGTTAATACATCTGTCAGTTAACTTTTTCCTTAATACTGGTATTATTATACCACAATAAAATAATTTCTTACCCTTCTTATCATTTGCTGTCATAATATGTGAAAACTCAATGGCACCACTGTGCCTTTAGAATCCCAAGAATTTTCCACTTTGTGATCCATCCCATCCTCTTCAGAACTGAGGGCAGCACTGCAATTGTGATCTTCCCTGTGAAATTAATAGACCTGCACAGCCATTAGGCAACATGTAATGGACCTGTTCCCTTCCCCGGCCTGAGGGGAAAATTACTTCCTGCAGCTTGGACCCCTTTCTGCTGCCTCAACTTTTTGATCTTGAGCTGCATTAGAATGCAAATTAAGAATCTTGGTTATCAAGCAGGGAAAAGAAACAGTGACTAAGCCCTATCGCTAAATACCTTAATGGGCAAAAAGGAACAAAGGGTTGTGAGGATTCCAGTCTTGCCCATATAAACATAATGAAATGAAATAGCTGGGTGCTGCAGTATTTCGAGTAGAGAAGAGATATATATCTTTAACAGAGAGGATTATTAATGACTGGAGCCACTACCTAGAAGTGCACTGCATTGTCCTGTGGACATTAATTACTTGAAGGCTTTTAGAAGAGAAGTGACTCCACCTTTCTCAAGAATTACCTGTCCTAATTAGTATGTAAAATGGTTGGAACCCCTTTATAGAAAGGCACCAAAATCAAACTACTCCTTTCCAATATTCAAAACCATAAATCATAAGAAAAGATGATTGATAAACCCTATCCACTACTGGATAGGCATTAATTTACTGAGGAGTTAGCAATTAACGAGGTGGAGTTTATCTAATGTTTAACTTGTGGGAAACACTGAAGTAAAAATGAAGTAACAATATACTTTCAAATTTTACTCATAAAGTATATTTACATGCATACAAAACTCCTCTGTCTGTAACAGGCAGCCAACATAAATTCAGATTTAAAAACTGTGTTGGAGAGATGTGGGACTGAGAAATTCTTGTCATCATTAAGGGATTACAGATCACAATCACTGCTGCTGTTCAGCATGAGACACAAAAAGTAAACAGACTCTACAAATCACGTGAGAAAAGTTCATGGGACTGAGGAGAAGTATCAAGAGGCTTTGTCCATGTAATGTGCCACATGTGGTTCCCTGTTGGATCTATTGCCAGCTGTGAGTGACAGCTCCAGAAGCATGAGGGACTGAAGCATGGAGGCTTGGACAGCTTTCAGGTGTGAAGAGAAGCTCTGCTGAAGCATCCTGCTTAATGGGACAGAGCAGCTCCTAAAAGTCCCTCTGGGTATAACTGGTGGGTTTTAGCTCGGAGTATCACTACAGCTCATAGACCATTAGGCTGCATAATATCCTGGCTGTAAAACTGAAGGAATGAAGTAAAGAAAGATGGGTTTTATTCCATTTCTTTCTTCTTGCTAAATGAAGTAAGTATACACCTGCTTCCTGGAAGCTCACACTAATACTGTTAAATAATAACATTAGCTACACAAACAAAAAAAGGTGTGAATTTACTAAGAAGATGAAATATGTTAGGATTTCTTGCCTTTAGAGCAAGGAGAAATGTTTGGAATTTGTCTCTAAAATTTCTTTAGGAGTCTAAAACCAGAATCTCAAAAAAACATGGATTTTTAAAATACAGGTTTGAGGCTTCTTTTTTGTTTCTTGGCACTCAGATTTTCAACTGTTCAGGGTTAGTATTTTTTCCCTCAAAACTGATGAAAACACGCATAGATTCCTTTCCCTTTCTGAAAAATCACCAGGTGCTTGATGAATCCTCTAGGTGTGAAATATGGTAGCTCAGTAGGTGGCTAGGACTGATGCATTTTTCCCTTTAAAAAGTCATAAAGTTGATTTCAGTATGAACAACATCCACCTAAAGCAGCTATTCAGTTTTGTAAAAAGCGGGTTAGAACGAGATGATTCTTATCCCACTAATGAGGGCATGTGGAAGGTGAACCAGAAATAGAAGTGCACTTTGTGCACAGAGTGAAGCCTACCCTGGGCTTGTGGAGGCAGCAGCAGAGGTTTGAAAGCTGCATGTGGAGAGTACACATGTAAAGTACGGCAGAGCCTGGCTGACTCTCCTCTGTGGCCATGGGTGGAAGCAGGATCCTCAAGTGCTGAAGGTGAAGGTGTTTCTGAATTTCTTCCCCCACCTCTCTCAGCTTTCCTGAGTCCAGAAAGGTGACAGAGGAGTCCTGCTTGTCCATGTGCAGTGTAGACAGGCCACTGTCTCCAATCAGACAGTCCAAGTAGTTCTCTACTGCCCATTTTCTCCACTACCCTCCAGCATGGAGACATTAGCAAGAGTAAAATAGGGGTTTGTTTACAGGTGCTGGGTCACTGCAGGTACCAAGCTGAAGCTGCTGAGTGGGGAGAACTTTAATCTCCATTGGACACACAGGAGCCTCTCTGGAGGGGAGACATAAATCTCCTCACAAGCCACTCTGGAAAAGAAAGGGGACAAGGACAGGAGCAATCCCTTAGCGCAGTGAAGGCTTTGCCGCATCAACTCTGCTTTCTCACCTCTTGTGGTTTTGACTATTATATCACCTGTTCCCTCTTTTGCTGCATTGGATTTTTTAGGTTTTGACTCTCTCAACTATATTTTAACAGTCCATTAAGTCACATTCCTTATTAGAGATACACCTTTGTCCCTGGTTCCCAGGCTGGAAGCTGTCACACCAAATTATTTTGGAGCCCACATGCCACAGAATATGCACTAAAGCATGCAAGGCTTTGAAAGGCCTTCAGACCTCTAAATATACACAGTTGTAATACAGAGGAAAAGGCATTTACTTTGATTTTTTTAATAATCTTGAGTAACAGAACACTGGTAATGGAAAGTAATTGGAATTTTGGTCAGGAAATTAACATATGAAATTATAAAGTTAAATCCCTAACTCCTAATTTAGAGAAAATGAGTATTTTCATCTTCACACTCTGGAGGACTTTTTCGTCAACATTAGTAAAAATGCCTCATTATCCTTCTCCAAACCTCCTCTTTTTTCTTGCCCTAATGCCAGGAGCAAACTTACAGTGGTAAAACTGCTGTTGCAATGATCTTAATGGCACTCACGTTGACTGATGTTGTGCCACTGATTCCTTTTTATTTCCATCTGCCTCTTTCCATCTGTACCTTGTCTTGAATGGTAATGTCTTGAAAAACAGACCTTTATTTTTATTCTTTGAATAGCATTCTGCATCTCCTATTATGCACATTCTAGGAAGAAGAAAAGAAGAAAATGTAAATACATTAGGACATTCATGTTGGTTCAAACCAAAGATGCATCTTAGCAAGTCTCCTGCTCCAAGAACAGCTATCAGCACAGGAATACCAAAAGTGGGACTAGTGATGGCATCATATTTGAGAAATATGAAGCTTTGGGACCTTGTAAACTACAGGTGTTATTTTTGTTTTTAATAATCCTGGATTATGACATTTCCCAACTAAACCTGCAATGTTCATGTTATGTGAAAATGTGCCTCATATCTTCATTATGCTTTCTTTTGTTCATTCTTGAACCCTGTTGAACAGTTTCATTCATCACCTGTTTTGAAAAACCGTGATGACATGAACAAATACATGGTAATACTGCCTAAGCCTAAGCAAGGTGCTGAGTCTGCAGTGTATGCTGCTGGCCCAGATCACTGCACTAACTGGAATCCCACCAATTTTGGTGAAATATTTTGCCTCTGTACAACCTTCTTTGCTTGCCGTGGATACCTCTGAGGTATTTAGTGAAGTTCATTATGGCTGTCCTTGACTTCTCTTCTTGAAGAAATGCCTACCCATTTTTCACTTCTCTGCACAGGAAAAGGAACAGGAACAGGGGATGTGAGGCTGTGTTTGAGGAGCCACAGCTCAGTACATCCACTGTTGTGCAGATTGTCTCACAGCAGAGAGCATCAGCCAGTGTCTGTGCCACTCACCTCATGGATGCTTGGGCACTATTACCCTCTCACACATGGGCATATACCCAGCCTGGCAGGTCTGGGAAGGCAGAGAATTAAAGAAAATCTTAGATAATCTCATTATTTGCTGAGCTTTGGGGCTCTCAAACCATTATAGTTGTTCAGAGATGCGAGGAAAAGCACCTTCAAGGCCAAGATAAAATACATCTGGATGTGTCAATGGTGTTATAATGTTCCATGTCTGAGCACATATTGGAATGACTACATCAGGAGTAGTGGCTAAGTGTTTTAAATATGCACCATTTGCATTTTCATGCATTCCTCTTTCTGTTATCAGGACACTGAGATCTCCTGTTTCTATTGTTGAGATCAGCTACTGAGAGCAGGCAGTGCAGGAGAGACACATGCTCTCAAATATTGTCCTAAGAAGCTTCTGGGGCGTTATGTTCCTTTCCTTGATGAGCACATTCAAAAACATTTTTGGTGGTGAGAGTATCTAAAGCTGTATTCTTCCAAGACCCACAGAACTAAAGTCAGAATTGCCAGCCTGCCCTTTGGAATACTGGAGGCAGCTTCACTGTTTAGATCTTGAGTAGCAGGAACTGATAATGAAGTGTGGTTTTATCTGACTCTTCTGCCCTCAACAATAAAAATTACAAATGGATCAGCATTATCATTGAGTCATGGAATAGGTTGGGTTGTAAGGGACCTTTAAAGATTATCCAGCTCAACCCCCTTTGCAATGAGGGTACCCAAACCCACTGGAACACAATCTCTGTGAATGTGGGGCCTAACAGCAATTTCTGTGTCAAAAGTTATGCCCTGAGAACTGAGACTGTAGTCAGCTTCTGGACCAGTTAATATTGAATAATTTATGCATTATGAAACAGCTCCAGTTACAGTGACAGTGAGAGAGAAGAGCTAAGGGGATGTTAATTCACTCGAGGAAGACATAGGTGAATTAATTGTGCCAAAGCTCTGAGACAGCAAACTGTGAGCAAATGGATCCAAATGTTTTCTGCTCATCCTGCTCTTACCTGCTCAAAACTGAGAATGAACTGAGTGGGGAGAATGAGAAAAAAAAAAGTTTTAATGGGTTTCATCAGGAAAAATAATTTCAATCTATCTGCGTAGAAGAAACCAGAGAGTGCAGAAGAACAAGACAAATTTGCAGAAGGCAGTTGAGGAACCAACCTCTAAATGTATACAGTAAGATTGAAAGTTGTGGGAAATACTGTTTGACAAAGTTGCTCAGGAGAATGCTTTGAAAGGTACCTAGATGTGATAGAAAAAATGGTTGAATTAAACAAACTTGCTTTCAGGAAAATAGCACTTGACTGCAGTATGGTCTCAAAAAAGCCCAACCATCCTTTGCACACTCAGTTTTATATTAAAGTTGAACAAATAAAAAAATATTATTATATTAATCAAAGTATAACAAGTTTAAGTTCAAATCTGATGAAAAGAATAGAAATTCTATTTCCTCATTAAAAAATTCCCATTATTTTAACGAAAAATTTACATTCTCCTGTCAATTTTTGTGCACACAAATGAGATTTTGTATTTATGCTTTCTATTTATCCTGTTGCTAAAAACTATTTCAACCCCTAACTGCAGACAGATTGTCTTTAGACATCTAGGCAAAGCCTTAGAATTGTTCTACCAGAGGCAATTTTCAGAAACAGGAAAATCGATTGTTTGCCCTTAATGCTCTTTTTTACCTCATTTTGTGAGGTGAAGAGCAAGAGAGAACAGTGACTTTTGTAGGCTACAAACACAATATTCCAGCAGTGGCACTGGCAGAACATGCCTGACCTGACCCTTACCCCTGTTGCACCTCCTTGCTGGTGTCTGTGTCACACTCTTCTCCTGGAGTCCTCTCAGCATTTTGCCCCAGTCTCTGCCCACAGATGCTGTGTGGTGATTTTTGTCCTCAGGACAGGCACAACCAGTCCAGACAGAAGCATTGATACCTCTTTCTTCAGATGTCCTCAAATGTTTCAGAGCGTGTTAACTTATATTGACCATTTCTATGACCAAAATGTCAAATTTGAATGTCTCATTTCATATGCCTGAGTCCCTGTCACGGAGACGCAACATTTATTCACTGCCACGTTTTCCTGTGGTGGTTAATCCCTGCCAAGGGTGGTTTTGCTTCTCATTCCCTACATTGGTCTCACTGCTGCTCACAGTCCCCTGGAAATGATTCCTGGTAGAGACCATAGTTCTCATTCATCTCCTGGAGTAAACTACCCTCGGTACCACTATTGTCAGACATCTTCATTTACTGATGTCACTGTGCTGTGAAGTTTTTCTGGAATAATTGTTTGTAAGGAGTTGTTTAGTCAGACAAGATCTCTGGGAGTTGACTAACCTGCTTAGCTACTCCATTTATGAGTATTTTACTCAGTTTTATGAGATATGAGACACTTCTGTTCAGTTTTTGCAGCAGACAAGTAACAACACAAAGCTGTAGGAGCCCACGATGATATGGGAATTACTTGGCACAGCAGCAGATGCAGAGCACACCCTGATGCCCAGGGCAGCCACACCTGCTGGCCAGAATTCAACACAACCTTTTTGAAGGACTGAGGGCAGAGCCACGTCTTGGTGGCTGATGAATCCTCACGACCAGGGGGACGGAGGTGAGGATGAGAAACAGGCACTTTCATATGATCCTACTGCTGCACAGAGATGGCTTTACTGTCGTCACGAACACCAGGCTGATGGGGAAAACACACTTTTTTACTGCTTACAGAAGAGCTGTGTTTTCTGAGACAGTTTGACAAAGCCCAGGATCATACAGGTAAGTAAGCAGCCTGAAACACCCTTTATCCTCATGTAAAATGAGTCCAAGAGATGTCTCAATCACAGAGGAAGACTATTCAGCTGTAATTCTGGATTTCAAACAATCTAGCCAAGATACGACAGGCACAGATATCCAATATGCCACTCGTAATCTTACCAATACATTTATGAGTAAACAGAGCAGTTAGGAATGAAAAGATTCCTAACTTCTTTCTCTTGCTGGGTTTGGGTAGGTTTGTTCTTATAGCTTTAAATATATAAATATTTATATAAATATGAAATAGTAATCTAGCCAGCAATATAAACTATGATGTTTATTTTTGGGATGCCCCTTGGTATTAGTGTCCTCCTATGTCCTGGGTGTCATGCTGGAGCACTGCTGCTCAGGGACTGACTGTGGGATGGAGTGAAAATCACTACAAGGTACAACAATGAAGAATAAATAGCTCCATAAAGATTATTTGTGAGTTTTGGTGGCTCTGTGACATCAAGTGAAAGGCTACAAATTTTTACTGTCGAAGAAATAAGAAAGCTCATTCTCTGCTTGAAGGTGCCTGGTAAAAATGCATAAAAATCTACTTTCCGAGAAAAAATCCCTTGGCAAAATTATGGATTCTTAACAGAAGCCCCATTTATTTGTTCATGGATTTGAAGTTTTTAGGCAGAATTATAAATTCATAACAGTTTTCCTGAGTGCCAAGATTTTGCATTTGGGAATACGAGTGAAATGCAAGATGTTCACAGTCACAATTGCCATCGTATATTTATAAGCAGGGCTCAGAGTTGTGACAGTATTTGCATATAAAATCCAAGATATTTGCGTATTCCTAAAGAATGTAATTGATTGTATGTCTATATTCTTCTTTCAAATGCATTTTAATCTTGGCTGATAATTTCTACCACAAATTATCCCCTATGCAATTTGAAATTTCTGATCAAATTTTGAAAGCAAAATTGTTGACTTTCTGCTGTGTATTGATATTAGATACGATGCAATTTAGACACAATCAAACATTTAAGCTAATAATAAAAGAAAACCAGCAAAAAACCTGGATGCAAAATCTGGATGGTATGTCAGAAAAGCGCAATATATTTAAGATGGTGGGGCAGGTAATGGACTAGGAGAACAGTGGATTAAAGACATTATTCAGATTTTCAAGGAACTGTTCTTTTCAACTGCTATTCTACAGTGCTTTACAACAGCCTCTGTTTCTTCCAGTCAGTCAGGGATGGGATAGGCAATGTACTAACTTCCTAGAAGAGGTTTCTCAATGATACCTGCCTGACACTACTCTTATATGCTCTAAAGCCAGAGGACCATAGGCATTGGAAAAGGTCATATAACAGTGAAAGAGAGAGAATGATTCAGGCCATTTTCTCTCAGTGAGTCATTCTGTGTCCCACAATCTGCCACTTGCCTGGACATTCCATAACCCTAACACAGGATGAATAAATTCCTGGTGTGAGTGCCATGGCATGGAGTGCCTTGTAAACGCTGTTACTAAGCCCAATAAATGGATAAAAAAATGCAACTGAAAATCCAGGAATTGTCTAGATAATACTGTTGAAGGATAAAGCAACAACATTATTGAAATTACTTTATTAGTAGTTTGCTTGGTTTATTCATATCAAAGAATCAATGCACTTAAAAATACAGGATGATCTAATCCAACCTTCCTAGGTCAATAATATACATACTATATTTTTCATGTCCCAGAACTGTAAAGACAATTCAAAATCCTCAGGCTGCAGATCAATGCTTTGTTGTATTTGCAAATTTTTTTCTTTTATTCAGTACAAGACATTACTTTCTAAATCTGTAAATCTATCAACTGTGAGAGCCAATGAGCAGTATCTAATACATACATACCCTACTGAATAATTCTCTGGCATATTCTTTCTAAAAATGCAATAAAGTAATTTATTACAAAGTTCCATTTGTTTGGGTAAACAGAAATAGGTGTATATAAGTCTGACACTTAAAATGAAGAAAAAGTCTATTGGAATGAACACAATTTTGAAAAGAGAGATGAAACAGAATTAGAGGCAATTACATTTCAGCTAATCTGAATAGACAGCAATTCTACACAACAAATTCAGAGTAAATAACTTCTGTTCATCTTGTGACTGCTATTTCTTTTCTTTTCTAGCATGCTAAAGCCAACTTTTGAAAACTTTGTGTTAGAACAGATTGTTTGAATTATCCAAATTCATCCTGAAAAAAAGGTCAAAGCCAGGTTGACAAAGTGTCATCATGGTCTGGGATTGTCTTGAAGCTGTGTTTACACATAGCCTTACCCATGCTGTCTCTAGTCCTGCACATCTGGGGTCTCCAGGGCAAACACCCTGGTACCAGACCTACCAAGACCAAATTCCTTGGTTTGTGCATGGGCAGGAACACAATCCAAATCTGAAAGCCAGTTAGCTGCAACATTTTACCTTCATATGCCTCATTTTATTGCTCCACAAATGGAAATAAAGATGCTCTTCTTTTCCTTGTAGAATCTTCTAAAATCTTGTAACAAAATGTTATAGAAAAGGGCCTGTTACTCCTGAACTTGTTGTTCTGCACTGTTTTTTTGTCAGTACTGCACGTGTTTGTGACAGAAAACTGGAAGGAAACTCTTAAATCCTTAAAGGATTGAAGCTTAAGCAAGGAAGCTCTTAAATGGGTACAGTCCCCTGCTTGAATTTCATCATTACTGAATAATTTTTTTCAGAAGACAATTGAGCTCTATCTTGAAACTACTTAGATGTCTTCTATTGAAAGTCTCATTGTTTGCCTGTAATGATGATAAGGAAATCTTTTATTATTATTTTGAGCCTAAACGCATTCCTGCTCAGTATATATCTGTTTTGGAGTTCATTAAGGGTTGTTTTTAAGGGTTGTTTTTTGGCTTCCTCCCTTCTGCTCTAATACTGTGCTTCAGTTTAAATATCTGTTCATGTAATGTGATTATCCCTTGTTATATGCCACATTTTCCTTTGGAACTGCAAAGGACTGCACACAAGGTTGAACATGGGTTTGTAGAACAGCAGAGGAAGTCTCACAAAGACATTAATACTTCTCACATAAATCATTAGTATTTTTTTACCTGCGCTGAACTTCAGATGGCCATGCAGGTAAATCAGCCAAGTAGCCTCTGCTGGAAACAGTCTCTCAACGCATCTTAGGAATGCTCTTACTTTTCCACGTCCACTTCCCCGTGGTATCTCAGAAGATAACCATGCTCACATAACACCATTTCTCTGCCTCATTCAGCTGACAAATTCCTCATTACTGCAGGAAGTCTTCTTAAGCACACGGTCTTTCATTTTATACGCCATTAAATTTAATTCCACTTCCATCACTGCAATCTCCAACATCATGCTCTTTTTCCTCACCTGCCTGTCTGCTGGCAAAGTCATGATAGCAGAGAGTTCTATCATCACATACTTGTACTTGAGCTAAGATAACTAATGAAAATACTAGTAAATTGATCTCACAAGAAATTTTTGAAGATCCTCACTGTTACCTTTCCCTGGTGACTTACCCTCTGGAGAACGATTTTCATTTTGTCTTTGTGCACTTCCCTACCCACCTTAAAGTAGTTACACTAATACATTACCCACATTACAATTAGCTCTCTTGTTCTTCAGTCTCATTATGACTTTCTTAATGTAAAATGCCTACTATATTTAATTTAAAAAATAATTTTAATTTTTAAAGAAAATTAAAAATATTATTGCAGAACCTAACTTCAACAAAAATATATTGCCTTTATTTTTTTATTTATCCCCGTGTCATTTGTAATTTTTTTCTATCAAAATTTGTTTTAATGCTGCAATCAAATTCATTCTTCAAATTTAAACACCTGAGTTGGGCTTCCAAATTTTACTAAATTAATTTTCCTAAAAACGGCTAGGTTCCCCACATGCGGAGGAAAAAAGCAGACATTTTAGAAATTCTTCAGAGGACAAGAGTCTCTGGATTACTAGGGTATTAATTAAAATACAGGCTAAGAATGTTCAAATGCCATTTAAAAACTCTAAGAAAATATTTTATGTAATTTTATATATTTAACTTGTTTCTTTTTCTTTTCATCATTCTTAAATCTGCATTGGCTTTTTCTTCCCTACAGTTTCCCCCCATGTAAGAGTGAAATTCATCTCAACTAATATTAATTGTTCAGTATATAGTCCTAAAGGCAGTGGTTTCTAATTCCCTTAGAGTCAAAAGAGTGGCCAGATCTTTCTAAGGTAGCTGCCCTAAAGTGTTGTTCAAGATAGATGAGACGAATTAAATTTGGGTGTAACATATTTCTTTCCACTGACTACACAAGAAACTAGACAATTATAATGAAATGAGACACTTAAAGTTTAAACAGTTAACATTTCAAATGGTTTAAATTAGGCAAAATTAATCCCACCCTAAAAGATTGTTTTTCCTTTTTATACTATCTAGGTTTTCATCAGATTAACTTTTTAAAATTTATTTTTACTACCTTGATTGTCTGTTAAGTTCCTTTGTATTAGGTGTCTCTCCTACCTCTTATATAATTTTTCTATTTATTGCTATTCAAGTAGTTGTTATTCACTCATGCTTTTGCATTAATCATCATAAAAATAAAATAGGAGAACCCTTAATATTAACACATATATTAATGTATCTGTGCCCTTACTAGCTTTTCCCTTGTTCTCTGTTTTGATTAATTTTCATTTTTGTTTGTTAATGTTTCAATTGTTTGTGTGCAAATAGACTTGAGTGGTGTAGTACACTTGTGCTGTAGTCTAGTGTGGAGTCCCTTCAGCCACTCAATACCCAGGGTCTGGCCTTGGCAAGACAGACCCTGGCTACCCCTCCTTTCTGAGAGCATACTTCCAATGTGCTCTGCAGATAATGGTTTGGTCGGTTCTGCCCCCTCCTCAAGGACCTTGGCCTTGTGGTTCCTTCTCCCTCGGTATGTCTCCATTGGCTTCAGGTCAATGCCCTTTCCTGCCCTTTCTGCCCTTTGCCCCATCCCCAGACCCTCTACTTAGGGGGAGACAGGGGTGGGGTTCACTCTCTTGCCCTCTCTCTCTTCACCCTCTCCTCCCACCCTAGCTTGGGATGGGGGGAAATAAAATGGACCCTCGTGCTTTGTGTTTTCCCTGCAGGCGCTTGTACCTCCCTGAGACACCATGAACACTGTAGCCACACGGTGCTACAAATGGTGGAAGAATGTGGGCAACCAGTGAGGACAGACCGACCAGCACCTTGTAAGTCACACACAGATTGCTACACCTTGTGAGAACCCCATCTTCCATGGAGGCAAAATACCTACGGGGAGGGAAACATCCAGTAAGAGGACGGGCTTACTGGGACCGAGAGATGAAACTAACATCTACCATCACAAGTCTTTTCATTCTTCATGAGAAGGAGCTTTTGCAAAAAGGACCATGCTGGAGGCTTTTAACAACTCTCCTGACATGTTTGTTACAACTTATGGACGGTAAAGCTACTTATGGACGATTATGGACGATTTGCATGCAGAGTGTTGGTGCCCTAAATCAGTGGTCCAAAGCTGTATGGCTTCTGATGGCCAGGTCAGTTTGGGTATTCTTTCACAACATTGTAGCCGTTGTGTTGTATTCCTGTTGTGTTTTTGGATTCTCAAAGGCTGTCCAATAAGAGAGAGAATTTCCATGACTTCTCTTTAAATTCTGAGATGGGTATCAGAGACATAGGGTGTACACAGCAAATGTGCTTAGAATAGATATCAAATTTTCAGCTAATGAAAAGACCTAACTGTCTTTCTTACTGGCATTTTCACTTATATTTGTCTCTTCTTTTAGCCTGCTGTTAGAGACTTGTGGAGAAAAGGAATGCTTCCCAAAGAAAGACGAATGAGATAAGCTATCAAATTAGTTCATTTCAGCTGCTTTGTTCAAGTGACAGCTCAAAAGGACAGCAGGCTAAATGACTCAGAAGCGTGAGAAGAATTTTGAGTACAATTTATTGTCTTGACACCCATTATATAATCTTTGTTTTGTGCTGTACATCAGAAACTGTCTCCTTAAATAAATTTCCAAGCATTTTATTATTTTCTTTACTGAAATCTATTTTTAAGCAATTTCTTTTTCAACACATAAAGATTAATTTTTTGATGGATGTCTGGGGAGTGTTCATGGGATTTTTATATACCTCTACATCACATGCTGCATACAGAGCAGAGGCACATGTTTTAGAATTGCTGTCTTAATGGTTTTTGTCAACTTTTGGCCCCCACCCTTTTTTAGATTTGAGCTCTGCTGGCAAGTCCATATACATTGTACTCTCTCACATCATTGTCTTTTGACTCAATTTATCACAGTGTTGGTGACTGGGATATTTTGGTGTACTTTTTAGCTTTCCTTTTCTGTACCTTTCAAGGTCAGATTTTAGGAGCCAGGGTGGCAGAGGCGAGCAGCAGCATGCTACTTCCCTGCGCCTCTGAAGGTTGCAGGGGGTGCAGGCAGAAAAAAACCCACATGAGAGATGCTTATGAATGACAGACCCAGATCTGAAACTCCTGACAACTTTTATCTATGCTGTTTGAACTGAATCAGATTGGGCATCAACCTTATCCACAATTAAAAAAGAAGCTGAGTTTAATAAGAGCAGAAATGGAGACTGCAGTGATAGTCTGGAATAAGAAGGCATAGAACAGGCCATTGCAAGTCTTGACAAGAGGCATAGAGATCAAAAACTTAAATATCCTAATGGTCTACACCACCTATTCTATAAATGTTCTATAAATGCTTCCTTTTCAGTCTAATTTATTACACCATTGTTAAAAAGTTCATGGGAAAGAAAAACATATGATTCTCCATTCATTGTTATTTATTATCCTGTATTACATCTTTTTGTCTCAAACATTATTTATAATTAATAATTTCCATTCTAATTCTTCTGTATGCACCATTCAAAAAAGCAAAAACAACCCCTGAAGACCTAAAATAGGGAAAGCTTTGTCATACTCATGTTTTTCATTGCAGCTCTGAAGTTTTTATAGAACTACATGTACCTCCTTTTGCAAAGGAATTTAGCCCTGTCAGGCTGGGTAGCAGGGCAGATTCTTCTGGCTTATATCTCATCCTCTGCATTGCAGAACTGCAGAATGTGAACTGGACATGGTGAGGTTCACCATGTGCAGTCTGCAACAGGCTCCAGTTCTGACATCTTAAACTGCATATAAAATGCAACTGTTGTTCCAATAAGCAGAATGGAACCAAAGTACTTAAATTAAGCTTTGATGGTCAAAAAAATTCAGGAGCACTAGGTATCAGGCAAGGTTTTTGACAAGATTTTTATACCAGCAAAATGCAGACACAAACCTCGAACTCCATTCTTCAAATATCTACTTGAAAGAGTATCTAAACAAAGCCTTGAGTCTCTTCTTTATAAATTTCATGCAGTGTCTTCTGACAAACTCAGTTTTTAGTGGTCATTTCAATGCACTGCAATTCATGAGGCACTGAGGCTCATGAGTCATGTTTACTTACTGCGATATAAAGGAACTAGTTTTTCTTTCTCCATCTTTTTCTAAACTTCACGTTTTCTATTTCAGAGAGATTACCAGCATGAAAGAAAACCTAATGGTGGGCCAATGGGTGGAAGGAATTCAGTTCTTAATGTACCGCATCAGGGACTGATGGCACGGATACAGATGCCTTTGGGGATCATTGGTAGGCAAGTCATTAGTCTGCAGGCTTACATGATTTGCTATGCATAATTGAAGATAGATTGATTTTTCTAAAAGTTAAGAACAACACTAGTGTGTTAACAACACATTGAAACAGTTCATTCCTTATTGGCCTCTATTAAATTGCAGCAGTGTTTCACTTCCCTTAATACTGCAGTAACGTATTTTCTGGAAGAGTTTTTTAAAGGTAGTGATTAAAGAGAAGGAAAAGAAAGTCAAAAGATTATTCTTAATAATATTGTTCAAAGATATAAAAGGTCAGAGGTGTATTTTAAAGCTTTCCCCTTCTGAGGAGAAAACTCTCACTCTTTTGAAGTGTTGTTATCAAGTCCTCCTTTGGACCTTCTGTGATCCAGCCCTTCCATTTCATCTCATCTAACTCTAAACATGAGTGTTGGTTCTATCAACTCAGTGTTAGTGAAATCCTTATGTAGCAACCAAGCACAAAGCAAAATAAGCACTTCTTCATTTGCAGATCGACTTTTGCATAATGAAAATGCTGATATGCTCAGAGCAAAAAACCAGAAGTTGTACCAAAGCAACCAGCCAAAAAAAAAGAAAAAGTAAAACAAAGACTCCTCCAAGTAAGCTGAGCACCCTGGGAAGCAGGAGGGGCTTCAGAAATTCCTCAAGGACCTTGTTTATGGAAGGTACTTAACACCCTGTATCTTGGGCTTTCAGAATTTCAGATTTCAGAACATTAAGTAGTATTAAAAAATTACAATTAAAGTACATGTTAAAAAGCAGTCAGTGATCTTGCTCTGACATCCACAGGTATATATCAGGAGTAATCCCAGTTAGTTCTTGATTTCATCCTGCAATATTCCCAGTGGAATTATAAATGATAGAGTGAGAGAGTGATACTATAAATGGTGTAAGAACAGAGTTAGACCCTGAAACAAGACCTTGTAGAATGTATGCCATGGTGGCTCCTTGTTCCATGAGACTACCTTCCCTCTTACACAGATGAAATAAGCATAGGTAAAAAAAAGCAAAAAAAGATCTCTGAGTTTTATGGCTCTTCACACAGAATTTTCTAATGAGGAACCTGTCTGAGGAATACTTCCCAGATGCCATTTTTCCTCCCTTTCAAGCATTGCCAGCTGGCTATGTATGAGGGTGCATTCTCTGTGGGGCTCAGACCAACCTAAAAGAGTTCCATTTTGTTCAGCATGCTTAATGACCATTGCAGTTATTTACAACTCACATACTAAATTTCATATCACCTTGTGCATTCTTCATTTGCTCTAATGAAGACAGAATCAGGCAGTAAGGTAAAAAGAGTCAGATCTGCAAAAGGATTTGGAGACTAAATTTATCTTTCCCATCCAGTATAGGGGCATCTGCTCCAAGTTCAGCCATATTCTTGCAAATTCAAAGATGAATTGACACTTCTGGGGCCACTCAGTTTTGAGAAGAAGTGGAGTAGGAAAAGTAATAGCTTAGGATTATTCTGTCCTGGAGGGCCCACAGCCTTGCAGTGTCTCAGGGGGAGTCTGAGTGCAACTGAGAGATGTGAACTCTTAAAACTGAGTCAAGTTGTTCCAGGAACAAAACTGCCCCCACATGCCCACACAAGGGAAGAAAAGCCCATTTGCCCTGACTAACACCGCTCTCAGTCTGAACAAACCAGGTCCTGAGCCAATAAATTTGCCCTACAGAAATCTCTGAGTGTTTTTCACTGATGAGAAGTGAGCTGATGGCTGGTGTACGGTCTCTGTCACTTAGGGGTGACTTTCCCAAAAGAAAAGCCAGGCAACTTTAAATATTAAGGTAATTTAAAAGAAAGAGACAAAAAGAAAAAAAAAGTTCCTTCCTTGCCACAAGTTAAAAAGCATAACCAGTGTGCCAGGATGCATTTCTTATACAAGTAATAAATAATCTCCTTCTGATGTTGACATAACTTAATGAGGAAAATTTTGCAGATGGTGAAAAACAGAAGATATTTTCTTAGGGGTAAAAAAAGATCTTCTCTAAATAATCTGGCTAAAATCCTGCTGTGGCAAATTCCTGCAGACACTGGGACAAGGCAGCACAGCTCAATCTAGAAGACAGACTGATAGACCAACCCATGAGTTAGATCAGAGAGTAGAGCAAATGATTCAGTTCTCTCCCTTGCAGAGCTGTATGAATTATTTGCTGTGATTATTTTTGTTGAATCTAGATGTTTTATGTCTTTGCTGAATGGTTCAGAGAAGATAAGGTCTTCTAAATTTTTTCAGGTTTCTTAATTTCTATTTAATCAATGCATGTACTGGATGGATGAACTGTGAAATCCTGCTACAAGCTGAAAACAGGTGCCACGTGATCAGCCATCTGGATCATGTGGACTTGTTATTTTACCTGAAAAAAACAGCAACTCAGGCAACAAAAACTCATGCTACAGGAAAAAAAAAAAGGAAAAAAAAAAGTGGAAGAGAAAAAATACTTCCAAAATCCCCCAAACAAAACCAACACAAATTGATACTTTTAGCATCTTTGGAGAACTGGCAGGTTCTCATAAAAAATGGTGAATACTGGATGTGAGTCCTAGGGGAGAAGTGTCATTATACAGATGGCTTTTTTTTACAGTAAGTTTTGTTGGGGGAAACAGGCAAGGTCACAACTATCCCAGCCAGAAGTAAGAAAAAGGGCTTAGCTGAGGTGTACAGGCCAGGAGAAAGACTGCTGAGGTTCATGCAGCCCTTGGACTATAACTCACAATGCTCCCCCAAATGGGCACCAACAATATGGCTCAGAAGACCTGGAGGGACTACATGGCTCTGGGGAAAACAGTCAGGACCATGGGCTCCCAGGTGGTTTCTACTTGGCCCTGCCTGAGAGAGAAGGGCTTGAGGAGAAGGTGAAAGATCCTGCAGGTCCACACCCAGTTCCATAGCTGGCACTGTCAATAGGGAGTGTTTTGTTGACAGGTCCTTAAAACCACAAAACCCTGTTTGAGGATGTAGGATAATTGTGGAGAGATGGGACACATCTGACTCGGTGGCCTTCTCTAATAAAATGATTATGTTTCTCGATGAAAGGAAGGCAGTATCTCCCACAATATCTTTGGATGCATGTGAGGACATGATGGTCTGGAAGGTGGGCAAGCAGATGGTTCTATAGGTGGAGAGCAATGTTTAATGAGCTGTACTCGTGGAGATCAAGAGCAAGGTAAATAACACATGTCTATCTATTATCTAAAGGAGACAGAATTCTCCCCTCAGCAAGACTGCAGATAGCACCAAATCTGGGATGCAACTGGATCCAGTACCATGTGGCAGGGAAGGCTCTCCCTATGCACAATCTGCTCTGCTTGCCCATTCTGCTGTGTTGCATGCTTGCACCTCTATAGTCACAGACAAACAATGTTACTAGAAGACTCCTCTTGCTTCTTTTCCCTGTGGTTTTCAGGAACAAAGGAACATCATGATGATTTAAGTTTTAAAACCTTTATTTCTGTTAACTAACTTTCTGGCTTCTTCTTCTCTTCCTCCTCCTGGCAGCTTTGAGTGTTGCTCATGGGGAAGATGAATGTGAGAACTCTGCCCACATTTGGAAACTGAAGAGACAGATGATGAATTTTTCATTTACAAAAAGCTTTTACTTCTGTTCTTGATGCACTGAAGAAAGAAGTGCTTCCTCTTGAAACCAGCAGAAGTGCCTTCCATAGAAGGTTTCCCATATAGCCCTTCAAATCTCTAGGACTCACTTGGGCTTCTTTTGCCCTGAGGTCTTTTTTGTTCTTTGAGGTTGGGGGTTGGAGGAGAGGAAGTTGGTTTTGAGGTTTGCTTCTCACCTGCTCCCTCTTCTCTTGTTTTTCTTGCTTTCTTTCTTTCTCATTGTGTGCTTTGATGACTTATGCTTTTGGAGAAGCAAGGTGCTTCTGGGAATGTCTGTTGCTATTCAGATGCCTGGAGGAAAAACTTTTGTAGGAAGTTGCTGAAGTTATTACTAAAATCATGTTAATTTTATGTTCTTCTGCTTTCCAAATTTTATCGTCTCTGATACACTTAAGGGTTTTATTCTGATCAAGAAGTATTGTCTATTGCTTGGCCTACATTTCAGTTGAACATGCACTGTACACTTTCTTCCTTTTTGGAGATTCAGGGACTCGAGAGATGTGTAAAGAGCAATTTCCAGTGAAAACTGACAGCAAAAAGTTGTTAACAACATCAGTCTTCTCCATGGCAGTTGCTACCAGATTCTCTGTCTTATTCATCACAAGGGGTGGTGCAAAGTCAGCAGAGCCATGCAGAAGTCCTTGGAGGTCTGCCCCATGATGCTACCAGAAGATACAGCACAAAACAGTCTCATTTTCTGCCACATGCATGTCCTGATGCAGAGTTGGAGGAAGTGCAGTGATTGCTTTTGAAATTAGGATCTATAGGAACTTATTCTCAAACTTCCCTAAGTCATGATCAAAATGTTTACGTTGTTCAATACATGGAGGAAGGTGACTTCCTTGTGTTATTATTTTGGAAAGATACCCTTAAATCTCAGCTTTTTCAGTGCAGAATCTCATACTATTATGTGTCTCCCAGACAGGATCCTCCTGGGAAAACGTGAAACATTGAGTTACAAATCCAAATGGCAGCAACTGTAGACAGTATAGTTGGATATTCTCAAGTGAGCCCTCCTCAGCCTTGCAGGGGCCTGCAAGCCTCTACAAGAAGGTCTAAAGCTGCACATCTGGCACTGTGCAGTTGGCAGAATAGCTTGCACTGCGCTGCTCCCAAGGGAAGCCAAGGGGCCTAAGTAAGCACAAGACAGTGACCAGCCCATGGCCATGTCAAGCATAAGCATTGCCGCCTTCTCTGGCAGGTCAGAATAGTCTCCTAAGCTGTGCCTGCAGATTAGGCCAGACATTATCCAAATTTACCTCAGGAGGCCATGTTTGCAACCCAGCACCCTGTGCTGAGCTCTTTGCTAATGGGGAATCTGGCTTTGATTACTGCTTTGATATAACTGCTTGTTAGAACTGGAGGTTTAACATTTAAGCTTCCAAAAAAGGGATTCAGGGAAGTAGTTGCTTATGTTCTTCATTAATCTTGCAATATTTGTTGTTTTTAAGACTGCACAGATGTAGGAACATGATTGTCCCATGTGCCTCTGGCTTGATCTGTGACCACAGCCAGGTGGGTGCAGGTGCCATGGGGCTCCCATTGTCTATCAGTGCCAAGAGACTGCGTGTGGGTTTGTAATTCAGCTTCTTACCTTCTGGCATAGAGCAGAGCAGAGCAGAGCAGAGCAGAGAGGCCTTTGATGTTTTCACTGATTGTGTCAGCTATCCTTGTCACGGTCACCAGAAATTAGGGAAATATTAGTTCCCATGCAATTAGAGGTAGTGCGTTTTAACACAGTCAGGAGGAGGGAATTGGGCACAAATAACAATTCATTCAATTACCTGACTGAACTTCTGAAACTATCCAGAGACTGGTTTGATAGTGCTGGATTTTTTCCCCATCATTCGATTTTTCCAGCCATGCATTACCTCATTGGCATGCTCAGTGGAGTCAAAAAACAACAGTTCCAGCCATGAGCTCTGATAATGTTATGTGACATGCTGCAATCAAGCTTCTGCAGGAGTGAAAAGTGATTTTTTTAGTATAAGGATTGCCTCTTGGTGCTACAAACCTTCACAGGTTACCCCGAAGCATTTTTTGTAAGCAACTATCTTTTCTGCATAAGAAAAGTTCTTACAGTACAGACTAGAGGGGTTTTTTTATTCTCTGGAAGCAAACATAGAGATGCTCCTTGCAAAATACAGTCATAGCACTTCTGATCTTGAGTTTATTATAAATAAGAAATCCTTTCCTATAATGGAAAATCCTGATCAAATTTAATTCTGAGAGCTGAAAATTGACAGTGATTAAAACTTCAGTGTCCAGATCAAAGCAATATATGTTTTAATGATAAACAAATTCAAATGGTTGAACTAAGCAGCTGTATCTGTCTAATCTTCTTTAATCTTCAAATTGCTTCTCTAGCTCCTTTTCTAGTACAGGACACAAATACATTAGTGGACTCTAATCTGGCAGTTAAGAGCATAACAATGTAAAATGGGTTGAATTTGAAGTGAATCAAATTCAGGTTGGAATACAGTGAATAGTTTTAATAGTGAATGTTGTACCTTTTGATCAGATTATTA
This sequence comes from Cyanoderma ruficeps, assembly GCA_008694505.1. NCBI lineage: Eukaryota > Metazoa > Chordata > Aves > Passeriformes > Timaliidae > Cyanoderma > Cyanoderma ruficeps. Next base: position 9,585,534 of record VZDJ01000158.1, read on the forward strand.
TTATTAATCTATATAAAATTATTAAAATATAGAGATAAATGATCCAATTTAATTTTTAAAACATAAATTCCCTGACAGCCTTTCGTGTCCAGAATATACCACATTCCTAAAAAATATTTTAAATATGTTAAATCAGTGGCCACCTGAGAAAATAGTAGATCCATCACTACTATGCAGACATGAACTTATTGCTTATGCACTACATAATAAATCTGTGCAAACATGTCCCTGTTACTGAGTTGCCCCTAAAATGAAGTTGTCATTGCCAGAAAAGTTTGCAATGCATTAAGGGCATTGTCCAAATGCCTCCTAAACACTCACAGGCTTGGGACACTGACCACCTTTCCAGGAAGTCGCCTTCAGTGTCTGACCACTGGTAGAGGAATGTTCCATCTAGGTGAAGAAATATTTCTTAATGTCCTGTCTGAACTTCCCCTTCTGCAGAGCTGAGACATTCCCACACACCCTGCCACTGGATACCAGGGAGAAGAGCTCAGCACTTCCCTCTTTACCTCCCTTCCTCAGGAAGTTGTGGAATGAGATGAGGTTTGCCACTCAGCCTCCCTTTCTCCAAACTAGAAAATTCCCAAAGTCAGCTCAGGTGTATTAACTTCAAAAAATGTTCAGGCTTCAGATGTTTGGAGCTTTTTAAACTAGAATTGTGTACCAACAAGTAGTCCTGATCTCATTAGGATCTGTCCAAGGCAGAAAGCATGTTAGTAACCCTTGTGTGATGGTCACACAAGTAATGAAGGAGGCAGAATTGTCCAACATGGTGGCTGCTTCAGAAGTTTTGCAAGAATGAACAGTTACAGACAAAAAATTGCAGAACTCTGTCTTCTAAGGAGCCTGGCCATTCAACAAACACATTCCTCTTGTCAAGACCATCAGCAGCTCCCTGTGTGCTTAGTCATGCTGAGGAATGCTGCCACTTCTAAGAGTAGTCTGCTTTCTGTCTTCTTTATTCACAGCTCTTTATTTATTTCTGCAAGACACAGTGGCCATCCCTGTGAAGATGGGTTGTAGGCTGATTGCAAACCGGCCAGTTTGTAACCTGTTCAGCTGCTGCCATTGAAGAGTATTCATTTTAGATTGTAGGACTGCTGAATCTTTCTCTTGTTCTGGATGAGGAACATACAACTCACCAAAACTGACTCCAGATTATCTGTGTTCAGTCTTACACCACAGGTATTATTTCAAAGACTGCAAACAAATGATAGCTTGGAACTACCTTAGTAATTAATGAGTTGCATCCCTGTGATGAACACATATGCTTAACCAGCAACAGTTATGACTGAAACATTTTCATGTGTTAAACAGAATTAAGCCAGCTCTCTATGGGAAATAACATGAGATGAACAGAGTTCTAAAGCTGAGTTGCCGATTTGAGAAGTATACAAGCATGTGCAACCAGGCTGAAGCAGCTAGTGAATACAAAACAGCATTACAAGTGTTATTTTTGACATACATCCCTAAAAGTCTAACACTTGAGCTAGGTTCACACCAAAGAAGACCAGATGCAATTCACTTTGCAATGGTATTTAAATGCTTGCACTCACCACAAGTAGAAAATTATTGACAGTCATTTTGTTGGACTCATTAGAACAGAGCCTATTTTCTGCAATATTCAGCCATCCTCCTGTCAGAATTGAAAGTAGACCATGCTGGCAGACTAAAGCATCTCTTTACTGTTTTGTGATCTATGAGTAAAATGGCAGTGGTTAATCAAGATGCAGAAGGTTAATGTGAATAGAAGCACAGAGTGCTCTAAGGTTGGCTTTACATTCTTTTTTGCAGCTATTTGTTGGGTATTGCCAAAACTTCTTGCTTTGAATAAACAGCTCTGCAGCGCTTTCTGTTTCATAAAGTTCTACTTTTGTTTCTGAAAAAACACCAGTGAGAAAAATCAGGTATGTGGATCCTGTAGGGCTGAGATAGCTTTTAGGTTTGCTAAATAGCACATTATACTTGCTCATAGTTGTTATTTCTTCACTGAAACCTACATGGACCAGTTATCGAAATGTTCTCCTGATGAAGGATGACTTGCTCCAGTAGAATATTCCAGTGTTCAAAACCTACCAACAGAGGGGGGACCAGAAAACAATTAGATTCATAGCATTTTCTTGACAGGGCAGTGACCACAGGCTGGCAAGGATCTTTGAAAGCTTCTGAGTCTCTGAAAGTTTTTAAGTGCTGTTAGCCCAGGTCTTCAACTGTGTTACTTGAAGGTGAGCAGTGTCAGGGCCCTGACTGCACTAAGGGGCCCTGCAAGTCCTTCCCCTCCCCTGGATTTGGCTGCTTGCGTTTCAAGCCTGCCCTGATACAGTGTGGCCGAGTAACCTTGGCTAAGATGTGCAGCACAAGAGCTGGAAGACTTTGGAGCCTCATTTCTTCACCGAGGACCTGTGTTTAATGAACTCAGTCCTTGCTTGAGCCCCGTTGCAGGGGTGCCTGCACCCAGCATTGTACCACACTTCCCCTCACCCCAGCCTGGTGACCTGAATTCCTGGCTTGTCCATGGTGCTGCCTTGTCACTGCACTGCCTGGCAGTGGTTATGGACACAGCACCTGCTCTGTCCTTGCTGTCTGAGTGCCATGGGGCACGGCACCTTGGCGGAATGGGGACAGTAGGCTGTCCTACTGTAGCTGTCACCCTTGGCTCCCAGTCACCTTCTTCCATGAAGCAGCCCACAGCTGCTGCTCTCTGAGAAGCAGATGGTCCAAACAATTTCAAAGTCTGTAGGGGAATTTTAATAAGTACATAAAGCATTCAGAAATTATTATTTCTATTGTTCCTGCATTTTCTGTTCTAAAACTGAAAAATGAGCATTACTCCATGTGCTGCCAGTAGCATATTTGCCTTTCAAGACTGTTTATCAGTTTGATGCAAAGATTTGCATCGAATCCATTTGTATCTGAATTAGGTCTAATAAGCAAACACACATTTTCGTCACGACTGTTCTATATGCCAAAACTGCTCAAGTTTAAAATCAATATTGCATTATTGTGCACCTGTGACAATATGGCTGGTAGCTTGTTTCCCAGGTTTTTTACCCATTGGCTGCACATGAAATCCTTTTCAATCCAACACCTCTCCTGCTGGAATTTAAGCTTGTTATTTTAGGACCTGTCAATTTAAAACATACCCATAACACACTGTCCAAAGGTTGCTTGGCACCCAAATGACACCATGACACCCAAGGCTGCTCGTGTGTGGGAGTATGTTCCTCGGAGGAATGGCAATTCTGAGCAGTTTTGACAAACCAGAAGCAAGCACCGAAACCCAGCTGTTGAAGAGCAAAATTCAACATCAGGAAGTCATATTTTTAAGCATTTTCGAAACTTATTGTAAGTAATGTTAGACATTTTGTGACACTCTTCTGAACTGGAACTGGTATAAAGGTCTACTGACAACTCGTGGATGTGTTGAATCCATATTTGGGAAGTCTTAGATAGAACAGGCTCATAGACCTCTTGCTTTCAAAATGATAAACAAGCCCAGTCTTTTTTTCTGTTATTACTAGTTTTACATGCCTATAGTAAGAGGGTAACTGTAATCTAAACACCAATTACAATTTTTTTTGGATCTGTGTGGGGAAATAGCTATTGCTCCAGATGTAATATTTCTGAGTAGTGTGATTTCAGAACTTTAGAGTAAAAATGAATAATGAACATCAATGTCAAACAGTATATATTTATATAAATGTTGAAAAACATTTAAATATATTTTAAACATTTATTTAACAAAACAACCTTGAACTGCTGGAGCAAAAAGAATGTAAATTGCTTTCCCAAGACAGCATCACAACAAAATTTGAAAACAGAAAAAAATATTGTTTGAATGAAAGAATATGACGAGGAAGGTCACCTTGTGGTGACTTCATGCCTAAATTGCTTATGGTTCTGATGCCCATTAGATGCTCACAAGAATCAAAACAAAGACCAACACTTTAGAATGTTTTTAATCCAGTCTCAAATATCAGATGTCCAGCAGGGAAAACATCTGGATGAGGAATGGTGAAACCTGATGCGAGCAATAATGACATCATAGATACCACGAAAAGATGGGATAGGAACAACAACAACGGTGATAAGAAGACACCTGAGAAGGTGGGGGGGGTGGGGGGTTCCACCCTTTGGTGTCCTCGGCTGAAGATTTCTATTACCTTCAGGTGAAGATATTGATGTCTTTTGGAGAAATATGCTACGGCCAAACAAATCATGTTCTACTCAAATATACAGTTACATGATGAAAACAAGGACATTTTTTTCTGTGATTTTGATACAAACCAGAGAAAATCAGATACTCAATTAGATTTTAAGTGGAAAATGGATGGCTATCTGTCAAACTCCTTTGAAAAAGCCCTTTCTAAATCTGTCTTACTGGTGTTGTCATACTCAATTTTTTCCTTTAAGGAAAACAGATTGCATGCTTCTTTATGGTAAATTACTGTACCAATGTACTCAGAACATCCCTAAATGGTGGTATAACCTAGTTAGATGCACTGTATTATCAAAATTTTCATTTCTGCATAAATTTATTGGGAGACTGGACTGCCCACCTTATGCCTACTTATTATATTACAGATGCTGCTCCTTTAATTTTCTTATGTGTTTCTCTGGAGTTCATAGTGTTCTGATGAATTTGTAGTTCATATTGTAAGACTGCACTTTGTGTTAGCTGAGCAGAATAGTTGTGCATCACTCCCATTTTTCATTTTTCAATGAAAAATGCACATCCAAGCTCTGTTTCCCAGAGAACTCAGCAGTGACTGTGCCAATGTGTAATGGTGTTGTATAAAGAGAGGATTCCTATTCCAACCACTAGAGTTATAACTGAAATGTACAGAAGAAAACCTGAACCATATCATGCTGGAATTGGGCTCTAGATGATTACAATAGTTTCTTCTTAAAATTAAGGGCAAATTTTGTGAAAATTCTTGTTAAATATTATTTTAAAATGGTCACTAATTGTGTTTCATGTCTGATTTAGTCATACATATGACTCTGAGACAACAAATTGAAAGCCAGAAAGCACTATAAAAAAAAATAATTTAGAAGTGGTAAAGCAAAGTATCACTGAAGAAATGTTTTATTTGCCACCTTCAAAACCAACACGTTTTTTTCAAAGCAAAACCAAAGCTTGTTTCAAAGCTGAATTGTGTCACAATTGACCACACATTTCAGCCTCATTGAGGCAGCTCTTTCCAACAGGGAACTGTTTAACCAGAAAACCTTGAGAGAGTGGATCAACGTGCCCAGAGATGCTGACCTGCCTGGGCAGGACACCAGGATGTTTGTGGCTGGGATATGTCAGGATCTCCACACCTCACTGTGGCATGTTTGCAAAAGCTCTGCTCTGCTTTTGTGTCAGCTGCGCCTTTAATGCAACGCTCTCCTTTATTTTTGTGGTCTGCTTCTCCTAACTCGATGTTCCCACAGTCCCTTAACGCGTAATTGTGTTCAGGGAACTGAGGCAACCTGCTCTTTCTGAGGCTATTTTCCATGACAAACAAAATAACTACATGTAAAAGCTGTTAATAAATGGCACATCCCTCAGGAGAGAAGGTATTACCTCAGTATCATCCCATTTTCTGCTCATTCAAAGACTCTCAAGGTCAGAGAGACCGAGGCCTCCCCCGAGGCAATGCTAATGCCAGACTGGCTGTGCATGCCAAGCTGCCAGCCCAAAGGTTATGTGTTACAGGCTTTGACTGTCAATATTGCTATACTGATGCTTTTTCTTCCTATTTTCCATTCCCCTGCACTGCACCAATTTTATGTCAGGCTTTTAAAAAGTCTCTTCTTCTCCTATCACCTGAAATTTTCCAAACAGTAGCTGCTACTTGTAGGTGAAGAGGCAGGCTATATATAAATACTTACATACACTATGCACAAAAAAAAAAGATAGGTTGGAGGAACGATCTCAGGAGGATAAAGCACTTGAATTAAAGAATTAAGAACAGTAGGACTATCTGTGTAGTTTTAATTTATTCTCCTGCCCTCCTTGTATAAAACTGAAGTGCTAAAGTGAGTATCTCAAGAGACTTGTAATTTATTCTTTTTCTTTTTTTAAGCTCTGACTGAACCACATTTCTGATAACCTAATGCAAACAAATACTCTGTGCTGCAGTGTTCCTTCCAAGAATGGGTGTGATAATACACTGCTACACAAACTGATAAGCAAGCAGAAACATTACAAAGAAATCAAACCTGCATGCTTTGTATGATGAATTGAAAAACAAATCTTCAATTAAAATGTGGTCTTAAAAGAAACCTATCATCCAGGCTGCTATGCAACACACTGAAAAAAGCAAATTCAGGTTGGCAGTTCCATTCCAAATTTCTTTTTAAATTTTTAATCTATTGCACTTAAAAGGACCTGTGAAGTATTTGCATTAGGAAAGGCACATACAGAGGTTTAAAATCTGTCTGTGTTCATAAGGAGGGAGAGAACACTTGGGACTAGGATTTTCCTTCTCGTCTGTCCACCCTGCATGTAAGAACAGCATCAGGTTGCTAAGGGCAGAAAAAGAAGGTGTGCTGCATTCCCTGGCTGCCTGCTGGGTCCTAAGAGAAGGAGAACTGAACTGGGAGAGAAATGGACGGAGAATTCCTGTACCTCATGACTGGCACATGAATTCTGCTGTTGCTGAAACCAGAAGGTGCAACATTTTGCAGTGTAACCATTGGGATCCCTTATGGGCTGTGCTACAGCAGATGGACCTGACGGTGAACACCTCTTCTAGGGCTGAAATGGAGATGAAAACTCAGACCAAACATGGGGGTTTTTGGACACCTACTGTACTGTAGACAGTAATGGTCTCCACCCCAGTTCAAAAGGAAAACTTGAGTTTCAGAGAAAATATTGGTGGGAGAAGGGACTGGATGATCATTCTTCCTTTGTGAAACTAAACTAAAACGCTTTGCATGAGGCCGTAGAACTGAGACACCATCATCGAAATCAAACCTGTACCAGGTGCTGGAGAGGTTGTGCTCCTGAGGCTGGTACAAACAGTTTGGATTGCTATATATCCCAGATGGAACTGTAAATGTATTTCAGTTTTAAAGGTGCTGGGTCAGTTTTCACTGGGTCAGATCACTTTAAAAAGCATGATTTTCAGTCAGTGCCCAGTTCACTCAAAGGATTTCAGATACAGTGTGTGAACAACTTCCTCCGCTCTAATTCTCTGAGCAGATGCTGCAGGCTGCAAATGTCTGTGCTTGTGTCAGAGCTGGTTACAACTCTGTACGTGGAGAGAACCTGTGCCGACAGGGAAGTGATGACTGCTTTCAAGGCTAAGAAAGGTTTATTTCCTGTTGTTCTTGAAATCCACAGCAAAATCTGCCCAAGTCCTCCTGTTCTGAAAGCTGAAAACTAAGCATTGTGAAAAACGAAAGGAAAATGTTAAGATATGCACAGAACATTACTATAGATCATTATGATTTCATAAAGTAAATTTTAAAATATTTAAACTAGATTTGCTAAAGTAGTTTTCTTCAAATTCAGGGTTTTATCGCTTCTGCTAATTTTGCACTAAAATCAGCTATTTCTATAATTATATTTTGTAGTGACATTTCAAATATTGTTTGATTAATGTTCACAGCAGCCTTGAGGGTAAATGAAAGTTAGAATAAAACAGTAGATTTACAAATCTTCAATACAAATATTCACTATACGTTCAGATTTTAATATTCAGAAAACAGTAATTAAGGATTAGGTGATGAGACAGCCCATCACATCCAACAAAGGGGACTGAAAAGGCAATTCTGCAGATACATACCTCCTCAGGACCCCAGCAGACAAATATTGCCTTTCCCAAAGGATACATGGGTGGGAGGTTGACCACACAGCTTGGTGACTGCCATTAGTATGACCTTAATACAAATCAGAGACATTCCAAAAAGGGGACACTCCATGCATGGTCCCTACACCTGCAAGTGTTTTTAAAACTTTTATCTGCAATCTGTTGCTAGAGAGAATTGTTTGCTTGTATGTAGTCTCTGGAAGGTTTAATTCCTCCTTTAACCAAATGGACTTCCTTGGAAAAGTTAGCTGTGAGAAGAACCCGTAAGAGAATTTATAGGGAGTTGAATTAAAGGTAATTCACAAAATATCTACAATGTCACACAGAGGTCATGCCATCTATGTTACATACTGTTATTCTAAGATATGTAATTATTTCCTCAGCGTCTTAGGAGAAAAAACCCTCACATTTAGATTATTTCCTAATGACACTAATGCCAGAATACAAACTCTACCTGAATGTCTTAGGCACAGTGTGTTTGATAAAGGGCCATACTTATCAGCAGCATATGGGCAAAAAAACAACAAATGCTAATCCTTCATTCAGGCTTAAAGTCTTTGGGATTTGCTGCAGTTGCCACTAATTAGAAATCACATATTCTACTGTTAAAAAAGAGAACAAAATTAAAAAGGATACAAAGGCTTTAGTTTACTCCCTATGTGACTACAACCCTTCCCACCTCAGTGGCAGGCAGTGTCAAGGCAGTCACGTATCACAGGAACAAACCTCTCCTGGAGTGCTGAGATTTCTCACACGTTCCCCGTGGAGCTTGCTCCCTGAGTTCCACTGTTAGTGGAGACAAGTGGCACTTTCAGCCAGCAGTTCATCTCAGTATGTGCAAACACCTTGATTAAGCTGGTAAGAATTGTGCCCTAGAAGAGCCTGTGTTCCTCCAGATAAAGGAGATGCGCAAAGTTCAGTCTGTTGCAGACATCAGCACTGCAGACACACATCCTTTGTCTCCTGTCCCTTCAGTCAAGAGTGTAAATCAGACAAAGAAGAGGCAAAGGATGCACACCCATTCAAAAGAGGTCAGAAGAACAATGTGGGGATTTGCAGGTCACTCAGCCTCACTTGAAAACTTCCTCCCCGAATGAGGCATCTCATACAGCATTTCAAGGACAAGAAGCAGCTGGCTGGGAACAGTTGGTACAGATTTACTGAGGATAAACTCTGCCTGAACAGCTTGATGGCCTTTGGTTATAAAATGACCAGATTTTTCAAAAGGAGAGCAGCACAGAGTGGTTCAAGGGGAGCACCACACAGGGGTCTCCACTGGGACCTGTCTGCTAAACAGCAGCTCAGAAGCTGGAGGAGGTGACTGAGTGCACTCTGGTTCTGCTTGCACACACCAGCATGGATTTATGAAGGTGAAATCCTGCCTGACCAACCTGATAACCATCTGCAGTGAAAAGACAGGCTCGGTGGCTGTGAGGAGAGCAGTGGAGTGTTTTTTCAAACTCTGATAAAAAGACTATTTCATTATTACATTATCCTATAGGTGATTACCTGAGAGCAAATTAAAATTATATTGCACTTATTTCCCTCAGACAAATGTAAATTTTGTTCTCAGTACCAAATACTATCTCATTCCATGCAATGGTGCTATTTAGATCAAATTACTGCTTAGATCAAATGGTGCTACTGTTAGAAGGATGATGTTGGCAAAGGAGCAGTCAAAAAAATTCAAAATGGAGATATAAGACAATGTTAAAGACAGTGAAAGTTACAAAGAAACCCATTCTCACGTCTCTGTAACTGCACTGGGGTACTCTGGAGAGGGGAAATGATGAAGTGAAATTTGTCTCAGGTTTCATTGACAGTGAAAGTGAAAGGGAGCTTCATGAAGTGCAAAAGAATTTATAGTCTGGGTCTCTGAGCACAGTGTTGCCATCAAAATAATCTGCTTGTGGTGCTCATTTAAAAAAAGAGAAGCATGTCAGTGGCTGCTACACTATCCTGTTTAAGTAGGCAGCTCCATGGGGAAAATCACATATTCTTTCATCCCTACTTTCCCACCCAGTGATCCACAACTTACTCAACCTTCTATACTTATTTCACTTTGCAGTGCTTTCCCCAGGCAGTGAGTGGGGCCCCTCTCAGGAGCCAAGGGATGAGCTGGTCAGTACTGTGGAGCAGGAGCCTGGACACTGGCCCTGGGCAAAGAGCCATCAACACACAAAGGGTTCATATTTCCTTATTCTTCCCCTTGGAAACTTCACAGTGACACCTTGCATTTGCTGTGTGCATGTTCCTATCAGAAACTGATGAATGAATTAGAAAAAATCTTCATTTCCATCCCTTTGCCCTTTTCCAATTTCTGTGTTAGGCTCAACGCTTGGATCATACGTGTTTCTGCAGAGAGGTGGTCTTTTTCTATGTTTACGGTGTTTATTTTAATATTTATATTAATTAGTATAAACAGCCTTTTTCATGAAAAGTTGCAAAAACTTTGTAATCTGGATGCTGCCCTTTGGTCACTTGTTCACTTTCAGATGGCCCCTGAACTCAAAGCAACAGCCATATTGCATCCCCTGGCTTGTCTTTTAAGCATTATCTTGCTGTTGATAGTCTTTCTCCTCCAGATGGGAAAACTAATGTCTGTCCGACTGCACAACTTTTTTATATTGAGGATTTATTTTGGATAGGTAATTTTGTTCTTTTCTACAGTTTTGAAATGTCACAGAGATAACAAGCAGTCCGGCCCACTTCAGATCTGGCATGAAGTGCTGCAGAATTTCCCTGCTGATTCAAAGGGCACAGCCATTCATTTGCCATATAGCCAGCTGGAGAAGTTGTTTATAACTGAGCAAATTCAGTTGGTTTCCATCTTATACTATTTTCCTAAAGATTTCACACCTGATTTTAATTTCTTTTTAAAATTCTCTTTTTGCAATATCTCATACTTTCTGAAGTGACCTTTGCTTGCAAAGAGCAGAGCAATTATTTCTGAGAAACTTGTAAATCTCTGGACTGCCTTCATCCTTCTTTTTTGGCTTCTATTGCTGACACTCTCAAAAACTTTTTTTTTTGGACCACTTTTGAGAAGTTGTCAATAATGTTCAAGAAATGGAAAACTCATACTGCAAACAGTAACTGTTACATTTTTGATGGTTCAGGTTGTAGCTAATAGCTTCCAAATAACTATCAAGGAACAATTTTTTCAGAAGCTCTATCTTAACAGCACATATTAACCTCTGCAATTTCACCTAAAAATGCTGAATTGAAGTGGTTTACCAAAAATTCCTCTGCTTCTATTAGAAAGAATAAAATCACCCCTTATCTACTTTGTACATTCTTAGATGGTTTTATTCCAACAGGTTTAGCTGTATAGGATTTGAGCAGTGAAAAGAAATGAGTTTCAGAGCTCTCTCTGTACATTGCATCTTGAAAATTGAAGTAATCACAGATGATTGTTTAAAAATGAATGAAAAACAGCTATGCAAGATTTTTAAGAAATGCTTTTTCCTCAGCAACATTTGGCCGTGGGGGTTAATAGCAACTTACAATGGCTTTAGCTATTTAATCAAGCAGTTTTCCAGGAAAGGTTAGTAATTATTAGTCTTGTATTTCTCTTCTCCTGGAGAGTGCCAGTCTAAGACAAGTCAAGTTACTGTTCTGCTTTCTGCCATTTTTAGATGGACTTCTGAAATATTCCTAGGTTACAGAAATAAAGGCAAAAAATACTATATATTCTCTGAGGAAGACTCCTCAGTTGCAGGCACCTCAGACCAGCCTTGCAGGAGGTATTCCTGCCTCCTGCAAGGTATCTGCACTGCAAAATAAACACCTGCTCCCTGCACCAGGACCAGCACTGACTCCACATTAGGCTGGATTTAAGTTGCCATTCTCAGTACACACCCTCCAAAGCAAATGTCATTGACACAAATGCAATTGCATTCTTAAAGTAATTCTCCGTGCTGTCACCAATGCAGCATTGTGCAAAGCACAAAGCATAATTATGTTTCTTAAAATGACAATAACCTTATATCTGTGGCTGTTTCCTAGGGGGGTTTTGATGTATAATATGACATGATAGATTTTAATGTACTGCAAATCACTTAAATACTTTCCTTTAAAATGATTTTTGAAATTATTGTTTTCCCAACAATATTGTTTTCACTGTTTTGTTGCTGATGTTAAGGCTTTTATATGTTCCACATCTTGTGCAAGCACTTAATCATTAATTGCTCAAAAGGCACCATCTTGTTTAGGTAAGTCACTATTAAATTTTTTAACCAGGAGGGTGAATGAAGACTCCCAAAGCCAAGAACATCAGCATTCACCTTTCACTCAGAGTAAAACTGAAAAGCAGCTAAGTGCCTCCAAGAAATGAGAGGAGCCTTTGCCCAAGAAATGCACATTGCCCATTAATGTGGTTAGAAACTGAGCTGTGTGATAGGCAGAGTAACCTGGGAGGTGGTGCTGCTCCCAGAGTGATCAACAACTGAGTGCTAAGAGAGAGAGTGTGATTTTGGGGTGGATAGATGGGGAATGGGAAATATTCAGAAGGAACTCCCACAAGTTGTTGCTTGTCCCCTGAGGAAACAACTTGGAGCATCTCTTTGGAAAACTAATCAAGTAGTATGATAAAATTCATTGGGTGCCAAATATCAATAAATCTGGCCACATCATTAGCCTTCTTTCGCCATCCATAAGGAAAGCAGGCAGCAAATTACAGCCACTCTTCTCATGTTGGAGAGCACAAATTACAGCATTTAAAGCCCAACACAGAACTTAGGCCCCCCAGTGCTGGGTACCAAGAAACTCCATTTAATGATGTATGTCCTTCCCCAAAGACACCCATGTGCTCAAGACTGCTGAATGTAAAGGCACGTCACTGACATTTCAAACACATGGTTGAAAATTTCCTCCTCTCTGGAGTCTGTGCTCCAGCACCAAGAAAAGCCAAATCCACTGCTAGAAAAGTACCTTGTAAAAGGTGAAGTATAGGTTCAATCCCTTAGCTTCAGTCACAGCTGGTTGTTTTCCACAAGCCACAGAGAAGACTGAGGGCAGCGCAGTCACCATCCACTCCTGGGCTGAGCAGATACACGGACTCTGCTCCCCATAAGGAGCATCCCCCACTCTGGAATTCAGGTGACATTTTTGTTATCCATGTGGAGAACAAGACATCAGCTCCAGCCCACCAATAACTGGTGGGGTTTCAACATGAACCCCGGTCCCCACCAGTATTCTTTTCACAACATGAAAAAATGTAAGTGATGAGGTAAGAGGCAGGGATATCTCACCACTGTTTCATGCTGAAATAAATGCTGAGGCTTAGAAATGGGCCTGTCACATGGAAGGCTACACAAGATAAATGAAACAGTTAGAGGCTGTTCTATGTGCCCTGTCCTTTGACACTCAACCACTGGTCAGTGAAGGGAACTGAGCTAGCTGAAAACAGCCCTCTGAAGTCCACAGGCTTCTCTAGAGGACACCTACACAGCATATGCTTTGTGTTTGACTTGTGTTGTCAAGCAGTACCTTTAGAGGTGGCATCTCATTGCACTTCTGTTCTTCAGTATGGTGACAAATATAACCTTTTGCTTGATGGATTGAAGTAGTGAAAAGGGGACAGTAGCCTAAGCATGTGAATCATGAATAGAATGAAGAAGGTCTTTTACAGAAAAGAGAGGCAGACCGAATGAACATCTATTGATTTAGCTTTATTTATTATTTTGCAATACACCAAGGTACAGGACCTGTTCTAAACACCTAACAGAAAATATTTACTGAAAAATTCACCAGTTTTTAAAGCAAAGAGTTTTAATATAAAAACCTCCACATCTGTTTCTTGCACTGATCAAAGTTTTATTTTAGAAAGTTGTAAATATTCTTTTCGGAAAGTTTATCAAAGCTCTTTTCCTGACAAACTAAGTGAAACAAAATGACACACATAGATATGAACAGCAATGTTCTCATTTGCATTTAGATAAACATTATAAACACAGCTTAAGTAGTAACAATTCTGAGAATACTTAAATGGCTTCTAGTTGTAAATGCTACGCTCCACTTAGCTTAAATAGTTACTTTCTATGCATCATTAGATTTGCATTAGACACCCTGTACTTCTACACTCAAATCAAAGCCAGTCTTGAAAACATCAGGCAGGGTGTGGATTTTGAATGGGATCATTATTTCCAGAATACTGGGCCAAGCTATAATCTGGTGGAAATAGGCTGGAGGATTTTCAAACAATTGTACAAAAGATATGACTTGAAAATAAATCGAAACAAAAAGTTAAACACAGCACACATCTAACTAGAGGCCCCAAGAGAGAGTGGATATAGCCCCTGCTCTTCCTAGGCACAGCTCCAGATCCTTTGGAAATTTCAACCCAGTATTCCCACTGGGAGCCTCTGAGCCTGATGCACCTCAGGGGCAGAGAGGTCTGCCCACATATCTGCCATTGCTGATCCAGGGTAAATCCATCCTCATTTATATCCATCAAAATCTACAAGCTGTCTGGCAATAGCACCAGAAATGTGTTCTCCTGCAAGAATTTAAATAATAACTATGTTACAGAAATAATTTAAAAATAAATTTATATTGGCTGTTCAGCCAAGGCTGATTTATATGAACAATTCTTCTTATTCCTTCATCATATTCTGTAAGTTGTTTCAAATTCAAGAATAAAATATTTGGTATTGAAGTAAGAAAAGTTAGAGAAGAGAATTGGTCTGCTCAAACTTAAAGTACACAATTTTTATAACCAAAAATCATGGATAAAAAGTAAATTTAAAGGTAATCGGAAGTTTTGTATATGGAATAGAGAAGAGAAACTGGGAAAGGCTTTTCTCCAGAAAGCATTCCCAAACACTATTTGAACTTCTCTATATTTTTATGCTTACATCTTGAGGGAGAGGATAAGCCTGTGAGTCCAAACCAAAACCCAGAGCAGAAGCCTAAGTACAATTTCAAAATGGTTTCCTCTTTTTGCAACTGCTGAGACAAGCCACAGAAAGGATAAAGAAAGAAGCTGAAGAGTGAACTTCGCTTTCTGGTTCTTTCTGGAGATTTCCTGTGCCTGGAATCAAGGAGGAGAAAGTTTCATTTGCTCGCATATGGCAGTGCAGCTCTCACACAAGGGTCTGACTCTGTCCTGGCCCATCTGTCAGTCAGTGCCTATAGGACAATTGCCTATAAGCAAACACTCTCCTGGCTCTAATACTCTCCTTTCCTGCATCCAGATAAGACTAACCATAGGCTGAGCTGGGTGCTGATCCTGTCAATGTGGGATGGTAGGCGACTTGCAGAAAAGGTCCAACATCAATAGCCAACACAAGCTTTTGATCCCATGTGCATATCAAGTTTTTCTGGCTGCAGCACTGCTCAGCAGTCACACAAATCCCAGCTGCGTTCAGGCACAGGCAGGTAATTCAGCTGCCATTGCCAACAAAGAGGCAGGGGGCAGGCACTTCTGTGTGACTCCAAGGACCTCCCCAGTCCCAGTGACAGCTGGGCCACCCTGCTGCATATCCAGCCCAGACCTCACCCACTGACTGCCCATGTGCCACCCCTGAAACAGAGGGAGAAGGTCTGAATAGAAGAGTGTCTTTACATTAGACACAAAGCAGAATAAAGGCAGGGAAGCACAGGGTAACCATATTCCCTTCGTCTCACCTTCTCTGCATGGCAATGATACATTTTCTAGCCCAGCCAGTGCATTCTCATTATTTTGTTTTCATCCTCTTTGTGGCATAATTCGATTTTGCCTCCACTTCTGTACAGGGCTGTACCTTGCAAGGAGTCTGAGGTCTGTTTCTCATGAGCTACCACTGTATGGAATGATCTGGGCAGAACACACTACCCAGCTCTTACCAGAGTTCAGTAAGGCAGAGCTTATTACTTATTCCTTCCCTAGTCAGACATAATATTAAGAATTAAAAAATTAACATAATACTAAATTAACATAATACAGCATTTCAAACCCATCATCCTGTAACCTGTAACAGTTTATGAGATTCAGTGGGGACCCAGAGGCACATGTGATGCTCTGTCTTGCCTCTACTGCTCTTCTTTCTCAAATGGTTATGGGCATAAAAGGTCTGGGGTCTCTGCCTCTTGCTACCTACCATGATGAAATTCCATCTCATCCATTGTCCTGTTGTCTGTCCTCCAGGAATCAAAAGATATTGCTGCTTTTTTCACAGTTTACATACATCTCGGCCCAAAATCCCTTCTATTGAGAATGCTATTTAAAGGCTTTTGGGTTGTATATTCCCTTCACCAGCTCATACATACCTTTTGGACATGGCCACTACCTGAGATCTTTTTGAAGTTGCCCCAGGATGTTTAAACCTATCAAAATGGCTGGTACTTCAAAACCTCAAAGGTGTTTTCTCTAGATTGCTTCATGCTATTCCCACAATGACAATCTCCTTCATTTCTTATGACTTACACATCCAGCTGAAGAGAAGCAGCAAACTAGTTATACATCAAGTTTAAATGTTGCTTTGATTACAGCTTTGTTCATTGTCCAATACAAATCAGCCAGAAGGTAAATGTCCAGATACACGATTCTCTCTCATAAATGACATAATGAGTGATTGGGACCTCATAATTGTGTTGGACAAAGATTAAAGAGAAGCAATGGCTCAGTTTATATTTATTGGATAATATATTCAAATATACTGAAATATTTATATTTCTCTCATGGGAAAATAATAGAAAACTTATTATGTACTGCAGAAAATAATAAAATCTTAAGCATTTTACTTTTTATGCATAATTAAGCTAGTCACTGTTTCTGTTCCTGTGGTGTGCAACATAAATCATTGATAAGCAATTAAAATATAAAACAAGCTTTTGAAAGCATTAAGCTAACATAAAATTATTCACTTGTCACATTAAACGAACATTTATCCAATTCCTACAGCTTAGCAGAGTGGCCTCCAGCCATCTACTACATTCTGATACCTCTGAGAAATAATTTTATCCTTATAAACTTCTAAATACCTTAAGACTTAAAATGAAACTTCATATGCCCTTGATGCAAATGATCTCATCAAAAATTCCAGTTGCACGCAGACTACTCACACAAACCACGGGAAAGCAGTGCTCTTTTTTGACTTGCTGCACTGTTGGGGTACCTCTTTTTTGAAGTCTTTTGGTGGGGTTATTTGCTTTTTGCAGTCTTTAGGCTAGCATCGACCACCTCAGTGAGGGGGCTTAACTATCACGTGTGTGGTTTCATCCTTTCCATCAAACTGGCAATTTGAACATTTTTGTTTTAGTTGACTCAGTGCCAAACTGGACCAGCCTGGAAGGTCCAAAGCAGCAGCAGAGGCTCAGGGCATCCCAGAGGGCTCATACAGTGCATCCCAGAGGACTCACAGTGGCTGTGGAGTTGGCTTTTTACCTCTACCTGCACTGCTAGAGGTAAAGAAAGCAGCAAGCTGCCACCTAAATCCATCCAGGCATAGTCTATAGCTTAACTCTATTCTGCTGGTAGTGTGTGTGGATGCACTCAGGAACCTTCACAGTGGATTATGGTTATTTCTGCTTGAACACAGCAACCAAAGCCTCTAAAATCCATTGATGTCTTTCCAAAACCCAATCAGAATAACAATTTTTCAGGACATTTTCATCTCTTTAAAAGCCTGAATTCAAGGGCTCTGAGGCACTAAACAAACCAAACCACTGGATAATAGAAATGTATCAGCCCATTTTACATGTGAGGATGCAAATGCATTGATAACTTGATGCAGGTACCACATAAAGAGGAAAACAATGCCAGCAAGACCCATGTGGCACAAACCCAGACACCTTCCTTGCCTCATTATAATTTCAGGTCCTGTCCCAAAAAGATAAAATAAAAAATATTTATTAAATCAACGTAACCCTTACGTGACTGCTATTCAAAAAGAGTGACAGCCATTCCATCATTGATGCCAGAACCTGGAAGACTCTACTCCTGCCTGAAAACAGTGTCACAGGGCAGCTTGAGCCAGTTTAACTCGATGCCACCTTCCCCACCTCTGCAGCCAGCACACAGCAGTGTGAGATCTTCAGGCTGTGAGAAGGAAGCAAACTGGGAAGTAAAATGTGGATTTGTTTTATGAGAAAAAATACTTTAGATTGAAGAAGAAGAAAACATATCCAGAGAAAAAAGGAACTGAGAAAGAAAAAAGGGAAATTATAAAATTGGGAGGGAAAATATCCAGACTCACATTGCAGGTATTCAATTACAGTTGTACAAAATGGGAGTCCATTGCTCAGAATGCCCTTGCAGCCAAGCAAATGAAAACCTCCCCTGCAACAGGGACTCAGACTCAGTCCCCCATAGAAGGAAATTAAACTGAAATGGGTAAAAGAATGTGAACGGGACGAAGAGAGTGCTGGACATGTGCTGTGATTACAAAGTGTTTGTGAACTGGCTTGGGATGTAAGCAGAATCACAAAAGAGATCCTGGCCTGCAGAAGATAAAAATATCCTGTCCAAGAAGTTGTAGGTTAAGCAGCAAAGTCTGACAAGCAGAGGACATATACCCTAAGCACAACTGAATTATCTTTTTGTTCATACATACACTCATATTTAATTAAGTTATGATATTGTCAAGCCTTTGGCATACTGCCTGCTGTATAAACATTACTGGCACAGATACTCTGTAATTCCATTATAGACTTACTAATTCAAATGGAGGAGCAGGCAGGCATGAAACCAGCTGGAAATTTCATCTGAAACCCACCTCTGGTTCAGACAGAGAAATGCAATGTGCCAGGATGGCAGTGATGTCTTCACTCACAGGGGCCACCCAAGGTCTCTGCTCATCTCTTTAGTGTATTAGCAGACATCATCCAAGTCATTCTTGTATCAGCACAGCAGGTCAGGATGATCCCCATGCACAACATCATCATCTGAGCTCGAAGAAACTGCTGTTGGATTATTAGGTTTGCCATTGGTGGGATTCAATTATTTCTGCAGTATTTAAGTAAGAGTAATGCAAAGGGTCTCCAGCTGGGGCCAGGCCTCCATTTTACTGCGAGACTGTTTCTTTCTCAAAAGGGGCTTGCAGTTTCAGCTGATGATACACAGAGGGGAAACAGAGGAATCAAGAAGAGATTTTACTATGTTTGCACAGAAATACAGCCAGCAGGCAGACACTAATCCTAAAATGACACTTTTATATTAGCAGACATTCAGTTAAAACATAACCACATGCGCTTCCATAGTTAAAACAGAAGACAGGCAATTTTAGACCAATAAAATAAACAAAAAGTCATATATAATAATAACAAGGAAAAGCATATTAGACATACAGAAATGTTAAACTTTGGAAGCTGAATGAATGGAGAAAAATATTTTACCACCAGAATTGGAAGCTCCATAATTCTTACCTCCCCACTGTGCCATTGTCCTGTACTATTTGTAATTGAAAGTGCATGCTTTGACGTACATAAACAAAAAACCAGACAGGCTGGGGCTCTTATCTTAGGTTCTATAAATCCTACAACAGTACTTTGCACCACAAATAGCACACTAGAGAATCCAGTTTGAGCTGCGGTTGTACTTACCTGAAGAATTAGAACTTCTTCTTCCAAAGACTTGTTTGAGGTCAGCTCAGGTGCTTTGCAGTATTTGGCCTGATTTACTTTTCTTACCACATTTCCCCAAGTTCTCAGAGACCCTCCTGGCTCCAGGAGGGAAGCCCTGCATGCTGTAATGGACAAACATCTTATTAAGTGTCCCATGGTAGAAACAGGATAGTTTAGAGCTGGGGAATCCTCACGCATAAAAGATAACAGGTGTCCATTCCCAGAAGCTTGGGATGGAAGAATTCACAAGAGTTGAGATTCAGACTTCCATTAACACTTATGCTCTTGATTACTCTTTTACCAATAATGTTATTTTACAGACACCAAGAGCAGGTTTGTCTAAGTCCTACAGGACCTGTACTGCACAAAGAAGATGTAGGCAGCATTTCTGATACTCTGCCTTACACCAAGACCATGAAACCACCTCTTCAAAGCAGGACACCGCAGTTACTTGACTGTGATGTGCCCACCAGTTTTTGTAATTAACAGGTGTTTTCCTACCTGCCAACCCACCGTAAGAGGAACTTCTCTTTCTCAGAAGCATTTGTTTTCTGAAATAGTTACATCTGGTCTCTTCTTTTCAAAAATATTTCAAGCATGTACTGTAAAGACACCCTGGATTTTCCTGTGTCCCACTGAATGCTGAACTAGGAAAGCCCTTAAGATCAATGGGCTAAAGCAAAATAAATTCAATGCAGTTTCTTCAGTTTCTGCTGACTTCCTTCATACAAAGTACCAATCATTAAATGACAAAGAAAATAGATATTTACCTACTATATTCATCTATTTTCGCAGTATTTTAACTCATGCATTTTTCATAAAAGCTTCCCAGAGATAAAAAAATTCTATCTTAATCTGCTCCTTTTTCTATTTGCTCAAGGCACTGTTTATTATTTCTCAGCTGCTGGATCTTAAATTTTCTCTTGTATCAGCCCAGGTTATTTGTAACATTTGTATTACCCACTCTTGAAGCACTTCTCTGACACTTCCTGGTTACAGAGTTAATAAAGATGGGGTTGGTTTCTAGTTGTTGTAAGGCTGATTATGTATATATATGCGTATGTATATATGTGTATTCTACATATCTGTATCAATGTAGCAAACATACTTGCATCACCCCATTTAAATTTTAATGCAATTGAATTTTCATTTGTCTTTTATACAAACTAAACAACTCAATCCAATCAATGCTGCACTCAAACTGCCGTCGCTCCAAAAAAACCTCAACAAAACCAAAACCATCATCATCCTATTAGAAGAAATCAGAAGTCTCCAAACTGACTTCTACAAATAAGTGTGTTTTAGAATTCTTAGCATATTCGGGGGTCTTCACTATTTCAGCAGTCCTTTAAGCGAAATTATTGCCTTCATCTGACATTACTTCCTTCCTTCCTTCTTTTAACTGAAGGCTTGCCTCAGAGAATTTTAACTGAAGGCTCGCCTTTTCTAACTTCTTAAAGGCATTTACATAACCAGTGCTACATAGCCCTATGGCCAGCACATCTGACTTTACCCAATCCAACTGAAACAAATATGTTTCTACTGCAATCAGCCATTAGCTATTTTCTAGTTTTACCCCAAAAGGTGACCAAGAGGTAACAATGATTCCTGCGAACAGGAGTTGTCTGACTGGCAGAGTTGAAATGCAAATAAATATCCTGCTCCACTCTAGGGGAAATATTCTAAATTAACAAAGCAAATAATCTAAATATCCTAACAAGCAATTAGGCAGAAACAATGATATCAGAAAGATCCGTCTGTTTGTAATACACTGTCTTCATTCACATGAGAATAATAATTGTGGTATGTGGAAATACAAAACCAGAGTACAACCACTACCCACACAATTTTACTACACAAAATTAATCTAACACATTTTCCTAATGTTGTACAGGCAGCTAATTAATTGTAGACCACGTAACCATCACAAGATTAACAAAATGCTTTTATGCAGGTAGTAAACACTGCTTGCTGAAAATATTATTCTATTCAGTAAACAGTGTTTGAACTTAATAACTGCAGGAAAATTCCGTTTCTCTTACAAAGAGACCAGTGACCTCACTGAATAAGCAGTTCACTGTGCCTTTCACAAAAGCTCTCAATTAGGACAAGGAGCACATTGTACAATCAACAGATACAAGGACTGAGAATCCACTCACCTGATGGCAGTTGTGATAAATTACTGAAAACTTTGCTGCTGAAGCTGAGGAAACACAGGGTATTTATTTGAAAGAGAAAATATTTTCAAGCCAGTATTTTTTGATTTTTGCCTGAGTGCTGTTTTAAATGCAAACCCCAAGTAATTTTAATAGAAACCCATTTAAATATATCAAAACGCCCCTATGGAAAAAAAAAGAGGATTTCAACTATGTATAGATAATTATATACTTAATTGCAGAGGGAAACACAGATCTGTGCTTAAGTGAAAGATAAGATACTGTAAAGCCGTGTGTGCATATATACAGAAGTCCACATTTATAAATAAATAATACATTTATTAAATTATTGTTAAAATATTGCAGATACAGCTTACTAAATATAACATGCAATGATACATATAAAATCTGTAATCATGTTTAAAAAGATTACTTATATTTTTACTAGTCTTATTGCATTTCCCTTCTGCAATAGTTATTAAGATTGCTATCTATGATGCCTTAAAGCCAAAACCAGCAGTATATCGATATAAAGGCAAAAACTGCAAACGTGGGTGAAAACAGCTGGTTTAGCTCCAATGCTGTGAAAAAAAAGATCATAACATTCATTCAATTGAGAGTTTAATACTCAGTGGCATCAAGAAGCAATGTCACTCAGCTGAGTGAGGTAATTCCAGGAATCAAGAGGCAGCTTTAGAGCCATTGCAGCAGGAGCACGACCTCTCCTCCCCTGAGCAAACCAGTGTCACACCAACAGCTGAGAAACCACTGCCTGCTCAAGCAGCACCAGGCTGGTGAAGCAGGGCATGCCAGGCTCCTGATTTCTGTTTCTGGACTAAGATTCCCACGGGTGAAGTGGATGTGACCAGCTACTTGGGTGAACTTCAGCCTATTTCATGATTAAAGGAAAGCAATTTTTTAGAACACTGAACCAAGTCTGGAAACATTAAGCTACAGGGTGGGACAAGAGAAACTCACAATTGGGAAATCTTTACTGGGACTTTGAGGTTGTAATACAGATGCTACTATTTAACCTTGAGGGGGAAAAAAACCCAGAAACCCAAATAATAGGATTGAAGTAAGTTCAGCTGCTTTAAGATCTTAGAACAAAGCAAAACTAAGAACTTCAGTGAGTAAAAAGCCAGCATTAGTATACTTTCTATTTTACTTCTCATTATTTGCAGTAAAGCATTGAAGTCTTTACATGCAATTTCTTTACTCATATTTTCCACTCATTTACTAGAGTTTGGTAATAGTACCAATACATTTTCTTCTCAGCTCAAAGACAACTTTACCAGGAGGAATTGCTAGGACTAGCCCCACTGAAAGCTGTTGCAGGAAAAGTACATCAGGAAGATGTGTTAGAGGTCTTGTGGTACCAAGTGCACAGCACGAGACATACCAACACACAGAAACAAGACAGAAATGATGCACCTGTCTATTCAGGTGTTTTTAACAAAAAAAGGGCGAGTTTACAATTAAAATTTCAGTGCTCTTGTGGAATATCTGACTAGACTTAAATGCCTAAGTTTGTGAGGTAATTACCAAACACAAAGTGAGACATTCACACAGCTTTAAAAGTACGAACCTGAAGAAAACTCTTACACAACCCCTTCAGAGCTTTGCCACTCCTAAGTATGGCATTACCATTTACCAAAGCTCCGTAAGGCTTCTGAGTTCTGGCATTGCCTATTGGTCTGGCACTGCCTCTTGATTATGCTGGGAATCTTGATGTTCCTGCCCCAAATGTCAAAAAGCAGCACTAAACCCCTAGGACATATCTGACAAGCATCCTGGCAAACTTTTGAAGTACTCTAGGTGTTGGAAAACAGAAGATGCATTTCAACTGAAACACCTGTTTTCTTACTGTTTAAATCACTTATAAATACAAAATAGGTTTTCCCATGTTTTAAAGAAAAGTCTTGTGCAAGTAAAGGAGCTTTCTTCTGTATGAAGAAGCTACTACTACAACCTAAAGAATCTTCGTGTTCTACGTCTAAACTAAAAAACAAATCTTCAGCATGTGCCTCCACAGCACATATTCCCAGAAAAACTTTCTTCTGACTTTAAGAAGGATCATTCACATTCATAAGGAGTCAGAATGTCCTGCTGGCCTTTTAGCAGCATGCTTTTAGCCAAAAATTCCCTAACGATCCAGCTGCTCTTTCCCACCGAGGTAAAAGCAAATGTAACAATTGTGTCCATTTGCATTGATTTGAAACAACCTGACTCAAGTGGCTCTTCAAAAGGCATTACCATCACCTAACCTTATTGCTATTAATATTAAAAAGGAGATTAATCTTATTTTCCAAACAGTTCAGTGTAAGTTAAAAGACATGGAAAAAAATCATGTGAGCAACTGCAGTCTTCTAGACAATTTCTTATGAAGCAAAATAAGATTTTATTTCACAGAAAACTAACCAAAACTCTTTTAGGTCTTTCTAATTAGATACAGCCTTGAAAACTATCATATTCCTTGCAAGAATACCAAGCACAATTTTCTAATTTAACAAAATTGGCTTGTCCTCTACTTACATGTAAGCACAATATTATAAATAATTTCATTAAAACTTTTAAAACTCTTTCCAATGAAAGAAAATTTCTGGTTTGAGACACTACTTCCATGCAAAAAACCCTAATCTTTAATATGAAACTAATTCTCTTACCCCCAGAAATCTAGATCTGAAATTTCTCTATTCAGCTCATCCCAAATTTGCAATTTGATTCATTGTCCTAGCAAAAAAGTTGGCAACCTCAAACTGTCTGGCAAAGCTGCCATTGATGGGTCCAGTGACTGATTGGCATATACTGGACCTCTGTGGATTGCAAATTATTTACTGCAAGTTGAATTTCATTTTTCTAAAAGACAAACAATCTGAAATACATAACGCAGAGTTATGCTGTATTTTTTTTAAACTTCAGACTTGAAGTTACTGAACATCTAATTTAGCCCCTGTGGAGTCTAGAGGGAAGAGCTGAACCAATGAATTGCTTCACTGATTTGTAGTTTTGGAGGGAAAAAAGGCAAAACACTAAAAACTATGATTAGCATTCAGGATGAGAGAGTCACAGAAATGCAAACAAAAATATTAATCAGCACCGGAAGCAGGAATGTTTAAGAGCATATTTGAATTCAGAATTATCTACAGCAGAACTCCAAATGCTTGTATAATACTTGTAAAAATCATCCTCTCTCGCAAACTTTTCTTCATCTTTGTAATGAGGCACATATTCATTGGTTACACTACAAGTAGAGTCTCCTTTTCATGCTGTACACCACAATATAGGGTGCAGCCTAGTTAGTACAAAACCTCAAATTAAAGATCTATGTTTATCTGTAAGACAGAAGGCAATTATTTTTGTGCAAAGATCATTCTGTTCAGTATGTTTTCCATAATTTAAATGAACCACATTGTATCTATGATTTCTAGAAAGAAGTGTGAGAGGTAATGGCACAAAACAAGATTTGTTTTGAAAAAGAAGACAAAATACTCGAGATGTGCACTCAAGAACTACAGATCTCCAGAAACCATCATTTGCTGATAGGACAGTAAAATGTTCTGTCATCAGATGTTACAAGACTACTTGGAAAAAAGTAAATAGCTTTCTTTTTTTCTTTGGGTTTCCCCCTACAACTGATGCAAATGTAAGCCAAGGAAAATTGAACTTCTGCTTGGCTTGCATCTATCACTGAGGGAAAAAAAAACAAAAAAGAACTGTTAAAAGACAAATACTAAGCTGCATACAGGAAGCTTTAATTAACATAGGTAAGAAGTGAAAATACTGTGAAATATTAAGTTAATTCTCTGTCTCAAACTGTTTTTGCACACATATAGCTCCAAGACTGCTATGACTCAGACCTTTTCAGCCTGGCATTACACAAACATCAAGTGTTGTACAAACACTTACCCCACACAATACCAGCACAAGAATTTGTACCAGTTTTCCTGACTTTATTTGTCCATCTGAGAATAAATGAATGACTTTTGTAAGAGAAAACATGGTATCATAATTTAAGCTTCAGCATAAATAAGCATGGAAACACATTTTTATACACTAAACACTTGTTCAGTAGTAAACAACATTATTGTACAACTGCTTTCTCTTCCTAGCCTGGGTAATTACTGAAGTGTAAGAACCACAGCCAAGGAGATGCAAAAAGCCATGTTGGTTTAGGCTTTTAATTCAGAATTCCTTCAGTGAGGAAACATGTCTCCCTTATAATTCCAATGAAGAGTCCTAAAACGTTGTCAGCTCACATATGTTTCATTTACATATGTGCCAGGATAACTGCATAACAACTTTGACAAGTTTCTTTTTCTTATACACAGTCTTATCTTGAATGTGAACTCTGTTTCACTGGACCCTCCTGCTTTGAACAGAAATTGTCCCAATATGCAGAATCCTCAGGTGCGACTGGAATACCAGATGCAATTAAATCTTCAAAAGTCAATACTGTAAATTGTGGCTGGTTAGGCTCCATGGAATGGACCTAAAGAAAACACATATTAGCAGAACATGAATCAATAAATATCAATTTTCTTCCTGTAAAATTCTCTGTCATCTTTAAACTACACATTGCTTACTGAAGAAGAAAGAAAACATTCTACATTTGAGACTAATGTCACTTCCCCTCATTTATGCTACGCAGTAACTATTAGAAGCATATAACAGGCAACACAGAAAAACTGAGTTTTTCATTGAAACACAGCTCACAAAACTGATGGAACAAGGCCTATAGAATGCGGCAAGTATGACAGAATGACTGTTTAAGTCCAGTAAAAAAGAAAAAGACCACTATCAAACAAAATGTACTACATTCTTCAGCAGATAGGATTATTTGAGAAAATTGTGCAAAGATTTATTCCACTAGGTGTGCCTATTTGTACTCCTTTTAATACCCGTAGTCACTGACGTTTTGCTTCTCTGAGACTCAAATGCTACTTAAAAACTAAAGCGGTCACAATCAACCTGCAACTCTCCATGTTAAATCCAATTATATGTAGACTGAGATATTAGAGATGACAGTGTCATGGTCTCCACCTTAGTTTCATCACTCCAAGAATAATAAAAAAACCCCACATTTCAAAGGAGAAAAAGACTTGGGTATTTTTTGGTGGTTTTTTTTGAGCATACTACTGTGCAGCCTGCTGTATGCCATCTCCAAATGTAATTGTTTCCAGACAGCAGGGCAGATAGTACAACTTGCATGAATCAAATATAGCTGATTCTTCTAAATGGGCATTTGCTTGAATTACATATTCTTAATGTTTAATGTTTTACAAAATTCAGTGGGGCTCCTTTGCAGTGCTGTTACTAGCTACACCAGACAAACTGACTCATTTTTGATGAGCCTATCAGGGTCTCTCTGTGTGGCACTACAACGCTCTGGTGTATCAGCCACTCCTCCCAGTTTGGTGTCACCAGCAAACCAGCTGTGGGTGCACTGCATCATCATCCAGTTCATTAATGAAGATGTTACACAGGACTGGACCCAGTACTGACTCCGGGGGTGCACCACTGGTAACTGGCTTCCAATCAGAATTGACAGCACTATCACCACACCCTGGGCCCAAATGTTAAGCCAGTTTCCCATACGCCTCACTGTCTGCTTACCCAGTACTCAGCATTTTTTTACGAGGATCTTATGAGACACAGTTCCAGAAGTACAGGTAGCCAATTACCCACTGCTCTAACCTCATCTACCAGACCAGTAATTTCATTGCAGAAATTTACCCAGACGGTGAAGCATGACTTTCTCTTGGCAAAGCTATGCTGACTAGTCCTGATGAATTCTTTGTCCTTGCTGTGCCTGGAATTGGTGTTCAGAATTAGCTGTTCAGCCACCTTTCCAGCAATCACAGTGAAGCTGTCAGACCTGTAATTGCCTGGGTTCTCCTTCTTCCATGTTTTTTTTCCAGTCTTTGGGCACTTCTCCTAGTCCCCGTGATCAACCAAAGATTATTGAGAGGGTCCTTGCAATGCCATCTGTATCCCATAAATAATCACTGACTTACACCCACCCAGTTTGCTCAAGCAGCCCCTGGCCTCTTCCTCCAAGGGCGTATCTTCCTTGCCCCTTCCTCTTTCATCCCTGCAACCTAAGATTCCTGACAGCCAGCCTGGACAGTAAATACTGATGCAAAGATGGCATTTAGCACCTTAGCCTCTTTCAACATTTGTCATGTTGAGCAAAACCCTTCCCTTTGGCTTCGTTGCACCTACAGAAGTGCTTCTCGTTGCACTGAACATCCCTGGTCAGATTAAATTCTATTTGGGCTTTAGCTTTTCTAACTTCATCCCTGGATGCTCAGAAAAATATTTCTGTATTCTTCTCATGTTACCCATTCTTGCTCCAATCCTCTGTATGCTGGCCTTTATATGTCCAGGTTTGGCTAGGAGCTCCCTGTTCATCCATGCAGACCTTCTGGCCTTTTTCCTGACTTCACATGCAGTGAGAGAGGACTCTCTTGAGAGTGGAGGAGATGATCCTTCCTTGCTAACATGCAAGTGCTGAAAGTCACTCAGTCCAACATAAATTTTGAGGATTTTTTTATCCCTTTCCGTCACATCAATGAAAGTAAGTTCAGTAAACAGGCAAAAAGCAAAAATTATCCTACTTCAGTATTTGAGCAGTAGGCTAGTATTAGGAATAAATGCAGAAACAATAAAATGGTTTGTGCTTGTTGTAACAACACAGAAAAACTCCTACCTGTCAATGCAGAGTGAAACTGAAAAAGATCGAGCCACCTCTCACTTTATGTCCTTACACCAGTAACATGGTGTCCTTACACCAGTGAAATGGTGTGGAGACATTTCTGTTCATCTGACATTTTGGAGATGAGATACAGCTGCAGGAATGGTGCCTAGAGCCATGCAAGTGACATTACAGATGTGTACCAAATATGAACCAAGCCTCCAAGCTAAGGAGTTGTTAACAGATGTAGTTTGAACTTCGCCACGTGCGTGTCTGAAGGAAGTGTGTGCTGACTGAATGCGTCACCACTCTTGGGAAGTATGTCAAGTGACAGACAGAAGACACTTTATATCCTACACAGGAGTTATAAAGAATTTTAAACTCTGCCATCTTTTTATTGAGATTAGCCTCAGATAAATGTCTAGATCTAGGTTAAGAGCACAGATAAATGTTCTGTTTCCTCAAGCACACAGGAGTTACTAGCATTTTGATAAGACTCTTGACACTAGAGATTTTTAATTACAGTACATTGACATAACAATTGGTCTTTCCTGGGAATTGTAGGTACATGCTGTCACTTTGTGAAGAAAGCTGCAGATAGATGTTCTGCAAGCACATCTTGCAAGCAGGCCATAATGAATCACTCCTGTGATTGCAAAGAGGGAACAGACAAACACTGACATCCTGAAACAGTTGGGTAACGTTTACACTCATGTTAAGCTAGAATGAACAACCTTTTACTTCAACACACCTAGCAATAAATACAATCCTCTATATGGTTCTTTTACAAAGAGAGAAAGCAACTTTCATTTCCTCCATGTTCTTGTTAGAAGGAGGTCTAAAAAGGCACAATGCAACAGTACGCTTAATTTCCTTACTGGGGAGCCTCAGAATGCTCTCTTTTTCTGCTTAAAATGACCTTTTTTCATTCAAAATGAAATTTGGGTCATCATAAACTCAGTCTGTGGACAAGTAAGCCTGTGAGACTCCTCTTGATTCAAGGACTTTTCATCATAACCTTTGATATCATGACAATTTTTCCTATGATATGTTGAATGTAAGTGACTATGATGGTGAAGGTCAATACTTAAAAATCCTGGATTCCTGTAGAATACTTAGGTAATTGTCTTTCAAAAAATGGCCACCTTTTCACCTCAGACTTAAAGTTATCAGTATTCCTGTCAGGAGTATAATGTGCAACTCCACCAGGAACTTGAGTATGTCCTGCCAAAAACAATGCACATAATTTCTTAAAAAATATTTGTCCACGGATTTATCACATTAAATCCTCAAAGGGAGTTTAATACCTCTTTTTCTCAATCTAGTTAAAAGGTCTGCCTCCCTTTGCTATCCATGAACAAAGACTTTGTTACCATGATAGACAGTGTGTACTATCATTTTCCTGCTTTTATCTATTCCTATACTAATTTTCTTTTTTTTTTTCTAGCTCCTGGTAGAATCTTTGTATCTAAATAACAGAAAACAAGTAACCAATTTTCTTGTGAGCAACTAGAACACCAGAGAAAAATCTGACAATTTGTCACACTCTCATTTGCTGACTGTCTGGCTGTTTTGGCTACAACTTGCCAGTCTGCCTGTCCCTTAAATTTGACTTTTATTGCTATTTTCACGACTGAGGTCTTTTTTAAATTGCACAGAAAATCATGAAAAGCTTTTAAGTAGCTTTTCTCTTTCTCTCAATAGAGATACCACATGGAATGAAGACTAACACTGCTGCTGTTCCCATCTGTTGGTTGTTGTTGCATGTCTCCAGGGTTATCTTGTCGTAATGGTGCTTGAGCGATGGATCTGCTCTGGGAAACACGCACCGACAGTCATCCACTAAAATCAACTTGGTGAGGTGTCATACAAGTTTAGCAGTCCAGATTGATTCACTGTTTCCATTTCCCTCTATGAATACCATGTTTCCCACATGAGTAGTAGCAGGCTGTGACAAAAATGACTTAATCTTCTCTTGAATGAACACATTGAATACAAGCATTACAGACTTGACATTATCTGTTGCTGTCCCCTGAAACTATTTCTTCTTCACAGACTTTCCCTGAAATAGGTGCAACAGAACTAGAGGAAACACTTCAGTAATACTGCTTGGTTCTGGTTAATACTGTGCCTGAGATAAGCCTTCTTGGACCTGTACATAAGATGACATACTTTTAACTACAGCGTAAGTTTATATTCAAGTGATCACCAAGACATGAAACGACTTCACAATTCCTTACATCAGAATCCTTCTGTACAAACCCCTCCTGTTTCCCAAGCGCCACTGCAATATGGTGATGGTCATCCAAGCGAGTTTCCTAGTAAAGATGAAAAATGGCAATGTAAATGCATTTTCTTTACTCTGTTTCCAGAGTATAGACATATAAGTGTTTAGAGTAGAGTTCAGAACAACAGCACAAGATAATTTAAAGTACTTTGAAATAATGACATTCAAAAAGCAATAGTATTTTTAGCAGTTTTGTTGGAGAGCTCAGTGATGCAGACACATTATAATGTTCACAGGGCTGAGGACAGATTACTATAAATTACCAATACCTTATCCACTTGTAGATATTTGTATTCAAGTTTGTGACCTGAGCATTCCTTTACCAGTCCCTTCTAAGTCCCACACCACATAACCCATCTTAGCTACCCTTCTCCAGCGAGATGAACTGCGAACCTCTAGAACATATTCTGAAAAACAGTGATGTCAGTGTAAACTTAAACCAATGACTCTCTCCTTCTTGGCTTCAGACAGCATATAAAAGCACACCTTTAAATTCCTGACACAGTCGTAAATACAAATCAGGATTTTTAGATGTGTAACTATATATTTAGTAATATAGTTTTTACCTATTTAATAGTTTGGTTTGAAAGTGTTTTCTTCTAGAAAGAAAAAAATTTATCCTGAACAATTTCAGGCAAAAGAAACTCAAAGACTTTTATTGTTTCTGAATAATGCTTATTTTGAAGCCAAGCCATAATTCTATTGACTTTTAAAAAAGATATATATCTAAGGGAAGAAAATAAAATTTCACTTGCTTCTTTATTCAAAAGTTTTCACGTAATTTCTGCACACTTTCTAAAGTAGAAATCAAGAATAACAATAATTTTACCTAGGAAAGTGATCCATTTCGATATTGCCATAATCTGAGAATTAGAAAGTCATTGGGATATTCTCCTGGGACATAACACTGGATCTCCAATTTTGGCTTCCTTGGGAAATACTTTAACTGCACTAAATTATAATATAAAGAAAGCACCATGATCTCCTCCTATTTTCTCTGATAGTTGGTTCAGGTTCCTCTGTTAGTTGTCTCATTTTTCTGCCCTTTTAATCTAAGCAAAATGTCTTTCAGAACAATTGTGAGTGTGCATCAGGCTTTTCTACAGTTTATCTACTATGCAGTTTTCAAAGGCTTCAGTTGCCCAGATACCATTTCTGTAATTCCAAAACAGCCCTGTATATATACACATATATTAAAAGGTGCCAAGCTGCTCAGCTCAAATCTACTCAGCCCAGCTCAGCCAAGGCAGCAGCTGCTCCAGTCATGTGTAGCACCAGTACAACCGTAAATTTGGGGGAACTTTCTGGCAAATGGGGGTGCCTTGGCTGAGAGGTGTTGCTGAGGAAATAGAACTGTGCTTTTACATTGATCTCTTCAGCACCAAAACTGTGCCCAGTTTACAGCTTTAGCAGTGAACTTTAGAACCATCACCTACTTAAGAAAAAAACAACATAAAAA
This sequence comes from Cyanoderma ruficeps, assembly GCA_008694505.1. Taxonomy (NCBI): domain Eukaryota; kingdom Metazoa; phylum Chordata; class Aves; order Passeriformes; family Timaliidae; genus Cyanoderma; species Cyanoderma ruficeps. The sequence continues at coordinate 9,617,485 of VZDJ01000158.1, forward strand.
GCTCATGTTATCATACCTTTCTGCAAAGCGCTAGTAAGAAAATGAGTATTTCAATTCTGTCTAGATTAAGAAAAATATTTAATGTAAGAAACACTAATAGCCTACAGCATAAGCAGTACTTTACATGACTGCAAGAGCTATAAATATACTTCCTATGGGGTATTTTACTGGGTTTTCCACTCCTTTACTAGGATAGAAAACTGAAAGGAAGTCAAGCATAAAGAATGCTAACTCATAGGCAACCACTTGTACTCAGTGTGCACATTTCTGCAATTTCCTCAATAAAAAGAAAGACTATGACTATTAGATGCTTTATCAGGTGTTGGTAAACCATTACAATAGTTCTGGGGTGGCAGTGTTTTGTGTTTCTCTAGATGGAAAAATTACTATATCCCCTTTTTAATTGCTTCATTTTCTGCCCTTCTTTCATTTTTTTTTTTGCGTGTCCAAGAGGTCAAAGACAGATCAGAACAGAGGGCACAGTACAGCACATTCAGCAGTGGCTTACACCCGTAATCAGAAGTCTGCAAACAGCTTTTTCTTTTTCAAGCATATAATTTTCTTTTTGTGAAGTCAACTTATATTACTTCTTGTATGTTCAACAGATAGTATTTTATATATTGTTAGCAAAATGATGTTTTTTTTAGTTCAAAGCTGAATTTAACAGGCAGTGACTGTTTAGCTAGACCTTCCCTGTAGAGACCCTGCCCAACGAACAGTGAATGAAAAAAGATCCATTTCATTTATTTCATGTATCCTCTGTGGTCACAAGAGAATTTTCAGCATTTTACAATAAAACATAAACTATGCCCTTCATCTATCTTTGCTGTTTCAGAGCAATGTTGATCCAAATGAAATACAGAAAGGAACATCTTTCCTGGCCTTTACTAGTGGCCAGCAAAAACCTGAAGCAATGGAATTAATGAAACATACTGAAACTATAAAAAACAGTGGACCAGCTCGCTTCCCTGGAGATACTGCTATGCCAGCTTATAAAATTAATATCTTAAATGGAAATAGATTATTAAACAAAAAGAGGACAATAATATAGAATTTCTTCAGGGTACAGAGTTTGTTTTGTTAAGATTCCTCTCTATAAACCAGAAAACATAATGAACCAAAAATTGTTTTTGTCTGCACAGAACAAAAGTGTTACTAGAGCATACAGAGATTTACAATGATCTCATTTCAAAGACCTGGCAGAATGATGTGTCTGGAATTCAAATCATTATGAATTCACTCAACAACAGACAGCTTAGGATGAATCTGTACCTTCTCAGCCAGCAGAATTGATTGATGAGTGAAAACAGTTGGATTAGCTAGTCTTAGAAATAACAAATTCTATTCTTATTTATTCCTGACAATGCAACAGGATTAACTTCTCTTACTGAGGGTGAAAGATGGCAACTACAGTTACACACCAGCAATTACTAAATACATTTCAAATTGACCCAGGCAATCTCTCTTTGAAATTCATGTTCTGGAAGTAATCTATTTGCATATAAACAAACCAAACAAATATTTCTTGTGAAAAAATGCAGAAAGTTATTTGTGCAACAGCAGTCCTGCCAGGTGATTCTCAATCCCTGGAGCGAAGTTTAGGATAAATCATTTGCCTCCTATATAAAGTAATTGTATCCAAAGCTGAGGTAGGTACAAAACCAGAAATGCTTTAAGTCTTATTTAAGATTCTTCTTTAATATTGTTTCCAGTAAGTGCCATCCAGTTATTCTTCCTCATCAATTGTACACAACTGTGACCAATAAGGAAAGGGTCACGAATACATTTAACATTTTGCAAATCACTAACTAGGAATTTATTTTCATAATCTCATAGAATGTCTTACTCTGGAAGGGACCTCAAAGAACATCTCATTGCAACCCTCCTGCCTTGGACAGGGACACCTTCCAATAGTCCACATTGCTCAGAGCCCCATCCAATCTAGCCTTACACACTTCCAGGGATGGGACATCCAGAAGTTAGCTGGGAAACCTGTTCCTGTGCCAATGTAGTTCCAGTGCCAATATATTTTTCCATATATAAGATCTGCTACAAATCTATCTTATAAACTTATATTGATCTCTTTAAATGATAGAACTTGTCATAACTATTTTCAATCAACTTCTTTCATTTTTACTAGAATTAACTACTACTTCATTCTTGTCATAGTAGCAGGCAGCTCATACCACACAGCCTCCTCACTGGCAGGGCACTAGGAGAAACTGGAGCCTTTGATTTTGTTTTGGTATGTTACCAGCACTGTTCTCATCCTAAATTCAAAACATAACATAACACTATGCCAGCTACTAAGAAGAAAATTAACTGTACCAGAGATGAAACTAAGATAATTGTCCAAGTTTATTTTCTTCAAAGGTAGTAAATGGAGCATATAAAATTGCCCATAATAATAATAATCATCACTATCATCATAATGACTCCATCCTAAATCAACACCCTGACAAAATTCTGTTATCACTCTTTGCTGGGTTAGCTGTCTTTTAGTTATTGCTGAACAAAGTCACCTTTTCAAAATGAGGAAAGCGTGTACTGTCTATATGAATAAACCACATTCAACACATACAGCAAACATATCTTAAAATTAAACTGAGGCTTTTAAACGAAACTTTTTTCCCTCCAACTCCTTCCAAAACAGCTGAAGGGATTCTGCATAGCAATCTCTGGAGTAACATACCTAGAAAACAAGACTCTAAAGCTAATTCCTTCCATCAAGATCAAAGAAGAAGAGGCTGCTTCTGACCAACTGCCTTCCATTCAAGCCAAAAAATATGGAGAGTGAATGAGGGCGAAACTAAACCCTTGGTAAAAGGACCACAAACAGTCAACTGCATAACTAAGCAGTTAATATGGTATTTACAATGAAATAAGAGAAACCTTTTGCACTGTTCACAGAAAATTCTATCTCCAATTTGAATTGGCTTTGCTCTGACTGTGAACAGTTACAGGGTGTCTAAATGGTGTCAACTTTGATTTGTTCTGACTCATTAGTATTTCTCTTGACCTTTTAGTCATGACAAGTATAAGGTGGTGGATCTTTTCCTGGTCTTTATGAATTTGAAATTATCTTTTTCATATTACATGGTACTTTCTGAAGGAGATTCCAGAATATTTTGTGTAACTTAAATAGACAAAATCCCCTTTATTTCTCCCTCCCATTTTTAGTAAATTAGGTTCTCTTTAGAAGTGAAATTAATCAGTCAAAAATATGTAATAATTGAATTTTAAACAATCTTGCTCTCTTTGATCATTTCCTTTCACTAAGATATAGGCAGTTCTGAAATGCAGAAGTGAGGTCACTGTATTTTTTTATTTGATAGAAAAAGCTCCCTCACACAACACAGGCACCACAGGGAACCCAAGGAAAAGACTGAATCAGTAATATGTAGTCTTACAGGTAACTGAATGTCTGCTCTTGGGTGACTCTTTCAGATTTCTCTAAATTAGTGTTTTCAACTAAAAAGTTATTTCAAAAATCTGATGAAACAAAGAAACACTTTTCTAAGTAAGAAAACGGACACAAAATTAAAAGAAACTTGGGAAGAGACAAAGAAGTAAAGCAATGTCTAATTTTAGGCTCTCTGGAGATTGGTAACTGAAAAACATTTATTTAATTTTAATGAATGTTGATATTTAAATAAAATTATATCCCAATTGAGCTTGTACTTAAAGGAAACATGATATTAAGCCCTTTCTTTAAAATACAAGAATCTGCCTCATTATAATGCTGCACTCTTGGGAAGCAGGAGGGCAAGCGTGGAAGTGGAGACATTCCTCCGACAAAAACTGCACAAATGTTCTAGCAGTATTTACTAAGTGATAAGGAAAATTCAAACAATTAGAAATCATTTAACTATTACAGGGAGCTATCTGCATCATCATCTTGAGGCCATTTCTGTCAATCAACCACAGGCACATCAAAGACCAAAATTAGGAGCTCCAGAATTCAATGAAGACAGGCAGGTGTTCCTTGGCCATGGCACCTTGCAGTAACACAGCATTCTGGTACAAGACATATCACAGGCTTTCCCAATAACTTCTTTCACCAGTATAATTCCAACTAGTGAATTTCATGACACAGTGGTATTGCTATACTATATAGGAATTGAGTAAGAGGACTGATTTAGTATGCATAGACTTGTAACACAAAACCAAAAGTAGATAGGAATGCTGAATGAAGGAATGAACTGTAAAGAAAGAAACTTATACTCTGAAGCTAAACATTACTGCAACATTCATTCTTTCATTCCACATGCACAGGGTACATGTAGTTTGTATACTAAAGAAAATAAACATACAGCAGAAATTTGTCATTTAGACAGTTCTATTGGAGCAGCTGCCTCCAACAATATAGGTATTTTCAAAATGCAAATATGTATTTGAAATTGAATAATCTTACTGAAAAGTGCACTTGACAGTTTGCTCCATTTTTTGCTTTGTTTAAAGTGGTTGAGTAAACATGCCTCTGGGATGCAAAGAAATGGGACTGTGGTTTGTTCTTAAAGCTTGTTTTTTTTGGTAATTAAATAATTTGAGATCACTATGAATCAGAATCATTTAGGCTGGAAAACACCTTTAACACCAGCAAGTCCACCTGTGACACCAGCACAGCCAGGTCTACCAGTAAATCATGTCCCTATCAGTTCTTCCTCTACATTATCCTTTAAACAGATGATACTGATAATTGCTTACAAACTTGAAAGGACAGATGTTTTAGTGTCAAGCCCCAATAACTTTGAAGAAGGCAAACAAAAGTCCGAACCCCAGGACTCAGAGTATTGAGACCAACAATTCTAGACCAACTGATGAAGAACTTTAAAATCTTAGACCTGTTCAAGAAAACAAGTCTGAATATATTTCTGTGAACTTCCTGTGTACCTTAGGATGACCTTCCCAGACTGCAGCAAATAAATTCCAGGCACAGGAAAAAATAAATACTATGATGAATGCATCTATGAAGTGTCCTTGCAACCATTTAAATAAACTTTAAAATGCTGCAGATTTATATGCTAAGGTTTGACTAATATAAGCTCAATGCGATTATACAGAATAAAGATGTGAAGTTGCAATTTAAAAAAATCAAACATGCAATGCAACCATAAAGAATTGAGACTTCTTATCACTAGTGAAAACATGTTCTTTACCTCAAATGTCCACTCCTCTTCTTTTTCTCCATCCAGAAGCATTTTTGTCTCCTTATACACCTGCCCTATTTCCAGTTGCAATGGAGACACATTAAATTCAATTCTTTGCAAGTTAAAGCCAATTCCAACTCCAATGGCCTTTAAGAAGCTTTCTTTTAAGGCCTAAGAGACACAAAAAATATATTTTATTTATATTGGCTACAAATTGCTTTTTAAACTGCTATTTACTTTTCTGTACACATTACTTCTGAGCACACATTGCAGACAGAATAAATTTAAGACTTATACTACTGTAAATGTGAAGGTAAACTGATGAAATTATCAAGAGAAAAAGTTATCAGCATAGTTTATACCCAGCCTAACCTGCTGCATTAAAATAAACATGCAACTGAAATTACTCAGTGGCACATACAGATATGAACGCTTTACCTTTTTCTAGCTATCTGTTTAAAACTACTAATAAATCCCATTGGAAGTGTCAGCTGTACCATGGTTCTCAAAGTTATTCTGATATTAAAATGATCACTGAAATATGAAGTCCAAGAATATCTTCACATGAAATAGTATCTGCACCAGGGGAGTTTGCATCGGATAACGGGAGAAACTTTTTCATCAAATGGCTTTTCAAGCCCTGGAACAAACTGCCCAGGGAAGTGGCTGAGTCACTCTGAAATTCTTAAAAATATGGGCAGAGCTAGTGCTTAGGGACATAGTTTAGTGGTGGGTTTGATGGTCTTAGATGTCTTTTCCAACCTAAACCATTCTATGATTCTACACAACTACAGAAAGATTACATTTTTACTGTAATGAAAATAATAAATTATATCAGAAAATAATGTGAACATTTGCAGACTTTAAACAGGAAAAGAAGTATTACCCAGTGCCGATAAAACATATCCAGCTGCATCCATTCATTACTCATAGACTTGATTACATCCCACTCCGTTTCAGTAAACTGTCGCTTCATTATGTGAAAGAAGTTTGGAATTGAGCTACTTCCTATAAATCAGACAGAGATATTTACAGAAATTTTAACAGAGTAAAATAACAAGCAAATGAATTACCTCACATTATTTTTCTAGAAAAAACTCATAAGAAAAAAAAATTATGAACCAACTCTGCTCCACAGTTTGAATTTATGCCTCAAAGCAGTGAGCTTGATGAATGTTCAGAAGGCAGTACTTCCAGCATTCTCTAAAAGGCAAAGTATTTAATCAAGGATCATTTTATATAAACATTTAAAAATATATTCAGCTACAAAAGTAGTATATACAATTGCTGGCATCTGACAGCTTGATCTAGTAACATTTTATAAAACAGCATGCTGTTTGTCAAAATTTATCAAGCTATTCTGCCTCCTGCCCTTGGATGCTGGGATACAAAACAAACACTTTTTTAAGCACTTGTAGAAGCCTAGTCTTCCGAATTTATCACACATGTATTAATCTATTTGGATTGGATTTACTCTGGAATAAAAAAGGGGGCAGAGTGGTCCCCATAGTAACAGTAAGAAATACACCAATGGAAAAGAAATCCTCCAAAAAAGCCAGCCTCAAAGTACCAACCCTTCAAATCCTTAGACTGAATTTAAGCTTCCTCTAAAAATAATCACAGCTGTGTGGCACTGCAGCAGCTCTTTGGGGGCTACACCACTTATCCCCACTATTCTAAATTTACCTTGTAGAAGACACTACAGTGTGTGGTCATATTGATCAATGGCATTTCTACAGTGCATTGAAATCTGTGGACCTTGTTATGAGCTTGGCTACCCATAGCCTATGTTAATCAGTATCCCATGCAAGCATCCAAGTCCAACTGGGCTTACAGGTGGCTAAAGAGACAATGGCAGAAAACAATCTCTTTTCTTTAGTAGGGATAATAAAAATCTGGATAGAGACAATTCCACATATTGACACAATTCTTTGATAGGTTACTCAGTGTTCTTACAAAAAAAAAAAATTAGTCATATTTAATCCAAAATATTTTCCCCCTCCCAATACCACGCTACTCTGAAGAACCCATTCACTAAATAATTATATAATGTCCCTGCTTAAGATGCAGATTCTAACTGTAGTTGTGCCAATAATTCTTGGAGTTGACTGGGCAAGAAAAAGAAACTTTCCTTTTCTACGCTCATGTTCCCCATCCTAAACGAGGGGTAAAGGCATCAAGCCTTCTCCATAAAGAGGCTGTCTTCTACAGATATCTAAGCAGTAAATAAAAACAGGTATAGGCAGCAGTAATAACTTACCTGAACAAACTAATGTTACACTAAAGCACACAGTCACATCCTCTCACAATTTCCAAATCATTCTGCAAAGTGTTATCTGACATACATATCCCACAAGACATGGCAGTGACATTTCAGAGATGCCCTCAATTGCATTTTAAAGCCAACATCTGAAGACGGAATTTTGTCAATAGTTGCAGCACTAAGCTAATGGAATGATCCAGAACAATCTAAGGACAGGACTAACTCCCTTCTGGAGAAAATAACAGCAGAAGAAAAAAGCAACCACAATGCTTTGATGAATTACCGAGGCAAATTCCATACCCATCTACTTACACAATCCAATTTCCCTGAAACAATAAAAAATAAGAAAAAACCCAAACCTGTTGAACTTGGAGAATGGTGTTTTCATGGCCCATTTTACAATCAAATAACTACAAATAACTACATTAATACCTGCTCTAAACAATCCACTTCTTTTCCCCCTTGGTCTCTTTTCTCGAATATTTAAGACAACAGTGATGAGGCTCCAGCCTGTTCTCGTGATTCAAACTATATAACATTCCAGAACGTCCTGGTGTACCCTTCCTCCTCTATTACTTTCAGAGAGTTCTCCTCCTTTCAATAACCAGGACTACCAGAGAAAACCATCCAAGACTATTCACACTACACCACCTTCAGCATGCAGAGGCATAGAAAGGCTCCTGCATTGTCAGTCCTGCCATCCCAGCTTTATCACATGTGGTGAATACACGTGATGCTTCAACCATTTAGTACACCAAGAGCAGATCAACCCCATATGCTACTGCTTTCTTCCTTGTTTTTCACCCCTTTTCTTGTTCTAGGTTTCTTCAACTGTTCAGCTACCCTTCTCAACACTCATGCTCAAATTCACACAGTACTTTCCCCTCCACTCCCACCGTCTGTCACATTCCTCCTCTGAAAAGCTCAGGCATCACTTTGTCCTTAACTCACTCCCTATTTCCTTAAGGCAGTACAGTTGCTTTGCTCTGAGGAACAGATCAGAGGACTTAGGACTACCATTCTCCACAAGTTACTTGCAGTACCACAGCCTGCCTAATCCATTTCCCCACATTTGCTTCAGTATCAGGGAAAGACAGATTCACAGAATCATGGGGAAAATGTAGGTAGAAAAGGACCTCTGGAGACCACCTGGCCTAACCTTCTGTTGAAAACCAGAGCCTCATGTCGGGTTACTCAGGGCCCTGTCAAGCCGAGTATTTCAGCCCTTCCCTGGGGAACCTAATCCAGTATTCTGCTGTTCTCATGGTGAAGATTTGTTCTGTAGAGACGGAACTCCCCCTGAAGCAACCCGAGCCTGCTGCCTTTTGCCCTGTTCCTGTGCACCCTCATGAAGACAACTACATACATCCTCTCTGCAGGAGGAGAAGGAAGGCTGTGACTAGATTTCCCTCTTCAGAACTTTCAACTCTTCAGGTTCAACAAACCCAGCTCCATCAGCATTTCTATGTAAGTCAAGTCCCCCAACCCTCTAATGACCTTGGTGGCTCTTCGCTACACCCCCTTCAATTTTCCCATGTCTCTCATGACATAGGAGATATGAAAAGGACAAAACCAGAAGCAGCAAAAAGCTTCTGTTTAAATGCTACGTGTTTTTTGCTTTTAGTTTGATTAAAAAAAAAAAAGCCTCAAGTGTACTCGCCACAATTTATAAAAAACTTCCTTTGAAATAACAGGAACAACTCCATATAGCAATTAATTATTTGGATTTAAATTTGCATTTCTAAAGTAGCTTCCCCTTGTCAACTTGTTTCAGAAATAAACTTACTTCTTAAGTAAGTACTTACCTGCCTGTGTCAGGAAATAAACTAACTCCTTTTAATCCTGAGAATTAATTATATTGCCCTCTCTGATTTTAAAATACATTCTTTGTTAATAAACTTTTAAGTACATTAGCTCCTTAAGAATATAAACTGAGTAATCTTTCAAAAATTGCATTCTAGTCATTAAAAATAAAATCTAAACCGAAAGATAAGTTTCTTCATTAGATTAAAAGCAAACATCACCCTGGAAATTTCAGGAAGAGTGAGGAGAGGAAACAGTGAGTGATACTGGGAAAAAGACTCCAACATTAAGCCTGGAAAGTAAACATGCTATATGCAAGTAAGTGTGCATGTTCATGTGTGTGCATATGTGTCTTCATTTTGGATTTTTTGTATGAGCTATTTACATTAATACATAATGCCATGTTTTCCACTGCAATGACAACTGGTGTTTCACAGAATTTTTTAAAAAGACTAGGGAAAAAATCTGCTTTGCATTTTCCCTAGAACAGTAATGCCACAGACCAGATATAAAAGATTGATTTTAAAAAGAGGCAGGAGTGAAGAATAAGAAAACAGACTATATTCTCCATTCCTGTTTCCAAATGCACTGTAGAAATAGAACATAAACACAGTGCAATTTCCCTCCAGTTTTCTATCTGCTAAAGAATCCCAACAAGCTGCATTTGTCAGAAGAGAAAGGCAATCAGAATTAAGACCCATGTAAACTATGATGCTATTAATAGTGAAAATTACTACCTATAGGGCCGATACAGAAATCTTCATACAATTTTTTACATTTTTGCAAATATTGGGTTAACCCTAAGTCTGCTTTGGTAACACAGTGTACATTTCACAAAGGCACAGTACAAACTTGTACCAAATAGTATTACAACCATGCCATGCATTCTCAAGAACAGTGAGAAGAGCAGATGACTGACCATCTTCACTTTGAGTTTTACAAGTTTAGTCTTCGACTTGGTTTGGTCAGATACAAACAAACTAGTTTATAAAGCTATTACTGCCAGCTTATTGATCAACTTATCTCCTGAAAAAATACAACAAGCAAAGAAAACCAAACCCAAACAAACACTCAAAAATACAAAACAAACCCCAGAATGCAAACAGCCTCCTCACCAACTTGAACTGCATAAAAGAAACAGTTCAGTGATCAAGAACTAATACTTAATCAATACAACCAGTTTACTTTCAGATGGAGAACAGGTAAAGTGGCAGTGTGACATGTCATACATAGCAAAATGAACAACTGAAGCGTCAACAGCTCAATCTACTTAATAATGTGAAACACAAAATAGCCATGAAGCTTATAAGCTAACCAACTGTATTGGATGAATGTTTCAAGTCCTGGACTCTTGGGCTGACAATCCTTTTGGTGTAGGACCATATTTGATCACATTTTACTGTCTCTAAAGGAAACCAAAGTAACCGGATGCAGAGGAAAACATTTCTTCTGCAACAGATGCCCAAGTCCTAATTGTTTATTAATACCAACTAACCCTTGTACAGATGTTTAGAAAAAACACAAAGCAAATAATTGGTGAGATAAATGACTAACTTACAAGAACCAGATAGAACATTAACAATGCATGTTTTTTCAATCTACTAGCTCACACAGCTTTAGTGTGAATTGCAAATTGGATTTACATTCTCTGACCTCCACACTTCCTGTCAGTCTCCCACAATTCTCCCAATTATATATATGTTAAACATTCATTCTCATAACGTTAACATTGATGTGTTTCATCTTGGCACACTCCAGAGAAGCACTAACTAAAATGCCTGAAAATTTGACACTGTTTCCTATGAATTACTCAACATTTTCCAGATTGTAAAAAAGGAAAAGTCATAAAGAGACTGAAATAATTTGATAATGTTCGATGTTTTCTCTCCAGATAACATCATTAAGTCTCTGCAATATTAGAGAAACTGCAAAGATTTCAATTGCATTAGTGTGGTTGGGTGTAACTGCAGTGATGAACATTAAGCAAGCTGCCTTGATAGTCAATGTAAAACAAAAGGAAGTGAACAATCATAATGGCTTACATAGCCCTACCTCTAAAACTTGACTGGAAAAACAGCAGCTTTGATACTGCTCTGACTTAGATTAAAAAAACCTGAAATAAAATTAAAAGCTGTAAACAGGATACCTCATATGTGATCAATTTAAAGACAAGCAGCACAGTGTCTGCAACAGACCCATGCTTTTTGTCATTTATTCTGAAAATTAAAAAAAATTCCAGATCCTCTCAAATTTTGTTCAGACTCCAGAATATTTTTACTTGTTCTTTCCATGCCAAACATTCAGCTGGAACATATACTTGCTATTTAAGAGCTTGCAGTCAAACACCTGGGTTCAAGCTCATCGTATCAGCTTGCTTCTGAGTGGAGAAAATAAAAGTACTTAAAATACAGTCTTAATCACTAAGATGACTCAGGGATCTCAAATTATTTGAGAAAAATGTACTTACAACTAAACAGCGATAGCAAAGAACAAAATGGGCAGTAATAAAATTAGAAGTTTGTGTTTGTCTTGTACTTTTTACTTAAGATCTTTCCAAGAAGTTGTATGACCACAGCTAGCAGAGCTCTAGGCAGCCATAATATTTCAGCAAAAACAAAAAATTACCCCACAAAAATGACACTTTAATCAGTTTTTCATTATAGAACATACACCAAACAGTCACAGCAATCACTGCATTGCCAGAACAGCAGGAACTCTTCCTTTCAACACCTGGGAAGTTATGCTGCATCACACTAAAACACAACCCCCAAAATCTAAATAAACATAAAAATACACTTTCCTTTATAGAGCAAGTCATGAGGACACAACTACAGATGTAAAAGTCAAGTCCAGATGGTGTCTGACCATCTATAGCCTTACGCTACATAGTACTACCAAGCCACCAGATCTCTGAAAATTTTATTATATTTTATGAAGTAATATACTAGAAGGCCTTTCTACACATTCAGAGATATTGACTGAAATCCTTGGAAATTTATCCTTTGCTTTAAAATTAACACTCTAAAGAAAACCTATAACTTAGTATCATTTACTAGTCCAAGAAAACAAACAAGCAAAACCCCACACTTACTAGCCCAAGAAAACAGACAAAAAAAAGAAAGAGAATTAATCACAACAGCAGATCTCCCTTTCAAAGTTTATCAAACAGGAAAAGTTAGGAATTTAGTGACAGTGTAATTATACGGAATGTAGGCCCATCTTTAAGAAGCTAACACCACTGCAGAACCTGGGGTTGCACTGGAATCCAGTTGGTACTTGGTATATAAAACACTATATTGGATAAAAGGGGCGGGGGGAGTAGCCAATCTCAGTACCAAAGTCACCCTCATCTTCCACATGAATTTCACTACATGATTCACACTTTCTAACACCTCCTTGATCTGACTAATGCAATTTTTTCCTGGGAAGCTCTGCAACCTTAGAAAGCACAAGCTGATTTAAACTGAACTGGTTTCCCTGAAAGAATTTGATGAGAGATGTCTCCTCTAAATTTGGTGTGGACATTGTCCTCAATATTGAGACACACACACTGGGACTATGTCGTTCAGCCTCATGATGTGCTATGCCGTAAATGAACCCAATGAACAACAGAGCTGCTTTTTAATGGCAGAAGCCAGACATTGCACAGACGTCTGTTCCAGAACATGAACTGCACAGCCAAATGCAGTAGAAATATCCCTTATTTTCACACTTAAAACTTTCCCACCTCTGTCTATATACCATCCTTCCCTCTTTTTCCCCTTCATAATGAAGTCCAAAAAACCCTACATGACAACAGAAGTAGTATTAGTGTTTTAAACTTGGGAATCAATCTCTCCTACATAAGGACATTTTTTTAAAAACAGATGAACAAAAATCCAAAAAATAAAACCCCATCAAGCCATTTGTTTGGCTTGCCAGCAGCTGAAAGACTGTTTGTCCCACTTGACAGCTAAAATCCAGCATGTTTTGCTTTGTTTGGTCTTCCCACTGAGAAGAGACAGCAGTCAGCTAGTCATTGGCATGTTGTTTCCCCACATCCTTCCCTTTAAGATCACACAAATCAAATTTTGCCACTGCAGGAGCTGTCTTTTATCCAGCCAAAATATCCAAGGAAAGATACAAATGGAAGATAAATGTGCAGCAACATGGCAAAAGCAGCTGAAAAAGCAGAGGCCCACAGATGAAAAACTGATGAACTTCAATGGTCTGTTCACCTGTATCAGCTGTATGTACTCCTGTAGATATCATCTCCAAGTGTTTGCTTTGCTTTTATTAAATCTGTTTTTACTAGGAAAAGAAAAAGGAAGATATACAGGCTTAATACAGAACCCAAGCCTGATGAACAAAGAGGAAAACTATGCAGGGCAAGTAATAATTTTTTAATACACTACGAAATTGGATTTTCCATCAAAATACAACACAGCACATAATAGCTATGAATACCTAGAATTCCCAGAACCAACCCAGTAAACAGCAAGAAAACAGCTACCTATGAAAGTAGTAAATGTCTCCTGACCCTACTTTCCTGAAAACTTGACATAACATAAGCAACCTGTAATCTTTATTTTCAACAAGGCAAATATAAAAGTATTTGCTCTGTTGAAAATCAGAATTTCTCTTAGAAAGGAATACAAGAGTGAAATGCAGCTGAGGCTATTTTTTTTTTACATTTACTGGGGAGAGTTTTGAAATATTTAAGGTAAGTTTCTACCATTTCATAAGACAGTCTAAAAAAATCTACAAGCCTATATCTCTAAAAGACTGTCTCACAACCTTGAAACCAGTAAGGGCTCCAAACTTTAATACCTGCACAGTCAATATCCAAATAAACAACTGACAATGTAAAATAAAGTCAGCTTGTATGTTCCAGCTCTTGCAACAAATATATGTATCTGTAGAGCTGAAGGTATCGGAAATGGGCAGGGTTAACAAGAAACTCCCCACAAGGCAATTTCTTAATACCTACATAGCAATTACTTAACCTTAGTCCTTGGATTGGATTTTTCTGCTACACTTTCTTAATTTGGAAAACCAAAGCTAACTGTCACTAGTGCAGGTTGAGAGGCACTTTTAGTTTTGTTTAAAAAAAAAATCAGTTCTATTTAGTTGCTCATTGTGACTGTATAACTTAATTTCCCAAAACACCAATTAAGTAATAAATTGTGATTATTGTAAATTCAATGTGCAGAATGAAAAACAACCCCACAACACCAACACAATCTGATAACCATTCTTATAGTTACTCTTTGTTCCAACTCTTATTTTTAATAAAAACTCCTAGTTTAGGATTTTTCTTTTATTATCACTAGTTTATCCCTCATTTTAAACATATATTCCCCAAATACTAATTTTGTAGTTCTGCATTTTACTATCATTTTATATTTTAATCCAAATGGTTTTACATTTTTCTGTGAAAGAAACAGTCATAAAGGATTAAGAGTGCTTCTTTGGAGAATAAAGAAATTTTTCTTTAAAGAGGAGATTTAATCACAGTATCAACTTTCTTTCATAGTTTATCAAGCACTGGTGCTTTATCAATTACAGAATTGTGTAATTCCAGGTTAAAACTGTGTTAGAAATGTGAACAAAGCACAGCAGTGAAATTGCTATATATTATATATTCTTTAAGAATATGTTTAAGATGGCTGTTTCTACCCAGTTGCAAATAGAACAAGAACAAAGAAATACCTCCCTGTTTGCTCAGTGTAAGAGCATAGCATCACTGGGATTCTTTAGCTCAACACGGATATCAGCTGTTTTAACATCCTCCACATCTAGAAATGATGTGCTTACATACGTATTTATAAATTATGACTGCTTTGATCTGTAAGAAGTGACATTTAAATCAAACCCTTTGTGGATTTCTTCATTCCAAGCTGTGCATCTATACACCTAAAGCTATAAGCTAGTTATTAGCTGTTATTAGCTACAATTTGGTGATTATCTCTAGCAGTAAAAGATTAGATGCTGATTGCTGCTACAAGATTTACTGAAATACAACAATAAAAGCAGAAACAGTTAAAATTTTGTTTAAGGGAAAGGTAAATTACCTTAAGGACAAAAGCACTCTAAAGAACAATCTGATTTGGAATTTGTTTCTAGGTCAGGAAATTCTTATTTGAAAGATGAAACGTAGCCATTAAATAAGAACTGCAAGTTCAAAAAATTGAACATGGCCGCTAACTAAAAGACATGCCAATTATCTTAACTGTGATGTAGGTGTGCCTAACTCAATTAGGCTTATGAATACACCAAAATTAACAGCACGAAGTTTAAAACTGTCTGGAGAGAGAGCTTTCCTCCACCACCTAGACTGAAGTAGGGTATTTAGCTTCTTCATGTGGGACTTATATACACACATGACCCGTCTCTGATTGGAAGATCTCTATCATCTCTTGCATTACCTCACCTCAATAACATAATAATGAGAATAAAAGGAGAAAAATGAGTCAAGCTCTTTTTATATTTCCTTGCCCCAGAGAAAATCAGTTTCAAATAATTAGGTGTTTGCACATAACAGCCTACTTTCCCAAAAAAGCCTTTATTGGAGTATTTTTAGATCTAATTACTTTTTCTGTGAAATTCACATGCAGGAAATTCACCCTTTTGTGTCTTTTAACAAGCAAGCATAGCATAAAACCAAAATATTAATGAGAAAAGCTATTTCTACTGCATGTCAAATATTTAATTCTGGAATAAAACTGAGATTGGAGACATCTGGATCAAAGTAAATATAGTGGGAGAGGTAAGAAAGATTGCAGGCTGATTTTCAAAGATATATGTTTATTTATCTTTGCAAATTCATCTAAGCTAAAAAACTGCACTGGTTAAAAGAAATTCACTTGCACAGCAGGGAAGCTCTTGAGCCCAAGATCTAAACTTTTTTCAAATGCTCAAGGCAATCTTTATTACGCTATAATTATTTCCTGAGTCTCTGAAAATGTTCTACTTTACAGAGTTTAAGTGACTGGTCAATCAACACTCAAAGCAAGTTGACAATTGTTGCAGAATTTCTTTTCCGTAAATTAGAAATCAAATGCAAGCTCAGTTTTTTCCACAAGAATTAACACTACTCAAGAATTAACACTACTAGGTGAGAACCCTTCTCATTTATTCTTAAAATAAATTGATACGCATTACCTGTCTGGCCAAATAATGTCCACAGATACTTCTAATAACAAATTTTCAGGACAGTGTGCATTTTTCCAAATGATTCGAGTTCATCTTAAACTGATCTGAAGAAAAATAATCATTGATCTCAGTAATTCTTCCAAAACAATCAAACTGAAAGACTGATTGAAATCTACAATAACCTGTCAGATAAGATGATATTTTCCTTTTCTATGATCACTACAGTATTTACTTCAATATCTGAATAGAGGAAAAAAGGTGATAATCTGTTCAAACCTGTGGAAATTTTGTAGAACTGCTGCTGTTTGCAGTGGTAAGAATAGCTTCTAGTGTGGCTTGCCTTCACCTTTGAAGAAGCCTATGTCATGTAGTTTCATTTCTCAGATTTTAATAATGAAGCAGAAGTAATATGGAAAGATGCAGCTTCTAATGAATAATATGTAAAACAAAAAAAGAAGTGACATAAAATATTTATGTGCACCAGGACTCCTTGTTACGTATTAGCACACAAACATCAGACTTTTCAAAACTTTCAGCTGCATGATACTCTTACATATCTGCACTGCAGATTTTGCATGCTCACTGGTTGAACAGTAAAGGAATATAAGAGCTACAGTACTAGAGAACTCAATCAAGATACTGTTGGATAACATCACAAGATGAAGTACTTTGTATTTAAACAAGACTTTGGAAGAAAACAAACAAACAAACCTACTGAAATGTACTCAGTTCATAGGGAACTCTTTGTTCTTGTAGCTGTTGCAAGGAAAGAGATTTATAGCGGATCCACCTTCAGAAATATAACGGATTTAGCAAGTGCAGAACAAGAGCACCACTCAGTGGAACTATAAGAGAAAACAATACTGGTAAAGTCACTGTTACCTATTCATAACCCAGCAACAAAAAAAAGTTGCAAGCGATTCTACTAAAACAAAAATCTTCCTCAGAAAAATTTTAGGTGAAAAGATGGTTGGCTTTAAATTATAGTCTCTGTAATATGAAGTTCTATCCTTAATATTACTTATTTACTGGCTCTGTTTCCCACATACAATTATTACATTTCCATTAGTATCTTATTTCTTTTTCAAAAATACAAATTATAGTTACAAAAAGGAAGACATATGAGTCATCGTTCAGTTTTTGGAATCACCAGCATCTCCAAAATAACCACCATTTTTCACTCTCTGGGTAAAAACACTGAACCCTGTCAGTATCAGATCTTAAAGTATTAGTCTTTGGACTTCAGAGATAAAGTTTAACATGCTTCATCAAACTTCTCAGCTGGACATTGAAAACATACCTTAAAATGCCAGCTACATTCACAGCTGTTTAAAATACCACCAGAGGATGTAAGATATCCCTACTTCCACATGTCAATCTTTTAATTTTTCTGTATGAATTTGAATTTTGTGCTTCTCAAGAAAATCTTCAAATACAAAATCTTGAACATTTTGATTTTCACTATTTTCTCACTAAAACCAGAAACTTTTTGGAATGAGGAATTAAAACTAGTGAGTCCTGTGGTAAGGCCAGTGACAGCCCAACCAGAGTGTTTCCAAGGGTACCGGGTCCAGGCATTACCTTTTCATGGCAGCCTGTAGAGTGCTGTGCTTTAGGTCAATGCCTAACCCAGTGTTGATACCACACTGGTATCAGCAGTGTTTGCAAGGCATCAAGGCCTTCTCTGGAACTCTGCTCCCCCAGCAAACAGGCTGAGGGTGTGCAAGATGCTGTGAGGGGACATCGCCTTGCCTGCTCTGCCTGAGGGGGCCATGATAAAAGCACCAGCTTCAAGCTCAATCTGGTTAATTGGGCCCTGTGTTACTGCAGTCCTGTCAGGCGTGCCCCTGCACCAAAGCAGCCTTATCCACTGGACACAATTCCTGTCCCGAAACACACTACAGCTCTGGTGGAGGATCCTCCTAAAGCAACCCTGTGGCCTCACACACTGACCACCAGGGTCAGAGTGAGGGTCTACAGCAGGTGGGAGTCATAGGAAAGAACTTCATATTGCAGCAAAATTTCTGTGCATCCTAGCTAAATGTGACAACCCAAAATTATACACTTGTAGTTATCATTAAAAAGGTGTAAGGTGATCAGACAGAAAGTTATCCAGTCAGGGTTTATCTGAATCTCTACCATACAAGACAAAGTATTTTGCAGCATAAAATGCCGAGCAACTCCAAAAACTATGAATAAAGATTCTCTATGAATACAACTACTACTGTCACATCTGGTTAAACATTTAAAATCCTAAAAAGACCCAGAATTCCAGTCAATCATAAATCCCAGTATATTTCTCCTTTAACCCAGTCACGCACTGGTGAACATTTGGAAACTAAATGCTCTCCATAAAAGTGTACTTAAAAATATACTTTGCTACAACCCAAATTTTGATCCTGATGTTCACTAATCTATACAGTCATATAGTACAAATAAACAGACCAATTACTAAATTTTGTAAAGTTCAGTCTTTTCCCAAGACTCATGTCCCTCCTCATGATTCCCTACTGCACATTCAAAGAGAATCTGCCTTGCCAGTTGGCTGACACATAAAATGTCCACACTTATGGGACAACTGAGTAACAGTCTATGAAATTCTCATGAGGATGGATCCCATTGTCCCTATTTGGAAAGATGTCCCTGCTTCTGCCTCACGGACAGCAAATCCATAATTAAAGTATCTGCAGATGCTGGTACTGCCCATATGACAGAAGGATTCATGACCTTATTTTCCCAGGGCTCTGCTTCTCTAAATGAGAAATATATCCCTATCTGTCCTACAATGCACCCCAAAATAAACAACGAGGAGTGTATCTAACAGCTAGAAATCCCAAATGACACAATACATTCATACATTCTCTTCTAATTACACTAAATTTCTAGGGCATAGATTGGTTTTTTGGGAAACGTGAAAATGTTCAGTACTCAAACACTAAAGCAGAAAATGCTTTAGTCACCATAATGCATTACCTGGTAAATCAGTCTTCATAATATCAATGCCCACTTGAAGATCAGGCTCAGCTGCAAGGACTGCATAATCTCCTTGATGAGAGACATTGAAGTTGTAATTTGAATTGATACCGATTAAGTTATTGGCCAGGAAAGGTTTTCCTTTTGAAGTCCTTTGCAAGTGTACCTCATTCCAAGGTATGCACAGCTCTTCTGAAATTAATTTCCGCATCAGCAGGCGACCAGCCTATGAAATAAAATGGAAATAATTCATATAGAACTATCGTGCTAGGTGTTTGCCAGAAAACCTCCTGCCTAAAATATGGTGGTTTATTACCGTTGATATCAAGTTGTGTGTTTTAGCCAAAAAATTTATATGCTTCCCTTTTATAAAAGCTGTGTCAAGCAAGTTTAAGCAAAGGAGTTCATCAGAGTATCAAATACGCCGTCGCCATTAGCACAATTAACACAAGACAAAAAACAGTCCCAGCCTAGCAAATCGCAGTAGTTCTCCTCTCTACCTTATTTACGATACATTACGGCATAAATAAATGCTTTTTTACACCACCCTGAACAGTAAAATGATCCCAACAGCCTTTCTTTCAGTACATCCATTCACCACCTAGGTGCTAAATGAAATACTCAACAGTCAAAAGTGATGAGTAACTCCTCCCAGACTCATTAGCAGGTGTGTATTACTATACTATTAGCCGAGATTTAAAACCTGAATCACGTAAACCAGCTTTATTTTCCTACTTGTTACACTGATGGTCCTATGTACAGCCTCCCACATACGCTGATTTTGTCTCCTGACTTGGTATCACGACTTGAAAGTTGTGAAGTCTTTCAGAGTAACTACTGAGAGCAGCTTGCGGTCCCTCTTTGCCCCTCAGTGAGGCAGAGCTTCATAGTTTTATACAGGGCTTATCCTTTAGCTTTACATCCCTGAAATATTCTTGGCAGGACATGTTTTCCTATGACAAATCAGGAATTTGGGCAATGCTGACTGTGCAGAGAGACAACCGCGTCCCCGTTCCCCATGTACCAAAGCGGCTTTGGCATCGCGGGCAAAGACAAACTGGCCGATGCGCTCCTTCTCCTCGGGCTGCACCAGCTGCGCGGCCAGCAGCCATTCCCGGCGGCGGGGTCGCCAGGCACCGCAGGGGAAGGCCCAGCGCACGCTGCCCATGGCCCGGCCGCGCTTCCGGCACCCTCCCGCGGGCCCGCCCCGCGCCGCCATCACACGCCCCCTCGGGCCTGGCGGGAGCCTATCGGCGTGCGGGAAGCATGGATGTCCCCGCCCTCGACGGCACTAACCAATCGCATGTCAGAGCGCCTTGTGAGTGATAGCGGAATGCGCCAGACAGCGACCTATCAGAGGAATGGCGGTGCCTGCGGCTGAGCTGCACCCGCGGTGTCGTCAGAGAGGAACACTCTCAGGGGGATGGGCGGGCTCTCACCTGGAGTGGCGGCCGGCGGAGCCATTCCGAGTGCAAGGAGCAGGAGAATGACGCCGGAAGGAGCCAATCTGCTGGCGTGGCTGCTGCGGAGGGTGGAGCAGACCGGTCGGTGAGCTGCGGGTGTTGGCTGCAGGTGGGTGCGCGCTGCTCGGAGGGAGCGCTCAGGGGGGACTGGCGCTTCGTCGCCTGCAGAGAGGCGGCAGTGGCAGAGAGCGCCGCATGCCGCGGCCGGGTCGCGCTGTGAGAGAAGGGGGATCCTTTGCCCCATCCCGCCGCTCCTGTCAGAATTAGTCCCTTAGAATGAACGCAGCCGCCGCGGGGCGCAGGCGCGGGCAGCTTGAGCATGCGCAGTAGGGGCGCGGGCGCCGTTGCCTTTCCCCGGCGGGCGGGGCGGGAGCGATGGCGGCGCTGCTGCGGGATTGGGGATGATGAGGCGGGGGATGGCCGACAGCCCTGGCCGTGGCACAAAGAACGTAGTTGCCCGCTAAACTGTACCTCTCTCGGCCCTGTGCGGAACAGAGAGGTGGTTATGCCCTTGGAGGGGGGTGGTGGTGGTTCTTGGTGGCATTGTTGAGGTGATGCGCGGCCCGTCTCTGCCATCAGCGCACCCCGCTGAGGTGTTGCCTTCAGCGCGTTCATCCTGCTGGAGAGCTGTCCGAGCCCCGGGCAGAGCTGTCGCAGCGGGCTGGACTCTTATTTGCCTTTTATAGACTACAAAGGGGAGATGATTGTCCGGAGAGCAGATGCAGCAGCATCACTCTAGCAGGGTTCTGGCTCCTAAGGATCTGTCGGAACAAAAGCCTCTTGGATCCTCTTGTGCTCATTGTTCTGTTAAGAATTCCAGTGGTTGTCAGAACTGGATGGATTTTCATGTGCCCTCAATTATGACCCATCTCTAAATCCTCAAAAAGTAATAAACTTGCTTGCCCTTTGGTTCTGGAGTTGAATCTCAACTAAAAATTAGGGCCTATTTGAAAATTTATTACTCGTCATTCCTGCTTGCCTTGAGAAATACTTACACTTCATCCATCCTGTACTGACCATGTACAAATGATGCAAAAATGCTGAAAGTTGTATTATTGCAGGTATTTGTTACAATCCTCCTTTTTTGTTGTTGTTTAGCATTGTCAGCTCACAGTTAATATGGAAAACTGCTGTTTCTACTCAGGCCAGAAGGTCTTTCTGTGTAGAATAAGTCTCAGGTATAGCTGAGTATAGATTGGTCTTCACAAAATTTTAAACACAGAAGTTTCATTGCATAAACAAATGTTTAATCAAGGACTCAGTTGGATATTTCACTTATTTTGAAATATTATTCCTATTTTTCTTCATTTGGTGAAGCAAGGAATGGCATAAACTTACGCATTATCCAAACTGATAGATAAAGTTAACTGACAGCAGAGGAGGATTTAACACAGTCAAGAAAAAACCCAGGAAAATGCTGTTGACCAATATCAAACTGTAGCTGAGGCTTGCATTTCAAACTTTGTATTTTGTGCACTTTGAAGAGGAAATTGTGGCCTTTTGTATATTATATGATAATACTAATGGATTGTGGATCTTATCTAGTTCCAAAAAACCCCTCTGGTTTGATTGTTAGGTTTGGCTTGTCCATGCTCTCTACTTAAGAGATTTAACCATGTAGCATTTTTTTTTCACTAGTAGATTAGTTTTTTTTTTTTAATGAGCTTTCATTTTATGAGCTTTTTTTTTTATGAGCTGCAAACTGAAGCTCAAGATGCACTATATAAAATCTTTCTTTAAGTAAAACACGCTATTATAATAAGATATGCTAAATTATTCTCTAAAAATGCTCAATATTGCATGCATGTTTTGAAAAAAATCCACATTTTAATCACATGCAAAAGTGACAGACTGCAGAAGCCATTAAAAGCTGTCATTTTCTTTTACAGAATTTGCAGTTAGTTTCACCAAAATTAGAAGTACAGTATGTTATTTTAATTCCATTATTTTCTGAAAATTAAAATTACAGTTCTTGATCTTTTTTGGCTGAGAAAATAATTTGCAAAGTACTCTGATGAATTGGAGAAATTTAATTTTAGGATAGAATCGAGCTGGTTTTAGTTGTTTTAAGTGATTACTGCTTTGTCTTAATGGGTTCATGTGTTTGTCAGGGAACACGCATTTAATGGTCCCTGCTTGCAGAGTGGGAATCTTCCACTTTCGGAATGCTTCCAGGGATTAGTGTGATTTCCTTACTTCCTGCTGGTACCATGCTGGGATTCTTTCCATGTTGATTTTTTTTTTTTCACTTCTAAAGAACACAAACCTTTAAAGTCTCTGTGTCACCTTTCAATCTGAGAATACTCTCTCAACATTTATTATTGATAAATGTCAGTTTTGTGCATTAAATGTCTCAAAATGTCCTGTGCATTTTTTTGCTTGTCCTAAAATGATTGACTGAATATTATTTTTCTTTGAAGTTCAGTTATTTATGAAACACCTGTGAGACTCAGTTGCATTGGAATTTCCAGGCAGGAACTTGGAATTCTCTTAGTGTTTTCAATCTTAGGCAATCAGTGACAATCAACACATTAATGGAATATAAAAGCACAGAACTTGTACTCAGTATTTATAGTTTAATTACATTTTAAACCACTCTTCCTTTTTAGTCAGCAATTAGAAGTGTCACCAAATCCTACAGTACCTGTTCCACTCATAATTGTCTCAGTGAATGTTACATTAGATGTGTAGTGTAGAGTGGTGTCTTTAAAACTTAATAACAAGTCATTAATTTCTCTCCCTTTGAATGGACAAAGAATGAAAATATCAAATCATCTTGATAAGTACACAGTAGACTCAGTAATATAATACTTTTAATATTAGATCTTAGAATGCTGATCTTGACCTTTTCAAAATGTATATAAGTGCACAGTTAAATTTTGTATTAAAAAAACCCCTGAAAGTTCTCTAGAGAAATCTATACCGTTTCTATACATCTTCACTGTGCTTAATTCTTTCATCCTAGGTACATAAAGTGTTCTGTAAAATACCAGCTCTTAGATTTCCCTTTTTTAAAATCCCGCTCTCTAGTAAGACATACTATCCAAGCTGGGAGAAGCCACATAATAAATGTAATGATCCACTGAAGAACAATTTACTCCTCATAAGATACCTGCTACGAAGTACAAAGATTTAATTTTTTTTTAATTGGTGAGTGCTGTAGCACAGCTGTATTGTGCTTTCAGATAAAAGCAGATAGATTGTTTTACAATTGTTTGTAAATAATAAAGTACCAAATCAGGTACTTTGAGTTGAGTTTAGACTGGTTTTGCCAGCTGTGTTGGAAGAGGAGTGAATGTCTATCTGCACAGTGTTATTTGTAGTTTCTGAATGGCCATTCCCTCGTGCTGGAAAGAGTCTTGAGCCTCAGTCCCATTCCAAGAGTCTGGTCCTGTTTATTGTCAGGCAGGCACAGCCCTAAGATGCTTTTCCTGGCAAAGTACCAGCTGAGTGAGCTATGTGTGATACTTAGGTGTGTTCACGACTTTCAGAAAACAATTCCTTAGGCTATTTCAAAGTCACACATATTTGTATGTATATTTTTATCTCACTATTATAAGGTGATCAAACAGTTTGGTGTCTTTGCCACTGTCTGGACCCTCATCTGGGTGTTCATGCCTCACTGTTATTACAAATCCTTTCCCTAGTTTGGTATCTTCCGGGGTTATTCACTAAGAAATAATTGCACATCTTCCACCATTCTCAATGTTATTAGCATATTTAAACTTTATTTAAACTTCTGTAACCATTTTATTTATTAGCTGTAGCAGCTAAGGCTGTTTGGACTGTTGGTTTAGCAAAATCTTTTCAGCAGAATTGTTTATTAATATATGTACATCGTGTATGTTCCAATCAGTGCTTTCTACAACAGATTCTGCACAAACAAAAGTTCATCTCTGCTCAAAGGTCACTTCACAGTTCTGTTTGCTTTGCTCTTTCTGATCTGGTGGAATGGATGTGAAAATTTCTAGGAGCTTTATTGCTGTGGTTATGATTTTAGTGTATGCCTGTATGTTCTGAAGATGTCTTGGATGTTCTTGGTCTCCTTTATGAGTGTAACAGTATGCTGTGTTTATAGTCTCCTAGTATAGTATTTAGGATTCAACACATATCCAGGTTATTAAATTCATAGTCCTAAGGGTCATTTGGACTTTCCAAAGGAAAGGTATAAGAAAATAAATTACACATTTCAGTATATTCTAGGTACAGAATTATAAGAACACTTAAGGATTGTTGATGGTGCCAGCTAAAAGACAATCATAAGTATCTTACATCCTCCATATATCTTTGGAAAGGGAGCATTAGCATTGCAGAGTTCCACTAGAAATTCAGTGAGGTTTTGGCAGCTGTTTGCATGGAATTAAGGTCAGTTAAACACTTTCTTGTAGCTTTTTACTATTGCTTAGATACTAAGAGGAATGTGTGTATATCTCATATTTTGACTATGGTCTTATCAGAGTTCTCGGTGTGGTTGCTTGGCATCTGGGTCAATGAGCTTGTTATGTTCTAGGCTGCTCTGTCCCTTAGTGTCTTGGGAATACGACAGTGTTAAAACTGGCAAAGGGTTCTAACTGGGTGATCCCTTACAGCCCTTCTGACCCAAACCACTCTATGCTTCTACGACAGAGGGGTCTTATAAACAGCACAGCTGATGAGGTCTGGGCCATTATTACTGGATTTTGTGAGAGATCATAAGCTCTTAACCCTCAGAGCTCCCAGGTGGTCCCTTATTTCATCCATCAGTCCATCATAATGACCAGAAGTATCCTACTATCCCCAGCCTTCTGTTCAGCTGCTGCTGCTCTGTGGCCCTGCACAGACTTTTGGCCACTGCTTGCCACTTGACTGTCAGGCATGCAGAATGCCTGGCCCCTCAGCTGCACATCTGTACAGATAGTTTTGAGAGGTACATATATGTACCCGCACACGTGTTATATGGAGTTCACCTTAATAACTGTTAAGTTTGTAGCAGTTTTCACTGTAGCAGCCAACTGGCCCTGTGTTTGAGGTGGCTTACAAGAAAAATAAGCCAGGGCAAATGTTTAACTTTTAACTCTAGGGGAGTTTGGAATCGTTTTCAGTTGTCTTTGTCAACCAATCGTTGGTTTGTTGTTTTTTGGGTATTTTTTCAGAAAAGTGGGCTAATAGCTAATGGGGCATTTGTCAGTGTAAAATTGTAAAGGTCCAGTACGTGAGCAGGGAGGTTTTGTCCAGTGGTGAGAGATTGGATCACGTACAGCAGTACCTGTGCTGTGTTCCAGGAGAGGCTGCAAGGCCGGTTTCTGAACAGCACACAGTCATGTCTTAAAAAGCAAAAGTAAGAGATCCCAACTCTAATGAACCATTTACTGGAGCTTGGTTCTTGGTAATCCACATGAAGACAGGCTTTGTAATTGGAATCCTGTGGGAGTTTATGGAGCAAATAAAAGGAGGGGTGTTCCCCACCATTTCTGAGCTGCAGACCTCTTCAACATATATCTGCACCCCCTGTGTTTCTTACCCTTTTGTCAGAGTTGATCAAATATTTATAAAAAACCCCTGTTGATTAGTTCATATGGCTTTGTAGAAGAATGCATGAAATAATTATAAACGTCTTGTTTAACATACCAAGTTTTAGCTGAATTGTTAAGAGAGATTGGAGGGCTCTAAAATCATCAACAGATTCAGTGAAGTGTTACATTAATGCCAAAATTATAAAATCAGTCAGGAATTGGCTACAAGACAGCTGAAAATTTAAATTTTTATATGTATTTTTTTAATGGAGAGAAGGGTGAATTAGGCTAAGTTATTCCACAATATTCATTACTACATTCCTTAATCATGGACAAAAACATTAAAGATACACTGCTGAATTTTGCTTTTAAGAAAATAATGAGATACTGCTGTTAGAGATTAGGATTAGGACTTGCAAATTGGACTAGTGAGACAGTGATAAGATCTGAACCATAATGTTGTACAACAAACCTTGTATCAGTGAAAGAAATTTAGGATCAAAATGGAGCAAGAGGAAACTGCAAGAAATAATAAGGAAAGTTTGGAAAGTTTGACAATTATTCATTCTAATGAAAGTTGAGAGAGGATATCAACACTCTAGATAATTGTAAGAGTGACTAAATATATAAAGGAAAAATAAGTCAAATAACAATTTTAACAGAAGAACAAATATATGTGAGCACTAATAAATTGACTGTAATTAAGAGGTTTACAGTCTCTACACCAATGTACTGGAATAGGTAATAGTGTGGTGAAGGAAAACTTTCTGAAACATTGATTGTATGAAAGTGATCACACGATGTCTTGCCTAAAATAGCATTGTTGGACTTGGTTAGAGTAGATGTTTCCATGTTCATTATACAAATACCAATATTACTGAAATTGGTAATTTTATCTACGAAAGCACATTGTAGCTTGGAGCTTGCTATAGAAATTACATGTAAATGGAGAAAAATGTCTAGGATCTATTGTCAGTTCCAGAGTTTTGCAGAAAGGTTTATGTTTCTTTTAGAAGAAGTGTTATTTTACATGATGCCAAATAAACTTTGACATCCACTTAATTTTTTTTAAAAGGTTTCATTCAAATGTGAGAAACTAATATTGAAGCAATTCTGCTTTTGAAGATTCAGCCTTTTGAGGAGCAGGCTTTTAAATTTGTAAGAAAAGGGTATTCTAGAGAATTCTGACATATGAAAGAGTTTTATGATTTATGGAAGTTGGGGTTTATGAGGCCATACATTATCAGAATAAATGGTGGTCTTGTTCTTCTGTATTTTCCTAGTTCCTCAGGCTTAGAATGGAAAGAGTGAATACGTTGAGATTGTCTGGCCATGGGAAGGAGAAGATGCCTGCTCCAAGGGTGCCAGTGCTGGCAGCAAGATCACTGGATCTCTTCTCTTCCAGGAGACATGGAGGTCTATTTGTGGTTGGAGCTACCTGACTAGATAAAGTATAGATCAGTCTGCTGTGAAAGTACCTCACATGAAGAAGACTGCCTGATGGTTTAGTTTGCTGTGAATGTATCATGTCATCACATGAGCCTTTTCACAAAATTAAAAACCAAAACCAGTATTTTCTTGTTTCTGGGTTTTGTTTGGAATTTTTTGTCCTCTGTCAATTCAGGTGGGCCATTATCTGTTGCTGATTTTAATTGGAATTGTGGAAGCAAAATCCTGGAATAAAAAAAAAAATGGAATATTTCTTTAAGCTTTAAAATAGGCAATCTTGACTCAGATTTGCAATAAGGGCATTTTATGCATCTGCAGTATATGAATAGCTCTTTAAATAGGTGTAAATAAAATATGCTCATGTTTAAAGTTTCTTTTATGTTGGCAAAGTGTAATAAAATATTTTCATTGTAAAAAACAATTGAAAGTGTAGGGATTTTCACCAGAAAAAAAACCTTGGCTGCTGAAAGGGAGATGGTCTTAAATTTATATGTGTTCTAAAGCCAGGTAATTTATGCCACTGTAAATGAAAGTCAGAGTGAGCAAACATAAAGCTTCCTAACAAGACTAGAGGTACATGACAAAATCAGTTTCAATTGACTAAACACTCAGAGGTGTACTGTCACCAAACTGTCTCTAAATGACCCTATTTGGTAAGCCCCAGCAATCCTGTTATTCAGCCAGGCTGTTGGTGGTGTTTGTATGCCATTATTGCAGTCCAGAATGCCCCATGGGAATCCACTTAGGATGCAGTCTAACAGCCTGTTTCTCCCGTCCACTACAAGATGTTTTGAAATGTGAAATATCTAACAAAGTTTTCTTTTTCCATCTTAGTTTTACATAAAAATGTAAGAATTTGGGGTTTTTTGAGGATAAGCCTAGGACTAGTCTTACTCTTAAATGATAATTAAACACACCCCTTGATGTTCTTCCTGTGGACTTTACTGAAAAAATTCTTACAGGTGGGTATTATCTGTAGAATTGTTCTCTGATATATGGCAGATAATTAACTTTTCAAAATTCGCCGTGTGGATATATTTTACAAAGTAGTAGAATTATCAAATTCGGTGTAAAAGTCACTTGTAACACACATTTCTAACTCCACATATGATTTACAAACTAAATTCAATGCTGGGAACTTCTTTATTTGTTTTATGGTATATTGATTTTGTTTGGGTTTTTCTAATAATAAGACTGTAGAATCAATTGCTTATTTTTCCATTTCAGGAATAGATTGAAGAAAACATGGCCAATCAACGGGATTACATTAGCAGACCTATTTGCAATGGAATTTCTGTTCCTGAAAATAAAATCAATTCCTTAGTGGCTGAAGGTCATGGACAACAAATTCTAAAAGTACTACAAAAATTCAGAGAACAAAATATATTTTTTGATTTTAAAATTCTTGTGAAAGATGAAATAATTCCCTGTCATCGTTGTGTACTGGCAGCATGCAGTGATTTTTTCAGGTAAACATTATTTTGGCATGAGTTTTCAGGAAATAGACTATAAGTTCTCTGGGAGGGAGGGAAGGAATAGAATTTAAAAAAAAGTTGAAACAATTATCACAATTTACATCTATCTGCAGAGTTTTGAGGAAAGCATTCAAACATCGTTTTAAGGGCGTGCCAGATACGGCTGTTTGTATTTTCAAAAAGGCATGAGGACTCTATGAATCAGATTTCAACAGCAGCCGAAAATCTGAAATGAAACTTTCAAATCATAAATGTGTCGTTCTGCTGTTAGGCTGAACTGACAAGTTATGTATGTTTAAGGGTTACCTGTTGCCCATGTGAGTACTTGAAGGTCTGCAAGGATATTGTTTGATTTTTTAGATGATAGTCTATGTACTTGAACACATTTATGTTGTGAAACATAACAGATTGGTTACAAATACATCTTGTACTGAGCAATTGTGGATAAATTGTACATAACTTTGGACTGGAACCGGTTTTTGTTTGTCCAAAAGGAGTGGTCAGTATAGTAGAGATTGTCTTCAGAGGTATTTAAACAGATACACATACTTTTCCTGAACTACAGATTTCAGCCTTTCAACATGAAATGGATCTTCCTTTTTGTGCTTAAAACTATATATTCTTAAGGGACAGCCTTCATTCACATACAGAATATTAATTTATAATGAAGCCTTGCTGACCTTCTTATTAGAAAGGTTCAAACTCGCAGTTCCACACTGAAGATGTTTCTGAATGCAATTTACTAAAAACAAAGCTAAGACACTAACAATGCAAAAATGGACTCCTGGGAATGAGTCAGTTTGGTTGCCTGTATGTAGGTGAGTGTTACTTTCAAATATCCTGGAACATCCCATGGTCTAAGTGAGTCTGTCATATATGACAGAAGATACCTAGATGTGTACTAAAAATTTCTGAAAAAAAAAAAAATGCAGATGAAATTAGCACTTTCTCCACTGTAGGCACAGATTTTGGGTTTTTTTCTGACACACAGGACTACTTTCATTTGTCTTTACCTGCTTGACAGCACCAAGATGATCTGGTAGAAAGAAATACTGGGATGAAATAGCTTCCAGAGGTAATTTTTAGAACTGAAGTTAAGTACATGGAAATACACGTGTCCTTTTCATTACCTACCTCTTCAGATTAAAATCTGCCACGAGAGATCTCTCCCTGCTACTAATGGTTGATATGGCAGACAATAGCCACCATCAGATTCATAAATTTTCCTGGAATGCAAGGCCCATTTTTTACTTTCAAGGAATAAAAAGTACCTAAGTCCACTACATAAATTTTAAAATGGAACACCTTTTGTCTTCCTTGGCCTTTGGGCTTCTCTTAGTTTTGGCTTCACTGTGTAAACTGAAGAATCAGCAACATTTTGATCCTTACTTGTTGGCTTTCAGAGTCAAAACCTTTGCCTACATTACTCTTCTTCTACTGGTATTGTTCAGTTGCTATTTTACTCCCTTATTAGGGATTTCATAGCTCACAGGTTAATGAGGAAAGCATTATAAGGATCATCACTTAGTGTGCAAAGAGGTCTTTGAGACACAGGTGTCTTATTGTAAATTTATGTCCTTGTTTGGGAAGTCAGGCGAGTTCCTGCTTTACCAGATGTTCACGTCCCAAAGAGTATGTGCTATACACAGTGGTGTTTTTTTTCCTCTTTGGCTTCAGAGAAGGATGGGATTTTAAAAATCCCATACAACAGAGATACTAAGTGTATACTGAACTATGATATAACACTTTTAAAATATAAATTATATTAATATCCAGAAGTCTCTACTTTGCTTTTGTTGATTTATCTTTCTCCACTATTATCTTGTATCATATTCAGAAGCCACTGCTATCCTAGCTTGAGGCTTAGGCTCTGAGAGGGAAGGGCAAGGGATATTGCAGCACTGTTCTATTGCCAGCACTTACCTGCTTGTAAAACTTTAATTATTTTAGCTTGCCATGTTAGATTATGTGAGAGAGTTAAATGTTATTACATACTTGAAGTAAAGCAGTTAAAATTGTAATAAAATTTCCACAGATCTCCTGATCAATAGTTCATTCCACAATTTCAATGATCATCTTTGTATTCAGTCACAATCTACTTTCTGCACAGTTTGTGTCATGCAATCATATGTCAAAACCTCATTTTTACTCTTGACATTGGCCTCTACTCATACATCTCTCTGTGAACTCTAAAGCAAGAATTAAATTTCTTTGTGTTTCTTCTCCTCATTTACCCTTCACCTACTTTTATTTCTGAGGACTACACCCATCATCTGTCCAGCCATTTGCTCAGCCTGCAATTTGGAAGGCTTTTTTTTTTTCCCCCCACATAATTTATGTACTCATTCACATTGCATGACCGAACTCATGGGGCTTTTTTAGTATGTATTTTTTAAAATCAGCCTTTCTTTCCCAGAGTTGAAACCGATGCTGTTCTGAACAACTGCACATTTTCTCTCACATTGAGAGCTGCAGACTTCATCACTGTTTGTGAAAATCTATACAAAACACAGCTGC
The DNA here is from genome assembly GCA_008694505.1 of Cyanoderma ruficeps. Taxonomy (NCBI): domain Eukaryota; kingdom Metazoa; phylum Chordata; class Aves; order Passeriformes; family Timaliidae; genus Cyanoderma; species Cyanoderma ruficeps. Next base: position 9,649,204 of record VZDJ01000158.1, read on the forward strand.
TGCTATGTTAAGCCATAACTTTGAATATGTTCTTATCACCAATCATTTTTTTCTTCAAACACACCATTGTTCATATAAGAACTTCCATATTTTAGACCTATTTTAGACCAGCCCAGATAATTACGTGCCCCTGATTGTCTCCTTCCACATCAGTGTTCTCGTCTGTTTGCTAAATCTTTAATTTGTGTGTATATCTTCTGTATTCTATTCACAGAGCCATGTTTGAAGTTAATATGAAAGAACGGGATGATGGCAATGTTACTATTAGTAACCTATCACCCAAGGCAGTGAAAGCTTTTCTTGATTATGCTTACACAGGAAAAACAGAGATAACCAATGATAATGTGGAAATGCTCTTCCAACTCTCATCATTTCTTCAAGTTTCACTCCTTTCCAAAGCTTGCAGTGACTTCCTAATAAAAAGTATTGATCTTGTGAATTGCTTACAGTTGCTTTCTCTGTCAGAAAGTTATGGGTCTGTCCGCTTGTTTGACCATGCGCTAGATTTTGTACAACACCACTTTTCATTGCTGCTCAGATCCAGTGATTTCTTGGAGATGAATTTTGACATATTACAAAAATGTCTCGAGGCTGATGAACTAAATGTCCCTGAGGAAGAATCAGTGTTGAAAGCTGTCCTCCAATGGACCAAACACAACTTAGAAACCCGGCAGAAATACCTGCCTAATTTGATTAAAAAAGTGAGATTACACCAGTTACCTGAAAAGACTTTGCAGGACTTTCTGCATTCTGAAGAACACTTACTTAAGAGTGCTAATTGCTCAGTAATAATCGATGATGCAGTTAAAAGTGTGCAGAACTTCAGTGGATTGTTTCCAGATGCACGTCCTTCAACAACAGAAAAATATATATTTGTTCATAAAACCGATGAAGATGGAGAAAACAGACACACATTCTGCTACAACATCAAAACAGATAAATGGAAAGAACTACCACATACGCACATGATTGATCTGCCAGGGTCAAGTTTGTCTAGCTATGGAGAAAAAATATTTATAACTGGAGGATGCAAGGGGAATTGTTATAGGACTGTCAGGCTTCATATTGCTGAACCGTTCCATGATGCCACTGACCAAACCTGGTGCTACTGTCCAGTCAACAATGAATTCTCCATAGTGTCAGCTATGAAAAAACCGAGGACAATGCACACATCTGTTGTAACCTTAAATCAGCTCTTTGTAATAGGTGGAAAGACCAGAGGAGCTCAAGAAACTCGGAGTCTTTTGGATGTAGAATCCTATAATCCTCTTTCCAAAGACTGGAAATCTGTAAGCCAGTTACCAAGAGGTATCTACTATCCAGAAGCAAGTGCATGCCAGAATATAATTTATGTCCTTGGCTCAGAAGTAGAGATTACTGATGCCTTTAATCCATCTCTTGACTGTTTTTTTAAGTATAACGCTATGACTGATCAGTGGTCTGAGCTTGTAGCAGAATTTGGGCAGTTTTTTCATGCAACTCTAATCAAAGCTGTTCCAGTGAACTGTACATTGTACATATGTGATCTCTCCACCTACAAAGTCTACAGTTTTTGCCCAGAAACCTGTGTTTGGAAAGGGGAAGGATCTTTTGAATGCGCTGGCTTTAATGCAGGAGCAGTTGGGACAGAAGACAAAATTTATATACTAGGGGGTGATTATGCTCCAGAGGAAATCACAGATGAAGTTCAAGTCTACCACAGTAGTAGGTCTGAGTGGGAAGAAGTTTCACCAATGCCAAAAGCCTTAACTGAGTTTTACTGTCAGGTCATTCAGTTTAATAAATATAGGGACCCCTGGTCACCCGTACTGACAATTTGCTCTGGAGAATTTTGAAACTCCCAAGTCAAAAGAGTCTATTTAAATGCACAAGTTGTAGAACAATTTTAATGTATTAGTTTACAGATGGAGAAATGTTTGTTTAAATTTTCAGTTAAAATTAAATGCTGTAGGATTGCTTTTGGTAGAGTCCATTAATATGTCATTCATGCTAGTCGTTATACAGAAAGTATTACTTAATTTTATATACAACTCTTCTCTGTAATTACCAGAATAATTTTCAAAATTATATTAATTTTCCAAAAAGAATATTCATGAGGAATTAGTTGTGTAATATGTGCCATTATTTCTGTAATACTCAGTTGTCCCAACAAATTGCTAAATGAGAAAACTGACTGTGATACTGTTTTCCCTATGTAACTGAAGTTTAAGACATTTTCATTAGTGTTATTTAGATTTTCTATGTTCATAAACCTTTAGGAGGAATTCACTGTCAGCTTTATCTTATCACAATGACCTTAGCAAGGACAAGAGCCAAAGTGACCTTCACAGTATTAAAACCAGGTATCTAACTTGAAGAGACTGATAATTCTTGTCATCTTACTTCAGCTCTTCAGTTTTGCCAGTTTTTCTCCATCCTTGTGCCTTAGTAGTAGCTTTATTTTCTGTTTCCATCCCATTAACTGTGAAAGTAAATTTCAATAACATACTGCAGCGTAGGTAAGATTGATACAGGATGGATGATGCATGTGGTACCTTTGCTTCAGTCATGTTGCTAACTAAAGGGAAAAAAACCAAAACTTCAGGATGTTTTCTAACAGAAGTCTTCCATCTCTGAAGTCTTCAGTGCTACCTACTGAGCAGTCACTAGGCTGCTTATAGCAGCAAGCTGTAAAACAAATGGTAGCTGTTGCTTCGGTTAACTGTGGGAAAAGTTTGTATCTTGTCGTACATCAAATACAAAGTTACAAAACTGCACCCCCATATTAAAGATCAATAGTAAATAGTATTTCTGAGGTGAGAAATCATCTCTTGTGGTTTATATTAATTAAAACACTTTATCTTGAACTTCGTGGTAATTTTAGATGTTAAAATATTACACAGTAAACACTACACAATATATTGCTTAATAAGTAGTCAGCTATTATAATGTTAAAATTGCAATGGACTTTTAGTGCTAATATTAGTCTAGCCATATGTTGTGAAGTAAATTTGATCTCATACTTACAAAGTCAGCCCTCTTTCTGACAGAAGGACACTGAAATTAGCTAGATTTCATAAATTAATTTGTAATATTCCACAGCCTGAGAATTTCCTTTCTTACCAGGTATCCAGATAAGACACTGAGAGCCCTTATGTTCCATGTAAGTATTGTGAAAGCAGTAAGATTGTCTTACAGAATAATGGTTCTAAACATTTAATCACATCTTTCCAAGCAGTTTAAAACATAAATAAAATGTAGTGAGGCATCAGAGACATCTTTTATATGTCTTGAGACAGCTATGGTAAGTTCATTATCATATCACTACTGCATGTACTTTTTGCAAATCCCAAGCTGAATATTAATGCTTAAAGCTTAATATTGCCTAGAACATGCTTCTGTTTTAAACAGTAAACAATGGAAGGTTCCAATTCTGTGATTGACTCTGTAATTTGTTATCAGATACCTTTACAAATTTAGACATTCATCATAACAGTTTTCGTAAGTATGTAAAATAAAATCATGTACATTTAGAGAACATGTTAATAAAACAGGACCCTTCCAGTCAGTAATTTCTGTATGTTAATATGTGTGTCAGTTCTGTAGAAGTAGCTTGCTACAGTATTTCAGGCAACTTCCACATTTATTTTATTTGGTTTCTTTTCATAGTAAGTCTCCAAATCATACTTTAACTAAAAGTAGCTAGGTAACCTTTACAATCACCTTACAGAAATTCAAGTATTTTTATACTGGGACACACCTACTTTTTGTTAGTGCAAAGCAAATGTATTGAGTAGAGAGAGGAAGAATACTATTCCTACTTACTGAAACAATAGGAAAAAACCAAACACACAGGAGAATGGTAGTTTTAGTTTTAATGAAGCTACTCAGGGTAGTATAGAGACTTCATTAACCATTAATTATTGCAGCTTGTCACATCATTAGAATACAAGGTCCAGTTCACCTTTTCTTGTGTATTTGTGTTGTGTTTATACCTGAGTAATATGAGTATGCAATTTATGCATTGAGAAAAGAAACATATTATGCCCATAGTACATGGGTATAAATAGCTATGCAAATTGGAAGAGACTGAAGAATTGCAAGGATGTTTTCATTGCCATTTAATTGTCATGACCAAATTGCACATAAACAGCGAGTGAGTCATTCAGGTGATGCTCTTTCCCCTAAAATTTTCCCTACAGCAGATCTTGTTGGCAGTCTTCCACCCAGATACTTGCTGTAAGACTCTGACATCTGACATCAGACAGAGCAATGACATATATGAGAAATTCCTCAGTATAGACAGTGAAAACTATTCAGTGAAGCTGAATTGGGAAAATAGGCATGTTTCTTTAATATTCCACACTACACTTGTGCAGGAACTAATGTCAGTTTCCAGTTTGACAAATCATTCATGAATTTCACAGGCAGGTGAGCTCTTACTCAGTGATCAGGAAATAATGTAGTAATGTCAGTTACTTTGGAGCATTGCTTACAGAAAAGTTACTGTGAAATGGTACTGATTTTCAACAGTTAGGCAGGTAAACCTGTACTACAGCTCTCACGGAAGGAAAAAGGATCATTTGCCACATTTCCACATACAAAGTATTAAATCTGGTAGCAGAACTGAATGCAGAAGAAGCAGAAGTGTTAGAAAGTCATGGTTAAAAACAAAGCTTTATTATAAAAGTCAGGACCTATGTTCCAAACCCTGTGATTAATTGCTGAAGATGTAAGAAATCTCAGTGAACTACACACAAGAATCTGAATTACTTGCATGAGTAATTGCTGCAGTCTGGATCAAACAGATTTTTCAGTCTACACAGCACTTGTGCAATTAAAAACAAAAGTCACAAAATTAATGCAAAGTGAGTTTTTAAATGTCTTCTATGACTTTTCAAAGCTCATTGAATCAAAGCTTTATGAAAAAAGTACCTCCCTCTAAAAATAGTCAGTAACTAGATTAATGATTACATATGTTCTCACTGAAATAGAGTGATGTTTAAACATACAAAATGCATGTAAAATTATAATCTACTATTTGCACTTAAATGATGTAACCAAAACATTTTTAATAGTATTCTATTTTATGTCACAGAATACATTATAAGCATGACCAGTATAATATACATGAAGATAATATATATTGTATGTGGGATTTTAATATCCAGTGATGATTATATTGGATAATCTTCATTTTTAAAGAATGCTATCAAAACATTATGGCACTTGGGTAATGTTATCATACTAGTTTAGTTGTTACAATAAATATCAGTTATTCAAGTGTTTTACTGATTATGTTTGCACAGACCTGATTATTATTTAAGGACTAATTAATTTGTTTTCTATATTCTAAATACATTTGTAGTAAGTTTAAAAATTGCTGTTAAAAATTCATTATATTCACAAAATTGAGTAGATTTTCTGGGTCAGATTTATTTATGGTATTACTATGTGAAGAAAACTGTTTACCTCCTCTGGTTAGTATAGGGTAGTAGGTAAGGTGTAGGCTATAGAATGTGCTGACTGCAGTTCCTAATGCGGAGATTCATTTTAGATGTTTCTGTTCGTAAGTGACCAACAGGAGGCAGCATAAGATCTATTTTAATTAAAACAGACTGAAACCAGGGATGTATTTGACAATATTTATAGTTGAACATTATGCTCAATTTACTTTTTTTCCTTCTAACACCCAGTAAAGCATAGAGAACGGTAACATTTCACTGCTGCCTGGGCTCTGCTGATATGTGGAAAGTAAAATACTACACATTTGCTGAGATGTTCATTCTTTTGTGAAATAAAGCACTGAGCAACTGAATCCTTCTTGGGTCTCTTTTTTTTCCCAATAGGTTTCAAACTGCAGATAATTTGCAGTGTTTCTAATGCAGGTAATCTCTTTTGGGGGTTTTTTGTTTGTTATTCTCAGTTGGAGAACATTCTGAACGCTATAACCAAGAATACAGTTGGTATGGATGAAAACTGCAGTGAGGGGGGGTTATAATTATCCTTGGGCCTTGTATTTGTATATCCTTTGCATACTGAGTTACTGTTCCCATGCTAATTTTAACTGCTGACAGGTTCTTAAGTTTACCATTGTAAGGTACTCATTTAAATTTGTATCATTTTTTAAATTGGATCAAATTTATATACAGGGTTTTTTAACAGTTTAAGTATTGTAAGTAATTGGGTGTTTATTTTTACTGAAATGGACCTTCCATACTAGTAAAAGTAACTTTAAATAAAAGGAAATAAAAGCTACATAGTCTAAAATTTGCATGCCAAGGCTTGCAGAAATGGCATCAATGCAAAGCAACAGAGGCCAGTGTTGTCTTGTATTCTTCCAAAACTTAAAATTCTGTAACCCTGAGACTCGTCTATAGATAAATTAGAGTTACACAATACAAATTAACCTTCCAACACTCCAAGGCCTTTGCCCCAAAAGCCTTTCAGCTAGCAAAAGCCTTTTGGAGACATGTACGAAGCATACCAACAACATTCACAATATTAAAAGCTTATATTGAACAATGAAGGGATTCACAAACCAAATCTGAGAGCTTAAGGTGCGTAACCCTGTGCACAATCAGAAGGAAATTGTATATGTATGTTCTACAGATCCAGGGAATTCACTATGTACTTGAACAGTTTGCATCTGAAGTAGACCATATGGTAGGGATTTTCTTACTGTCATCAAAAGCAAGGAAGAAAGAATCAGGATTAATTGATTAAAATACACATAAATTCAAGACAGTTCACATAAATGAAGGAGGTCAAAGGATTTTTGTTGGAGGAAGATGGTTTTCACCAGGGTTTTTCACCAGTGATCAACAGCCTCCATAAAAGTAGAGTAACAATTTTGGGAGAGGGTAGAGGTATTTAGGTTTGTGTGCATGGCTACTCTAGGAAATCATTCCTAGATTCATGATTCATCATTCAATGATTCCTAGTTAAAATTATTCGAATGGATAGTAATCGTATTTAGTGGGTTTGTCCTTCACAATAAAAGAAGGATATTCAATGAGGTATAATTAGGACTAATTATTTTTGCAGACTAGCAGAGGTTCAGACTGTTAATGACCTCCCCATTCCATCATTTGTCCACCTACTTGCACATTAATCTAGTTTTAAGTAACTTGCAAGACCTTTAGGGTGCTCTTGAATCTTCTTTCTGAGCACTGTTAAAATACTGGTGATACTCTAAAGGGAAGCCAAGTTCATGTATGGGTCTTAGTAAGAAATATCCCTGTATTATATATGTCAGCAATGAGGCATGGTCTTGCTACACTACTCCTTCTCACCATTTTCCTTTTTAACTCGATTTTCAGTACCCTATGGGCAAGTATGCCAGCAAAACTATCACTACCTGCCAGCCAACTGGTAAATTAATAGTTGGCTGAAACTGGAAGATACCATTTTAGGCGGATTTGTATTTTCATCACAGTTACGATCACTTAAAGCTGTATTAATCGAGTAACTACTTGTCCAGTGAAAGAACTTGGAAAGACTGAGCAAGTAACTGTTAACGAATATGCAAAGTAATAAATGCACACATCAAGTTATGCAGAACAGAGGTACCAAACTTCGAAGAAGTAGGGTTACATGAGCAAGGCACCAGGACATAACACAGAAGGCAATGACCACGCACACCTTGTGTGACGGAGGGGACGAGGAGCCCCAAGCCCGAAAACTTCACTAAAGCGTTTTGTGCGTATATTCACCCACATCAACGGCACGGTGGCTCACCATGCAGCACTTCCCGAAAAATACTTTAATTTATCTAATTACAGTGTGTCATAGACGTCATTTCTCCATTTTAACCACAAACCACGCAGTTGAGGAGAAACAGCCGGTCTGCGCGCTCGCTCTGGGTAGCAGCATCATAAACCTAGCGGCCACAGCGGTGGCTTATGCACGGGTATCCCCCACGCGCCGGCCGACCCTGCTTCTCCCTCCCTCTCAGGCCGCCCTCGAGAGACACCAGGCACGTCCCTGCGCCGCGCCCTCCGGCGAAGCGGCCGCTGCAAACCCATCCAGCGGAGGGTCCCTCGTTGGGGGGCGGGCCGAGACAGCCTGCAGCCAATCACCGGCATGCCTGGGGAAGACAGGCGCCGGCTGTAGCCAATGGCTGCTGGGGACTGCGCGCGGCGCGGCCCCGCCGGCGGAGCAACGACGGGGATTCCGGCCCGCCTGGCGCTGCCGGGCGGGGCGGGGGAAGCGGCGGACAAGGACCACCAATAGGCGTACGGAGAAGAGTGACAGGCAGGCAGCTCGCCCAATGGGAGGGCGGTGGCCGTTAAAGGGCCGGCGGCCCGGAGGGGAGCGCCGGGCGCAGGTGAGTCGCGCGCGCGGCCCCCGGGGACCGGGCGGGGCGGGCAGCGAGACCGGCCCGGGGCTGGGGCGGCCGGTCCCCCCCGGCGTGCGGGCCGCCCCCGCTGCCCTCGCGGCGTAGAGCAGTGGGGCCCCGCCGCCCTCGGCCCCTGGGGGTGATGAGGCGATTGCCCATCGTATTATCTCCCAAAGGGGAAGTCCTGTTCCTATTTCTCCTTTTCCCGGGACAGTCGCAGTGCCCCACTGTTCGGAGAGGCCGTGGTTTGCGGCAGGGCCCACGGGCCCATCTGCTCCCCGGGACTCGGGCTGTGCTGGCCGGGGCAGCCGGTAGTGCCCCCGCCTCCCTTTGTTGCCGCCTTGCTCTCCCTGCAGCGCTCCGGGCGGGACTCGCTGGCCCCAGAGCCGCGGCTTTCCGTTCCCCTTCCCTGCCGTGGCTCCTCCAGGGGAAGGGGAGCTTCGGCCTGATGAGTCTGTGCCTTCAATAGCCTGAATCCCCAGCTGCTTCCCCTCTTCCTTGCTTTCTCCCTGCTTTTTATTATCCTTTTAGGTGTTGTTGGTTCCCTTCTGTGCCTGCTTTTTCGTTTGTCTAAATCCCGGGCTTCTTGCAGGGTTGTGTTGGGTGATTGGTTGTGTAGCGCCCAGATCCTTCTGTACTAAAAACCTTTGTACAAAAGCGTAAGTTCCTCCAAGCCAATGTAGCCATCTGTTAATAATCACAAAAAGGTTTTCCAGAAAGCCTTAGGCAGAAGATACTTAATACTCTAATTTTGTTTAAAAACCATAGAGATAGCAGATCCTCATAATTTGATTTTTTTTTTATTTAAGCATAAGCCCTAAAAGTTTAAAAAAAGAAAATCAAGACATCATCTTTTATAAAAAGTCATGAGTTTCGTAATATTCAAGTTTGATGCTAGTAACAATCTTCCGTTCCTGGTGAATGCAGGATCTTTTTGTTTGCTTCATTGCTTGTTCGGGGCTTTTGCTAATTTTTTTACTGTTGATCCAACTCGTGGGTGGTCAGACAATAACGTGTGAATGAAGGAGACAGAAAAGATAGAGGCAGAATGAGGATGCTTCTGTCTTTAACTGTGCCAAAGGTGTTCAGCGTATGCATATCCTGTCTGTTTATGGAGTTTCCAGCTTAGTTTTACAGGACTTGTTTCTTTTCAGCCGCAACCGTTTGTGTTTCTTGGTGCAGTGATGAGAGCCTTCCTCATCACAGGTTGCTTTTGGCCTGACAGGCCCAAAGTCAAAGCTCCATGTTGCCATCTTTTCTGGAAGACCCTTGAAGTCTTTTTATGATGTCATCAGAATTGTTTTGGGGTTTTTTTAGCCAGCATTTCACATTTGTGTCACCCTGACTGTAAAAGTACACATTTTGCATTGCAGTTCGCCTGAGCTTCTTGTGCACCTCCTCAGTGGCGGAACACGGGAATCTGAAAAGTCCTTGGTTTAAAGTAAGCACGACTTAACCACAACCAACACATTGGTGTGTTGCCAGCATTATTATCACACTAATCCAAAACAGTGTTGTCTGAGCTACTAGGATGAGCATTAATGCTATCCCAGCTGCTGAGGTTTGGAATATTAGGTTTTTTCCCTGTAGCTATCTAGAAGGTGTACAAATCCTAGCTTATTTACCTTCCCATCTCTTAGGTACTTTGAGTATGTAACAGCTCATTTTTCCTCATTAAAGAGTAATATCCTGGAGACCATCTTGGAATGGCTAAGAACTGAGTATCCCAAATCTCAGCTTTTGTTAGATAATAATCTGTTTTAGTTAATATATCAGCTAAGTATACAGAGCCATCTCTGGGAGTAAATAGACTGTTAAGATAATTCACTAATTCCATTTATATTAATTTGAAAGGAATTGTCCTTAATGAGGCAATGTGCTTTCAAAAAGGAATGAGTTAAAGAGGCAGGATGCCCTTACCAATTGGAAGTTCATAATCATGAGTTTTAAAATATATAGGTTTTGCTGTTGTTTCACTGGGAAGAAAACTTTATCTAATAAAAGAATTGGATGCCAATAGTTTCCAAGATAGTATTGTAGTTCTTAAAGGTTATGTCCTTGGCTTATGGCATAAAGTCCAAAACGGAGATTAGGCACTAAACAAAGCGTGGCTGGGGTGATCAGTCAGGTGATGTAGAGCCCTGGCGCAAGGAGCAGTGGGCTGGCCCACAGGGTGGACTGACATTTGCATGTTTTAACTCTCAGCCCTCTCTGGAGCTAAAGAGAAACCTTTCCTGTCAGCATTTTCCATGTTGATGTAGAACTCTGGAAGATGATGAAATTTTGATTTGGAAACCCAGTTTATTTTTGTTTGTTTTTCTGTGTTTGTGCCAACATTATCCTGCTGTGCTAGCCCTGAGAAATTTAGAAGCCTGGGTAACTGGAGATACCAAATGAGTCTGTAAATTCCTGTGGTTCCTTGTTGGAATGTTCCATTTTGGAATGACAAAAAGAACAGCAGCATGCAGCTTCCCACTTGAGTCTGAGGAGTCCGAAGTGCTGCGTAGCTGCATGGGAGTGCTGTAGAGTGGTGTATGCTGCTGCAGGCCTGTGCTTTATGCAGTTAATTTCTTCCTGGGACTTAGTTTTGCAGATTTGCTACCTAGTAGTCATTGGAAGTAGTATTTTAGTGAGGAAAAGTAGTAAAGCAGTTTTTTAAATGCAGTATTTGAAAAAATAATTCTTGGCAGCATGCTTGCCTGTTGCCTGACATGGAAAGCTGCGAGTCACTTATTTGCAGTCAGTAGTGTATAGGACATGAAGAACAATGTCTAAACTACTAGACATTATTCCCCAAGTGGGAAGTTGTAGTGCAATGTGCTGATGTGTATGGTTTAACCAAGTTTAGGAAGAACAATAGGAGGAAAAATACTTATTTAAGAACCCTGTATAGCTGGGAGGGAGTTATTTAAGAATTGAGTCCATTAGTTAGTAATAATTGAATCTGTAATCTGGAAGCTATTTGGCTTCAGGTGGACAAATGTCTCTACTGCATGAACAGTGAACAAACAGCATCTTGAAACTGCCTGTAGTGTATAGTGAATCCCTGCCCACCTGACTTAAAGCCTTTTAAACCTACCTGCAGTGGTAGTAACGTGGTACAAAAGACTGTTCAAAATAATCCTCAATTGGACCTACTGCCAAGCAGTCTTTGACCAAGGACCATTTTTGATTCTTAATCTTTGCTTCCAGGTTTTGGTAGGTTGTTTTGGGTGGGGTTTTTTTTTTTAGTTTTGTTTTGTTTTTTGGTTTTTTTGTAATATGATCTGTTATTAATGCAGTAATAATAGTTATTACTGTGTTAATAGTCCCCTCGTCCTCCCACTCACTCTCGACTTCTCTGCAGAGTTGCACACAGTCTGTCAGGTGAATTATGGAGGTTTGTGTTCTCTTCAGCATCAGGCACGGGACCAGCTGGTGCTGAGGGCAGGACACTGGATGAGCTGTAAAGCTGCCATGGCATCTGACATGAGATGTTTAGCAACGTGGGAAGGACACAGGAGGGTTTTACCGTGGGCATATAGTGACTTAAATCTATTTGCTGTTAAAATGTCTCTAATGAATGGCATTTGTTTCAACTAGTAGTTATTTTATGACATTCAACAGGATTGCTCCAGTTCTTTTAATTATGATTGTGTTAAGTTAGAAGAGCTTCGAAAATGTCAACTTTTGATATTCATTTACTTTTTTTAAATTAAAATGGTGTCTCATTTAAAATGTGTCTCAGAAATTTCAGTCCCCTAAACATTTCATGTTTTTGAAGTAATGATCTAACAATTTCAGCTTCTTTTGGAGGTACTGAGCATTCAAACTGAAATGTGTGTGTCAAATTTCAGTCTCAAGGAAATCCCAAATGGCAAAACTCTTAAGAGCTGAAGGAAAATAGCTGTACTTTTGTAATGGAAATACCAAATCAACCTTAACAGTTCACGACATGGATATGTTAATGGTTTTATAGTTCATAGGAGATTAGAGGAAGTATCTATGACTACCTTATATTGAAAGTTTTAAAAAAAATGGTTTCCTTTATCAAATAAATACTTAGTTCAAAATATGCATTCCTGAAATGATGACTTAGGAGTCAAGTTGTTAAATGAAAATTTATGGTGTGTACCTTGGAGATTTATCTTGTTTGCTCTTTTTCTCTTAGGAAGCCTGACAAATAGAAAAATACTACAAAGTGAAGAGAAAATTTACTTCATGAGAACTGAGCTCTGCTTTCATTTACTTTTAAATTTATTTATATTAGTAGCTGATTAGTGTCAGATCATTTCTGTAGTCTGCTCTGGTGAAATTACTAGGTTAAGCCTGGAAAAAATGAAACAGTTAAAAAGAAAAAGAAAAAGCAATTTCAGTGTTCAGGAAACTCAAACTCTCCTTAAGGAAATCAGGAAAAGGAGAGAAGTGCTCTTTTCGAAGCAACTTAATACAACAATTAATGAGATGAAACGGAAAGCTTGGGAGGAGATAGCAGAGTGTGTCAATGCTGTAGGTGAAGGAGAGCAGAGAACAGGGACAGAAGTGAAAAGGCGATACCTTGACTGGAGAGCACTCATGAAGAGAAAACGTCTGAATGCAAACATCAAAGTAGTGGGTCCTGGGTTTCACCTTCCTTCATCCAATTTAGATGACTCTCTCAATGAAGACATGGATGAGAAAATGGGATTTGCAATTGAATCTAGTTTTGAATGGCAGAATATCACTGATTTCAGAGAAGCTGGTGGATCTTTAACAGAAATCAAAGTAGAAGAGGAAGAGGAGGATCCGCAGAATTTTGAAGTGAGTGACTGACATGCACGAGTGACTGACATACATATGCAATATGGCCTTTGCTTCATTGCAGCATAAGACTTTTTACTGTGTTCCTTCATAGCATCTGTTTCTAGTTTTTTCTGAATGTGTGAATTAAACTGTAGAAATAAATATAGTTTAGAGACATGGTATTCAAATCCAGCAACTTGCAATTGCGTGTATAGTCTTGGATGTTGATTACTGATTTGATATCCCTAAACTCTGAGTATGTCTTTGTACATGTATTTTCCATTTGCATGTGCCACAGATAAGAATTAGTTGAGTCAATGCTAGGAAAATATACTTTTGAAAGGAACTGGTCATTTTAGCATTCAGATTGCCTCGATGGATGAATGGAGAAGAGAAGTGCTCATCTTTAACAAATGAAAGTATATGTTACCTGCAGGTACAGAAAGAAATATGATACTGTTTGCATTTCTTGAAATGAACCTACTGGAGATGAAAACATTACTTGAATTAGTCAGTCAGCCTTTCTTCTCTGTCAGAATTTTAGTGTGAATTTGACAAGCAGTAGTGTATTCTATAGACAAGTTGATACTCCTAGTAGTACTGTGACTGTCCTGGGATAGGCAACCAGCTGGAGTGCAGTCAAATGCTGGGATATTTTTGCTGTTCCTCTTTAAATACATAGTTCTCTTTTCCAAAAGGGGTACTGAAACAATTTTGCTTTGGGTTTTTTGGGGGGGAGATTTCTTTTTTTTTGAGTGGGAGGAGTGGGGAAGCAACTCCTGCCTTAACTTCGTTGATATGTATGCTGGGAGAAAATCAGTGTAAGCTGTTAGATGGTAGTGAGAACTACTGTCAGACAGTGCTGAAGAACAGTGTTTCTCTAATGCTAGAGGACTGGCGTGGCTCTCCTAGTCCTGAGGATTTCTGAACACTGACCTTCCTCAGTTTGTCTTTCTCTTGCAGCATACATATTGGGAGACAATTTATCTCTTGTACTATGGATTTGTAGCACGTTAAGGGCTACACAAAATGTTACAGTCTGTGGAGAGCAGTGGTCCTAACCACCTCATCGTCTGTGTCATAAATAGCTTTACAGCAAATGTGATAATATAAAATGGTTAAACAAGTCCTGCTTATTGGCCCACTTGATAACCCTTCCACTTAAGCGTTGGAAGGGTTAGGAGCATGTGAAAAATGTCAGTGTTGAATGCTTTTAGGAATGGAATAGCCTTAAGTTAGTGAAGGTTAGGCTAGCTTACATAACACATTGCCTATGGATCCATCTGCTCTGATAAATAATTAGTCACAACAAATGCCTGGTGGCTTATGTAAATGTCACTCAGCTCTATGAAAGGTAAGAACAACATATGGTCTTCTAGATCCCATTTTCTATCAGTTGGTCTGAATGATGTGTAATAACTACTGTGCTGTATTTTCTGGATGTTCCTGTACGTTCACTAACAAGATTTTCCATTTTTCATTACCAGATATTAACTTGCAGATAAAGCCTGTTTCTCTTCCTGTGTAAAGATAAAAAAATCCTCTGATGTAGCATGGTTATTTCACAACATGCAAGTTAAAGACTTCTGAATAGCTTTAAAGATAAAAAAATGCAGTATTTTTTTTTCAGTCAAGTTATATGTAACTAATTTCTTCTGGCATAAATCTTCTGGAATGTAAATCTTGTCTGTCGCATTCCTCTCTGCAGTTTCCTATTGAGGAAGAAGAAGAAATATTGTCATCAGTTCTGCCAGATTCAAAAAAGGAAAACGACCTACCAGACTTTCCCCACATTGAAGAGTTTGGAAATCTGGGCTCTGCTCAAGCTAGGCTAGCCTATGAAGATTCTCACTTGCTTATAAATCTGGAGAAGCAAAAGGTGGAGCTGGAGAAGCAGCGACTGGACATCGAAGCTGAAAGGTTGCAAGTGGAGAAGGAACGCCTGCAGATTGAGAAGGAGCGGTTGCGGCACATTGACTTGGAGCGTGAGAGGCTTCAGATTGAGAAGGAGAGGCTTCAGATTGAGTGGGAGAAACTCAGGCTAGAGACTCTGCATGCTGAAAAACCTGCCCTGGAAAATGACCTCACCCAAACTGAAAAACCCATCATGCAGCCTCTGGATCTAGAAACGGAAAAGCTAAAACTTGAAAAGGAACGTTTGCAGTTAGAGAAGGAGAGGCTGCAGTTCCTAAAGTTTGAGTCAGAGAAGCTGCAGATTGAGAAGGAACGCTTGCAAGTGGAGAAGGAGCGCCTTCGAATTCAGAGAGAGGGTCACCTGCAGTGAACGCCTCAGCTAAGGTGTCAGCGTTAGTGTTTTGATGTTTCTAAATTCGAAATAGTTCTTTCCTTGATACTGAAACTGTCCTAGAGGCTTAACATTCTTCTTTTCAGAGTTGGATGTTGATGTTAAACTGAAAAAAAAAGTGGTGCTCAATATGTCAGTGTGCCTACATAAATGAGCTTATGTGTGAAATTGCTTTTCAGTGTATCAGAATTCAAGTGTTATGTTCTCTTGTCTTCAGTATTGTGCTGTATTAGTTCGGTGTCCTCCTCTCATAGAGGCCTTGAGAAAAATCAAGGCTGAACCTTGTACTTTTTGTCACTGTACTAACAGTAAGGAAGGATCAGAATAAATCAACGTTTGCTGTGAGGTCATGGTGCTGACGATAGCCTGTATAATAAACAAGTATAATTTCAGCAGAACACAGGATTACAGAGTCATTGTGAGAGCAGTTCATTAAATTTTATTCCCCCCTCTTATTTTTCTCCACCCCCATAATTGGGAAAAACAGTTGAAGAGTTATCTAGAAGTTGAAGTGCAAGTTAAATTTGTTGCAGTTGTGTTTACTGTTGTTCCATGCCTTGAACTGAATGGGAGTGCAGAAAATAGGTTTGAGTTTTTTTGTGGTTTTTCTTTTTGATGAAGTATTCATATTAGGTAAAGTTACACATCGGCCCTACCTATAAGCTGGCCTGTTGGTTTCCCCAGGTCATTAATAATGCTGTAGGGAGTAGAGCACCTGTGCTAGCATAGCAAAGGGATTTACTGATGGATCAGGTACTCTGTCTAATGAGTCTGTGATGACCCCCTGAAGGAAATTGCTAGACCTTGTTTGTTCTTGGAAGGCAGAAGCTGGTGATGGGAGTCTCAGAAATGGAGATGTGGAGACTGAGCGCAGCCTAAGAACCTCTGAGCTTGAACATTTCTACACTCATTGCTGGTTCTGCCTGACCAGCGCCAAGGTCACGTCTGCAAGGCTGCCAGAGGAGGTTTCTGTGGCTCTGTGTAGTATATTTTAATTAGACAGATAGAAACGGTCAGTGCTGCAGGCTGTTAGTATTTTTCATAGGCAATGTAGTCATATAACAAAAAACCCCAAACCAAGGAAGGAAGCTTTCTATTATTTCATGTGTGTTTAAATCCCAACTGAGCCAGACTTCACCTTTCTCATCTTTCTGCAAGTAACTGTCATGTTAACTCCATTGGAAATGTAGGACTGTGGGAATACTAAGTCTAAACATATGTTGAGTGACTTAGGTGAATTCTTGTGCAAGTAAATAATATTTATACCACTACAAGTTTACTTTTATTCTGCAAAGATTATTTTTTTATTACTGAAACAAGTGTGCTTCTACAGTGGAAATAAATTTGACTACTACACTCCAAAATGGCTCTTGAGGCTTTCTTCACCGGGAAACTAGGCTACATCTGAAGAGAAACCTGGATACTGAACACTGCAGCACCTCAGAGTTGATGATGCCTGTATTCCCTGTGTGGTCAGTCAGAAAGATGGGGCATCTCAGAGCTGGACTTCAATCAACTGGGCCTTACTTGGGAAAGGAAGAAGGAAGGAGACACCAACAATGGGATGCAAGGTGCACACCAGTATTGCTCCATTACTCTTCAGCTGGATGGGGGAGGGAAAATACAACAAAAAGTTCATGGGTAGAGATAAGAGCAGGGAATGATCTCTCCCCAATTATAGTCATGGGCAAAACCGGCTCAACGTGGGGAAATTAGTTTACTATCAATCAGTTATGAGTTGAGTAATGTGAAAGAAAACCAAATCTTTACCACCTTTCCCACAACAATCCCTTTGTCCCAGGCATAACTTCACTCCTGATTTTCTCTACCTCTCCCTGTAAGTGGCACAGGAGGATGGGGGTGGGGACTGCAGTCACTTAATCACACACTGTCTCTTCCTCTCCTTCCTCAAGGAGGGGAGTCCTCACGCTGGAGCGTGGGGTTCTTCCCACGAGAGATAGTCCTCCATGAATTTGTGTAACAGGAGTCCTTCCCACAGGCAACAGTTCTTCATGAAGAGTTCTGGTGTGGCTCCTACAGGGTGCAGTCCTTCAGGAACAGGCTACTCCAGTGTGGGTCCCCTGTGGGGTCTCAAGTCCTGCCAACAAACCTGTTCCAGTGTGAGCTCCTCTCTCCACAGGTCCTGCTGGGAGCCTGCTCCAGTTCAGGCTTCCCCCGGGGTCACAGCTTCCTTCAGATGTTTCCATGTGCTCCAGCGTGGGGTCCTCCATGGGCTGCAGGGGCACAGCTGCCTTGCCATAGTCTGCACCATGGGCTGCAGGGGAGCTTCAGCTCCAACACCTGGGGCATCTCTTGCCCCTCCTTGTCCACTAACCTTGGTGTCGGGTTTTTTTTTTGCTTTGATATTGTCATTCCTCTCTGACTGCATGTGCTTCTGTGCATTTTCCTCTTGTTAAATACATTATCCCAGTGTCACTAGCACCATCACTGATGGACTTGGCCATGACCAGGGGCAAGTCCACCTTGGAGCCCCCAGGGATTGGCTCTGTTGGACATGTGGACAACTTCTGACAGCTTCTCTCAGAAATCACCCCTGTAGCCCCTCCTGCTACCAAGACATTACCTCACAAATTCCATACACCAAAATAAAGGGACAAATTGGCATCTCTCTCATATGTATCATGCAAATTGATGTTAAAAGTAACTTTCCGTGATTTGGAGAAAATATTTATCTTTTCCTTTTAAAGCATGAAAGAGGCAGAATTCACGGAGTTAGTCAGGTGTCTACTGAATAGACCATTGACCAAGATAGTGGGATAGCATGGATTTTATGGTTGCTGTGCCCTGAGGTGAGCAACATTCTAGATAACTATTCTGACTGCCAAACAGGGTCAGAGTAGGAACAATGCGTGACACAGCCAGCTCTCCAAGATGTATTGACCAGAAGGACCAAGCCAGGAGAGAGAATGTTCCTACAATCTTATCTGGAAGATGTGTCTGGTCAGGAAGGAGCAGATGCAGACTCTGGCTCATGTTTTGACACGTGGTTGAGCTTCTGCTTGATCCCAGCACCTCTGTCATCATGCTTTATGCCATTTATCCATTAGGATAATGATTTGTATTTTACATTGAACATCTTCAGAATTGTACCCCAAGAACATTAAAGGTTTTAGGGAAAAATAGGTAAGTAAATCTGAGCCATTTCTGAATTCTTAATTGTTTTGGAAATTTTGAACACTTTTCTAAATGTTAATAGGGCTGTATGTAAGCAATTACTTTTCCTAATAACTATTCAGCCTCCTAGGGAAATGATGCATCTTTTGGTTATAGAAAACATCTTGGAAAATACTGAGTTATGAAATTAAGGTATCAAAAATACAGTTTCAACATAAAATATAGAGAAAATTACAGAGTTTAATACATCCATTTTATGGCTTGCTTTTTTTGCAATGAAAATGCAGTCATTTTGTGGTAATCTGAATTGAAATGTCATATATTTAAATCTGCAATCTCTTAAACTTTAATTACTTGATTTACCAATCTGCGATCCTGGTGGTGAAGCCTGAGGGCAAGATTTTGACCCTGTAAATGTCGCCCAAGTAAGGACATGCATATGAACTCACTGTTCTACCAACATCGATCATGAGGTAAAGGTTGTAAATACAGTCCCCAAGAACAGCCCAGGATGAACAGCATCCCAACAGGACACAGCTGACAAAGCACAGTAGGATTCAAAGAAAACTTCCTTTCCTTGAGTCAGTGGTCTTATGTTATTTCTAGGACATTTTGAGCAACTTTCAGCATAAAGAGATGCTGCAAGCAATGTACACAAGGTATAAAATATTAGTTTATTAAGATAAACGAGATGGTTAGGATTTCATAAGCATTTGTATCCTCGTCGCCTCAAGGTGTCTTTACTAATCAGGGAATTATCAAGCAGGAGAGGAAGAGTTTCTATTTTCCCCCTTGCAAGTGGGAACAGAAGCCCATAATTTATATTTCTTCACCTTTTCAAAGAATTGTTCATGCTGTTGCCACAAAAGAACACCAATGATGAGTATCCTCTCTGGCTCACTCGCCCCCAAAAGTTCCCTGCAGAAAGGCACTGAGTGCTCCAAGGAGATGGAGTCAGACCTAGGGCTGATATTTTACAAACGCAAAAATACCCCCGAAAATCCTACTCTCTGTCAGTCAGGAGCCTTGACAGAAGTGATAGGTGGGAGAAGAGGGCGGAGGAAAGACTAATTTTTCTCTGTTGTTGCTGAAATTAATTAGTGAATTTAAGCCAGACAGTGTCAGAAAATGTCACCACATGGAATAGTAGTCACCTTTTTTTCCCTTTTTTTTTTTTCTCCTTTTTCTTCTCCTTTTCTCTCTTTTTGTTTTCCTGTTTCTTTTTGCTTTCTCTTTTTGATTTTCTTTTCTGCATATCACTGTAAGTCTGAAAACCTGCATCACTCAGGCACTGTTGAAGTTTGCAGGTAGCATTGAGATGAAATACAAGAAGGCTGGATTATTCCATAAGTTAATGTGTTTGTTTTGCAACAGGGGCTCAGAATGTTTGTAGTTGGTATTAGAACTATGGGGAAAATTTTAATCCAAGTTAAAAAAAAAAAAAAAGTATCATTTTGGGNAAAAAAAAAAAGGAAAAAAAAAAGAAAGAAAATATAAGAAAAAAGATTGCATTTTTTTTTAAAAAAAAATTCCTACCTGTGTTTTTGTTTCCAGATAATCAGCTTATTTGAAGATGCACACTTCAAGCAACTATGAAGAGGGAAGAATGCCTTTAGTATGGGCTTTGAGCAACTTGTAGTACTTCATCTTCTTCTTTTTTGGGGGGTTGTTTTTTCGTTTGTTTGCTTTTATTACCAATTTGTACCAAACTCATTATTTCCAGTTGGTGTGCCCAGGTGATCTAGCAGTGACACTCTGATCAGCCTTTTGCCACTGAGGCAGCATCAACTGGGAACTGGGGAAGGAGCTCTGGGCAATGGGGGCCCTTGCCCACGACTCACTGAGTTTTCCTCTCTAGTCTGTTAAAGCAAAATCTCCTGGTGCTAGGTCACATGATGCCAATGAATGCAAGAGTTCTCATGCATCACAAAACATACTAGAAAAAGAAATAGGTCCACTGACACAAGAGCAGAAGAAGCCCTTTCCAGATGCTGCGCATAATCCTTTTAAACTTGACCTGCTTTAGAGGACACTTCCATCCTCTCCTTTTGCAGATTATTAAGAATGCCATTGTTATTTTCTGTTCCAGTTTTATTGGTTTTAATTTCCCTGCTTCGCTCTATCAGTAGTTTTATTCTATACATTAGTAGACTGTGAAATACCTTGTCTTGTTACTTCCATATTTTCTAATTGCAACACTTCATCATTAGTCAACGGGTTCATAATGTGGAAGGCAAAGTTGCTATTTCATTTCATGCTATATAATACAATGCTTTTGGTTCAGTAATTACATTGTGCCAGACTTGTGATCAATCCTGAGATAGCTCACTTGTGATGGATAGCCCCATCACAGAGTGTATGAGTTAAAGGAAGAAGCAAGTTTTTAATTTTGCTCCTCTGTCAGTTTAGCTACTCAAATACTTCTTTTCAGACCAGTATTTATCTCACTGTAGAGATTACAGAAATGAGAGCTTAAGAGAGAGAATTGAAGTTTGAAAAGCATTTTTATAAAGTTTTGGTTTGCAAACCAGGAAAGATAAAAATTAAATGTTCTTCCACAGAAAGCTATTGTGTGTTATTTTGTTAATGGATTGCCAATCTTCTAGTCACCTGTTTAATGTACTGGAGAAAATCATTACCTGCTTCTTATAACTATTCTAAGGGTTATGTGAAATGAGCTCATCATCTTACTTACTACTATCGCTCAGTGCTAGGCCTGTGAAAAAAAGATTTCCAAAGGCTTTTTTCTCTGTCATAGAGGCGTTTGTGAGTCAAACAATTCTCTGAAGTGCTGGCAACATTCAAACAGTCATAGGATATAAGGGATATAGGAGCCATTTCCTAACAAGGGAAGTTGTTAAGTATGGGGTGCAAGAGTGTAGCATGGGTTCCAAGTACAGCCAGGACAGCCAGGCCAACGGAGTAAGGGAGGAGAGAGCTGTGGGTTTTAGGGACAAATGACATCCTAGTAGCCCTGAGGTTACAGCAGAGGAAAGCCTGATCCTAGTGGGGCATGTTTACACTTTTCTGAAGAGGACCTGCTAGGAGCCAATTTCATGGACAGAGTTTCTGTCCAGACAGACTGTTGCTTTTGTTCAATAAAGCAAACTTCATGTTCTGCATATCTTTATAGATATGAGGGCACAACCTCTTCCTGGCTTTTAAACATAAATAGAAATTTTTCCTATTTATGTTATAAAATTCTCTGGTCTTCATTGCTCTTTGACTTGCTTGGGGCTGCACCTCAGACTTTTCCATGTTACATCCTATCTGCCATCTTTTTTTGTATATAATCCTTTCCCCAAGGAATGCCAGATAGGTCCCACTAATCAGAAATAACAAACTTACAAACCCCTCAGAAAGCCAAGGCCTGGTACCCTAATGGAGCAAGGCAGGGTGGCTGTGTCTCAAATTATGTCAAGGTCATTTTGTATCCAAAACTTTGGAAAAAGTCTGAGGTTCAGAATTCAGGTAGAGGTAGTTCAAAAGAGAGAGGGGAGCAGGAGGACTAGACTGGTGAGGCAGGTAGTACATACTCTCTGCTCTGAGAGTGGATATTAAAACAGCTGAAAGGAGTAAACTGTGATACTTAACAAGCAGAGAGACAAGGAGATAGGGAAATGAGGCATCAGACAGAGCATTCTGGGTAGGCAGAGGCTGCCTTCCACTGCCTCCTCCCCTTTCTCAAGAAGAAACAATACAGCATTGCTTTGGATTTTCCATTAGAGCACCTCCTTCTAGCATTCCCTACATGGCAGATGAGCAAAACCTGCATGGCAAGGCCAGCTGTATAGGCCATGATAAAAGAACAACACAAAAGGACCACATCTGGATTTGGATTACAGAGGTAGAGCCAGTAAGTGAATTTCAGGGACAGGAATGATGGCAGCTACAGAGTGGATAGCGTCTCACCTCTCTTCTTGGCTCTGTGAGATCAACATACTTCTCTATGGGTTTAGGTGTTCAACTGACGTTGAAGGATCACTACTATTTTGTACACATGCGACTAACACAAAAGTTTTCTAGTTGAAAGGCTTCAGGTTGTTTCTGAGAACAGCAAACTGCTCCACCCAAGAGAATTTTGCAGAAGTGCTGTGAAGACAGATAATTTGTTCAGTCACTCCACTTTCGGTATGCGTCTTTTTTCACTATTGCATCAAAACAGTGATTAAGAAAATAAAACCACAGCAGAAAAAGTGGGGAAATTGAATATGCAAAGGTGAAGAGATAAATTACTAATTTTACCATGCCTGGGTTCAGGTATGCTGACCAAGAACAACACTAGTGCTTTGAGCGGAATTGAGGTCTGCTTGGTGATCCCTCCTTGTGGAATAAGCCTCAAGATTTTTGGAGAGGACCTGAGAACTCAGGAGGTGAAACTAAGATGGTGGGTGGTATCAGCACAGACCACTGGGGAGTGTGATGGTTCTTAAGCCTGGGATCCCAGGGGTCAGCCTGAGCAGCTGGGGGAGGAGGAGAGGTTCAGCATTCTACTGAACCGTGGCTGTCCTATTCCAACTGCCCCAAAGCTTGGGGAATTGCACAAAATACAGAAAGGAACGAAAACATAGCTGAGTGTTACTATTCTTTCGTATTGTTTTTAGCATACAAAAAAATTCTTCGGCTGAGGGCAGGAGACAAAAATAGAACAATCTAATGAAAACATTAATTTGTTTTGTTTTGTTGTCTTTTGTTTTGTTTTGTGACTGTGTGGATGCTACTCTTCAAGACCTGCAGAGACCTTGGGCAAGAGTTGGTTTTAGACGTGTGCAGGTCTCCCTGCAGTGACCTCCCAGAGCACTGGCACATGGTCTAGGGATGATGGCTGATGCACTAATGGCTTTCTAAATCGCTCAGAGCAGACCTATAGTTGAAAGAACTAACACTGTTTCTCTTAGAGGTTGCAGCTGAAGAGATCTTTTGGCTCAGAAATATAGACAGAAAAGGGTGGGCTAATCCAGAATGGTTTGCAGGAGAGCTCTCACTTCTAAAGGACAAGGTAAGGGTTATTGCCAGCCTCTGAAATGTCTCACACTGAAGAAAAAGCATTTCTGTCAAGACAAATAGGCATTGTCGCATAAAGTACTGATTTGTAGTTGACCTCATATAAAATACATAGATAATCTAAATTCATTTTGTCGTAGACATTCTTGATAACAAAATATTTTCTGGAAGCAGTTCTTTCAGAGGCAGGAGTGAACACAAACACTTGAACTACTTAATTTTTATCACAAAAGGATCCATCCTGTGAATTGAAGTGCACGTGCCGGCTCCTCCTTCTTCCTGGAGCCCGCCAGCTTCCCTTCCTTTAGATTGTTTTTCCATCTGTAGTGTTTATAATAGTTGCAATGTTTCTGCAAGACGGAGACAGGGCTGTTTATTTAGGAGGCTGTACTCAGAAGCTTGTCACTTTAGCTGGACTGTTTTCCAGCAAAGAAAATTCAGCTTATTAAAAGATGCCAGCTTTTATTCAGGATGAGCAAATCCATTCAGAAAATAAATCCCTTGTGCCCTCTTCATACTCTCCTTTTTGATGCATGAGCATTTTTAAGTCTGAGTAGTTCATATGTTTGTTCTTTTTGTAGAAAAGAGTTATTTCCTGTAGAACAAAAGTGTTTTGGGAGAGAAATCAAGCTTTGTGAACTTCAGTTCACAGCTTTTTATCCAAGAGTTCAGAAAGAGGTTAGGGGAAAAACAAAACCAGTGTAAGTGGAGCAGATTTTGAAAAGCTTCTGAACCTCCTCTGACATTGTCAAAGAGAAGAAGCAACTTCCACACTTGATCTGCCAGCTTCCCTTGAGGTCAGCAGAACCTTCTGCATGGCACAGATGGTGTCCGGGCCATGGTCCTTCTCCTGATGAGCACTGTGCTGGCATTCTTTCCATTGTCTGCACCAAGGGAAGCTCAGAAGGCTCAGCAGTTTCTCTACTGCTTTTCAGCTGATGGAGACATGAACAGGAATGTGTCCATCTATGTGTGCATATAAACCGAAGGAGGTTTAGGAGAATATAGGTTCTGATGGAGATGGACCCCATGGAGCAGAGGATAAGAGCTCCCCCTCAGCCCATGGGTAATGCAGTTGAACACTTGTCCCAAGTGTTGGTGTACTCCTACCCAGGTGCACACTACAAATCTGACACATGACATTTTTGGTTGGGTGGTTTTCATGAGTGGGAGGTGTGGTGGTGGATCCCTCCTTTCTTTCCCAGGATCTGGGAAATGCTCGTGAGGCCCCAGACTATGACAAACAAAAAGAGCTCCTCTTGACCTTATCAGAAACACCATCTGTTCCCAGGAACTTGTGCTGCCTAAAAACCTCTTGCCCTTTTTCTTTTAATGGACAGCCTTAGAATTTTTTTGCCTGAGTAAAAACTCAAGTGGAATGACATTTTTCTTCTCAAAATTTCAAAGGAATGGTGCTGACCCAAAGTGAGGCCAGGATGAAACTTCATTATGACTAGAGCCTACTCTCTTGACGCCCTATAAACAGCAGTCCAAGATGAGACCCTTTGAACTCTCCTGGACCACAGTGTCTGTATGCATATATGTACTTATGTGCTATAGCCAATGTGGGGAAAAAGGTGCTTTCCTGGATTCTTAAGTACTTTAGATTTGTAAGTAGGGTCAGCCTGTAAGTAAGTTAGTGTTATGTTATTGTAAGTCCCATATGAATCCTTTAGTCTCTTCCTGTACTTCCCCCCTCCCCCTGTCTCCACAAAGATAGTTTGGGGTTTATTTGGGTTCATTTTGGTGTGGATTGATTGACCCTGGATTTCTTGCTGCTTTTCCTCATTTTGCTTAACCATGTAGCAAGCAGCAGAGTTAACCATACCCATGAACTTCATTGTGCTGTCACTTTTATAATTAACTTGTTTTTACTGATACCTTTGCTGGTGATTCTTTAAGCAATTTGCAACCTTCATTTATGAAAGGAGGTTGTTGTTTTCCTTTATTAGGTTTGTCCAGCATGGCACAAACATTCCAGTTCCTTTGGCAGGTTTTCCATCTGCTTCGCAGCCTCCCCACCATTGCTGTGCTTATACTGGAGCAAGCAAAGAACAAAAGGGTGCCAGGACAGTTGGAGAACTCAGAGATACTATCAGGAAGAGACCAAATTAACACTAGTAACTCCTAAGGAAATTTAAAGCATTTTCCCTATCAAGTCACCAGGAGAACATCATTGGCTCAGATCCAAAGTCTACTAAGGGGAAAAAAAAAAGCGCCTCTTTGAAAATGAAAAAAGAAAGGGAGAAGCAAATCCCAGTGTTAAGAAGTGACTATACTGGGTATTCAAACTGGTTCTATGATACTGAGATAAATGGATTTTAGTCTGAAATCATTCCACCAAAAACAATGGTGAGCTTCTGTAGTGAGACTTTCAGAAATTTAGTGGTGCATCCAAGGAAAAGGACATCAGAAAACTGGAAGGGCAGAAGGGAGCTGCTCAGGTTAGTTGCATATCACATTTCCTGATAGAATGTTTCTTGTCAAAGGCCTGGGCTCTGAAAGTGTCCTGGCATGAGTGTCTGAGAAGAGTGAGCAAGTCCAGAGTCGTGAGAGATACAGTTCACGTGGAATGCAAAATGGCATTGCTTAGACTTAATTTTAATTTGATAGCTAAAGATGAATACCATAAAGTAAACAAACAGGGAGCTTTGAAACTATATTTTCAGGTGAACCAATGTCTTACCATCAAGCTGCTTTTCTCACAGTGTCTTTGTTTTTCCAATGTAAATTCCACACTGATCTTATTAATCTTGCATTTTAATTAGAGATTTTTTTCTAGACTTATCTCTGCTTCTTTGTTATATTTCACCTGGAGTTCAAACCGAAATTTTAATTTTTTTTTTTTAAACCAGTATAGTGAGGCGGTTAATAAAACTGAAGTGTCCTGTTTAGATTTCCCAAAACTCAGGTACAGTGGCTACCTGGAAAAGTTTTGCCCAATATACAGACTTTTTTATACTGGAGAAGGAAGGGAAAGAATAGGGACTGAGCAAA
Organism: Cyanoderma ruficeps; assembly: GCA_008694505.1. Classification (NCBI taxonomy): domain Eukaryota; kingdom Metazoa; phylum Chordata; class Aves; order Passeriformes; family Timaliidae; genus Cyanoderma; species Cyanoderma ruficeps. Next base: position 9,675,726 of record VZDJ01000158.1, read on the forward strand.
GGTAGGAACTTGTTTTAAACAAGTACTAAAGGAAATTCTAACAATGGGATTTGTGAGACCTAAACCCAAATGCCTACAGAGTTTTTAAATTTAACATTTTTGGCTTGTTACTTATTGAAATTTGACCTCCAATGTAACTACTGTCAGCCTCTTCAGCACTGGGAGATGCTGTTTTTTAGGTGATGAGAATCTTCTGGGACAAACAGGTTAGCAAGAGCTGAGCCTATTTATGTCAGCAGCAGAAAGAATGGCCCAATCAATTCTCAGGCATTCCCCTACAGTGGTTTCCCACATGTCAGCACCCAAGTTTGACGTCACCAAGCTGACCCAAGAGGGTTACCAATGGACAGACAGCTTTGTCACCAAAATACCAGGCAGCTTATCTCCAGAAAGCAAAACACAGAGAAGGATAACTGAGGTGTGGTTTTCTCTGTACATAAAGGCTGATGTCAAGATTTACTGGTGTGGTCTGGGAGCTGCCAGCATTATTAATGCCTGTGGAATATTTTTTGCAGGGCTATACAAGAAATTTCAGTTTCAAACAGTTTCTTTGGTAAATTTTAGCAGTTCTTATGTATTTGGCAAAAAAAACCCCCAACCCACCAACCATGCTACTAATACATATGAAATACAGCATCCAAAAAACTTTTTGTCCTTTATTTTGCATATGTGTGGGTATATAGGAAATCATCCAAAAGAAAATAAATTAAGAAATGCATCACCAATTATAAAATATACAGAAATTGATCTTTTCTGCCTGAAATACCAATTCAGGGGACATATTCACCTACTCATCACATTTCCCACTGAAATTAACAGAACAAGGTTCTCGGCCCGCAAGGAGTAGGCAGGGAAAAAGCCACCACATGTTCACTGCAGCATGTGATAATAACTCACTGCCAAGTGTGGTTGGGTTCTCATCCCACCTTGTCCTCCCTCCCACAGTCTGTGGCTGCCCTGGGATTTGGCCAGTTGCTCCAGGATCAGCTCTGGGTGGGGGTAAACCTGTCCTAGGGGTCCTGGGTGGGAGCTTGGCTTCATTCTTCTCTTCCCTGAGTGTCCATCCAAGGCTGGTGGCTGTGGTGGGGTCTGGGCAGTGCCCTCACTGACTGCTTTTGGAGGGAGAGGTGGCAGCAGCTAGGATCATTTCTTCACTCGGGTCACTGCTGCCACGTCCCTGCCACATCCCTGGAGAGAGGTCAGGCATATCTACAGCTAAAAACAGACAATGCAGAGCTTTCTGTCTTCAGCTGCACACGTCTGAGAGTGTCTCACAGGGCTGCGGAGAGGTTTCCCTTCCTCCTGCCAAAGTGGTCTCAGATCGACAATGCTTTTAGGAGTATGAAATATGGCTGACTAAAGCATTGTGCTGACACAGCCCAAGGGTGCATGTATCAACAGCTGCTCCAGGTTGAAAAAAACCTGCTGTACAATCAGCTATTTAAATAATAGATCAATTTAATTTATCTGAGAGAACATGTCATGACAATGCAGCTTGATTAAGGTCTAGAAATATCTACATGGGAGATTTCAGAGGGTAGGTTATTCTAGCACATGAAGGCAAAACAACGCAATGAAATTTTTGGATACAGATAGTAGCTGTGTTTAACCTTGAAAAATGTTGGGGTTTCAGTCAGTTCTGAGAGGCATTTGAAAGCCCACCACCGGCACAGGAGGTGCTGTGGACTGTGACAAATGTGCTCTCCAGTGACATGCTTGTAATTTTCCCGTCTCCACTGCAGACCTGTGAGTCTCTGAAAAGAACAATTTGGGATTGTCCAAATTGTCTGTGCTAATAAATGATCAAAGCCTGATTGCCTCAAGAAGACAAACACCCCCGGTGGTAGGTGGTTATCATGAGATGGAGTCAGCATGTACCACACAAAAAATCAACTTGGGAAACCAAGTGACCAGCCTACACCCCAGTGTTTTTTCCCTGTTATTTTTATGTGGTATGCTGGCGGATGCTCCTTACGTCCTTGCAATCCTGCCACTATAATGTCTTTTTCCAAAATAAACACCAGAAAACAGCAACCCCTAGGACTTTGTAGTGTGGCGGTGGACTTGGGAGGGTTAAGCTTACAGCTGGACTTACCAACCTTGAAGGTCTTTTCCATCCTAAATGGTTCTATGATTCATTTGCAACAGTTTGCATTTACTCTGATACAAATGTTTTCTCCCTTCAGCAATGATAACCACCTCAGCATTGCATCTGTCACACGTCTACTTTTCTCTGCCAGGACTTTGCTATAGCTGCTCTCCCCATTCTTTTGGCCCTATGTTTTTCCTTACATCTCTTTTCAAAATGAAAATATCCCTCTTTCCTGTATATAGGGAACTGTAAGCCCATGGAGAGTAGAAATCCAGGCAACTACACATGGCTCTTGAAAAATGGAACATCTTTTAGTGAAAGAGATTTGGGAAATATTTGGTACCTGGTTATGAAAGGAGCAGAGAGAGGAAAGGGGCTGTGGGGAAGCTGGGCATTATAAGGAGCAACTGTTTAATATATGGTCTCATCCTTTTAAAGCTAATCATTTACTAGACACAAATAACCCTTGGTGAAGAATGCCTGTTCCCCACTGGAATGGACGAATCGGTATCTGTGGGTGTGCTGTTGGCTCTTAAATTTTGTGTATGATCGGCACCTTAAATTGCACCCTCCACATCATCTCCCAGCACTCATTGCTGTATCACATGCTGAGCATAAACCTCCTGCTCAGCAACCTGTTCCTTCTGTCCCAGGAAACTTGTTGCTTCCCTCATCTTTATGACTCATTGCTGACACATTGGCTGTAAAGGGTTTGAAAGTCAGAAAATCCCACTTATGGAATATACTTTTAAGAAGGGCTCCAAAGTCTCATGTCAGCCAGTTCTGCTGCCTTTTTCTCTTTAGTTCACTACGTAGGATCTGCTTGGCCACAAAACAGCTGTTTCTATCTCTCTCTAGATTGTCCATTCAAGAAACAGTGCTGTTTCATGTTGAAGAGCCAGTGACAGGAAGGAAACAGTCCTCCACTGAAAAATGTTTAGAGAATATCATTTAACTTGCAAGAAGCTCAAGGCCATTGCAAGTTTCTGTACCAACCCCCACTCAGAGCTAGGACATTCCATCTCAGTGTTAGATCAGGTTGTTCAGAACCACATCCTGCAACTTTTAATGACCCCTGAGAATGGAGTCTCCACAGTCCCTCTGAGCAGCCTGTCTCCATGTTTGACTAACCTTTCTGTAAAAATTTTGTTTACAATTGTCTAACTTAGATTTCTGCTGTTACTGCTTCTCTCCACTGTGTCATGGCCTTTTGCTGCCTGTATGTCCCCTTCAAGCCTTTGTACACAACTCTTGACTTGGCACTTCTGGAGATGCTCTCTCTTTTCTTGGAAGTGGGAATCTCCCACTGGATTTGTTCTAACAAGATGTTTGGATTTCTGCTTGACCGCTAGGACCAGCTCAGTACAAAAGATTTAGCCTTTCTGTGACTCATTCCAAGGACTTTCTCCAAGTACTGTCCACTTTTGAGAATACTGCTAGAATTCATTCTTTGTTTTGGTTCAGTTGTACATTTTCTGTTTGACATTAATGGTAGCTGGAACTGTGGAGTTTGGCATTTTTTCATTTTCTTTCTTTGTGGGCTGACAGCAATCTTCCCATTGACTGAAATGTTGCTCAGTGGCATGTGCTGATTTCCCTATAAAAATTTCAATACCACAGTTGGAAAACGTACAAATCTTTTTCTTTCCTCTTCTTTCTTCTAACAAAGAAAATAAGAAAGGAAGTTCTAGAAAGGGACATTTTTTTTGTCTTAACATCATTTTACTGAATAAATGAGTTTTTTGGCATTTATCCAAGAGAGCTAATTAAAAAAACAGAAGATACAGTTTTCTGATTGATGACTCCATACCAGGAAATAAAAAAATATTATTCTGCCTAGAAATTACTTCTGTTTTCCACCTACTGGGAAACCCTTCAGATATAGCAAATTTAGTAAAATGTGGTGTTTATCCCTTTGTGCAAGCTTACTGCATGGGTATAAATCTTATTTTCCTAAGGGATATTAAAGTAAATGGGCCTGAGGAAGTACTGGTGAAATATTTATCCTCTTTCTGCTGTAAATTTGGTCAGAGAGAAGTTAGGATATTTGGCATTTTATACACAGAGAAGCTTTAGATTTGCAAAGCTTCATCTCTCTTTCTTCTTCAAAGCCAAGCTCATAAACAAAGGAACTGTTCCCAAACTGTCACCATAATGTCACTCAGTTCCATGAAGTCACCACATCACTTCTATTGCTATAACAACTTAACATCATCTGTTGATAATGCCTCAAAAACATTTCATGACCATCATTTTGAAAACAACTCTGAACTGATGACTTTAAATGCAGTCTTTCTGCAGTGTTTTGCAGAAAATCACTGTTTTAATAATAAAAATTTAGCATGAAGAAATATTTTATTAAGTATTAATAGCACTGGTAATTTGTGATAATGAAATCATGTTTCTCACTATTAAAACATACTTTCCTGTTTTGTTCTCTCTTATTATTTTCTATTTCATATGAAATGTTGAAATTTTTATATGAAGCTAAGACTTTGGATAAATATTTTAGAAAAACTGAATGCAACTTAAGATGGACAAATGTAAAACTGTACACTTAAGTAGGAGTAATCCGTGTCAGAAATGCAGAATGAAGGCTGAGTGGCTCTGTAGGTTTACTGCAAAAAGTCAGGAAGAAAATGCACCAACATCCTCCTAGTCCTGCAAATAAAAAAAATTAAATAAATAAATTAGGAATTCTGTCAGCAAGGAGCATGGAAAGGAACCCTTGCGCTTTTATTGTGACCACTCATCAGGGTGGAATTGGAGGAGACTTTCAATATGGGATTTCATGATTGATTTGGTTCAGTTGAAAAGAATCCCAGGGACACCAGTGTAACGAGTCTGAGGTGTAGAAATTAGTCTAAGGTTAGGTGCCATGCAGAACTGTAGGTATGATATTGCCTTGCAAGTGGGGCCTGCGTGGTGACAAGATGACAGCTGTTATGATCCTGGCACAAAGAATGGCTGCAAGAGTGGAAGAAACTCCAGTGGGTGGGAGAAAGCCTTGGGGCTTGATGTTGGTGAGCAAAAGTGGAAAAACTCTGGGCAGTGAAAGAAATTCATGACCAAATGGTGAGCCAGGCTTTGGCAGAAGGAGCTCTGACAGGAACATGCTGGAGACCAGAGTTGTAGTGGGACTTGAAATAAGGAAAGAGATCTAAGAGAGTATGGGGGAGAGCAAGGGAACTATAAAGAGAAAAGGCAGCCAAACAGCAACCAGTAGAGCAGGTTCACAACTCATTCAAATTTCCATCAGTCCCTTTCCTCCTCACCAGCTATTGCCCATTTGCCCATTGATGCCTGACAGGGCAGAACTCTAGCCTAGAATCTCACAAACAGGGAAAAGGGCCAAAGTGTCCCAGCAGGGGGGGAAGAGAAGGAAGGATGGGACCAGAAGCAGGACTGAAACAAAGCACCTCAGAAGAGGTCTTTCTGCTCCTTTTGTTTGCTGATCCACAACTGGCCAGATGAGACCCCACAAAGTGATGTGGACTGTGGATTGTGACTATTAATGAGACTCATAACAAGATGAGGCAGTGTGACTGGTTTGGGTGAACTTCATGCTGATGGAAAGTCACAAGCCTGTGTTTCCTTGTGGGAATAAAATCTCCAGAGATTATTTTTCAAGTTGACCACAAATTGCTAGTGCTCTATGACCACACACAGTCCTAAAGAGCTTCACTAGCCTTCAGAAAGCAGCATGGTTACCACAATGCTGAGTGAAAGCATCAGCCAATTTCCTCTTTGGGTCAGGACTCCTATGATTTATCCGTAGAAACATCCTACAGAATTTGCCAAAAGTAGGAAGAATGGGTTCATGCTTGTCAGTTCTTTTTTCCTAGGTTAATTTAATGTCACAGTGATTCCTGGTTTTCAGCTCCTAACAGAGGATGTGATAATCAGGTGGACAGGTCTAAATGCATGGAAAGTACATCAGCATGATGGATCAAAATCCTATAAGTTGTGCTTGCTATTGGCTTCAATATCTTACAGCCTTCTCTCAGGATTTGCACACATCTGTGACCAAATAAAATGGGAGGAAAAGGATGCAGCAGCATTTCCACACCACCTTCCTGCCTTCCAAGCAGTGAGGAGCCTGTCTGAAAGCAGCAATCTTAAGTGCACTCTCTGTCCTGAAACAGATTCTGTTTGATGGGGAGAAAGAGGAGACAGGCTAGAAGTTGTGCCCACATACTTGAAAAGAAACCTCCCCTTCTGTTCAGGAACTCTACAGGAATTTCAGACTCAATTCCATCACGCTTGCCACTTCAAAGCCTTCAGCGACTGATCACACACTTGGAAATATATCAAACTTAACTGAACCTGACATGGTTAGCAGTGTAACTCAACCTGTTTGACAGCCTCCTTCCTCAGGGTTCCTCCTTGTACTCAGAAATGTCTCTGGGGAAAGAGCTGGCATTTCTTCCCAACATTATTCAGAGTGATAATTGTTTGTTTTAGAAGGAAGCACCTCTTTACATTTTCCTTGGGAATTATGCAATTCAGTGTTTCATACAGTGACTTCTTTTTTTTTGCTTTTTGTTAGAATTAGTTTAAAATACTCCCTAAATGAAGAAATGAAGTCTTATATCTAGTCTTTATATAAATGATGTCCTGTTCATGTATTTTCAGTTTATTTGTTATCATCCTAGATCTGATTAATGAAATAGTTCCTGAGGATGAAAACCAATCTGCCCCTGGCTTGGGTTTCTTCTGTAGACGTTCCACTTGGTGTGAGCAAATAAGCATTAATAGAGTAACATGAAAATGGAAATTTCTATATTACCAATCGTTAACTCACTTGAGCTGCAGGAAATACAACCTCAAGTTCCAGCTGTAATGAAAATATCCCTAGTGAAATGCACAGAGAGAGTTTCCAAAGGGCCTCAGGCTGCACTGATCTTCCTTCAACCCTCTTGATCCAACAGGTCGTGCCTGAGGTTTGCTGAAGATACACTTACCACTAGGGAATTATCTCCCCACCTCTTCTCACCTCTCCTTTGAGAATTCAGATTTTGGGGCATCCAGCCACTGCTGTAACCAGGGTTCTCACCAGATCACCAGTGGCTTATATTAATTAAATGGCAATTTGAACACAATGGGCGCCAAACAACATAATCTTTTGGAGCTGGGGGAAAGCAGTCATTGGTAGGGGCTGATGGTATCCCAATAGCAGCTGTGAGAGCAGCAGGGAGTCCAAAGTCATGTGTTTACACAGAGTGACTAGCAAGCAACCTCTGGCACCAGGTACTGTGTAAGTGAAGGTAGTAAGCATTAAGTTTGGAAGTGATGGCAACAACTGTATCCTTGTGTCCCTGTGTCACTGACACTGTGGCCAGAGTTCATCTCACTGGTGCTGCAGATGTGCCAGACTCACTCCATTTCACATTTCCTGCTGGCTAGACTTGGATCACCATGAGGAGGAGTCATCTGCCTGAGTGCAGGAACCTGTAGTGTAAATCTCAACTATTGGATGAGTCATTCTTGGTTGTCTTCACCAGCAAAACTCAGAAAAGATTTTTGGGGCATAACTATCCCATCCACAAACAGTCGTATAAATTCAGTTATTTATACTCCATCCTGAAAATTTCCAGATAGCTAAATTGAAGGTTTAAATTGGTCTAAAGTCAGTGAGTGTCACCCCGAATATCAGATGTTCTCAGAATGCCATTGCATTTTCTATAGGCTTTCCAGCAGTTATTTCTTAATCCTTGTGATGGAGCTTTTAACAGATGACTTTTTTTTTGTCAAATATTGATTTTGTCCTTTAGCCAAAAAGACTATTTTTTTCCTTAAAGTTGTTTTAGAAATGTCAGGGGACTTCCAGCAATTGACAGTATTTCAGGTAGCTGCAATATAAAAGGGATGAAGGGAAGACATCACCTCTCTTATGTATTTATAGACTTCATGACTACTGTAGTGTGTAGAAAGACTCTTTTAAAAGAATTACTGGATTTAAACTGCTGCAGTCTTGTGACTTCCAAATTATCCACACCTTCTACACAGTTACACCAAAATACGTTTAAAAGTCTCACCAGATCAGTTCTTTCCATCCACACTAGTGGTTACATTTTCACACCATTATGCATGGATTTGAACAATTAGTATCAGGCAAAAGACTAGGTAGAATCAGAAACTTGAAAAGTGATATAATTGTTTTTCCAGGACTTAAGAAAATGTGTAACTTACCTTAAAGCAATTGAAAGTCCACTTCAGCAGTTTAGCTGTGTTGAGGTCTTTGAACCTCTTAGAGATACAACGATCTAAAAAGACAATCAGGGTCTGGCCTTTAGAACATTTCAGTATTTGGTGCTAATGGAAAATGATGGATTGGTGAGCTAGGGGCGTGAATCCTTGCTTTAGCCATAAGGAAAGACTGACAGCAGGGCACACTCCTCTGAAGTGTGATGGTAACATGCCTTAGTCCCCTAAAAAGTAGGTCCAGATTCTGAGCTCAGCAACACAAATGATAATGCATTTAGGTAAGCAGCTTGAGATATGCGTTGCTGCTTTTGAATCTACTCTCAATGCAGAATAACAACAAAAGGTTTAAGAAAATTTTGCCCTTAGGAAAATATTGAGGGTGATCAGAACTTTTGAAGAGGTTGCCCAGAGAGGTTATGCATTTTCAACACTGGAGATGCTGAAATTATGGTAAAATAACACTGAGAAACCTCTTAAGCTTTGAAATTGGATCTAACTTCAAAGCTGAATCTACTTTAAATAGAAGTTTGAAGGAGCTGACCTCCAGAAATCCCTTCCAGTCTTAATTATTTCATGTTTCCTATTTACTAGTTTCAGCTTGCCTGACCTTACATTTAATGCAACTGTTATGAAATCAGTAAGTTATTTGGAATCTGTGGCACTCCTCTCACTTTGAAAAGGAAGTGGCTCTAAATTTCTATTTATAATTCCACTGGTGACTTCTTACCCTTAGACATTTTAGCTGAAGCTAAACTTGCTGTTGCATACCAATTACACATTTTGTGGTAACAGTGTTAATTAATCCATGTCTACAACAAATCTCTGCAGCTCCTTGCAGCCTGTCTTTCTTTTCTTGTTTTCAGCATTAGTGTGGTAGGTAAATTCTGGAGACTCAGAGCTTTAGGAGGACTCTTCTGCTGTAATTTTCTAATCATGGATGAAAGTATACTTACACTTTGAATATTAAAGAATATTTGTTCTTCATTCTGACATCCTATCAGGGCAGAAGTTATTACAAAATGATTAAGCAACAGAGGTGAACAGGTGGTACTGCCCTCCTTTACCACACGCAATGATTACAAGCAGTTGTATAAAGCTGTACTCCATTCCCCAGGCTCTGTTCTCAATTGCACCAAGGCAAATTCAATTCAGAACATGTACATTCAGTTCCCAGAATAGTCCCTAGGTGAAATTCAGCAATAACAAGTGATTGCATAAAACCAGCTCTGCATGTGAGGTTCTCAGACAACCCAGCAAGTCTGTTCTGATTTTAAATTTAATAGGTGTTTAATAGAATACATAGCCAGTGTGGGAGGGTTTAATGTGTAGGACAAAAAGCTACTAATATAACAGTGAATGTTAAAGCAGTCTGGTCCTACTTTATGATTCACATCAGCTCAGAAAACATATTTCACAGAAGAGTCTAATATTGTTGTGAGTGTTAATGTTAATAATTGCTCTTGATTACATTGAAACTGAAATAATTTTAGAAGCAGATAAATGCTGATATAATTCAGTTCATCATTAAGACAGCTACATTTAGAAATCTATAGGAAAATTGTGTGTCTGAAGTCTTTTCATATTCCATGGACATCTAGTCAAAGGATACTTGAAAAGAACTCATCTGAAGAGACTGGGACACAATTCATGCACTCTCCCACAGGTACTATTTGAGATGACTTAGGCCATCTGAGACATCTGCACAGAGGTCCCATTTCTTCTCCAGCCTGAACCCCAACTCTCTCAGTCTGTCTTCACAGGACGGGTGTTCCAGACCTGTGATGATAAAATTAGAGGCTCTCCTCTGGACTCGCTCCAACAGGTCCCTGTCCTCCCTGTGCTGGGAGCCCAGAGCTGATGCAGCCCTGCAGGTGGGGTCTCAGCAGAGCAGAGCAGAGGGGCAGAATCCCCTCCCTGGCCTTGCTGCCCACGCTGCTTTGGACGCAGCCCAGGACACGTTTGGCTCCCTGGGCTGTGAGTGCACATTGGTGAGACAGGTCAAGTTTGTCACCCACCAGCACCCCCCAGTCCTTCTCCACAGAGCTGCTTTCTACGGTCATGCAACATCTACCCTCTTGGAGTGAGACAAAAGAGTAAGTTACTGTTGAGACAGCAGACCAATACCCTGAGACTGCTTTCTCAGCCACCTGAACTGTAGTGCAACCCTCCCTGCTTTAGCATTTTCTTATCTAGATTTTTTTTTCTTCAAATATTTTATCTCCCTGTGACAGGCATCAGGAAAGTGGGAGTATCCTCTTTACCTCAACTGACCAAGTTTTCTTTCAGTAAAGCATTCCCTTGGCAAGGACAAGGCTTGGAAATGGTAAGAGGATGTGGTGATTCCCCACAGTGGCTGCTGGCCACATGGCCTTGGTGGCTCACACCACTCCACTTCATGGCAGCTCAATGGCTGCACTGCTCATGCTGGTCAATTCTGAATCCTTCTCCATGCATGACTACTGGCACTGGGCTTCTCAAAGGACTTGGGTGCCTCATTGCCAAGTGGAAACCTGACTTAGGGAATGAACAATGAGCTCCATGGAGCAACATTCCTAACAGCAGTGATGGGCTGTTTATTGAAAGTGAAAAATAAATGCAATGTGTTAAAGAGACAGGGATTTGTATAAGAGGAGTAACACTGGGAGACAGTAAATGTCCCAAGACAGCCCTGGCACTGCTCACAGTCGTGGACAAGGAAAGGATGAAGACAAGCTCCTGGAAAAACAGACAGACACAGTAAAACAAAATAGACAGCATTCTTCATACTCAGTCTCTCAATCTGTTCAGCCTCCAATACATAACTTCAAGAAAAATGGAGGCAAACACTTTTTTCTATTAAAAGAAAGGATGAACTCAGAACCAACCCACCCAAAAGTTGTTTTTTAAATTTAGCTGTAAAAAGAAGGGAGCTTCCATGTTTTCTCAAAAAAGAGAAAAACAGGCAAACCTAGCCAAAGAAACACAGAACAATTCACAGTAACTCATGAATATGCTAAACATGCCAATAAAACATGGATACAAAGTAAGTTTAGTCACAGTGATTCATTGTAGAGTTATCTGTCTTTTTCTCTAAACCCCCTGCACACACTGCAATTATGCCTGAAGGGTGAGCATCACCTTATTTTCATGTTTGCCTGCACTGTCAATCTCTGTATAAGAACTGGTCTCTGTCAGCCTATATTAAGGTTAGTGGAAGGATTTAGGCTCTTGCTGCTGTGGATCAGCTGTCTGATATTTTAAGATCTACTTTAAGACTAAGTCATTCACTAGTTCTTTATTTCTTCTCAGTGCAAATACAGAGTATTTGAGGCAGGAAAGTTGTATCTATATTGTTGATATCTGGACTGAAACTAACCTCTGCTTTGCAACTCTAGTTGTCTGTGCCAGGCAGAAGGAGTCTCAGCTCAGCAGTGCCTGGTTGCTGGTTTTGGCAGCAGTTGGGGGTTGGTCCTTGCTGGGCAGTGTTGGGCTCCACCTGGGCCCACTCTCCTCTTCACGAGAGCCCTGGGGGCTGAGAGAGGCACCAGCACCAGGCTCTGGGGGAACGCAAGCCATTGGAACATGGCCCCTCATGGACCTGGGAAACTCACGAGCTATGATTACTCCAAGTCTGAATTCACTTGCAGTCTGGGCTCTGGCATGTGGCTGCTACACTGTTGGCAACACTCTGGGTTTGGACACCACTGCCAGGTCTTGTGAGGCCAAGGAGAATGACCATCACAGAACAGACCTGCTGCAACTTTGCACCTACAGACATGCCTGCTCCTGTTGGCATCTGGCTTTTATTCAAATGGTGGCTGCTAGTCTTTCCCAGGCATGCCACAGACAGGCTGGGGGATGAAAATTGAGTCTCCTGGATACCAAGCAGGCTGCACCTATCATCTATCACATCAGTCTCGAGGACTGTCATTTGTACTTCCTTGCTCCCTGGCATCTTGTCCCTTGGCCTACCCAGAGGACAAACACTATCACTAAATGGTTGTCTAACACTTCAGTAAGGTTTTTGGTGAGTGAATAATCATGACAATTCTTTAGCTGCTCAGAGTCCCTCCTCCCTATGGACTTAAGAGCACTTCAGAAATGTGCAGGGACTCAGACTGAGTCTGACAAGATTCTGAATCCTGTTGTGAGAAATAAACAGCTCTTTTCTATTTGCCAGGTGGCATCCCTAATGATCAGAAAACAACTCAAGCTCTGTCAATATTATAAGAACAATTGCTGTTTTATTCTTTTTGGTGGGTACAAAAACCACAGTTTCTTACACAGAACAAGATTATAAATAATATCTGTAACATGAGTGACCCGTAGTCTCTTTTGATTCTACACTGCAGACTGATGAAGTACTCTAAACATTTTATCATTTTGTTTCTTGTATTAGACAGATGCAAATCTGTGGAACACAGAATGATGGAACAGAATGAAGGTAACAGCAAACAAGAGGATGACCAACAACTTTTATAAAAAAAAATTCTCTGAATTTTATTACAGTGATGGCATTTTATATCAATTATTGCAATGATTTTTCCCTAAGATGGTTAGAAAAAAGAATTGTGTTGTCCTCTACTGAATTTACATCAGTTAAAAAGCAAGCATGTTTCAATATTCCTCTTTTTCCAAAGAAAATGTAAATAATTTCTTTATTTTTTTTCACAGGATTTACATATTTATTATTTTTTTATCACAGTTTAGTGATTCATTTCTACAGCTGAACAGCTGAGTATTCTTCCATTGTATATATTGATGTTCTGGAGACACAGGTTAGCATGTTCATTGACTTCTATAGCTATTTTTCCCTCTTTGTCAAGACAAAGACCAAAATGTTGTCCTTTCTGAGCATGTTCTTCACAGTTTAATGCGCTAAATTGGCAAGTCTTATTAGTTTTAAGTCCACTCAAGTGAAATTTGTTGCTGTTAATACACCCTTCCCAGCCCCCTCCCCCCAACAAAACTAAATTATGAATTTTCCTGATATAAAATCTGAGTTTGGGTTTCCGAGCTGAGCTCATGCACACATTGTTGCTGATGATGTCTGGCGCATTTGGACGTACTTCCCTTTCTCAGCCAAGTTATTAGTTCATCAATGACACTCCCATGTCGTGACAGTCTGTGCTGTGTTCCCATCAGTCACCAACACAGTTTGATTAAGGCACTCAATTATTTTTTTGGTTTTTATGGTAGGTCCGATGCAATTACAGCCAATCCTGAACTTTGTCTAATTGCAGTTCCAGTGTGCACGGCCTTCGGGCAGTCGGGAGTCAATACGCGTCCGTTTTCTCCCACACTCCCTGTGATGGATAATCTGGCTTTGTTTCTTATGGCTTCAGAAAAGGTAAGCTAGGTTTGAAGAAAAAGCAGAAGAGAGGAAAGTGTTATAATGTTTCTGTCCTTCAATCAACCAGGACACGGCAAACACCAAAATATTAAATTTTAGACATCTGCATTTTTTCAGGTTAACGTTAAATATAAAAATAGTTATCATCATAAATATAATACATAGCACTTAAGTCTACTGGAAAAAAGAAAGACTAGCAATTCTGAGGGTAAATTTCATTACAGTAAATCGTTGCTGATTTAAATATAAAATCTGAATTTGAAATGAAATTAACTGAAGAGGTAATACCTTCATCTAAGCTGCTTCAAACTATATTTATATACACTGAGAAGACCTTTTGGAACCTGAAAGCATTAGCATCTGTGAATAAGGTCATGCACAGGTGTTTATAGGTTTTGACCTTCAACTAGGAATGCCAGGATTAAATATAACTACTGAAAATTGTTTATAAATTGCAATAACTGTACCAGCTATCTCTCTGGCAATTCTGTCATTCAAATCTAAAGAAATTATTACTTATTTTCACAATGCAAATATTTAGTATCAGGAAATCTGAGAACTGTCCTGAAATCTGTTACATATAGATATATATTTATATTTCCCTACAATTAGAGAAGGTGATAACTTTCAAAGAAAATATAATTTATTGAGAGAAAATACAGTTTTATACAGTTTTCTACTTATGCCTAAATTTCCCATAACAAGGTTTAAATTTTTGTTACTTAAAAATCTTTAGTTTCAGCTAAATCAGAACAAAATACAATGTTTAGGGACTAAATTACTCAAAAAAAAAATCTGGATTTGTTAAAAGATATATAGTTATGCCATCTAACTTGAGTCATCCAAAAATCAGTAGCCAAATCTAATAGGGCTCTCTTGTGTGATTATAAAGATGACTAGTTTCAAGTAAATGATTTCCAGATGACTAAAATTAGGGTGTCTAATGCTAGACACCCTAATGGGTGTCTAAACATACAGCAAGGCACCCAAACTATACTGCATGAAAAGAGATTTCAGAGATAACAATGTTAAGATATTAATTAGTAGGGAAATCTGATTTCTAGTCAGGAGAATCTATGTAACTGGTATGCAGGGATGCAGACTGAAATACCAATTGGGAAAAAAGGGAGATAGGAGGGTGCATTCACATAGGAGCAAAAAGATGACATGTCATAAAGTCATTTTGTTTGCTTTATTACTAATCTCTACATTTTGAACTTTATCCCTCTGAGCCCAGTTTCTCTTTCTGAGGTAGCAGTGAAATCCTGAGCTGGTGTTTGATATGTGGAATTAATTTTGTATATGAGTATATATAGATGAGGAAGAGTCCTTAAAACTAACTCCCAAACATTTCCACTGCTTCTGGTTTCACTTCTGTGGAAATGCACCAGGCTAATATTGCATTATTATCAGTAGCTCCTTCAAAAAGTTGTCAAAAATACAGTGGCTGTTTGTGGCACAGTCAGAGCTGGGATTTAAAAGCAGCTTTCGAAACCAATTACCCTAAAAACGTCAGCCCTGAAAAGCACCCAAATTCAGGAAAAGGCCCCAGCTTACAGAGGGAATTATGGCATTCCCCTTACACTGAAAAACCTTGGCTTTGGTAAAGGACATCCTTTGAAAACTTTCCCTGCCGTCACTGTACTTTGTGACAGGGACTGTTACCAAACATATCTTGATCTAAACCAACACCCAGATACAAAAAGTGTAGCAGAGGTGATGAGGAAGTGGGGACCTGGGCCTATATATTACCAAAAACTTCAACTACTTCCCAGCAGCAAATAAAACTGCATTTGCAAAGCAGACACAACGCAGTGTGACACAGATTCACATGGCACATGTCCTGACTCCCACTGCAAATGGATACTGGTAACTGCAGAAGTGCAGAGAACATGTTCTGGTCAATGGCAAGAAAAAAAGTGAAGGTGCTTTAGTGTGGGAGAGGGATGAGAGTCCAAACAAGATTAGAAAGCAAACTTGGGTGGAAAAGAAACAGCTTGCTCCAGATGTGTTAAATTTCCCGGAAAGTGATCATTGTGTAGCAGACACTCCCCAGCACACTGGTCAGCTATCTGTTCGTGGCCATTCAGTTTCCCACCTGAGTGAGAACACTCAGATTTATATGGGATATACAAGTTGTATGTAACTGTGCTCTAGTATCTCAGTCTAAATAACTTTCTGGCCATTGACAACACACTCAGGACAGAAAGAAAATGAAAGGGGTCCAGCATTAAAACAAAACAAAACAAAACAAAACAACAACACTTTCTCAACAGCCTTTCAACAGCCTTTCACAGAAGAACAGAAAAGCTGCAAGGAACTAACTCAGTAACTCTTGTCCTCAGTGCAAGGCTAACAACAGCTCAGCAACACACCACAGGACAACTCAGACACTTACAAACCCAGGAGGAGCAGGCCAAACTTGTACTTGGGACAGTGCCACAAAGCCAAGTAACCAGGTAGGCGTCTGCTCCATGTTTTAAACTATGCTGCAGATAACAAGCCAGGCTATTATTCTGCTTAACTGTGCTGCTACAACTTCAGATTTATGCCCTGGATGCAGAAACAGTTTGAGGAATGGCTGGGATAAGAGGGAAAAGTCTCAGTATTTACTGTGATTACCCAAACTGTGAAAGTCTCCTTTCACTAAGTGTATGTGGTTAATAGTGGTAACATATTTTCAAATTTGTCATTAGTTTTGATTAGATTAGTTGTGAAATTAATCACATGAAAACAATGACTGCCCTGTTCCTAACAGGAAATGGGAATTTTGGAAACTGATATCCTCAGTCTTGTAATACAAATATCCTAGCCTGTGTGAGTTCTTTTGTAGTTCAGGCTCCTCTGGTAATTGAGTCACATGGAGGTGGCTTTGGCACAAATATCTAAGATGAACTTTTAATGTATTTTTCTCTCTTGACTATGAAATTGGAAGTATACAATTACACATTTACTGAGCCATCCTGTAGCACTTCACCTTTCTTGGTAGTTCAGTGTAATAATGATGTTTTTCATTACTTTGCAGTTTTGTAATTAATTTCATTCATTAGTTATAAACAACAGCATGGGATGGGAGAGCAAGAGAAGGCAGCTGAGCTGGGAGCTGGTCCCTGAGCTTCATGGCCCACTGGGAAGGCCTTGGAGCAGTGGTGGAGGCTGGCTGGATACTGAGACAAACCCCTTCAAAAGCCTGTGGGTTTGGGGTGAGGAACTCAGCAGGGCTTTGCCTTAGAGCAGCTGGACAGAAGGATGTTAAGCTCCTTACTGCTCTCGGTATCAGCTCTACTTGCACACTAAGGGCTTAATACTAATGGGAAAACTGCTGCCCAAAGGAAGTGGAAAGGATTGTTCCCTCCTTAGAGCAAAATTTCTCCCCTGCCTTCAGCAGATGCAACTGCCTGCCAGCGCTTCTTTGTCTTTATCCCACACATACAGACTAGTCCATTATCATATAGCCCAGTCCACACATACGGACTAGTCCTTCATTTTCATTTTCAGCTCCCTTGACGGCATGGTGAATTTCCCTGAGGTAGCTCACGTCTGACTGTATGAAACAAAAATAAAAATCATGGTAATGAATATTAATTGTCAGGAGGGTTATTTAAGCTATTTTATATTAGTTTAAAACATATACCATTAAAACTACTTGATGTTAGCTTAAGAAGTCAGATGTGTTGGTTACTCATGCAGATTAGAACCACCAGACATCTTTCCATATTAGCAAGTTTTAGTTCCAATACCATCTCTTTACTCCTTGGAGAAAAAAAACCCAAAACATTTCAAAGGTTTCAAAATGTTTCAGACAGACACATTTCTACAGAAATATGTGCAGCCATCATCGTGGGCTCTGTAATGCTGCCAGCTAAACAGGGGTTTATGACTAGCACATGTATGAACAGATGGCATAGTCCCCCTGTGCACTGTGGCACACAGGCACCTCTCGCTGCCAGTGTGGCCAGGAGAGGGTGACTGGGCCTTGGCAGTCGTCCACACATGAGCATAGCCATTTTTATAAGAAGTTGACTTGAAATGTCTCAATTTCATGTAAATATTACGCCAAATAAGCAGAGAGAAGAATTTCAGAAGTCTGTAAATATTTGTTCAAAATCCTAGTGATTTTTTTTGTGAATTTTAAAAGTCTGCACCCTAAAATGTTAATTATCAGATGTTTTGACTGACCCAAAAATAAATTTTCAGTAACATAAAATGCAACATTTTGTATCTTTTTTGTATTGTTTAAAGTATATTTTCCAATAGGAATTCATCTCTGTGTTACAAGTCACACAGGAATCCACTTTAGAGTAAGGTATTTATGATCTTTCCTTTAAATACAAAACTCAAATAGCTCTATCTTTTTATTATAAGAAAACACTAAGACTAAAAAAATTCTGCAAGTGTAATCCGTGTCTGTTGCACTGGAATAACAGAGCTGGGTGGCAACTGTGGGGATTGTCAAGTCATGCCATGTTTAGCACGCTCAGCCAATTTGGGTCAGGTCAGTATTTGAATGGAAGCATAATTTTTTTTTGATTTTTTTTTAAACTGTATTTTGAATGCATTGCACTCTGTAAACTTGATCAGGAATATGTTTTCTGGGATTCTTACTTTTATACCAGCCTGGGGACACTCAGTTGTGAACACATCACTAAAGAATTTAAAAGAAAAAAACACCCTTCACTTGCATTTTGCACAATGATTTGCACAGGATTGCTTCTTTTTAAGACCATTATTACTGACAATAGGGAGTGGACTTGGGAGATTAATATTAGCATCTGGAGGTCCTGTGTCCCAGTTCACAGTGATGAACACTGGTCTATACTCTTAGCGTCCCCTTGACACAGAGTGTGACACAGCATGCCTCACATTTTCACTAGTGAACAAAGTGCACAGCTAACACGTTCTTCTTTTTTCGTGGGGAAATTGGCAGCTCTGTTACAACTAGAATATATGCAGGGTCCTTGTAGAACAGGGAAGAAAAGCCAACCCCAGAGAACAGTGTGTAGGGGACAGTTTCCCAGCCAGCCCCGTCCCTCGCGCCCCGAGAACCCACCTATTCCTCGCAGCGCTCCAGCTACCAATGCTCACACAGCATTCTCTGCTCACTCTGTGTTTGCTCTGTACTGAATGGTTCGGTACTGTACGGGCTGTGCCTTTAGGCTGTAACCTCCTCGGGACAGGGACCTGTTATGTGTCTGGCACACTTCACCTACTGTGCAGCGCCGTCTACTCCAGCGCTACACAAATAATAAATAAAAAATTGTAAGTGTATCTCCTGTTGTTTCCTACAAGCTTTTTGTTTTCCCTAGGTGGCAACATAAGTATTATATTATTCATCTCATTTCCCTAAATTTGTGTTTTCTACTTCCACTCTAGGGATGGCTCAGGAAAATGTAGCTGAAGATAGCTGTTAACAGAGGAGACATGTGGCTTGCTATTTGCAAGGGCAAGGGAGCACCAGCATGACAGGGCAGGGTGCTAGCTGCACATTCACTTACAAAGCAGCCAGCATAGCTCGGGAGCGACGTAAAAGTTATATTTAGAAGCTCAATTTGCTGCCGCGTGCCATTTCCAAAGGTCACAGAGTTGATTTGTCTAATGATTAGTTGGCAAGATAGTCACTGTACGGATGAGAGCAAGTACATTCGTAAACCATCCCTGCACACCTACTCAGGGGAGCTAGGCAGGATGCAGCTTGGCAGCATCAGAGCTTCAGCCTCCAGAATCACTGCATGAATGTTTAAAATACACTAGCCTTGACCTAAATAAGGGGGTTTGTTACTGAAAGCTGAGGATGATAATCAAGGTCTATTCACTGGTTAGTGATTCTTTGTGACTATTATAGTGGGCAAAAGTTGACCTGGAGCAGGATGTTGTGGGGAGGGGAAAAAAAAAAAAAAAAAGCCACACAATTAGCATAAAACATGTATCAAAGGGAAGGGGAAGGAACAGGGAGGGGAGGAGGGAGAGAAGGTAAAACAACATTTAGACTTCTTGTAACA
>VZDJ01000158.1:9700355-9772322 GCA_008694505.1 Cyanoderma ruficeps
TCTCACTTGGAAAATCAGAAGCCTATGGAGTTGTTGCTGATTAAACTGATTACTAGGAATAGACATGAACTACCAAGGCCACCAGCAAGGTGAGAACAAGTCAGAAAACAGATGTGTCCATGTCCTTTGCTTCTTTGTTTTTTTCAGTACTAACACTTTAGGCATATAAAGCCTGAAACAAGTGGGGATTTTTTCTTTTTTGCAACTGTAGTTCCTTTAATGTCATCCTTTCTGCATTGTCTCTGCAAGGAAGCTCTCAGGTTTTCCTTTGGAAAAAAACATCAATTTCACACTTTAAATTGCTATACTATCCTCAGTTTCTGAGTGATCTCAATGGCAATGGTCAGCAGAGAAATTTCCCATTTTTCACTGGGATGCAGCAGTGATGCGACTGATGCCAGGCCCTTGTTTCTCCTCTTCACGAATTTTGGTGGAAACTTTCTGAATGAAGGCCCTGCTGAAGCTCACAAAAACCTGTCCTCTGCTCCTCTCTTTCCTGCCTGCCTTAACAAGGGTCTGTGACATTTCTTTCACATCTGCCCTCAGACAGTCCCAGCTGCGATGAGGGAGAAGCATTCTGAGAAAAACGTAAAATTATATATTACAATATTTAAAAATATATTACACCTTCAAAACTGGATTTCTGTCCTAATTCGAATCAGTCATCTGTGATGGGAAATGCACATGGTCCAGTGTAAGAAGCTAAGGTCCAATATAATAAGCTCCTCAGACTAAGGGGCTGCAGAGTGGAAAAGGAAGATGTTTTGCTTATGTTTTTCAGAATCACAGCATATATACACCTCTTTGCAATCACAGTAAGTGATTGCAGGTATAGTGATTTTTAACGGATTTTAATGGATTTTTTTGCTTGTTTCTTTGTTTCAATAGCTCTTATGGGAGATGCATGTCCAGATCACCTTGGTTCTTGGGGCAAGTCACTTATTTTGACCGTGTCAGTCACAAACTCAGAGAGTACAACTTGTTACTAGATTGCTTACACAATCAGTTGGTGAATAGACCCACTGATATTAAAGGGGACAGAAACAAAAAAAATTAGTATGGTTTGCTGTGTGTGAACAAGAGCAATGTACTGAAGTCACATACAGGGGATAAATTCAGCATTTATAATTAAATTTCCCATTAAGTTCAGTATTGTATACTTAATATGACAGTGGAAAATGACTTTAGATTTGGGTTTTGTTTAATTGCTTAGTGATCCCTGAATTACTAATGTTGGGCTAAATCTCCAACAACAAGAGTAAACTGGCACACTTTGTGAAAATCAGTATAGTTTTTTTCATTGTACAACTGCTGAGAATCTCTGTTGTTGCATATAAACAAGATCCCACTGTCTCAAGTGAGACAATATATGAGAAATAATAGTTAAAATTACCCTTTATCTATGGAGACGAATTTGCCCCACATAGCCATAGTGCAAAACTGCCGTGTGCCAGCACAGGAGACCCTGTTCTTTACCCACGTGCTGAAGTCAGTATTGGCACAGCCTGACCTGGGCACAGGGACACTGGTTTTCTAACCTTTCATCGTGTTCTCAGCCTTTCTACCTCCTCTCTTGCCTTCTTACTAATTTCCTCCTATCCTGTCATCAATCACTTGCTGTTGGAAGGGCCATTTTTTAAAAGCCTCAGGCTGGATCTTGAGCCAGCAACATCAGCAAAATCAGAGTGCTTTAAAATGGCATTAATGAAGTTCTGAGCTAGCTGTGTTCAGGACAACAAATGGGCAATTATAACATTTAAATCACAATACTAAGTGATTCTGAAACAAATACAGAATTCTGGTAGACAAGGATTTTAAAAATGCAATCATGGGTATATTTTAGGAGCATTTTCATTACCCACTCATGGCTGAGTCATTAAGCGTAAGGTCAATCTCATCAACTGACTGAAAAAGCATGGGCCACCGTGTTCTCCTGAGGGCTGCCAGCAGGGACTGCAAAGGATCTCCATCAGCACAGCTTCTGTCCACTCACACTTTATAGAAACAGTGGAGCAAAGTGGGAGAAACTGTGTTTCAGTACCTCCCCATGCACCACATGAAACGATGGCGTGAAGTTAGGATCTGAGGTAATACTTTCAAAAAAAAAACCTCAAATGACTTGAGGAACTCACTTTTATCTTCAGTCATGAACTAATTAAACAGATCACTAAACCACAGGTGGTTCACACAGGCAGCTTTTTGAACTGTCTTTCAGGGCAGCTTTCTGAACTGTCTTTCTGAATTTTGGAAGATTGTCCCTTAAAGGGAACAATAAATGGGAAGGTTAGAGGTGACCTTTTAACAGCAGAGAATGGCGGTAGGAGACATCTTGTTTTACAGAGCAATACAAACCTTTGGAGAACAGCTGAACTCTCTGGAAGCTCCCTTATTTCTGTAGTCCTCTGTACTATCATGAAGGGTTGTTGTGGGTCTACACTCTTATATTCTGAATAATGAACCTCAAATAGTAACAGCACAGTTATCAGTCAATCCTCAGGTGCTGTATTTCTTTCAAGAGAAGAGGAGTTTCTTATTCTTGTTTATGAGAGCACAAAGCCCTGAAATCTAAACTGGAGCTGGTAAAAAAGCTCAGGGTTTGTTCTTTTTTAATTCATACAATGAAAAGAAGTATCCTTGAGTTTTTTAAGAATGTAAGAACTTAGTTCAGGACTTGTTGGTAGCTATCAGGTATACAAAAGTAATGCACAGTGTCCTGGTTATTCCAGTAATGATAATTTGCTAGCAGAAAAGAAATAAAATACTTGAAGCTCCATTAATTCAGTAGAAAGGGCCTTGACTTCAATTGATCAAGACTGTTTCTGAACAAGGAAATGAATTTTACAGATGATAAATGGCTGTTACCCTTTGGGGAGTCAGCCTGGCTGTAGTTTATAAACCAAGATGCTGCTGCAGTGCAGACTTTGAGAAGAGTGGGAATGCCTGCTCACCTGCATGATGTGCCTGGTTCCACCAAACATGGGCAGTGTAGGCACATGACAGACCTGGAGCTTCCCAGGACTCCTAGTACTGCCTACTCACTCAGCTGTGCCTGGGAAAAATTGTGGCAAGAAACAGGCCCAAGGTCAGATGAGTGCTCATGGCAGGCTGAGTACAGTCCCAGAACCATGGGTTGAGCTCCATCATGTTCTCCATCCTTGCTAATGCTGTCCTGCCCACCACACTCTCTACTGTATCCTGAAATGCCTGTGTCACCTACTGTTTATTTCCACTGGCAATGTGTTCCTTCCTTCCTCCTGCATTCACAGGTCCGCTGTTTCTCCATGAACTGTACTCCTCACCTTTCTTTTCTACTTTCCCCCCCTCAAATCCTTTTTCTGTCACTTTCCACCACACCACACTTGCTCCTTCAGCACTTCCAGACATTTCCTTGGTGAAGCCCTGTATGTCACTCTGCCGTGAGCTGCTCCCTTTCCTGCTTCATGACTCACAGCACCTGTGGCTGATAATTAGGGAAAGTAAGTTAAAAGAACCTCCTTAGCTTGCTATCTAGCTTTTGTCTCACTTTGCAACCACTGCAGGCTTATGAGGAGGTTGTTCTAAGAAAACTGAGGTATTTTAATGATTTTATTCTCTGCCTGTGACATTAAAATAAACAAATAAATAAATAAATATCCCTCCCCCGGTAATGCAAAAGCTCAGGCTTGAGTAGAGGTAAGTGCTATTTGGTCTAATATATCTGAACATTTTGGAAGAGAAAATAGAGACCATTTTTGAAACTGTGACTGCTGGCGAGCAGAGCGGTGTGGGGAAAAATAGGTAGAGCAGGAGGATTGCAGGCAAAGTGAAGAGGATTAGGAGACCAGTTCTGGGTGAGTGCAAAACAGCCCAAGGGATGGTCCCTGAGGCCAGGACACAGCACAACAGAGCAGGAGGACTAAAAAAGGAAAGAAAATAGTAAGAAAAAAATATATGTAGGCAACCGTAAAGAAGGCTACATAAACTCTGCATGACAAATTAGTCAAATTTAATCATCTGTATCTGACTAGCTCTGTGCCTGCACAGCTACCTGTGCAGCATTCTCTAATATATTGTTCACACACAAGCACATAAATAAGTATTATTACATACTGCCTGGAACAGAAGGGGTATTTTTAATACTTCAATTCTCCCCCACTTCACCATCTTCCACGTTTTAGCTTCTTTTCAGCACCAGGCAGTCTCTCAAACAAAGCTGTGAGAAAGCAAGGAAGTACTGGTACTGGCCATATGGAAGATAAGAGGAGTGCAGAAAGAATATGAAGCTGTTAACACCTCAGCCTAGCATGCAGCCTAAAATTCCTGTCCAATAAATTCTGGTAAATTATGCCTAGGGAACCACTCTGGATTTCAATTTGTTGGAAAGATATCAGAAAATGTCAGCATGAGGATATTTTATCTGAAATTTTCCTTCCTATTTTGGATTCCTGTGAAAATTGTAATTTGCACCAGTATTTTTTGTGTCAACAATGGATCCCTGAGCCTGGACCATACGTTAAATTACCTCTCAGAGATAATCACACTATTTATTTTCCCCTTTTCCTCTAACATCACTTAAAAATATTTTGAGTACTACCATATAGTAGGGAAAAAAGTCTTAGCTGGTGAGCAGGCTTCTGCAGGTATTTTACGACCTTGGAAAAGGCTCACCACAATTTCAGAAGATGCATGTTTCTGAAAACTGGTGATAGATCTCACCCCAGAGACCATTTCCGAGTTCCCCTTGTGGTGCTTGAACAAACGCAAATATTTTTGCTTTGACAGTAATTGCATACACCTCAGTTTCAGCTGCAGGTACCAGCAGTGCTGCGCTACTGGTGAAGCTGTTTTGTCGCAAGACCCCAGCAGATGCACCAATTACTTCACATACTGTTTACCCGCTTTTGGTGACATTGAGGCTAACCTTGGAGTCACCTCCCCCGCTGCCACATTCTCCTTTGTCGTACCACCATTTGTTTTTCAATTTGTCCAAGAGGCCTTGTTCATTCAGTTTTAAAACTGCGAGGTTAACAGCATTTCTTGAAACGATAAAACATATTTTGTAAGAAACTGCACAGCTGTTAAGATGTTAGAAGGAATGAGGACTTAAGCTGTTTATAAGCTTGATCCACACACTAAATAAACCTCTCATTTCCATATTTCAAAGCCCTTGGCAGCACAAATAATTGTGGTTACTTCCAAATGTGAAAAATGCGTTTTCCAGTTCTAGAAACGATTTTCAGAACAGCTTGGATTTTAACGCAAAAATTCTATCAACCAACCCAAACTATTTTTGCAAAATGATGATAAAACTCTGCCTGGAATTAAAAAAGATTTACACAGATTTATTTGAATCTATATTTAAAGTATGTTCAGTGTGGGCCCAGGCTGTTTTTTCAAGCAGATGAGAAAATGTATCCCCACGTACTAAAGAGGCAAGATGCAGACTGCTTGTGCTAGACGCTGCCAGTCGCTGTGTCACTACAGTTCTGACATGGAGCACTTCAGACTGATCCTGCATGAGCTAAGGATTAGGGCTCCAGAAACAGGCCATGGGAGGAAGAGCTGAGGAGGACTAACAGCTCACACACTGACCAAGATTCAGTCCAGAGCAAGTCAATAGAAAGCACTGGACAAAAGTGCCCAGAGGTCTGTCTATCAGAAGACTTTTCCCTGGAGAGTTTATACATGTTATGCTACCGCTGGATGAAAGACAAATCCTGCTTTGCTAGCAACACAGTGGCATGGGCACAACAGGCTGAAGGGGTTTTGTCAGCCTGGTGGCCTCCATATTGTGTTTAAATGTTCTTTTTTCAGGTGCTAGAAATACCTGGGAGAAATACCTTTGGATCTGTGCAGGCAGAGAGGCATTGCCAACACGAAGGCTAAAGCAGAGAACTACTGCTTCTGTAGGAACTCAAGGCTGCTGGAATTGTACTGAAACTTGGCCAAGAACTAGGACACAGCTGGTCCTAGGATGCAGTTGCTTCTGTGCATGCTCAGAGGTTTCCCTTTGGATGTCCAGAGAGAATCAGGACTGGATGGCAGCACTATAGACAGTATACAAATGTATACCACCACACAAACCCATATGTAGGGCATCTGGATTTATGATAGTGACTATAGCTACTACGTAAGATTTTAAAACCAGTTGATAACCAATCTGCCAAAGTATTTATGTAGCCTTCATCATCTCCAAAGGACACTTTGCACTTGTTTAAGTGTATGATTTCTTATCTGTATTACTAAGATCCTAAACTGTCACATATCCTAATGATACACAACTACATCGGTATCAGTAAAATTGTATCTTCGTTTTTTTATGTCCAGATGTCCCTAGTGCATCCATGCCTATCAGACATGTACACACTCCCTGATGGGTGTATGCCCAGGCTTGCTTGTGGCCGGAGGCACATGGAGCAGTGGCACAGTTCATCTCCAAAGTACTTGACAGGCATCAGTAGCTTAACTACTGCTCTTTGGGGTTGAGAAAGATGGAGTTTCTCTGAATTTGTTTAATGCTCTCATGATCTGTCTGTCAGGACTGAGTGGGATATGACAAGAACTATGACTATCAATTGCATCCTCACTTCAACAACAATGAAAGGATGCAACACCTTCAAAGCACTTGGAAAAGGGCCAGGAAGAGATCCCCTGGCAGCAGGGCTCTACCAAATCATATGATACTAGAAGACACTGGGGTGTGTGGTTCAGCCTCTCCAGAGATGGCTGGTTTCTTGTCCTTGGGGGTCGTTTCTGATCTTAGAATGGAAATTTTT
The DNA here is from genome assembly GCA_008694505.1 of Cyanoderma ruficeps. Lineage (NCBI taxonomy): Eukaryota > Metazoa > Chordata > Aves > Passeriformes > Timaliidae > Cyanoderma > Cyanoderma ruficeps. Next base: position 9,707,111 of record VZDJ01000158.1, read on the forward strand.
CTCTCACTTATTAAGAAAGATATCTTCTTGGCAAAGAGGTACAGACAATGGTACTTCACAGCTTATGGAGAGTCCTTTACTATACTGGTCCATCTGTGGGACCACTGTCAGCTTCAGGACAAATCTTTACTGTCTTCTGGTATCAGCTTTTCATAAAGTTCCTCCTGGATGAAAGACAGGTCCTTGCTGGCTGGTCATGAAGTTTGGAAACTACTTGTGCATAGATCTGATGTTACGTAACTTCACTGCAGTTAGACTTATATGAGATTTTCAACAGAGATAAAGTAATTGCTTGTCTGTCCCTGAAAGGGAAAATGAGAACTGTAGGCTGTAGTGGGAGTGGTAACAAGCTGCTCTTGGTGGATAAATCTTTAAGGGGAGTTTAGCAGCCAGGCTGACAAATGTGATTTTGTGTAAGTGCTCTAATTATGGTTCACACTCCAGAGGGAGACAAGCAATTGCAAAATTGGAATGAAATTGTTCATTTGTCCCTTTTGTTCTTGGAAGCAATTGCTTTTGAAACAGTCATATTTACTACAGATTTTTCATACTCAGCTTTTCATTACAAAGCCTGGGCTTTCAGTCTGTTTGCCCCATTCAGAAACTTAACTGTGTGGCCAGCCTTGCCACTTAACAGACAGATTTCCAGTACACTAAACATAAATGTTACCTTTTTAAGGACATTGGGACTGGGCCATAGATGAAACACATTTCTTTGACGCTGAATAACATTACTTATTCTGAAAATCGCTTAGATATATAACTGGAGCCTGCTGTCTACAAAGTCAATGTCAAAACTCCTTCCTTCAACAGGATCCAAACCAAGGTCTAATTTAATGCTGCTATGTCAAATTGTCACACTGGGCAGCAATAATATAAGCAGCTGCTTTGACAGTTCTACAGATTGCAGGCAGGATTGATCACTCTCACGAAAAATGAAATGTATCTCAAGGAATATCACTAACTCTCAATTTAACAAGCCACTTCATCTCAGTCTGATTTTAAAGCAGATGGGAAGCCCTATCAATCTGTCTATCTGAAAAAAGCATCTTCAAACTATTTCCTCTGAGCTGTAGTCTCTCATGTGTGAACATTAAAGCTCACCAAATAAGACAAAGTCCTTATGCTAAAATCCTTAGAAAGGCTTTTTCTTTCCAATCTTCATCTTATTTTGGGTGAAGATGTTACCTGAGAATTTACAATTTTTTTTCAAGTTAACGTCCACCTACACCTTTCCTTTGGATATTCCAGGACAAATTAAAAACTACTAGGTGATGTCTTTGACAACTAATATAAGTTTTCATGTTTAATTTTCATGTTGAAGGGAAAGAGCTTTCTCACTTGCCAAATGTTTAAATTTATCTTTCAAAGCATTAAAGATTATCAAGGAAAATTTTCCCACAGTCATTTTGAGAAGCTGCAGCTGGTTGATAGTAATCCTAGAGTAATAAATAAATAAATGAAACCCATTCATGAGAGGGTTATTTAGCTGGGTTATTAGCCATATCCATAGACAGTTTCACAGCACAATAGAGAAATGAAAATAAAAAGGATGAAGAAGTAAATGTGGATTTAAGCTGCAATCATCACTCTGAAATTAAATGGTATTGTTTATAAACGCAACACATTATTGTCCTCATTATGTCTAGTAGGCCATGTAAAACCAGGTTAGTTTCACACTGCTTTCTCTGTTGTTTTCTTATTCAGGTCCACCTCAACATGTGGAAACAAATAATTTCCTTCTGGTCAGCAAAACACAGAGAACCTTTGCCCAACACTGCTGTACCTCCCATGTAGGTTATAACTGAGAGCCTAAAACGTGCAATGGTGACTGCATTGAAAATTATATACCGAGACCTCAGAGTCAGGCTAGATCACACATACTCACCCTAGACAGTGCTTCGTTTTGCCACAGAGGAAGGCATTTGGGAACCTGACTTTCTCCATGGCAGAAACTTTTCTTTCATCTTAAAAAATAGGGCTGTATCCTCAATACCACACTTACTCCAAACTCCCACTAAAAACAATGTATTCCTCAATAAAGGAACTGACATATTTGCAAGAGTCAGGATTTAATAGTAAAAAGCAGACAAGGGCTTTAATACTTGACTCTTAATCCTTGGTGTCACTGCACACTCCTGCCTTTTCCATTACTCTGGAGAAAACAGAGCCCTCACATGTAATAGTCAAACCAGTTCAGACAAAATTGCAGCCCTCACTTCATAAGTAATTGGGTGCATGGACAATGATTTCAATGTATGGATCACAGTTATGTTTAACCAGCCTTTAGAATTACAATATGAAAAATGGGATGAGAATTAAACCATTATCACTCATTTAAAATCACTGTCCATCTCCCTAAAAAGAAACAGTAGTAAGCAGTTTAAAACATTAATGAGTATCCCTTCTATTTTTTTTTAGAAGAGCCCATCTGTGCTTTAGATACACCTTACACAGTTATCAAAAGATAAAACTGCAGAAACTGCAGGCAGATGACAATGGGACTACCCAGTCCCTTGCAAAATAACATCAGTGATTCCAAATGGATACCTCATTTGTTACCCAAAAGAATTGCAGCAGAGTGCTTGCCCAGGGAGGGCAACAGAGAGGTTTGCTTTGACTTCCACTGAATTTGGATCCCATCAGTGGTTAGAAGTTGGCCCATCTGTCGGACTTCAGTCTGTAAGAAGCAGTGAGGGAGGCATGCAACAAATGACTTGAACACCATGGTGCACCACACTGTGGTACCCAGCTCGTGTACATGCTCAGCCACAGAAGGGGCATTTCCACAGCTGATAAAGACACACAAAGGTCCCTGCACCACAACAGAATGAGACAGAGGTCCAGGCTAGGGACCACCATGGCCAACATCACAAGCACTGCTGGAAACCTGAGACAGTTGTAGCAGAACATCATGAAAATGGACACAAAATTCAGCTGAATGCAACACTTTCAACATCAATTTCAGCACAGGAACTCATCACTCCTTCAAAATCAGGGACTAAAACATGAAATGCATTTTGTTCGGTAAGACCAAGCCTGTTCTGACAGCCTAATGCCCAGAGCTTGAATACACACAACAGGAAGGCTCTCTCCAGCCTGGTTATTCTGAATATGTATCCAGATGTATGTATACTTGTATACAAATATGTATACTCTCAGCCACAGCTGCTTTTCATTTAAATCATTCAGTTCCCAAAATCTCTGGATGCACCATGGTTCATAGGATGGGTGGAAAGCACCACCCATCTGCACCATTCAGCATCATCCCAAAATGCAATTCCAAGGACTCAGCCTTGGCCTGGATCACAGAGACTGCCTCCATGAAGTACAGTCTCAAAATATCCACTTCTGAATACTAAATATTGAATACTGGCATAAAGGCACAGACAGTTACCTAAGTACTCATTACAACAAATGCAGGATCTTTGCTGTAGGCATTTAATAACAATATTTTAGGCAGCCGGTAGAGCTTTGCCAGGAAAACTTAAATGTCTTAGCTATTTAAACGGCTTTGACATTTTCCTGAATCTCCTTCCTGAACTTAGTCTCATAAATTCTGTGTAACTGGCATGTTAGATAGCAAAAATACTTCCCTGCATCCTGGGCAGATTCTTAGCTCAGTTCTGCAGTTATCATCACAGACGGCGGCACTGTTGTTTCACTGCTCGAGTTGGGGATGTTGTTCACTTGCAATAATGAACAAGCAAGATGTGCAAAAATAATGTGACTCACTAATGAGACCCTACAGACACGAAACCAGCCTTGTTTAAATTGCAGCCATGCTGTACAGCCCATCGTCCCAGAAATGCTGGGGCCGCCCCTGCTGCTGCCGAGGCAAAAGCAGAGCAGAGACCCCAACCCTTGAAAAGGCTTTTCACAAATCATTCCCATTAGGAATTTCTAAGTCTCAGAAATCGCTCAGTCACTTAGAAGTCACGTGGTGCAGAGAGATGGCATCTCTGGTTAACCTCAGGTTCTCTGAACATACAACAAAGTTCAACAAGGAGTACTGAATGTTATATGAACAAAGCTCCATAGGTGGGCCATACATGAGGTATGGACCAACTGGCAAAATACAGAGGCTTCCTTTCTATTACAATAAAATGTATGATCACATTGTCCTGTAAGTTTGTTGCACATATACTCGTGCCTGTGAAGAAAGGGGGGTCAGCGAACAGTTGTACAATGGGAAGTAAAACCACAGATGTGGTAGTGCATCACTATAGGGATTGAAACAGACAGTATAAAGGAACTGATAAAAGAGCCTGGTATCTCAGGCCTGATTGAGCAGAAACCGTGGAAGAGGCAGACACAGATAAAGGCTCCCTGGGGTAGAAGTGACCAAGAAACACGTTGTGGAACTTTGTAATGATTGCCTGATGTCATAAGTAATGATCACCTGACATCATAATGTAACTGATGTCATAAAGAATGTATAACCAATACGAATTGTTACCAAAAATAGAACACTATATCAGTGCCATACAAGAAAAACCCTATATAAATGCCTTGTATGCTCAATAAATTTGGGCTTCTGTTCAGAACCCAGAATGTACCCATCTCTCAATCACCGATACATCACCACTAAAGGAACAAGCTTTTCTGAGAATGCAGGATATCACAGCCAGTGCTGGCAAGTGACGATGTGTCTGAACCAACCCTAAGCTCATTTTCTTCCTTTCACTTTGAATATCTCTCCCTGCAGTTACCTGCTGGTGCAGCCATCAGGCAGACCAGCCCCTGGGCACTCCTGGCGCAGGCTGGAGGGCTTCCTCCCGCAGGACAAGGCACAGAGGGTGCTCCATGAAGCCAAGGTCAGTGACCTCATTTCACTTGCAATTGTGAATTGCAGTTATTCTCTCAGGATCTAATCTGTATCCAACCCAGGTGGCTTGGGAAGAGGAGGCCACAGCTGCCAGGAGCTTCTCCTCACCCCCCAGCCTAGTGCTTCCTGGATGCAGCTGAGGATCTGTCTTAAATGTGCTTAGCGAAACACAAGTGGGTGCATTTTTATAGACTGTATATATCATCCATTCAAATGATTTTTAACAAGAAAAATTAAAATGCAACCTTACCAAGCAAAAAAATTAAGACCTGCACATCTTTTGAGCTGTTTATTTTATCCATGTTTTGAAAAGCGCTGATGGCAGATTGTAACACGACACAAATGTAGTGTGGTTTAAGGGTGTTTGACAATTCATCAAGAGAAATTAAGTGTAAAGCTGCATGGCACTGGCTGAATATGTTTAATAAATTAGGAATGAAACAAGCACTCTGTTAACGAGGAAGATGTAGCCAAAGCTTACATCACTGTGTACTCAGAAGGCTTGAAGGATCAATAATGTAAATATTAAAAAGGAGAGCTAATGCATTAACATTTTTACAAGAAAAATAACCTAAACTTTAAAGGCAAAAGGCCTGCTTTAAAAGAATGTCCTCTTAAATACATTTAAGATATTACAGGGGAAATTTTTTACTGGGATTTATAAAGGTTTGCATGCTGTCATGCTACTTGTATGAAAAAAAATCGTAATCAAATACTGAAGCACAGCAGTCATCAAAACATTTTCACATGTTAGTTAAAACAAAATAGAATCCTTGGCACTTGCTGTCATAACTTGGCCAGCATTTATATTAAATAAAGAACTGCTAGTATTCATGTGGTGAGTCTTTATAATATACTAGCTTTTCTACAGTGAGTCTCTCAGGCTTTTCTACTAAGCTCCTCCATTTCTATATTCATGCTTATCAAAGAAAGGATGTGATCAGCCATCTCAGCAGAGTGCTCAGGTCCAGCTCAGGAATCACCAGAAGAGAGAATGCCTCCTGAATTCCATCTTGAAAAATTCACATACTCCTGAAGAACCGACTGGTCTGTAGAAAGCCAAAGTACTGCAAAAAAGCCCTGGGCAGGTTCTGTGCTGCATTAGAAGCTGAAGCCTTTTAAAAAACATTATTTTAAAATCCCCTGTCCAACTGCATTTAAAACACCTCTTACAGAAAAATATATCAAAATATTAGTCAAAAAATAAGAATAAAGTATTTTTACAAGAATGTATGTTTATTCCTATCTATTTAGAGATGGCAAATTTACAGCAGCACTCAGATACTTTTCAACTGTGACTAATTAAAATAAGTATTTCACTCTTCATTTAGCCATTCAAATAAGATGGTTAATTTCCAGGGGCAGTGAGTATTTACAGCTTCTATGTATATCCTAAGTATAGTACACAGTTTAGTTCCTCGAGCTAAGCTTTGTAAACAAATATGAGCCAAACTGACACCTTGAGGATCAGCAGGAGTTCCAATTAATGGAAGACCCACTGCTGCTAAAAATTGCCATAGCTACTTTGAATTCAAAGAGGTTCTGACAATTTACACCAGCTAAAGGTCTGATGAGTGTAGTTTAAAATATTTATATAGATGGAAAGCTGTTTTGCAGTAAGGTACTCCAATTACAATATGCAAACACTTCTTGGCACAAGCAATTAAATATATATTTTGCCTGTGTAAAAACAACAGCAGTTGACCTGGGATTGCAACTCAGCTTGTTTCTCTGTTTTAAACAAAGCTTTGCTGTAAACAAAAAAGACATAAAATTGTCCCTTGGAGAAACTGTTCATATTGGTTCAGTACACAGTCGTTAGCAGCAGCAGAAATGCTAGTTTCTCCCAACTCTGAGCTATTTTAATTTTTTGCTAGCAACTACCTAATCCTGTTCTCATAGAGCAGTGCATTTTTTTTTTAAAGCACATTTTTTCTTGCTGGTTCCAGCATAAGCAGGATTATGTGAATAGGCTGCTGCAGTCCAACACCTGCAAGTCAGAATTCATGTTTTAAAGGCTTAGAATCAGAGTCATAGAATGGTTTGAGTTCGAAGGGACTTTAAAAATCATCTAGTTTCAACTCCCCTGTCATGGCAAGGGACATCTTCCACTAGACCAGGTGGCTCAAAGCCCCATCCAACCCAGCCTTGAACACTTCCCCAAATGGGGTATCCAAAACAACGCTGGGCAACCTGTGCCAGTGTGTCTCACCACCCTCAGCAAATCCCTCACTTGAGTGGTATTTTTCAAAAGTGTCTGAGCACCAGTGTAATGCTGTCTTCACGCTGCAGGAATCACTCTCAGGGTAAGCTTAGCCCACTGCCAAGTGCCTCAAAACTCTCTTTCACCTCAGAAACATTAGTAACCTTGAGCCATTTGTGGTTTTCATGCAGTTGAAATTGCTGAAAGAATTCAATGTGATATTTTTAAAATTGAAATGTGAAAAGTGAGCATATTTAAGTACATCTCTCTCCCCCAGTACATAATGCTTTCAGATGGGGCAACATTCACCTCTGGCATGGCTGGCAGAAAGCTTTTTGCTTTTTATGCCTCAAGTGAAGGCGACATCAACCCAAGTTTCGTTGCATCAATATGTTTGGATACTGTTTCACCTACCTCTCCAGTAACGCCTAAGTTTAGAGTCCCCCAACTGAAAGAAAATTACAGTATTGGCACAGACAGGTCAGGGTTTCATGGCAAAGCTCAGCATATGGTTCAGTGCCAGGCAGAGGTTCCATCTGTGTTGGATAAGCACTGCTGAAAGTCAGGGAGTAGCAGCTTGAGGTGAGGGTCACAGCTGTGAAGATCTATCATACCTCATCCTGTCCCTCTCCTCTCCTACGTAGACTGCATTAGTGCAAGACTCTTGCAATGACATTATGTTTTGTTACCCAGACATATGTAAAAACTCCTTATGTCTCTCCATCTCAAGAAAAAGCCAAATGCTGCAGTTTACTGCCTACACAACTAATCTTATTGTTTTTCAAATGGATGATTTAACAGGACTGAAAACATTACTCACCAGAAGTAATGGCCAGAAGATTTAAATTTTCCTTTATATAATACCTTAACCATTTTTATAAGGCATTTAAAATTTATGCTTCTGAATGCCACAAAGGGACTATTTTCACCCAGATTGAGGCTAGGAAAACATATCACTTTTGGATGCAATTCAGTGCTTATTGAATAGAAATATGGTGTGGTTCCTTGTAACTTAGAAAGCTGTTCCTTCTTTACATCCAGCTCAATCCATTTGATATCACTGATGGATTACTAGGTAGCCTATTAAGATACTGACTCTGGCTACCTTATGCAGAGGAAGATTTTACTATATCAAAATCTTCCAGAACAAAGCAGGTGGCAGCTGTTTCAGCAGCTTCTAATTTTTCACTCCATTCAACATGTCCCAGCAGAGGCAGAAATACTGTACCTTTGACTAAGCATTTCACAGCTTTCCTCTGCAGGAAGACCCAGCTCTAGGCTGAATCACCTATCCCAGAAGAATTTTAACTGTGACATCCAAAAGTAGTCAGAACGTATTGCTGAATCTTGCTACAAAACATGGAAAATAAAATATCCTGCTGGGCTAACTGCAAATATTAGGTTTTCTGGTTCCTAACCAGCCCCGTATCTCAATGTGTGATATAAATGAATGTTCTATTTAGTGGGTAGCAGGGCGTAATAACAAAGTCAACCTTTTAATGCAGTATTGAACATACCTGGAATTGTTGCAGATTTGGTTCAAATGTGGCAATATTTGAAAAGATTTCACTCTCGGACTTCTCCAATTTTTCATTAATGTAAGGCTGCATATACCATTCATGAACACACAATAATGGGTAAGAGGAGCTACATCTGACGTCTTTGCCTGTTTTCTACTCCTTATGATAGGTTGCTGTATTTTCCTTCCTGCAAACATCGGGATCTCACAAGAGCACCTGATTAGTCTAAGATGTCTTTAAGACTCAGAAATGGCAGAAAAACATTAGCAGTCATGATAGAGTGACTTCTACAAGTAAAAGTGCCCAACTGAGCATCTCTGCATGCCTTTTTCATAAACTACCTCACTGTCAGCTTATGATTCTCCATAAAAAATTATAAAAGTCCTCTATCCTAGCTAATATTTCTGAGATGTCCTCAGAGAAGAGTCATACAAAAGGAGTTGCATTTAACCACTTTCAGGGTGACAGATATAGGTATCTGTGGCAAGAGCTGCAGTGAAAGAGAAAACCTCAACTTCTGCCATCCTCCCAGCAGCTGCATTTGGGGAAAAAAAAATATACTACTGCTGTTGTCAGGAATTCACAGAGTAGCCACATTCAGTTAAATTCATAAATAGAAGCACAGCCAGCAGGTCAAAGGAGGTGATTCTGCCTCTCTATGCCACTCCTGTGACTACCTCCATCCAGCTCTGGGGACCCCAGCACAGGAAGGACACGGACCTGCTAGAGTGGGCCCAGATGGGGGCCAAAAAATGATCACAGGGACTGAACAGCCCTCCCATCAGAACTAGCTGAGAGAGTTGGAGTTGTTCACCTCGAAGAAAACTAGGCTTCAGGGAGATCTTATTAAGGCTTTTCAATACTTAGAGGGGGGTAGTAAGAAAGATGGGAACAAAGCTTTTTAGTGGGCCTGCTAAAACAAAACAACTAGCAGTGGTTTTCAGCTAAAGGAAGGCAGATTTAGACTAAAAGAAGGTAGACTTAGACTAGGCATAAGGAATGAATTTCATAGAATAAGGATGGCAAAACACTGGAATAGGTTGTCCAGACAGGTGTTTCATTCCTGGAAACATTTCTGAGCAACCTGCTCAGTCCCTGCACATTGCAGAAGGGTTGGATTAGATGACTTTTAAAGGTTCCTTCACACCCAAGCTATTTTGTGGTTCTGTGGTTCTGTGGTTCTATTTAGGTCTATATCTTTATTTTAGGAACAAGCCCATGCTTGTTCTATTTCTAAGGTACAGTTTCTAACCTTTTGCCTGTCTGGTTACACCTTTCAGCCACCAAGCCCTAGTCTCATCTTAATGAGAATGAAGCATGAAATAACTTCAAAGCCAAATACCATCCGCATTCTCCACATGACTAAAAGTGCTGTAATATAAGCAAGCTCTTCAATACTTTTTCCTAGTAAGAATAGCTTAATCCACATGGGAAAACTTTAGGGCAAAACTGCTGTTTGTTTCTGAGGGAATTCATCTACTGACATCAATGTCCATGAAGTTATTAACAAAACATGGCCACTATGCCATAAGCTATTGGCAGCACAGAAATCAGGATGGATTCTTGACTTTCATGGCTGCCAGAAACAGATCACTAATTCATGAGATTTGTACAGCTGATACACTTTTGGCAAGTCTAAACTTAGACTGAGAAGACACAGGAGGGATTTCTGCAACATTACTTTCATGCTTCTTTGTGCCTCCATACTGATGTTTTTCATAAAGGCAATAAATGGAAAGATTTCAGGTAAGACATGTTTTCCTAAGCTTATGATGCAAGGACTTTGAAGTTCATTACTTTAATTAGAAGCAGAGAATGAAAGAAAAAGACAGGGGAGCTATTTCCCAGGTGGGAACTGGAGCTGCAACTGCAATGCAAACAATAAGAACACTGCATAACTTGTGCCCTAGTGGAATGCTGGCTTGTGTTTTGCCTAATGGCAGATCAATACCATACAAATGAAGCAATTACAGTTGTGCTATATAAAGCCTTATTTGGTCAGCAGCCAAAATGGGGATTAGCTGGAAGAGTTCCTAGGACTTTCTGCCTGAATATTATTGCAGAAGTTAATGAGGAATATCTGATATGCTTAGACAAACATAAACAGTGCCAGCAACCAGATGAGATGGTTGGTCCAACAGCCAATGTGCTGATAATTAAAATGACCTGAAGCCAGCTGAACATCAGCCCAAGATCAGGTGAAATGATCACAAGGGCAATCCAATCCCTCTGGCAACCACTTATAGGGTCTCACCATCGATACAGCCATGTACACAGCAGAAAACTCTCCACCTTCCACTTAAGTATGGAGCACCTTCACTTTTGCCCAGCTCTGTGTCCCTATACTGCCACTGGTGGTGGTGAAGGAAAGGCCACAGTCAGCTCAATACAATGGTTCTGCCAGGACATTATTGCATCCCACTCATTCTCATCCACTACACCACCTGGTCTAGTTGAAGGTGTCCCTGCCCATGGCAGGGGGTTGAAAACAGATGATCTTTAAGGTCCCTTCCAACCCAAACCACTCTGAAATGCAAATATAGCAGCTCTCAGACCAGTTGGACCAAGCACAATCACATCAATATGGTAGCACATGCTTGTAATGTTTAAAATGCAAGCAGCTAGGCTACAGAGAAAACATAGTACTAAAAGTACTAATAGATCTCCACAGTGGATATGGAGATACAAATAATGTAATTACTGTTGTCCTGAACACATGCCCATGTGCCAATTTTAATAAAAAAAGGCATATGGAGCAGGGTCCACTGGTGATGGAGATTTCTGCCATTGCTTTCTAAATGGAACACAAAACATGGTCATAGACCAGATTGTTTCAGAAACCATTAGTCCAAGTTACGATTTCCCGATTGTTTTCTCTCCAGAACAGTTTCTTTGACCAAAGACACTGAGAAATCTACCACCATGTTTATCCTGACACATCAGGTGTTTATCACCTCCATGGATTTGAAATAATCATACAAACATCTGGAGTAGGAATGGGCTTCAAATATTACAGCGCAATAAACACTCTGTTATTAATCTTCATTATTCCTCTGAGGCTGATGAGCAATTGTCGTTACCCTCAATTAGCAAAGGTGAATCTGAAATAAGAAGGTGCACTGATCTCCTCCAAGACTCCCAGGAAATCTGGGCAAGGTCATTAACTAAGCTCACCAGTGTGACATGGTTTCAGGCAATCAAACTTCATTGCTTCTCAAAAATCTCTACATCTTTTCAGGCAACCATTCATAGAGAATTTATCCTTCTGGTCTCCCAGAGACAGACTAAGCTTAAACTTCTGTGTGTATTTCCTCAATTCAGTCTTTAACCACAATATACACCTAATTTTTCCTGCCAAAAGTGGGAGACAGCCAAACTGAGTGGTCTGACTCCCATAACAAACTCTTCCACATTTTGAACCACTCAGGAATTTCAAAAAACTCCATGTTGTCAATCACTCAGCAGGTCTATAAAACTGCTTAGGAAGTTAACTGCTCCTTTTTCCCTGGCAAAGAAGAGGTATGAATGAAGCATGGTCAATTACTTCACTGACTTCAGATTCTCTCACTCTAGTTTGCTTTTCCTGCAAGAAGAATTTATTCAGATGAGAATGATCTGCTTGACATTTAATTCACAGAAATTGTAACTAAAGCCTAGTGTTCAGGAGAAGACCTTCTACCATGCAGGAAACATAAATATCACTTTCCATAAGCTACTACAACTTTCCAAATATTCCTGCAGCTCCAGGAGATTCAATGTAATGGCTGAAGATATCCTTATCATAGCCCTAATTTTCAAAAAGGGATCATAGCACAGTGCAGTCTGGAAAGCACTTAAGGACTTGTCTGGTCCAACCTCCTGCTCATACAAGGGTCAGTCCTGGGGTCAGATCAAGCTGCTCAGGGCTTCAACCAGTCACGTTTTGTAAAATTCCAAGGATGAAGCCTGCACGGCCTCTCTGAGCAGAGTGTCACTGTCAGACCGCCTTCAGGCAGTCAGGGGAAATAGTTCCTCCATACATGCAGTCTGAACTTCTCCCATTTCATTTTATGTTCATTGTCACTGACCTTCCTGCCCTACACTGCTGTGAAGGGTCTGGCTCCATCTCCTTGAAGACCCCTCCACAGACACTCTGGGCTGCTCTTAGGATGCCCCAAAACCATCTCTGCTCCAGGCTAAACAAGTCCAGCTCTCCCAGACTCTCCTCACCAGACAAGGTCCATATCCAGCTCCATCTTGATGATCTTCCATAAAATAAGTTCATCAATTTATTGATGTTTTTCTTAAATGAGGAGGCCAAAAAAACTGATGTCATGTTCTAGATGCAGTCTGAGTGTTTGCAATTATTTTATCTGATGCAACTGTATCTTCTCTTGTGGCCTATAAATTGGATGAACTAAAAGCACTCTAACTGGAAACTGCTTTGGATAATTGCCCACTATCTAAAAGAGATGCCAAAAATAGCAGCCTGCTTATTTAACCGTGACAGGAAGAAAATCCTAAATCCTCAAGAAACTGTGATGACTTTCTGTTCACTTTCAACTACACTTTGATAGACTGAGTTTGCACTAAACTGAAAAGTCAGAACTAACTGTCAATTGTTCATGTGGTTTTAAACCAAACAATATTATCAGCAGGTATAGAATATAATCAAAATAGTATCATATGCTGATTAAAACCTGAGGAGCTGGACCTTAGTAAATGCAGAGCATCTGAATGTGTGATGGTCCCCTAGCTTTGGACAGAGGACATTGCCTTTTTATTTTAAACCAATAAAGAAATCAGCATCCTCCCTGTCTCTTCATGTTTTGTGTTGCAAGCAGGAAAAGGCTCTTTTGGAGAACTTAAAATTCAAGATTTTGGTTGAAAATGTAAAAAATGTGAAGAATTGCCTAGTAATGTTTACATTTAGGCACACGAAATATAGACAATTTGGGTTTTCTAGAAAAAGCTGAGATTTTCTGTAGGAAATAACTAGATCCCATGAATTTTTCTGTAAGCTCCATAGTTTTAATATCCAAACCAGACCTAAATCACACAAACAACATAGCATAAAATGTGCGAAATCAGGTGCCTGCATCCATACCAAAGAACCCAAAGATCTAATGATCTACATATAAAAGACATGGTTACGAATCCGGACCTCACTAAATGGAACCATACCAGCAACAGATTGGAAAGAGCCTGATGTGTAATTATGTTCAGAGAAAGCTGTACGTATTCTGGAGGTAACAGATGGGCTGCCAGATGTTGGGGCTCCTCTCACCTGCAGGCCTTATTCATCCCTGCTGCTAGTAATGGAAGATCTGGAAGCTAGCAAGGGATCTGGATCTTCCTGCAGAGATGCTATTCCTGACCAGGAGGGGAGAAAAAAAATTCTAAAAAAGGTCTATTTTCTTTGCGTGCTGGAGGCAGATTATTATTTTCATGTGTTCTTTTAGAGTAGAAAGAAGTTCCTGAAGTGTAACAATAAAATAGGTCTCTGTATCAGGTCAGGCTTGGATCACTTTTATTCAGTTAACTTTTGGCTTTAAAAAACAGCAGGGAAAATTTTAGTCTAACTTTGACTACAGAAAACTGTCAATCCTTCCAAAAACTGTTAAAAGAGAGTTGTAACAGCATTGTTTAGCACAATGTGATTTGCTAAAAGGTATAGTTAAATAGTTGCTAAATCCTTTTTCAGGCTTGATTTAAGCTCTCACTCAGTGCCTTGGTTGGAATAGGAAGCAGAGGAAGGAAAGCAGAAAACGGCAGTAAGGCACTGAGTTATACAAGTACAGAGACTTGAGCTAAGGATAGCAGGAGATAGTTGAGAAAAAGAGCACTAGTTTTCGTTCTACCTCCAACCACACACAAATCAGACCAGTTAAGAGGAAAAATTATTGATCAACCACAAATCATTATTTTACCAAACAATATTTTAAACTTGTACTGCTCAGTGAGATACATATATGGCCATTTTTGTTTGGAACCTGAGCTCCATGGGAACATTCTGTTGATGGAAAAGAGCTGCATCTTAGAGCTGTTATGACAAGACACACAGTAGCTTAAATTATACATTAAAACTTCTGAATCTTGTTTTGTGCTGTCAACACTTTTCCACCTTTTATGCTGGGATGTTCAGTCCATAATGCCTACTCTGTCACACATTGTGCCAGTCTGAGATACCGTTCCCAGTTCAAAGAAATCACAAGGAAGAAAACAGACTTTTGGTTGGGGATTTCTCACAAGAATCAAGGCTGCACAAAGACGAAATGGCCATTTTACGTCTCTTGGAGTCCATCTAGTGCTTACTGTCAATTGAAAGTGGGCAGTTTTGCAACTACCACACAGATTAATCCCAAACTGCTTTTCAGGTGCCATTTGTTCCTCAAATGTCATTTCCACAGAGAGGCATTGTTACAAGCTGCTGAGATGCCTTTCAGGAGTCTGCTCCCTTGCTTTAGGCTACCTACAATTTACCTGAACAATTATTATCTTAGTGGGATAGCTCTTTTAGCTGTTGGGAACTGTACCATCAGCTTCAAAGGGCAGTTCCTGGGACTTGACACCTAAACAGCCAAAGAGTTGTAATAAAAAGAAAAGAGAGAAATAATAACGAGTAGCATTGTTAAAATATAAAGGGCTGAATCTTGCCCTCTGCTGAGATGCTTCACAAGGGATTGGGGAAATGGCAGGGAAAAGGGCAGGAGAAAATTACTTCTGAAGAGCCAAGAGGCAGCGTTTATTTCTCAGGGGATCTATAGACTGGAAACAACCATAACCTTTTGTATCCCACTGGCATACAGTGGGGATTAATGCTTATCAAAGGTTTGTAGAAGTCCAGAAAATCAGTAAGACGTGTGCACAGCAATGGTATCAGTATTTTTGAGACATTATGGCCTTTGCTGATAGTCTGAGGTAAGTTCATTGGTTATACCCCTTTTTACCTGTCAGAGAATTCAACAGTCTGACAAATTTCATTTGGACAGATTTGTTATTGTGAAGCTCTTATCCTGTTAGCCTTCAAAGAATTTTGAAACAGACAAGTAAGAAAAGAACTCTGTTCTTTTTGCTGCCTTAATTTATTTCTGATTGTAAAAAACAAGCCTGTTATTGAATTTTCCTGGTGCTGACTAGCTTAGACTGGCCCAACTCTTCTGTAGGACAGTAAAGAAATTTTTAGTAATCACTAAAAATCAGAATGAGAAATCTCATGTATAAACAGCTTGTATTTTTTTTAAGAAGCCTCACTGTGCTTTTAAGCCAATACTAAAGCTGAAGTTACAAAATGGCAGCTTCACCTTTTACACTGATTATAATGCTAGTTTAAAAATACCTATTGCCACTGAAATGTTTAGATTAAAAAAAACCCAAAACACTTTCCATGCAATCATTTTACTGCTGTTTCCATGCTCTTTTCTTTCACTCCTGCTTCAAAACACTTCATTTCACAACTTTTCTCACTACAATCCCAAGACTTTCCTTGGAGTTAGGAGCAGGATGATATTAGCAGAGAGGCATCAGAACCTGACAGTATGAGCAAAATGGGTGCTGAGCTTCTTGGAAGAGCTTTGGCTTCCATCAGTTCCTTCTACTGTCTTTTGTAGTGTAGGAAAACAGAAATGGCAGCAGAACAAATTTCTGTGACTTTTGCTTTCTCCTCCGAACCACAGAGAACTTTGTTCAATTATGAATCATCCCTGAAGTCTGAGAGTGAAAACATCCTGCTAGTGGCAATGAAGAAACAGGCTCTGTGAGGCAAGGCAGGTCAGAGATGGCTCTTTGAAGTACTTGAAAGATATAGTGATTTTTCCACCCCCCCAGGTCAGAGAAAATTCAGCAAGTGCAGCATCATGGACACTAATGAGTTGTTTTCTTTCAAAGACACAAGTATCAGAAATTATCTCAATAGCAATGCTCTTCACTGCAATTTGGTTACTTAAATCAGAATTATTACAATTTCCTTCCTCTATAAGTAAAAATTGCAAGAATGAGCAAAACTCTTTCAAGTAGAAGATTTTGCCTCAATACATTTGCTTGTACATCTTGCAATGGATCTTATTAGTCATCATCAATTTTTCCCCTTTTATACTGCACTATTTTTGCATAGGGAAGACCCTTATCTTGATTGAAAATTATGAAATTATTCCAAGAGGCATGACGGGAACAGAGTAAAATGGGACTCTAATCTCTGTTTCAAAGGCTTTATATTTCCTTTTCAAATAGATACTCTGTTTTTAGACAGAAATAATCCAGGTAACCCAAATTAAGTATGCCTCCCAGGCTCAGCTGAAAGAACAACTTGATAAAATTCGTTGTCAGGTCCTCTTCACTGATCTTCTTTTGACCCCTGACTTTTATATTCCTTCCTAAGCAGTGGCCCATTCTCTGCCTTTTTACCTAGTAAGTGTTATTTTCAGTTGATAGAAAACCTAACAAACTCTGAAGGATCTGACCTGCTTGAGAAATATCTCAGCTACAAGCTTTGACACTGAATGGTAATGAGGTGGTAATTCAAGCCTTGTTATGCCTACAGTGAAGGGAAAAATACTATGCAAAGTCATACAGTATGATCTACACCATCAGTCAAGCAGGATAATGTTTACATATGTACAAAATGCTACAGATCACATTCTAGTTTTCATATAATTTGGTATCACAGAAAGAAATGACCTTGGAAAATCCTGGTAAACTGACTAAAATCCCATTCTTTTAAGTACCAACAGACCACCCCATAACTATGCCAGGGTTTTTGCTTTCTCCAGCAGCCCTTGCTTCAAAAGCGTAGAGGTCAAACTCAGTATTTTCACATCACTCATTTTAATTGTCAAATCTCAATTATTCACCAGTTCTCTCTATATCTTTTCTACATCGTATATAAATAACGTAATTTTTTAGGTCCTATGGTGCTTTGCAGAAATGACTGGGAATACCAAACACACTGATTAAGGGCAAGACCAGACATTCTGGCAGGAGAAGAAAAATGTGAAAAAAATCAAACCTGCTTCCTCTGCGTCTCTCCTCCCTGTGATGGTTGCTTGTCTTCAGAATGATCTGGGGAGGCCTTTATATGCCAGTGTTGCCAGCCAGAAGACAGCTAACCAGCAAGAGAAATGCCCATTCTTCTCTCTGAAGTGCCAGAACTCGCTCAGAAGCACATGGGCTGCAGATGTTATCAGGATGACCCAACCATACATTACCTATTTCTCTACCTTTCTAGAAATAGGAAGATGCCATTGAGTGAAGAATGCAGCCCAGATGCACAGAAACACCAAGACAGAATAGTCACATCAACAATATTGGTTAAAAAGAAAAAATAAATCTAAAAAGACCTTTGAAAACTGAAAAATATAAAGTACACAGAAGAGTGGGCCAGGGAAATGCTTCCTTTATGATACAACACAACTTGTACAAGGAAGCTTTCACTGATAGGAGAAGTCTGTTTTTCTAAAGATTCATGGATTTCTACAGTACAAAACCATTGAAAAACAGCAGTGGAAGAAGTTCTCTGTAGTAAACAAATGTTGACACTGTAAAAAATTTGGGTGGCCAGCTCAAACATTTTTCCTAGTTCTTCTTTTACTCAGATGAAGTCTGTGAATATCATATCTATCCTTTTGTACACACAAATCCAGTCTTATAGAAAGCATAAGAAAACAGAGCACATAAGATGTTTGGGGAGAAACGTTTTTACCTGTCCTTACACTTGACTACTGTGTAATGATTCTGATGGTTTTCCTACAGAGCTTGGTGTGAATTACCAGCTCACTGACCTACAAATCAGAATAATATATTAAGTTCTCAAGAAACAGCTTTGGCAGTGAATTATGAGCTGGGTATTCCTTTCACAATAAGCTCCTCTGGTGTCCAAAAACATTGAGGACAAAATTTGATAAAAATTTTAATAGTCCCACTGGAAGAAACCATACTATCATATTGTTATTGTCAGGTCAATGAAAAAAAGAAAAGGAAATATCACTTACAAAAAAAACCCCCAAAAAAACAAAAAGGGGGGAACATTCCATCCTACGTAAGGTCTGCCAAAATTTTGTATGAATGAGCATGCATTACTAAATAAGTTTTCTTCCAACACTAGACTTCTTAGGAACCATGCCAGATATATCTGTGAAAAGGTAACACTGACAGCTGTACTACCACATCAAAACGGAGCAATGAAAGAATGGCAATTTTAGAGATTCACCTCAGGAAAAAAAGGAGAATATGAAGTCACTGAGATCAAGATGGCAGATTATAAAGCCCATGCACACAAAGACTCCCTCCATAACAGATCTTTATCTTATCCCCACAGTTTCATTTTTCTTCAAGAAAAAGTTCCTTCCACCACAGATTCTCACTTCTAGAGTGAATGTCTTTCAGGTGTTGCACATTATATTATATAAAACAGGAGAATCCATACACTGTTGACAGGGCACCATTTTGATGCCTTTTGCACTCCAAGCAATCTGCAGGGCACTCCTCCCTTGCATAGGATGGAAACTAAAATCTCTACGTTCATGTATGTTGCAGTTTTCACATAAATTGCTACAATGATGGGAAAGTTACATGTGCAACACTAGCACCACTGATGCACCACCCACACTGCACACCTTATGTTAAACACAGTAAAGAACGGATAAAGTGTAAGGAGTCAGTTCATCCCACCAGATGCCACACTGCCAAAAACCAGTGGATAGATATCACCAGGTGGACCTGTCTGTCTTCCTCTCCAGAACATAAATAATTCTTCCTAAAGTCAAACTGAATTAATTCTTCACTACATAAAAAGAATAGAGACTTGAATAATGAAATATAGAATCCCAAGTTCACATATATATATGAACATTCACTGTTATTCCAATAGCAGGACCTTATTAGAGCTCTGGATTTCATGGGGTTGGTGAAAAAATATCACCAATCTCTAAAATGCATTGATGCATCTAGTCAAAGATTTTCTATTATTTGTCTAAATCTAATCCTGCCATTCTTATCTATCTGGGCTCAAAGCATCTCACCAGACACTTATGACCTGCAGGTTTCACTCTTCCATACTCCATACTTTAGGCTACAGGACAGGACAAATGTCCTTAGTTAAAACAGTGAGAAAAAAAATGACAACAACTTGTCATTTTTTAGCCCAACTTGTCATTCCCCGTTACATAAAACAGCTTCAAGGTACATAAAGCTAAAAAACTTTCTTTTAGTGTACCTTGGAGAAAATGCTGTCTTTAACTCCTTTTTCATTACCTCTTAGAGAGGAAAACTCTTTCATGTTATTCATTATACAAACTTGTTTATGATGCCTACATATCTAAAACAGAAAAGCAGAGGCATGCAAGGCACAGGACTTGAGTAGTACAAGATCTCCAGGTGTTGCCCTCTGGAAACACAGTTACTGCAAGTGGCAAGGCAGATGACCCAGGGGTGACCCACAACAGCCAGAAGTCTGGCCACATCTTCTAATAACAACAGTTTACAGAGGCAGGTCTTGCTAAGCAGACAAGCAGCACTCTCTTAACCACCTTTGAAAGCACCACCTTTGAAGAAAAAACCTCATTAATTCACACTGAGTACTGCACAGTGGCTTTGGAAGGATACCTACCGTTGTAGGAGGAGGAAACAGTAAGAACAGTTGGGTAGTGCCATGAGAGAAACTCAATCTTTGTTGTGATGAGAGCCTTTGCCCTCAATCCCACATTCCTTCTCAAACACGTCAGTCTTTTACAACATCAAATAGAAATGAATATCACTGAAAAGGAAGGAAGGAAGGAGACACACATGATATGTGATGTGGTACTGCCCGTTGGGCATAAAAAACCCACACATCAGGCATCTCCCATTCTCCTCCATTCAGTGATATGCATTAATTGTAATACTGCACCAGCACTGAGAATAAATCATTCCAATTAGGCAATTGGTACTGGTTGAACACTGCAGGAGCATAGCATGAAACCCAACAAAGAAGAGTTTTGAATTAAAATCCACTACCCTGCTCATGTGTACAGTCATGAGCAAGAGAGACCAGTCCTTGGATCTCTCTGACAGGTGGATTTCATCTGCATGAACCAAGTGATGAGCATGTGCTCTGTAATGAACATGAGCCTGATGATGTGATGGCTGGGAACCACGCCTTATCCTGTGCTACAGGAAGAACCACTTTCTGTCAGTTAAGTGTGTGAAAATATATGGTTTGGTTCTCCATGGGCTCACATCAATTTTATTCAGATGCTACTGTATTTTCAGGGAAAAACTCCTGATTTATACTATTGTAAGTAGGAGGAAGACTAAAATACTTCTAATGAAATAGGGGTTCAAACAGTTTAGTGAATAATTTGATTTGAATAATTAATTTGGAAAATTGTTTTTTTTTCCCTAGTCCTAAACAGACCAAAGATAGCACTTGAATGTTTAACTTTTATATGCTCCTTGCAATTATTTGTGAACTACATCAAGTAATTTGTGGTCTACATATAACTCAAATAGGAAATTACGATTATTAATTAAAACAGAATTTACAACTCCCACAGCAAATTATGTCTTTTGACTAATTTATGTAATGAGCTTGCTAGCCTGCCCTTCATGGATTTCAAACTGCATGCTCAATATTTGCAATTATCTGTGCAGACAGCAGTTACATAAGTCATCTGATCAGTGACAGAAACATTACCATGTGGGATGCAGTCAAAATAGCAAAAGCAGCATATTCCAAATCTTAAAAAATTCAGAAAACACTGAAACATGCAGTTAAAATTTACAGCTGATCCTTTTCTGTTCAAAAACACAGGGGGAGGAAGCCTTTTTCCTCTTCTGTAAGTGCTACTCTCTATAGATATACATGAAAGAGGTGGTATGAATGTGAGGTATTGCTTGTTCTTTATTTTTATCCAGAACATTAAGTGTGTTGCTTAATGTTTTTAGTAGGTAAGCAGCACTGATGGTTTGTCACTGGGGCTGGAGAGGGAATGGGGTGCAGCAGGAGAACAAGCAGCTTAGCACATGTGAAAGAAAGGCTCAGGAAAGGCATGGACATGGACAGCCAGTCGAGACAGCTTGAAAGAAGATTTGGTCCAATTTTCAAGTCCGGTAGGATTTCCCCTATTCTGCTTTTTGAAACATGTTTGAAGGTAGGATGTGAAAAACTACATGGTTTTGACCACATCACCCTAATGATACCTGCCGACCCCCAGTTAGATGAAAATATGGCCTCACTGAAATGTCTGGGAGCTTGGTCTTCAGCTGGGATGGAACCAGAATTTCACACTGGACCCTTACAATCGTGGTTGTGCTCTTCCTCTGTGCTCTTACTAGTCTTACTAAGCCCTCTTACTTCTAACTGCTTTATCTCTCATCCCCATTACTCCTAGGTATTTTTATCTAGCCAACTAAACAAACCTGAAATAAGCCCAAATTTGACACAAATCAACTTCCACAGGCTATCAGTGCTCATTATAACAGCCTGTCTTGTGTTGGTATTGAATACTCTGCAAAAAAAGGGGAAGGGACTAAAGAACACCATAAAGCAGACTTAAAGCAAAGAACCCACTGCTAGGACATACATGACAGCAGCCAAAGTACCCTAAAATGCATACCCTGGCTTTGACTCAGTAAAGCATTACTGGCAGCAATGGGCATTTCCTTATTACACTAGACTGCAGTGCTGCCTACCACTCTTAGGTTGTTTGAAACACTGAGAAGGAGATATCAATCTATCAGAAATGTAAAATAAAAAACAAGTATTATCTGAAAATATATCCAGATAATAGATCAGCCTCTCTTATTAGCATTGCCTTCTAGCTTCAACTACTCTATGAATTCTGGACATGTTTTTCTAGAATTAGCATTTTTATTGTCATTTTCCCTTTCTCACCTCCTTAATGTTCTCTTACTACTTCATTCAGCAGTGAAGGTGGCAATTTTTAAATCTGAGTGGTACTGAATATTAAGGACCAAAAATTCATATTCAGTCACTGGCCTGATTTTCCCCTGCACATACAAATCTTCTTTTGCTGTGGATGGAAATGATTCTAATGATACTCCTTTCACCACCCCTTAATACAGTCACAGCTACTGATGTTTTGGCATTGTGTGCGGGTTAAACTGATGAGTTATGAGTGAGTCTGGTTATCTGCGTAGTGGTAATGATGTCTCCTTTGCAGTCACAGATGTAGACAAATAGCTCCTTAGTTATTTCATTCACAGACATATGGCTCCATCTGCACTTGCAACTCCTCTCTTACACCTACTTCCTCCCCTTTGTTTCACATCCTAATCCTTTATCATGAGGACAAATGTGAGAAATGGGGTATTGAGCACTCTGCAGAGCATTCCCTTTCCCCCACCCACATGCACCTTATCATTGTCAGACTCCACAGATCATGCTCCCTTCAACTGCTAGTTGCTCTTTTGTTTTGAAGAAAATTGGCAAATCTACACTGGAAAATGCAAGTTTCATTTGCCTTAAACGTTGAAGAAACAGAAGAGTAAATAGTGCCAATTTTAACACAAAGCTGGTACCTTCACTTGTGTCCCCTGACAATTTAAATGAAATGCAAATTATGTTCTGCCTGTGAATCAAAAACTCTCCTACTTTACTGAATGCATCTGATACCATGATAAAGAAAATACTGGTGAGTTTGAAGGCAGTACTGAAATGCATAATGCTAGAAACACAAACATTTTTTCTAAATAAGAAGGTGCTTCAATAAAAAAATACTTTAATGAAGGACTAATTGCCTCCAAGTGATGACAGTTGAAAAAAGATGTTACAAGCAGCTTCTTACTCAGAAATTAGTAGCTGAGATCAATAAACAAAACATAAAATGTAGGCATATTATTGATGCAGATACTGATGTAGATAATGTAAGCATAATACGGCTAAAAAGGGTTGAATTCCGTGAAAAAAGGTGATGAAATAGAATAACTGATGTTAATTCTATCGAGGCTGACTTCAAGTAGCTAGTGTTCAACCAGTTTGGTTTTTATATGGCCTTGAAACATATGCCAACTATAGCTGCTAAATCCATATTGCAATTAGAAACGGTTACCTTTGTTGATCGAAAAAAAAATTAAATGGAAGAAAATAAAAATAACATACCATGTTCACACACAAAACAAAAAGAGCTATATCAGGGACATCAGGGAAGGTGGAATACTATAACAACACATTTTATATTGTTATACTATTCCACCCACCTTAATGGAGAACCCTTCGGTGTGGCTACGCCATAGCCTTTCGAATCCAGATTTCCTCCCACTTTCATGGTGTCACATGGCTTTCGTTGCTCAATGTATTCATTCATGGTGGACTCCAGCAGGAAGGCAAACTTGCCCTTGGATTTGCGGACACGAGCTACTCCCTCTGCAGTAGTCCTAGTGAACACTGATGGCTCAGCTGATTTCATGTAGGTCCACATCTTTTCATACACTG
Source organism: Cyanoderma ruficeps (assembly GCA_008694505.1). Taxonomy (NCBI): domain Eukaryota; kingdom Metazoa; phylum Chordata; class Aves; order Passeriformes; family Timaliidae; genus Cyanoderma; species Cyanoderma ruficeps. The sequence continues at coordinate 9,731,068 of VZDJ01000158.1, forward strand.
CTATTTTTGATCTCTGGAGAAAATCAAAAACAAGTTAGAACAAAAGAATGTTGCAACGTTTCAGAATGGCACTGCTGAAATGAAATCAATCATACTTAATTTTTCAGACATTTGAGGTTGGGAAAATCTTGGAGAAGGGTTTTATTTGAATTCCATTATATTAAAGAGACAAGAAATAAAAGTATCAATACTATAATAGCAGACACGGTTTTTAAGTTTGGCTACCCTCTAGCAGTCAAAAAAGAAACCCGCAAAGCTGAATTTACTGTTAGACAGAGAAAGTTCACACAGTCAGTATATGGTAAAGTGTGTGTTAGGGAATGATGCATGCAATAGATGTCCACAAAAAGCCTGTAATCTTAAGAGAAACAGTAAAATAATCTTCCCATAAATACTCAGCTGAATCTTAAAGCATTTCTCTAACACCCACTTCTTACACCATCACAAAAACAAAGCTTAAGTAAGATTTCTGCTTTCATAATTCAGAGTCCAGAATAGACCTGATTTATATTCAGCAATGCTATACAATATTTGAAGACATGGTTCACAATAAAAGATGGAAACAGCAAGTTGGACTAAATATTAAAGGAAGTAAAATGCCATAAGCATCTTTCTTAAAGAATTAGGTATGATTTTAGAACTGCAGTATCAGTGAATTTATTTTAAAGACTTTGATCCTGCCAATAACTGAGTAAGAAATCTACTTTATCTAAGAATGCAAAAAAATTCCTGGATTAGAGCACATTTGTTGGAAATTTTCCTGTCTGGGGATGCATGGAGTAACTACAGGTAAATACCTAAGCAAAAATAAAACTTCTTCATAAAAAATTCAAGCAAATAAAAATTTCCCCTAAAAGAAAGGAAGGAAATGCTGTCAGGCTGAGAAGTTTCCCTTGCTCATTAGATTCACTCAATAACTCCTTTGCTTCCTCCAGCAATAGGAATATATACATGCAAACCAGCAGTGTGTCAGCTGAACACTACACACTGTTTTTATAATAACAGATGGCACTTGTCTTCCCTTATGTATGCTGCAAAAAGGACTTTTTAACCTAATGCTCAAGTCAGCTTTCATTTGAGTCAAGAGGAGTTTCTAGCTAAGCAAGATTTGGTCTGTGAGCCTATTCCTACACTGTGCTGAGCACTCCAAGAAAATATTCATTATTATAAAGCCCCAAAACAAAGGGCCTTAGATTACTTAAACAAATACCAAATCCTATAATCTTAGTATTACATAAATTACAAATGGCTTTAAGAAGCCTGGAACTGAGCCTTTTTATACATGAGAATAATTTCCCTGAAGCACTTCTTTTTACCAATTACTGAATGACTGTACTATTACTTAGAAAATAATTTGTTAGGGAACTAAGTCTATCCTGAAAATAAGTGGCATTTAACTAAAAATGTTCAATAAAAATGCCATATAGCAGAACATCGTAAATTATGCTTTCCTTTTTTAGTTTGTCTGTATGCATAATTTTATCTTTCTGTCAAATATAATAACATTTGAATCAACAACAGCTGTGTATGTCCGTAATCACATCCTGACTTGTCACCCTTTCTTTCCACTGTAGTCACAGCTATTTTACATTTACATAATAGTGGCTGGGAGCAGAGCATAAACTAAGCCACCAATGCATTATTTTGCTTTACACTGATGTAATTTAATGGAATTAAATTTACAAAAAGAAAAAAATGGAAGAGAATAGTAATAAATTAGTCATAATTTCAAGAGTATTTTCTTGCTTTTGTCTGCCTTCACTTCCAAACATTTCTCTCATCTTAACATCCATTACATCTAATTCTTTATAAAGTAACCATATAATAGGTCACTTTCATTTAAAACTCTATGCAGCGCATAAACAGCTTGATTTGTAACAGGAAACACTGCCCTAAATCAATTGAAAAAGGTTGCATTTAATTTTTTTTTCTTTTTTTTTCTTCTCTAGAATCTATTCTCCTTTCCTTATGAAAATAGAAAAAATACATAAAGTCTAACAAAGTATCTGCTCTCTAAGAACATTTTCTTGTCCCAGACTTTCATTTGTTTATATTCAATTTCTACATGTCAACTCAGAGTGAAAATTGAAGAGTGAACTAAGAAATATTTTTTATTATCATATAAGGAAGCATTGCAGCTTTCCCTGCAGTCAGCCAAGCTGATATTTTGGGCTTTTCTGAGTAGAACTGCTACAACTAACTATTTTCCCTCTAGAGCAATCTGCCTGGAACATACAACTCTCACTGCATCTAAACCAGAAAATAGGAGTATATAAGAGCTAACAGTATCAAAGTTCCTCTTTTTCTTCATGTTGGTTTTAAAATGATTTTCCTTTTCAGCTTTCAATCCAGATTTAAAACAAGCTGAAGAGGTGTTCAGAGTTTCTGACATTTTGCTCAGAAATGACAAAATGATGAGAAAATGTCCTGAAGGCTCATCTTCAGCCGGATAATCACCACTGACAGAAAAGTTACACATGATTCCCATACCAAAAAGTGAATTGCTTCCAAACCCACAAAATGTTAGACTTAGCACACAACTCTTCTTGTACAATTGTTTCAGGCTAGGTCTTAATTTATATATTATGAAAACAGCTTTTGTGTAAATCTTATCTACTTGTCTACTGAAATTTTATCTTTATCCCTGTTTTGTGAAAAATACTTTTAGAAATAGCACATAAGAATAGCAGATATCATTAGGAATCACTATAGTGTGACAGAAATTAGAAATCATTTGAAAGCAGGGCCTCAACTGCATCATTTTAAAGAAAGCGATCAACACAGTTGAAATCTTCATTAAGCTTCAAATTTTGCATATGCAATAGTATTTACTATTTGCAGTTAATTTTAATGTTTCCTTCTGTATTTTGAAAGAAAAGAAAAAAATAAAAAGAGCAACATTGATTTTCCTTCTTTTATCTCTTAACCCTTTAAGACTGAAGTGAAAGAAGGGCTGTCGCCATAGGCTTTTTTACTTCATTATAGTGTCTCCTCTTTAAAATGAGAACTTGCATAAAATATTGAAAAAGTTTCTGTGTTTACAGGATGATTTAAAAGAACCATGAAATTTTTGTGACCAATATTGTTTCTACATCAAACTATCTGATCTCATTACTTCAATACAATGGCTTGTACAAGTATTTTGAAAATTTTAAGAAAACAATTCCAGTCCTTCGTTCTCTATTATTTCTTCGGGAATTAATTTTTGCATGCCATCACCTAACAAATTTGCAACCACTAGATATTCTTGAAAATGTAACAAGATAATAAGTACAAAGCTACATAAATCTGCCTATCAGCATCATGTTTTTAAGTATCATCACAGCTTCATTCTAGTAGAAAGAACTATTTTTACCCATATACTGTGGTTACCACCTCAACTTATGATGGACTGCAACTGGAGTACCAAGAATAAAATATCTAACTTTCCACAAAAAAGAACTAAAAATGTGTTTATGGGTGAAACATAGGGGAAATATAAATAATTGCTAGGAAGGACTATACTCATTAAAAAAATAGTAAGCCAGGTGTAGTTAGAAACTTTTCAATGAACAGTATCCATTAAAAATGAGGTACCAAGCACTCTAGCCATTTCAGCTGGACCCCTCTAGAGTTCAAGAAATGAAGCAGATACTTCAATGTGTATTTTATTTCATCCTAACACACATATCTCACACAGGATGCACAGGGCTGCTTTTCTTTTTCCAGTATCTACAGAAGAAATCCAGAAAACTAGGTTAAACTGAACTCCTTGATGAGTTTCATGATGTGAAGGTCCAATCACTATGTGCTCGTTAAGTGAAATTTATATCTTATAAATCATCTTTCCACAGCTAATAAAACAAATTTGCAAGATTTTCTATGGGGATATTTGTTGCAATAAACAGGTTATTTCACTTGAGGCATTGTCTTTGAATGGATATTGACTATAGTTTCCAAATCGCATTGAAAATTTTTTTAATGGTTTACTGAGTTCAGCTTTGCCAAATTGAAAACAGTGAAGGTGCATGTAAATGCAGAACACAGAACTTCTTTCAATTAGGCAATCAGAAGAATTTTTCAGTCCATCTTCTTGACTACTAAAAATCCCTTAATCTCCACATTTCAAATAAATGATGACCTAATTAGCTGTGTAATTTTCAAGCAAGGGTTACCGGCTCACAGCATTTATTCAGAGCTGTGTTCAAACACTTAAACTCACTTCGGTCAGCTGAGCTTAACTTTCATCTGCTGGAGACATGAAATAAAACAGGAAGGACTGTTTATTATGCACTGCTTGGGGTGTCCAACCTCCCTGCTTTCCAGCTGGCAAATGATGAGGATTACATACCAACCACACTAAATGCAGGAAAGCAAATGAGAATGAAGTAATCAATAGAGACAGCACAGGCAAATGAACGGCTATTTAGGCTATTTCCTAAAGCTCCAACCACATCCCCTCGAGTTAAATTTTCTCTTTATTATCCGTCTGAAAGTCAGCAGATTAAAAAATGCATTTCCTTCCCACCACCCAAGACCCTAAAGCAAAATGCAGTCAAATCCATAAGCTGAAACAAAACCTGCAAGACTCCATGTTACCATCATAGGCTTTCAATGCTGCACATCACTTCAGTACTGTAGTTTTACATGAATCAATATTGCAATGCTGCTTTAATTATCACTGGCTTCACTATCCCCCCGGCCATCTCTTTTGCAATTTTTTTTTTTTTACAGGATCAATAAGCTTTCCACAGATTAAAAAACTGGAAAACTCCAACAAATGGTCTTGTGGGGGTAAAAAATGTAGCTAAAGTATTGCAGGAGTCACAAAACTATACTGCATATAATTGCAAAGTCACATTATTTCACATTTCCAAGCATCTTATAAGAGTGGTTGGTAGGGATAGCTGCTCTAATGGACGCGCCAACTTACTCTGAAGAACTCTTTGGTTGACCCTGAGTCCAGTGTCCCGTAAGCAATTTCAGTTTGTTTGGCAAGGTCTTCTGCACTCTCTATGGGTGACACCATTCGCTCAACAGTCAAGAAAGCAGCGAGGTTAGCAGTGTAGGATGAAATAATGATGAGCGTGAAGAACCACCAGACACCTCCGACAATGCGACCTGAGAGGGATCTAAACATGAATAAGATAATGCACATTTTCTTGTCTCATGAGCCACAAAGAGTGAGAGAGAGAGAGAGACTGAAGGCACCATTATTGCTGAACATTTGTCTTTAAGTAACAATCAATGAGAGGAAGATCATTTGCATTTTAAATATTAATAAATGCTTCTCCTCTAAAAACTTAATGTCTACGCTGTAGCCCACTGTACTAATGTGTATCACACATACGCAGAAGCTTAAATCCTCTTGAACAGTAATCTCAGTGCTCCTATTATTTCAGGACATGCCTAAAAATAGGAAAAATTTGTCGAAAAATACTGGGTCGGTAATCTCTTTTTGGAGACAAAGGTAAAGCATGGGAGCTGAATACCAGTAGCTTTCTCAGTTTCCTTTTTAAAAAAAAGCAAAAGGCTTTGCATATGGATTATGTCAGCTCTAGGATTAAAATGTTCCTGTCACCCAAACTTCTCAAAAATTCCACAAGCTACTGCAATCATTCATTGAACATTCACATTTTTCTTCTTTAAGAAGCAAGAATTTTGTGATAAAAAAGACAGTTCATTTTCCTTTTCAATACCTGGAATTTGATGAGAAGGTTGTTGAGGAGTAATGCACATCCACTCTTAACCAGTATCAGTTTTATTGCTAACTTCAATAATAGAAGGATTAGGCCAATGCTGAACACTCAAAATTTCACTGCAAATGGCTAAAATGAAGAAGCCTTTAAGAAAGATTGGGTCATAATATTTAATTAGAAAGTCTTAGTTACTGCCCACTAAAGTTCTGGAACTTCTTAAAAGTTTGGGAAATTCAGGGCTGCATGTATTAGACTAATCATGTACTAGATAATCATGTGCTATAGGACTAATCATGTATTATAGGACTGAGCATGTAGTGGATCTGAGGCATGTGCTATGTAAGGCACACCTGAGCAACACAGCCTGGCTTCTCAGAAACAGACAGTCAAATATTATCTCTCACAGACAGCAATGTTTGTGAAACAGCACTGTAGAATTTGAAACAGAAGTGGGACATTCCTTGATGCAAGGCAGATATTCAGCACAACTCTGTGCATTTCATGGCTGTAACACAATGAAACTAATCTAGCAACAACACAGCTCTTCTGAAGTCAACCCAGTGGAATTTCCCCTGTGTGAACCTGCTGTTTCTGAGAGTTGTTTGTGGTTTATGCACATTGACACAGGTAAAATAATAGCAATGACTGAAATTCAAAGCAGATTATCTGTTGCTCTTATAATGGCTATTAAGAAAGGAAAGAAAAAAAAAAAGGCTTCCTGAAGAAAAACACTGCCAGGAAAATTAACGAAGAAAGATTTTATGCTTCAGTGTTGAAGATAAAATGCAAATGTAAAAAGATTTGACACAAACCTTGGGGAAATATCACATCCTTGTTGCATAAAGGCACCCAGGGAAAACCAGAGGCTGTTGAATATGCCAAACTCATTGGGAGGCTGGTCACTGGGTCCTTCTTTCCCATCCTCTGGTTCTTCTGTGTGCCACTCATATGGACTAAACCTGCTAACTAGGAACAGCACCACACTGACACCAATGTAGGCAAAGACTATGCACATCCAGATCTCATACGCCAAAGGGTCCAAGAAGGAAAATACTCCCGGTTTAGATTTCTGGGGCTTTTTGATCATAATGGATATCCCCAAACTCATAAAAGGCTTAGAAAAATCAATGACCTCTTCTCGTACCAAAGTGATGGTCAGAGGCGCAACAGCAATCTCTGCTTTCTATAAAGAAAAAAGAAATATAGATGTATAGATTAATTGGTGTGTGCTTATACGTTGGCTAAGCAGCTCATTCCAACGGTATGTTATTAACATCAGGACACTGTGGCTTAAATGGTCTTTGTAGCATTTTTCTCTTTCTTTCTATCGCACTCTGCATTTACTCAATATGCTTTCAGTAAAACATACACATTGCAGGTTTTTATTTTACAGAATTATGCAAATGCATCATTTTTCCTCTAAGGAGAAGACTCTTAAATCTTATAGAGGGGAGCAGCAGCATAAGAAGATCATTTTAGTAATTAATTTAGATTTAAATAGAGGAATTCAAGAAAGAATGGAAATGGGAATGACCCCATTGTCACTGAACATATAGAGATTTTTTAAGATCCCAGAAACAGTAATTAATTGTCATATTTTTGAAAGACATAATAATGTTTTGAGGTAAAGCAGTTCATAGACTCAAGAAAGCTCTAACTGGCATGAGTTTCCAAAAGTGATTAGCACTTGCTGTGATTCCACCAAACTGCACAGAGTTGTCTCAAGGGAAATATAGTTTAATAAGACTGAATTAAATTTTAAACAGCAGAAAATGACAAGTATACAGGAAATAGGTGTGCAAAATCATATGATGAAAGGTTAAAAGGTGTGCTGAATCCATTCCCACTAATGTCAGGAATATTTACAAATGTGTTTCTAACATGTTTTTTGGATGAAGATGCCAACCTTGAATGAATCATTATTGATGGAGGTGATTATGGCTGCTAACAATGATGTCTGTATGGACTATAAAATATTGGAGCTAAGTTTCTCATTAGGGACGCTGCATTACATGAAGGTTTGTTCCGTGCCTAGCCTTGCCTTTTACACTAAAGCTGTCATTACAGCAGCACTTCAGATAGGAATTGTATGGGGACCTGGGTAAAAGGATGCACCTCTGAGTGCAAAACACAATGCAAGAGCTGCTGAAACCTTTCTCCTGTTCATGATCATAGTGCTGTGTCTAGGGGCAGTCACAGAGCAGAGCCCATGCTCCGTGACCAGTGTGGGACTTCTATACAGCTTATGGGCTCAGGAGAGTAGCAGTATTTTTTGAACACTTTGTTGTTTCAGTGAGTTTAAAACATGCTGAAAAATAAGAATGTGCTCAAATTGTTTAATCCAAGTGTTATGTACGTAGCTAGTGTGCCAAAAAAAATTCAAATGGAGCTTTTTTGTCCTCTTGCAACTTTGAAACAGGTAAATGCATTTAAAATGATTTGTGGTTTTTATTTTATGTGCTAATTCATATGGAGCCCTATATGTTTCACGGAATTTAATTTTAAACAAATATTGTGTAGTTAAAAATTAAACCTATTTTGTCTGTTTAGCAATTGTAAATATTTCAAAAGAACTGACTCGTTCCAGTGCAATGGCCCAAAAAAAGAACATTTGTACTAAGATGGCTGTATATTAAGCATCAGATTATATCTGTCATTCTGAAACAGTTGTGATGCAAACACCAAAATTTTATATAAAGCTATTACATTTTAAGCAATGCATCTGAAATCATAATTTTGCAAAGGTATCCAAAATTACCTGTGGTGCTAAAGTCTCAGGTAAACATTATGGTAATACTACTAATTCTCTGAATCTTAATTTACATTTTATTACGCAAGGCATTTTTAAAAAATTTCGCTTCTTAACCCCTTGTGACGATGTAAGTCAGGCTGAAATAGATGTTTTATGAAAACAGCTATTATATGAGGAAGGGTAACATGTTTAAAATATGCTTTTAAGTAGCCTGAAAATTATAAAGTAAACTTAGTTTCTGTAGTCTAAAGACTGTAGGATGGTTTTAACTACTGGCTTTTCTGCATATTTTTGTTTTTCATCTCATTCATAAGTAACTTTTCTCCAGAAGAATGGTCTCCTTCTTCAGAGACGTGTTTTGTATTTCTAAATTTTGACCTGAGAATGCCTAATATGGAGTCCTTTAATTAAGTGAAAGACTCATGGCAACTGTGATCTCCTTCTGCCAATCTTCTCTGTGTTTGTCACACATTGCTATCTTCATTAACGCAGTGCAAATGATAGACCAGGTCGCTGGTCTTCAAAGATGTTGGCTAACAGGGTTTTTTTTTGTTTTTTGTGCCTGCAGATTTCTACTGGGGTTAAAACACAGATCCCTGGGGGTTGTTGGTTTTTACAGTGTGAGTTGGAAAGGAACATTGTCATTTTAGTATGAACTAAGGAGATTTTGAATACCTATTTAACACAGTGCATATTCTATGTGAAATGCTGGAGAGGATTTATCTTTCCAAATTTAAATGCTCAAATAGGGTATGCAGAACTTGAACAACATCAGAACTAGCTGCCTACAGTACTTGAAGGAGTTAAAGAGGAGAAATAGGAACTTAACCCATTTTTTACAATAGTGATCTATATCAGATAATTCATAATGTAGATAAATCCATTTCATGCCCACATGAAAGTGAAAATATGTAGCTAGGTCATAATTAAATGCCAAAAATTTGGAGAAATTATAGTCCCCCAGACTGATCATATCATTATTTTTGTAAGACTATTGTGTGCCATGTAAAGCCTACATAAACTCTTCATTGCAAAAGCTAAATAATGAAAATAGCTGTGCATGATAATTAACAGCATTTCTGCTTTGCCCAGTTAATGTACACCATATAATTACGGATTTAAATGATTAACAATGTAACTATGGTGCAGAAACAATTAATGATTTTGTTGCCGGTGAAATCTGTTTTGACAAAGACTAATGATACTTCACAGTTAAATCAACTGTTTCTGTAACAGCATTTCAATCAAGGCTCCACCATTACCAAGTACAGATGCATTCTGGATCCTTCCAATATTATACAATGAGACAAGACTGATTCTGATGGTGAGAGACATTTTCTTTTCCAGCATATATAATTATTATAACCGTGTGAATAAAATATATGCTTGGTACAAGTATTGTGAAGGTAGTAAAGCTATCTGAGAAAAATCATGCAGAAAGTGATTTTAATCTCAGAAGCTCATGGCTTCCAGGATTTCAAACAGAATTGAGTTGTGACCTTTTGTGTTAAGCAGTGAAAGAAAAGCATTCTGTGTCAGGAGAATGAATATTTAATCAGAGCTGACTGCTAGAGAATTTGGAAACACCTGTTACATGTGCTTAATGGCATTTTATCTCCAGCCAGCATTTCTTCTGTGAGCTAGATATCAAGGCAAATAGAATCCACATGGACTACTGCATGCCTTTGGATACATCAGGGACAAATAACCAAGATTTCCTAGTAGTTTTTATAATGTGCTAAAAACAAAACAGGAAAATAAGCAACCGTCCCCACCATGACATTCTGTACAATCTTAGCAAAACTGTATCCCACGGAACACGATGGAAAAATCAACCATGGCGTTTGGGAAATGACTAAGCTGCTCTGTGCAGCACCTGAGTGTCCAGCTACCAGCACAACCTCTGGTGCATACACATCTTAAAGGAACATGGGATAAAATTTTCACATGTCCACTCCCAGTAATATGGACAAAGCTAAGGGGCACTGGGGTATGATGATAAGAGCAACAGGGCAGAGGAACCTTCTGTGTTATACAGAAAGGCTCCAATCTCACAGAGCAAAACTGTCAGTTAATCCATTAACGTGGTTGGGAATTAAAAGCTGTAAAATGTTTCCCAAACACATTGTCTCATCAACTTGCTAATTCAGTTACAAATTCTCTCCCCAGTCCTGGCTGCAAATAAAAAGCCTTGCTTGAAACACAGCCAGCTACTTGGACTACTTGTGTTTATGATTAGGGGATCTATCAGAGAAGATGAACATACTCTTCTAGCAGAGCTTTGCAGCAAAGTCTCTGGCAGACTGATTTTTCTGCTTTCTGTGTGTGGAATAGGCCTGGGAATCCGATGCTCTGTAAATTGTCTGGCAAGGGCTCAAGGAAGTTGCAGGGAGGATGCTTTTGATGGATTCCCTGTGGCAATCTTTAGCAGAAAACTTTGTAAGTATCAGAAAGAACAATTTCCTTTAAAGCTACATCTGTAAAAGTACAGTAAGCATGCTTGGGTAGCTCTTGGGATTCAGGCCCAGCGGCACTGGACAGGCCGCGTTGCTGCTGGGAAAATCACCTGACCTCTAAACTGGCATGGCTCCTTATAGGGAAAGGCCTCTGCTCTATCCCAGGGTCCAGCTGGGCTCAGGAATTGTTTTGGACAGTAATTATGGGCCGAAAATATACCAGAGACTATTCTTACAATTTAGCAGATTAATCAGGTGAATCCCAAGCCCAGGGACACCCCTGGTACCACTGGCACACCAGGCTAGATACAGCCTCAAGGAGCCTTAAGACAGTGGAGCAAATGTACTGGGCAACAGCTGACTTCAGTCAAAAAGCAGCTCCAAGAGTTTTGCTGCAGTTCATTCCCAGGGCCCAGTCCCAGAATCACAAAGAGACTGCAGCCATCCTAAACAGATAGTTGGAAAGAGCCTCCTCGTCACTCTTTTCCATTACAAAAAATTAAGTGTTTGCCTTGTATTCTGGGCTGGCCTTCTTCATGCAGGTAATTTGCAACAGGTTCCTCATGCCTGTGAACTTTACTGCTATCAGCTCTGTTAAAAGCTGTCGGTGTTGACACCTCTGTGTGAGCTTCCTTACAACACTTTTATTTCAGTCTAGTCCTAGGGCAGCTTGCGTTTGATGAGGTAAATTTTTTAAGATAAAAGAAGGGAAAAAATACCCCAAAAAACCAGAAAATGAAAGTGTAATATCAAGGTTCCTCTATAATTTTCAACTAAATGTTACGCCACAGAAACTGTGCATCTGAGCAAGAGAGTTTTCTCATAAATAGTAACATTTCTTGGATTACTGAAAAAACATTCTAGTATAAAACAGTGCTTGGCCATTGATGTCCATGGGTTTGCTATTGCAATTAAACACCAGAGAAGGAGTAACCTCCATACTTCATAAAATAAGTATGTAAAATCTTTATCTTTTAATATCCTTAGAGTTGAGCTGCTTTCAAGCCACTGAAGTAGATATACATGCTTGGTGACATTCAGTGTTTCTACTCTTCAAAGACAAAATTGAGGTTGGTTCCCTCATGAACTTCCAAGAACATGGAGAGTTTTGTGAACCTGATATAACCTTTCCATTCCAATGGCAAGGGGAGATCACTGAAATTTGGAGGCAAGATTTCCCACACTCCTACAGCACAGACAATGTTTCATTCTGCAGAGTTCTTTGAACTCATGCTAATGGAGAATTTATCAGCTATGCTAAACTGATAGAGGGAACTGAAATGGAGCTGCTACAAAAGCCATGAGGCCTTTGCAACATATGGTCCAAACTGTCAATGGAATTGTGAAAAATGCAACTGGGGATGGATCAACTGGTATGCGGGAAGCTTTTCATGGGGAGGTTGAAGGATGTTATGAGTTCATGGGTGGAAATATTCACACCTGAGTAGTTTGAGGATTTTTTTTATTCCATCACTGAAATGAAAAGTTTCTCTAAAAATTGACTGGTTCTCAGTGCAGATACTAGAAACTGCAGTCATCAGCAAGCTCAGCTCTGAGTTTTGCTACTTTTGGTAACACCAGATATTGCAAATATTTATTTAGGTTTGTTGGAGCTATTTTCTTTAAATATTGGAACTTTATGTGTCAAAAGAATTGCTAAATATTGTGGTATTCTGAAGAATCCCTCTCCAGATCACTCTATAACACTTCTCAGTTGTTAAACTTACCAGGTTTGCTCTTAGATTTTATTATTGATGATCATCTTAAAAGTCTTTTCATTGTGAATTGCCTAATTATGTACTTGTCTGTAGTGGTTTATTACCTGTGTTTAATATATGTGATAGTGAATGTTTAATTTCTCAAACTAGACCAAGAATCACCTTTTTAAAAAGATCTGTCCACCATTCCATGAAAATGAGTTAATGAGTGATATTCTTCCCCACCAAGTTTTACAGTGTGTCAGGACTAGATGGTGTCTAACATAAACAAATTTTTAAGGGATATACAAACTACGGATGTTCTAATATTTCAAGGTACTAGTTGAAGAAATAGTAGAACTTGCATGAAACTATTTATTTTATCTTGAGAATAAGTGAAAACACACAGATCTGAAACAAGAATCTGTTTCTTTTCTGTGACCCTGAGATTAAATAAAATGCACATATACTTCCTATTTTATGACTTATACTATGATAAATTAAATCCTGCTTCAAAAATTGGTATGCTTACCCCATAAACAAGTTCTCCCACCATCCCATTCCAGATTTTTGTCTCTGGATCCCTTGCTCCATATTTTCCATCAGGAACAATGGCAATTTTGTACTTGATACCAATATGTTTTGCAATTTCTGATGCCAGATCTACACAGTATCCTTCAAACTTGTCATTCCCTTCAAACGTATCATGGTTTTTCTTGAACATAACATATGGGGCTTCCTATAATGAAAGAAGTAGAACTGTAAAGGAGAAGTGTACCAAATATAGTCTGAAAAAAAAAACAAGCATGTCATGAACTGACTGAACAACACACACTTTATAAATATAAAGTTCATGGACAGTATTAGCACATTTAAATTAAAATGTATGAGCAGAAATCCTTCTGGCAAGGTGTACTCTTTACACTAATTTGGATTATACATTTCACAAGAATTATCAACCTTACTTTGTTTTAAATGGAAGACCTTAGTGCAGTATACACTAAATTTAAAGCACGAATAGAGGTTGGGCTTACACAGTGCAAAGGGCTGTGAGATCATGAAGGTACAATGTAGACTTCTAACTTCAGTGAGTATGCATATCCTCTAACTCAGTGGGGTTACTGCCTATCTAATTTCAGATGCAGAGCCTGAGTGACTTCCTTTCTTGAGGTTTAGAATGTATAGTTCCTAAGAAGCTACATACATTTTAGTGAGAACATTGAAATACATTCCCAAGGAAATATGCATCTTCCCTTTAAAATAAACAGTACAGATTCTGCAAGGTTGTTTAGGATGAACTTAAGTGATATGCATGGACAAGAATGGTATAAAGTTGACAGTGACTTTATATGTTATATGAAAAAAAAGTACCAAATTTTTGGGATAGTGAGTGCCATTGAAAAAAAGTAAAATCTGTCTTGAAGAGTGGATCTTGCATTCCCTGTATAAATCATATTATCACAATAGTGAACATGATACGACTGGGAAATCAAGGTCATTTTTCTTTAAGTAAAACTATACTTTCTGATGGTATTTTAAATCACTTCACATAATTCATATTCAGAGCCAGTTCCAGATGAAATATTTGTCTAATATAAAAGGTGACTCAGCTCACCCTTTCTTTGAATTTACATCAGAAAATACTGTCAACTTAAGTTTTCTCTGGTCTATCCCTGGCAAATGTTGGTCTTTTGACACTAACCTTGGTAGTACTCTGCCCTATTCACATCTTTCTACAGATATAATTAGTACAAAAATAAAAATAAACATGTAGTGAAACATGAACTGAAAGTACAAGAACATTATCTGTAAGCAAAAAGAATTTTGTAACCTCTATCAGTTGTCTAACAAGAGAGGATAGATGGTAATACATGTGTGCAGTGCAATGCCTATGCCTCTATAAAGTTTGCATCTTCAAAGGAAAACTGCTGAGTATTACCAGCAGCCTGCACCTTTTCTTGTATTCCTATCCCTACTCAAATCACCTTGATCTCAACCACCACTCTTCTAGAGGGAGACAGGGACAAAAGCAAGATCTTGATCTCTGCAGTAGTTCTTGATTTTTGGAAGTATTTTGGCCATGCATGTTCCTTCGTCAGCCAGGCTTTTCGTTCACATAAGAGAGAGCCAAAATCTGTCTTTCCACATGTGTTATTGCACACAAAAAGGTTGAAAATGAACAGAAGTGAAAAATACTTTGTCCTGCCTGTGATTCAGCCAACTGCTTGCTAGAAGGGTAACCAAGCCTGCCCACTGTCCTACATTTGGGAACTCTTCTTACAAGCTTCAGCTACAATGTTTGCTGCACCTCAAATGCAATTTTGTTTTCCAAAGACCAGTCAGTGATTTCTAGCTTTTCTGATTCAGTCATAAATCCCCGGCCAAAGGCATGCCACTAGAGTCACACCAGAAGATAATTCTGGCAATGGACTCAAAAAAGATGGGCACAGAGTATGCCAGATCAGCATGCTCCTTCTTCCAAAACCCAGGCTTCTGCCTGCAACTCACCACTGGCAGGGCTGCTGCAAAGAAAGCATTTTAACTGTTTTTGCACAGCAAAGCCAAGTGACAGATGCCTCATTTTTTCTGTTAAAAGTTAAGTGAACTTCAGCCCTTCTGTCTCGGAGTTCTGTGAGGGAACACTGAGAAGGGAAGTGGGGTGGCCCAGTACTCTCCTTGGTAGGTACAAGCAGAGGCCATCCCATCCAGTGGAGTGACCAGAGTGACCACCAAGATCTGAGAGGGATCTGTTGCGTCCTTGGAAGAACCACATTGGTTCTCTTCCCCATCCACCTCCCTTTCCTGCACTGATCTCACTGATTTAGAGAAAAATACAGCAGGGAGCATTTTCTGTAATGTAATTATCTTATAGAGTAAGGTAGCATGCCTTGCTGTGACTGCTTTCAAAGACGCAGCAAATGAGTATGTTCTGCCAGTGTGAAATGATACAATTAGAGATAACAGCAATACCTATTCCCATTTGTTTACTGTGTTGATCTTTCCCTCCTAACCTATTTTATACCTCTTTAATTGTTGTGCCTACTTTACCTGCCAAGTAATCAGATATCAATTTTCAAGGTAGCATTTGACGGAGGAATGCGGGTGGGACTGCATGTGAGTTTTTGATAAAGACCATTTTTTTAAAAAAGGAAATCAAATAGTAGCCCTAGTTTTAAATCCTGTCCATTTCAGACTTTTAGGGCATTTCAAATTGATGAGGTGTTCAGTTGTTATGATAAAGACACTGAAAAGCAAGTTTTACTGGTTTGCTACCAAGTAACTTACACAGGTGAACTTTCAAGGTCACACTATGAAGTTCATGAAATATCTGAATCGATCAACAGCATGTACTTAGCCATATCCTAATGCTCTTTTCTATCTGTGGCACTGAAAAATACCTTTTTGTTCTGTATAATCCAGTGCAATAGCATTTTCAAAGTCAGTAGTAATGTTAGTGTAATCATGGTGGTCTAAAAATGCAAGATATGCAAGTCATCTGTGGAGAGGCAATATCTTCTATTAAATCAGCTGAAATAGCTGAAAACATAGGCCTACTTTTTCATTGTTTCCCGTTATAGCATCTCGTCTAATAGAAAGATTATCTCTCCCCACCATCTTTGTGCTTACTATATTTTTGGACTATGAGCTTTTAACCTACTGATATGAAACACACATCTGACTAACTGCTGAATGAGGTTTAACATTGCAATATTTGCAAGATTTCAGCTGCTTAAGAGTATTCTATGGGGTAGTGAATGAAGGAAGAGTCCACATTGAAATGACCAATGACTAGCACGGAACAGATATTTGAAACGGTGCAAGCTTTACTTAGATAATTCACAATTTCATAACAATACTTAACATTTGCAAATACAGGTTGATGTCTGCAACAATTACCTTTATAGATGTAAACAAATCATTCCACCACATTGCCACAAATTCATGTGTACAGTTAAATGCTCACAACCGATGATTCTTACTATAAGGGAAGCTGGACAAAGTAACTAACCCAAATAACAAACAGATCTAAACTTGGTTTTCCTATCCTAAAGTGGAATTCAAAATATTCACCATTGCAAAAATAATTTGTAAAAGTGACAAATATCTGTGCAAGGAAATTTCTGATTTTTCAAACAGGTGTGGGACACATTATCACACTTTATTCTGAAAGAAACTTCTGTAAATGTCAATGAAAGGTTTTTTGGTGACTTGTTTTCCTTTTTCTTTTCTCTTTTTTTTTTCTGAATAAAGTGTCCAGGATTCGGTTTGAAGTCTTTATTATTTTCATGCAACAAACTTCATTTTTTTCTCCAGTCTACTGAAGAATTTAATTAATAAAGTTTCTAATGAAAAAATATTTTTCTATTATGCAAAAAAGGCTATAATTAG
The DNA here is from genome assembly GCA_008694505.1 of Cyanoderma ruficeps. Taxonomy (NCBI): domain Eukaryota; kingdom Metazoa; phylum Chordata; class Aves; order Passeriformes; family Timaliidae; genus Cyanoderma; species Cyanoderma ruficeps. The sequence goes on from VZDJ01000158.1 coordinate 9,748,040, forward strand.
AATTTCTGAGGTAAGACTCTATCAAGAGTATATCAGTTAAAACAGTGATGGTGATTCTCAGTCACCTAATGAAAGTTGCCTATCATCTTAGATGCCCTAAGGTGACCTGCTTGACCCCAAGGTGCTGTTCTGCAGGTGCTCTGTGCTCACTCTTCACAGATACCCTCAGTATAAGGCATCCACCTATGGGCCACTGAATCAATTTCTCTGTCTTTGCGGACTCACAAACTTGGGGCAGAACTTACCCCACATGACTGAAAAAGTACATACATCCAGAGGAAGAGGTCACATATACAGCATGAGACAGGCAAGGGTCACCCTGCCAGTGTAAGAAATTGGGGACAGGCTGTATATCCTAGAGCATCTTAAATGTCACTGGATGCAACTGAATCAATACCCTTTGTAAAGTCATCCACATCTAGGTGACTTGGTTGTGAACTGGATCCTGGCCTTGAAACTTAATCTGCCAACACCAAGGATACCTCATTAAGACATTGAACTGTAAGCCACAATGCAGATGCAGCTCATCATCAAGCTTTGGTTTTAAAGGAATTTTGTGATTATTAAGTTTTGCAGTCTCAGAGTTAACTACTAAGTTGGCTGTATCATGAAATGTATTGGAGAGTTTGGATTAGTCTTCTGAGCCTACTTCCCTAAATTCTATCTCAATAACTTGTGACCGTATTTCTGAACCTGCAAAATTAGAGATGATCATCTGCCCTACAAGCCACTCACTTTACCTTAGTGTTAGATCGGGACTGCAAAGAGCATCCCTTCTCCAGTCATGCAATGAGCCTACTGTGCATTTGGAGGTGTTATCATCCCACCCCAAAGGGAATGCTTCTGCACAGGTAGGAGGAAATCTGTCCTTTCCCACGTGCAGGAGGCTGTGCATCACATGAGGTGCAGAATAGGAACTATAAATGGCAGTTGGTAAGGAACATCAGCTGCCCCTGCTGCCTCCTCTCTCTGGGCTGCTACTGCACCACATAGCTCACTGGGGATAGGCTGAGAGCCTAAACCAAATATGTAAAATAACTTCTACATGCTCTCACTATGTTACCAATGAAGAAAACATGTTGCCTAGTAGAAAACGCCGTACTAAATTCTTTGAGTGCAGAGCTAATTCATTATAATGCAGTTTCTATGCAACAGCCATACAGCCACACTACAGCAAAGTAAGCATAGACACATAAAAGCTGAAGAAACAGAGGACAAACCAACTTGTGCTATTCGGCTTTAGGCAAAAATTAAAGCGAGCCATGCTGAAAACCTGTAAGCTTTTCCTATGCTGCCATGACATCTGTCTTTGAAGACTGAAAAGTCTGACAGCACTGCTTGCAGAAGCTTTTCAGTTTAATGTTGGAAAATAAGCATGCGACCAAAATTAAATGTGTCATCTACAATGGTTCAACTTCCCTTCAACATGAAGAGGGCAATGAAGAGGTGAAGAAGTCTCTGTGGCATTTGCAACATAACAAAGAAGAGAAAAATAACAGGACTCTGAAAGTTATTCTAGTTAAATATTTCTTTTCTTTGTGTGTGTGATCATATGCTTGCAGATGCTAAATACATTGCCCTAGCAGGCCAATATTAAGAATCATGGTTCTATTCTGCCTTCAGCATCATGTGTGCAGCTCCCAGAGTATATGGGAGATGGGGATGATAAGGCAAAATTCACCATATATTCTTATTCAAACCAAATTCCAATATATTTCTCTTGCACTGTGATTTTGAAACATTGAAAGGGGACAGTTTTGGTCAAGAAGCTGTGCTGCTTTCAATTAATTGCATTTATCTAAAAATGACATGCTGCATAAACAGAGGGCATGCTTTGGAATATTAATTCAGCTTTTTAGTTTTGTAAATGATCCCACCAGTCCCTTCAATACAGGGGCTGGAAAAGTTCTTTTGAAGATAACATTTATTATGCACATCAAAATGCTTCAATGCAAACAGGACAGGCAAGATAACACATTTTAAAAGCTTTCTTGTTTTCCTTTTTTTTCCTTTCTGCTGAACAGAAACCTTTTCTATTAATTTTCATTACTATATTTTACTGGCTTCTCCTAAGCTTGGAGCTATTTATGGAAATTACAGTATTCATGTGTGAGAGCTTCAGTCAAAGGTATCAGGATTGGTTTGAGAGGAAAATTTCGACTGAAAGCTTGTAATTCACATCATTCTCTTCTCAGCTTGGCAAAGTTGAAGGTTAACATCATCTGTTCTAGACATTTCAGATTAGTCACAGAACTTTTCTTGGTGGTTCAGTGCCTGGTCATCCAGTCAGAGGAACAGTAATCCATATGGAAAAATTAGCTCAATGTTACTAGACTGGTGGTTAATACTTGAGCCTTAGTTAGGAATGTTCGCAGCATCTTGGGACTCTTTTCTTCCTTGATCAATTTCTTAAAATAGGATTCTTCATCAGAGGCTGAAAAGAGGAGGACTGTACTGAAGTATATTTTTTTCCATCACCGAGTCTTTTTTAATTTTTTTTTTATTTTTTTTAGGAAAAATATACATATATTTAAAATTTCCCATGCAAAAATAAAATTAAAAGTTACACAATTTGGTTAGGAGTTACATTCTGAATTCTTGTATAATATTTTGGTTGTTTTGTATCCTGGAATGATAACCATCAACAGGAGATTTTTTAAGACATACTTAATGCATAAATACTGACATACACTGCTGAAAATCTGGTAATTAACTGTATTTTTAGTTAGAAAATGTCTTGATGCTTTCCTTTGGATTACTTTAAACTCTGTATTGAGTTAGAAAAAATATTTCTTAATAACACCTACAAAATATTCCTTCCCCTTTGAGACACAGTTTATTGGGGCAACATATCTTGTCTAAATGAAGCAGGTGAAAAGGGCAGTGAACTGAGATGTAAAATCTTAAAAGCAGTCACGTAAAGGTCACCCTTTGCCAGTTGGCTTTGACAAACATCAGCTTTAAAGGGCATGTCTGGCTTCAGAGGAAAAAAAAAGTTAAATATTTTGTTTAAAATACAGATTTGTAAGAAACAATTGTTTTGAAAAATTGTGAATTAAAAATGTAAATGAATGAACAACTCCTTCTCCTTTGCAACCACTCTTTAAAAAACACAATAATCCTGGAAAATCAAACTCCAAATCTATTTAGATTTTATTAAAATGGAAATTTTACTGCAATGCTGAATAAACATATTAAGAATGCATCCATTAAATTCATGTTTTCATTCAAAATTAACAGTAGATAATCCAGTTTTGACTGGCTGACTGAACCATACTACTTAGAAATTTTGCTCTTGCTGAAGTCAATTATTGAGTTTATAGTTTACCAACAAAAAGGGACACTGGAATTACAGTAATCTCATTTTATACCCTCTGTTATACTCCATAATTTAAAGGTTTTGAGTTTTTCTTTCCTTCCAGTTTCTTGTGAGTCAAGATTTATCAATTAGAGGTTGTAAGAACTCATATCTCTGAGACTTATTTTAGTAAAAAATAGAAAAGACTGAATAAAAGAAAAAAATTACCACAACTCAATTTTTAAAACCCGATTTCAAGTGAATCATTATAGTAAATGTATACCAAAAAAAATCTGTGCAGACATGACAGTCAGCATAATTAAGATATATGGCTCTAATCCTCCCACTAACCTAGGAACTGGCAGACCAAATTAGATCATAACTAGAAATGAGATTGTGTCACACACCAGTATAAGCATCAAAAAAAGAAACACCTTACCAAAATTGTAGTGACAACTACTGTTCTATTCTCCATGGCTGCAGTGTCATTTCCAAGTGTAGGTTCATGCTGAATCAAAACTAATTTATCCATGTCATTCCAATAACCAACCTGCAAAACAAAATGTATTCATTTGTAGTAAGGTCTACATTCTGCATAACTACAAATATAAACTATTATAAGAACAACAGAGTGATTCAAAGATGGTTTTGTCCAAAGGAAGTGCTGTCACATTAGGTATGAGAGTATGCATCTACCACTTTGGGTGTACCACCTTGCACCCCTGCTGCACATAGACAGACCTGGTGTCCCCTCCATCCTGCTGCTCTTGAATGATCTGGGCTACTTACTTCGACCACAAGGTAAATCCCACTGTCATTACCTTGAAGCCTTCCTGGGGCATAAATAAGATATAAGAATTTTTTCTCCCCACAAGAATATTTTCATTTGTTAGTCCTCCAGATCTTTTTTGGTCTTAGACAGGGGAATGAAAGGCATCTGGATGACACTTTTACAATCCTATGGCTGATCTCAATTCCTTGCTCCATCATGGGCTTCCCAGGAGACCAGCGCCAGGATTTATACCAGGCTTGTTCCACTTAACTGCTAGCACTGACCTTTTAGCACCTACATTACAAGCCTTGTTATTTACACTTTCTTTACACTCACAGGACAGACATTACCAGCAGACAGTGACTCAGCTCACGCAGGATAAGCATTCCTCCTTGAAAGGTGCTTGCTTTTCCCACCGACTGTAAAGCATGGTGAGACTGAATTCTTCCTAAATATATCTCTGGGAAGTGCCTACAGGGAGGGGGAACCAATCAGGTTTTTCTCTCCTTGGCTGCATTTAGGCTGCCATAACCCTTCCCTGAGCAGCTTTAAGGTAAAACAGCTGCCTTTGTTTATTGCTGGCAACAAACTTCTCTAGAATCAGATTTAAATCAGGTCTTGTAATCCCATGGAGGAAAGCCCCCAAATCTATTTTTTGCCCCTTCTTGTCTATTCTCTTTTCTGCAGATAGATCATGGCTGGCTGTGCATCCACGGACAAGGCTGCTGGGGCTTTTTCCTCTGACCCAGCACTGACAGCACTCAGCCCCATGTCAAATGGACAATATGAACACAAACGTGTCAGTAGAACAGTGTTCTAATCCCACCTCAAGGGGCTCCCCTTGCTTGCTGAGAACCTAATGAATTGGGGACTGATCTTTCTTCCCAGCATGATTTAACAGACACATGCTTTAAAAGGTTTCTATCAGAGATGCAATTCAACCACACACAACTCAGTTTCCAGGAGCACCTGGGGATGATGCAGCAGCAACCGCCTCTTGCCCCCTTCCTTGTTTAATTAGGAATTCATGAGACCAAGAGCTGGGAGAAAGAAATGCCTTGTCTCTCTTACTAGAAGAGGAACAGGAATTTTGGTGGAAAGTGCGCTCCAGGCAGAGCTTCAATGTAACTGTCAGGACCAAAGGCCACTCTGTGCCTTGGATGAAAAAATTCAGTATGATGAAAACTGGCTAAATGATCAAATTAGTCAATATTATTTCCAATGCTATTCAGAACCCTGATTAAATTCACCGTCACACAGGATTCTGCCTCTGTGACATCTTCAGCTCCATGCAGCGATGTGATATGACAGTCTAAAAGAGCAGGGGAGTGCTTCTGGTTCCTGTCTCATATGCATTACATATATATTCTGTATTTTATTAAAATAGTCAAACTTCCTCTTGATTTTTACATTTACTACATCATTAGTTTCCTTCCTGAAAAAAAATGCAAGTAGAGGCAAATCATTTTAACAGTCTCTAGAGCAGTTTGACTGAACATAAGTGAGTTTTTTTTCTATTAGTGAACTAAACAAGCACAAACTGTCCATGCACAAGTTCTGGTATATTTAGTTGAAATGTTCCTTTCCTTTTTGCGATTCCTCTTACAGCACTGGAGCCTTGATTTAGGTGTCTGCAGCTAACAGGAAGTGTCAGCAGTGCTGATATAGTGGAGTGGAGAGTTTTCTTCCTAGTAGTATGCACAGCTAACAAATATTCTTTTTCAGGCAGACAACCATACATCCACAGATGCAATTGATTATTGAAAATGTGGAGTTCCTGTCAAGAAACTGTGACCAGCTAAAGGCAAAATATGTACACCAAAATCTGGCAGTTTGGGGAACTATTGTGATAGTGAATGATGATTTTTCGTTGTGCAATTCTTCATTGCTATAAAGTTCAGAAAGAAAGCAGAAAATGAATGATGCACTGTGCTACAGGAGTAAGTACCATATGAAAATTCAGACAGAGATAAAGGAATTTTAGCTTTTGTGCATTGGTGTGAGCCTGTATGTGGTCGGTGCAAACCTGCACTAAAGTAACTCTGGAACTAGATTACCAAATAAATATGAAAGCTATGTCATGACACTTGTATAAAAGCATAGAGATACACAGTCACTTTGAGACCGCTAAATAACAGTATGCTTTCCCATAAATGCCTCAGCTCCACAAGGAAAAAAACTCTTCAACGGATAGGATTGAATTTAGCTACAAAAGTACCTCCAATTCTATGTGGGTTGCAATTGAACTTCATAGCAGTTGCATCCACTTATACAGAGGCTGAATTTATCTTTTAGGAAAAAAAATACTGCAAAAAATATTTGCCTCAAAGTAAATTTGCCGTAACAGTTTGGCAGTTGAATAAATAGTGTCCTTTCTGAAGGGCTGTGCACCTTGTAGTAACCACTGAAGTGATCCTGTTGGACCTTACAAGCCACTGAGGGCAAGAGAGTACTCAAAGATTTTGATAATTAATTCTGATGTTGCCAAGTTGGAATTCAGAAGCCAAATCCTAGACTGTCTTGTGCATGCAATGTCATGTATATGCTTTGTGGTTTTTTTTTTTTTTTTTTTTTTTTTTTTTTTTTTTTNTCTGAATATCTCCAAAGATGAAGACTTCACGACCTCCCTGCACAACATGTGGCAATGCTTGGTCATTCTCAGAGTATAAAAAAATATTTCCTAATGTTCAAAAGGAACATTCTGTGTTTCAGTTTGTGCTCATTGTCTCTGGTCCAGTCCCTGGGCACCAGTGAAAAGCCTCTATCACTTGATCACAACTCTCCAGTCACAGGAGCCACTCTATTACATCTCTTTGATCCTTTTCCTCCTACCCTTTCCCCTCACCAGTAGGTTTTGTCACGGCTCTGCAGAGAAGAACCAAGTAAGAAGTACTGCATAAATGAAACTAAGCATAGGCTAATATTTCCTGTTTTACTAAACTATGTGGAAGTCTGTCTCTGTCTAGCTGTGCCATTTTTTAATGGCCTCTTCACATATTTAAAGCTGTGGGCAACAAAAATCACTCTTCCAAAGATTAGAACCATGTGTTACTCTGACTGGAAAGGCAGCTTTGAAAGGATAGTGCTGGGTGACTCATAAGTCATGTTATGTTGGACATGAGAAGACACTAACAGTGAAGGCCTCTTAGTTCAATTAAGTAGAGTAATTTCTCACATATTATATAGGATTTGTCAGGCTGGACAACAGAATTGGTCCAATGATCACATATCAAGCACTATTGAATACATGAGAAATAAATTCTTGTGAGTAGCCAGATCTGTCAAAGCTGTTACGACTTGTCCTATCAAATACAGGTAATGACTTAGAAGCAGCAGTGAGGCATGACTGGAAGGTAACAAAAGCACCTTGGGCCTCTAGCACAGTACAGACATAACCCCTCTGTTTGCAATCATCCTCCCCTTAAACTGCAGGCAAGAAGAGAGGATGGGGACATCCCTGCAGTGGTGCCAGGCACTTCTCCCATAACAGGTGACAAAGATTGAAACATCAACACTTTTCAAAAGTTTGCTGACGAGCAAATTCCCTAATGAAGTTGTGACCTAATTAAACACATCTCCTTGCACCTTACCTTCCCTCCTGCACAACTGTACAACAGGGGATGGAAAGGGCACAATTCAATTTCCTCCTGGCTGCCAGTGGTGTGGCATGGAGACAAGAAGGAAGCAGGGCTGGTAGCAAGACCAGACACATTTTCTGGCACAAGACAGTGGACTTCCCAAGATAGGAAAGACAAGCTCACCTTTCCCAATTTATTCTTCTGTCAAACTTTCAAAAGACAACTGCACCAACAGGCCTTATATGTAGGCACATGCTTTGCTTTGGTCTATGTCACTATACTGTGACACAGTGGCAATGTTTTTCATCCAAATGTGTAACTCTGCTCTGGGTCTGCAGTTTAACACTCTGCCTCCTTAGCACTGTGGCAGGTTAACTGTCTCCAGGGACACACAGTTCACCCGCGGTACTATTTACTGTGCTTGTCACCTCTGGCCAACAGCAGAGGACTATTTAACTCAATTTTTAACGCTTTTACCCTATTCACCATCACTTGCCCCCTTTTCTTGTTCACAATCAAAATAGCCTCAATGACTCCAAAAAAAAAAAAAATCCTTGAGCCTGAGTATGTTCTCTGCTTTTATTTGTTTTATACGATGATAAATGGATGAATTTCAGGATAGAAGAGAAAGGATCAACAAAGCACCCAGGCTTATCTTTTCAAAGTGATTGGGCTGAGTGATAATGAGCCTTCAGACATGAAGGATCTGCTTAGACATGTATTAATGTGCATTTGCTTACAAGCAACCAAGCCAATCAAGCACACAGGATTAGATCCTGCAATAAATTTCAGAAAATACAAGTATTCAGGTCATTCTCTCTTCCTCCTCTGTCCTCTTCTGCTCTTTCACCCTTAAAAGCCCTGTGTTAGTTACAGCCTGTGATTCATGTTTACACAGAACGTACAAATCAACTTCCTTAAAAATCCAAGTAATTTTCAAGACAGAAATCTTGGGATAAGATTTATCTATTATCTATTTATCTATTTCTTATCCACTATTTAATAGTGGATAAGAAATATCCACTATTCAGAATTCTGACCGTTTTCCATCATCCAGCAGCCTAGCGACATGTCATCCAGCTGGTTTTCATTAGCATGCTTGACTAACTGACATCCCACCACTCCAAGATGCACACTTGTTTTTGTGCTCCCCAGTCTGAAGCACTGAACAATAGCATCTAGTAGAAAATGCAGCTATAACCTGCTTTCACCAGAAACACCCATGTAACCCAATGTATTATACCTTTTCAAACTGCAGAGTCTACTTTAATATAAGTTTGCAAACCATTTCATCATGCACAACTCATTTATATGACATGAGGATGGCAATGCCAGCACATACCTTCCGAGGGCCAGTATTTTTCAGCTCAAAGACATCCATGGTGTAGTTGACTCTGCGACCGTAGTGGTCAAACTGAACATTGCCAGTCAAACCTTGTATTCGAACCTACAAATGGAAGAAAAACCGCTATGAAGACCCAGTCTTATGCTCTGTATTTCAAATGTCACAGAGCAGTGCAAATTACCCTGGCTACATTCTTAGATAACCATAAAAACACTGCTGTAGAACAGTTCAAAGAAATAAAGTTGGCTACTTGCTTTATATTCTTTTTTCCTGTCAAACCATGCTCAAAACAGGCTTAGATTTGTCAGTATCTAACTGCTAACAAAGACACACAGTAGATCCTCTCTTCTTTCATGCTGTGCAACTCAACAACACCTTACAGCTGCAGGTTCTAAAGAGAAGTATATTTTTGCTATTCTCATTGCTCCTGGGGTCGTATGAAAAAACCTAAAGGAAGTTCAGCCTGAGCTCACGTGTCCTTTTAGCTCCCACTCTGGTGGATTAAACGTACAAATTGAGTATATACGGCTCATCAAGGTCAACTTGACAACAACCTTAGCTGCAGCAAAGCAGTTTACTGTCACAGAAGATGATACAGGGCTGATATGGATAAGGCTTGAAAACGGTGTGTTTAAAGCATTAGAATGAAGAAGGCCAAGGTGAAGCTTTACAATTGGCTGTGGCAGTCTCCCACCACCCGTGCCTCAGCTGAAATCAGAACACTTTTTTCTTTCTTTCAGCACTTTACTGTGTCACTGAAGGATACCCAAGCTGTGGTCCTCGTCCCAAATAAGTTGTGGCCATATTGCTGCTGGCTTGATTTCAGCATGATCTGGCCATGAGAACCTCTTTGGCAGAATTTGAAGTCTCATGCTGTCTGCCTGAACACAGAAGCTTGACTTAATGTTTCTCTCAATTGTTACAGATCTGTGCATCTGCACAGAATATGTGAAGCATACAAAATGCTTTATTTCTCTCCCTAAGAGTCAGGATGTGGCTTGAAATCACTTACTCCTTTCCTCTGTCCATTTCTATCTCTGCTGATTTTTCTCCAGGACTGAAACCTTGGCTTCCAGGCACTGAGCTGCCAGCTCTGTCAGCAGTCACTTCTCCTCAGCAGTTTCTCCTGAGTGGAGTCTGCTCATTTGCAATGATTTAAATTCTACTGCAGGATTTTTATTTTCTTTACTGTCCCATTCAAAGGAAAGGCTAAATCATCTTGACAGAGATCTGGAACTTTCTAGGCATCCATATTCATCAGGAATTCAAAATCCTGACATCAGAGAACAATAGCTCTGGGTTATTTCTTTTTAAAGAAAAGAACCCCAAAACTACCTACCTATGTGATTTCCCTGGGAGAATTCTACTTTTATTGAAGATGACAGAAACATATTTGAAAGGTTGTATTATATGGTTATACCTTTTGCCTTAAATGACAATATTTGTACAGCCAGGTTATTTGCAATAGTAACAAATGAATTCAGCAGTGCAGTGGAGGAAGTTCCAACTATCTCAAAAGATCTAACAGTAGCTTCAAATAATAGTAGTTCCTCTCTGCCTTCATTCCAAGTTACAAATCAGAACAACCTGAACAGCCCAAGCTGCTTCCAATTTCCAAGTAAGAAATATTTTTACCTCTCCTATTACTACCCTTGTGCATACTGTTTTGCAAGTCATCTAGTGCGCAACTGGTATCCAAAATTCTAAAAGATTCCTAGAATAAAGCCTCCCCTTACCTGTTTTAATGTCCTCTCCATATCAATTCCTTGACCCCATGGGGCTGCAGGGTTGGCAAGACAATCACCAGCATTTCCTCTCCTTGAAATATCAATTTTCTGTCTTCTAAGATTACGGAAAGTTTCAGCCATCACAAGTACTCCATCATATGTCAACGCAGATGTATACTAAATAGATGGACAAATACAACCTTTCAGAGTTGACAAAAAAAATCTGCTGTTTCAAGATAATTCTAGTTTGATTCATTATGCAGCTGTTTCTACACCTTTGTTTAGAAAACAGCTCTCCTCAAAATCAAAAGCAATTTTGTCTGAGGGACAAATGCAGGACATTTCAGTAGGTACAGCTTTAAAATTGTATTTCATGCGGGTAGAAAAACCTACATCTTAAGAATTATTTAAAAAAAACCCAAAAAATAAAACTTGAAATATTAAAGTATTTTTTTTTCTTTTCACTTCACTTATATAATAGGGAATATCCCCATCCAACCAATTTACCCAAAAGAAAAGAAATAAACAGTAACTCACTGAGAAAATAAAACTGAAAAAATACACAGGTAATGAGCAGACATCCAGGCTACTGGAACTGTTAAGAATGATCAAGAGTAGGTTCTTCCTCTTGGAAAACCTGTGTTGGCTCTCTGCCTGGTATATACCTTGAGCAGTCTGTGTTCCTACACTAACTACAGCAACTGCTTTAGGTAGATAACACGCCAAATGAAACGTTTAGAACAAGTCTTCAGCAGATGTTAGCCTGAAGCCACATAAACTAGGGTGTTTTCTCAGTAAGGTCTTCTGATAAAAACAGTGCATTAGGAAAAGTTGTTCACATGCCCAAGGCTGCTATTGATATGCTAACTTCCAAAATTCAAATTCCACTATTCAAATCTGATTTCCTTCCTTTCCTTTGTCTTGCAGATTATAAGATTTGAGACACGATTTATCTTTGTAACCACAAATTTTGGTTATCCCTAGATGAATTATGTGTGATTCCGATTAATCATGCTGACTTCTCAGAATCAGGCAGAATAATCCTGGTTTTGTGGCAGGGAGTCCTAAAGGTAGAATTTTTCCTGTCACCAGTAACTGGGTATGTTTGCATTTGAAGCCCTTGGTTTTGGTTTGTTTGTTGTTTTATTTTTTGGGGTTTTTTTTAACAAATTTTTGGAGTTTCACTGAATTCTGTAGCTATGTCTTGTAATACCCATGTTGATGCTTTCTCTAGACTTTGCCAAGCTACCAATGTCCCAGCCAAAGGAGGGCTGGTTGCTTATCTTTGTATAGTGCCCAGCACAAAGGGGCCCGTTTTCAAGCACGTCTGGTATGCATTAGTGCATATAATAACAGAACTACTTTGATGAAGTCATATCTACAGCTGTGCTGTGATTTGCCTGCCAGGGAAAATTATATGTCAAAGAAATATCTTCTTATGAATCTGTGAAGGATTAGGATATAGGACCACTGGGATAAGATTTAACTTTAAAATGATGCCTGAACGTGATTTCTACATGAGGTTTTGAGGCAGAAAATTTCCAGAGGAAACTCCATATGAAAATTTAAAGTTAGCAAATTTACAGTTACAGTAATATCTCATCCAGAAGAATTCACCTGTCAGGATAGATCTGCAGTCCAAAGAAACCTAGATAATTAGACTAATTAATGTAAATTTAATTGAAATTAAGTTGTCAGTTAAGCATTTGACCTTTAACTGCTGTCGGTAAAGGGGTGAAGTTGGAGAATAAGTGACAACAGACATTTAAGTACATCAGCAAAATGTGTTGCAGTTTTTGTTTCCACCATACAAATGTAAGGATAGACATGATTAATGGCCAGAGATAGTAAGATCAACTGCCTTCTCCTCTGCCTAAATATTAAAGTCTTCATTCATGTATTCAACAACGTTAATCAGAAATTAGAACATTGGAATGATATCTTTGGTAGTGCTTCAGATCAGGGAATACCTTTGGTGGGGTCTCAGATCCTGGGTATTCTCTCTGGTCCAGTTTCTTCCAGCGCTGCATCAGCTTAGCTACCATTGGGGTACTGAAATCCACTAGCTGAAATCCAGTCACATTGGCTCCTCCATGCATAAATCTCTCCAGAGAAATATCTTTGAATCCCTAGAAAATCAATTTAAGATTTTGTTTGCCCTCCTACACCACTGTGGGTCCAATCTGTTCTAGGTCAGCACAGCAGAACAAAGAATGCACAACAGCAGGATTCCATTAGAAGGCAAAATTTAAAACCAAAGAATAATGTTGAACCCTCATTCATAACATCCATTTGTGGAATAAAGAAAAAAAGCCAAGAAATAAATTTGCTACGTTATTTCTAGGGTGGTCTTCACAGCTAAGCAACACATTACTGGGAACAGCAGCCAGTTTTTGAAGAAGTGCCTTTGGCAAATCAACTGAAAAATGCCTGCAGAATATTAAAGGCTTAATCCAATTTCTATCAAAGTTGTCAGATTGGAATAAGCACTGTACTAGTCCTTAAAAAAATGCATGCATCTATTTTTACATATTTTAAAAATCTGTAAATAAATTTACTCCAGGATTCATTGTCTAGGCTCAAAATATCTGAGATAATGAGATAATATAATTGACATTAGAAGGCACAGACAGCATATGAGGATCTCAGTGAAAGGAAAACAACATCAGAGTAACACTTCTGTTAAATAGGATTGTGGTAGCTCTTAGACCTGTTATATATTGAAAACCTAGAGTGAACCCCAACACTGAAAGAGAAGACGAAGCACATATGACTCCTTGCCTATTGGTTTCTCTGGCTAATCTGTTCAGCACAATTCTTTATTAGAATTTGCCTTTAGAGACAGAAGTGAACTTCAATAAACTATATAACACAAACTGCTAAAGCACTAAGAAGCAAACATAAATCTTTCTTCTTTCCTAACTGCTACTTCTAAGGCTAGCTAAGAGGTATCTTATTTTAATTTTCTTAAATTCCTCTGACTGGTACTTACCTGTGAAAACACAAGTGAAAACACAAATCTAGAAATATTTAGGAAAAAAAATTGTGGGGTACTGGGCTACTGACCCAATATCCCAGGGGAAAAACACTTGCTAAGGACAGAGATTTGATTCATGTCCTAAGGGATACTAACAGTAAATACAAAAGATGATGCATCAGAAGTCATATTATCCACATAACTGAAGAGACAGTAGACAATGAAGTGTGCCCCTGCTGAAGTAGATCAGATGTCCCTGTCTCACTGCACACCTCACTAGCAGATTACTGCAACACCCAGTTCCTTGTTTACAGCAACTATTTTGCATGAGAAAAATTACTTGGGGGACTATGAAATTGTAATATTGAAAAATCTAATTTATAAGATCTAAGAGTACAGACATCTTATCTGAAACACCTGAGGCTTCAAAAATAATCTGAAGGGTACTAAGTTAAGGTTCAAGTGCAGCAAAGCACAATAAAATATTTCATGCCAACTAAAATTCCTTGAGGGAGAGTAGAAAGAAAACAGTTTAAAGCATGCATTAGACTCTGTCCTACACTTGTGCTTTGCCAGGCAGGTATTTTGGCTTAAAGAATGAGTCATTTAAATAATAAAGTACTGCATTTGCTCTTTCTTTGCCCTCTTCTGAGCATTAGCTGTGTGAATGTCCAGTTCAGCCTTCAAGTAAAAATACTGAACAAGTAATTTGACTGGAAATAGCTGATCTTTCCAGAAAATAAATGTTCCCTAGGGAATGTATAAAAGTTACCTCTAGAATTCTTATGTTACTAATAATAAAAAGATGAGTCAAAAACCACTATAGTTATGTAAATTATATTTTAGCTTCACGATACACATATCAGTTCTTTCTCCTACCTTGATTTTGATAAAATTTAGGAGTATTACTTCCTATATTACTGTGCCCTTCATAGCTATCTGCAAGAAGAAACCCAAGTTCTTTTACACATCATAAAGAATGCATTATGTACAAGCACATATTAGAGACAAATGGGAAATGCTGTGTGAAGTGCTATAACTTCAAAGTAAAACTGAGTGTTTCACTTACCGAGCAGGGGTATAATTCTAGAAAAGTATCTTACCAGGTTGGCAACAATATAATGATATCCTTTAACATGCTTTCCCACGCTCACAATCTGTGGGAGAGAAATAAGACAAAAAAGGAAAAACATTGTCGTACTGTTTTCTCTACAAAGATGTTTTCATAGAAAGCTAGATACAAACTGAAATATATAGCACCAATAATATAATGTTGTGAGTCTTTTTGTAATAACATAGCTTTAACTTTCCAGGGGTTTAATAATGGCAAAATGTTAAAATTACAGTGAGTAAAGTAATGAACTGGTAATCTGAGTGCCTTTTGTATTGAAAATGTTACTGTAGTATACTGTTTTACCAAATAGAGCAATTATCTACGGGATACAAATTCAGAAGCAGGAGATCTCACATTAGCTGGAAAGCCTACCCACTGATTTACTTTTTAGTTTGAAATAAGTGCAGAATGTATGAATGAAACTGGGGGTTCATCTCTTGGGATCAAAGCTGTTTGCCCTTGACGTGGTCAAATATTAAGAGTGTTATTCAGCTCTTAGTAAAATGCTAAAGGCTTTGGAAATGGGCAGGAGCAAGGACAGAGCACAGTTGTCTGAGTGTTGAACCAAAATATAGCATCAAGCGATGCAGAAAAGGCAACAACCATGATATGGCCAAGATCAGCCAGAGGGTTGAGATAAAAACTATGTCCACCTGCATATTGCATCAATATTATTGCAATTTCTATGATGGAATGACTCTCATTTAATGTGCTGAAAAAGAAAATGAGGTAATATTTTGTTAGTAGAAAATGGTGGCAATAGATGCATTGCAGATTAAAGCTGCTTTTACCAAAGAAACTAACTAGTACTAATAACCACCAACTAGTACAACATACTACCAGTAACATGCAGCTTGCAGTTAACAGTATAGTACTTTGAACTCTCATTTTTGATAATCTACCACTCATTTAGAAAAAGTCTGCATTCAGCTCAAATTTTACCTTTCCCGAAAGCATTTTAGTTTCCTTCCAAATGAATAAATAAGACACAAGCAACAGTTTTCCATGAAGTGCAGGTCACTCAGTAAGTAACGGGAAGCTTATGGATCAGTTTCTCTTCCTGCTTTGAAATCTTAGCTCTAGACTCTGGCTGAAGATTTGACAACTTCCTGCCTTTAGGGATGGATCACTCCTCATGGTAAAAAGACAGAACAAACATTCTATACTATGCCTTGCAGCCCTTTTCCCCAGTGCTGTAAAAAGTGAATAAAAATGCATTTTTTAGAAATGAAAAAAAGCTGATGAAGTACTAAATATTTTGACCAAAGACATCCAGGAATCCATTATCTAAATCTAGATAAAGACTTGGAAATACTTGATTCTGAACTCTACTGTTGCAGTAAATCAATTCCTTTTTGCAGCAGAATGGACAGGAAAATCCAAGGGATTTGACATAAGTATGTGGCCAAAATTGTTTTAATTTCACTACTTTAAAGTAATAAACAAAATAAGCAATTGGTCTTTTATAGTTTTGCTCTATCCCAAACTTTGCTCCATATGTATAGTTGTCCTACAGTGACTTTATGATGCTTGTGTGTCTCCGAATTTACTGTCCCTTCAGATCAGCAAGAGATTCCATTGTTTAATATTATTTGTTTTCTCATGTTTTGAATACTTTTCTTGTTAAATAAACAGTTTTTTCCACTTCTTTCGAAGGAGGTTTATGTCCCCTGAACCAGTGGAGGAGGGCCGCTTGACTTTGCTTTCTAGAGGGACCCCTTTGGAGATTTCCTCCCTAAATTTGCCCTAAACCAGGACAATAGTCTACAACTAAAGAGCTTGCAATTAAAAACCAAAACATGAACCTAAAAAATCTCAAAAGACACTAAACACTCAAGCCATGACCAATTGTTACCCTTCATATAAATGAATTTTAGACTTAATAAACCTCTCAGATCAGTGATTTAATACCATTGCTACCATTTTATTTGGGTGGCAGAGAAGAAGTCACAACTTTACCCATTATAAGCTCAACACGTGTGAGGAGGATACTGTCCAGTAATTCATTTTTTCATATAATAAAAAGTTTCAAGTCCTGGCTGGGCCAATGGGTTCAAAGGGATATGATCCCTGTTCCCAATAAAGCTTACACATCTGAACTCATTCAACAGTGCACGGTAATGAAAATATTTGCCTCTCCATTACAGAGGAACTAATATAGGTTAAAAAACTACATTTTTAAATAAATATCACATCACAACCTGAAATTTATTAATCTCCTTTTGAGATTAATTTCTGTGCTTGTTCCTGGGAAATGCATGTAGATGCTACTGCAGAAAATCCTGGATTTGATGTGAATAATGCATAATATTTCTGAAAATCCTGAAATTTGATGTATTTATTGTATTCTCTCAAAATTTGTTTGTTCAGATGAGTGACACAAGTACTCAGTTATGTATTACGTAGTTGTCTTAACTTCCTATATAGTCAGTGGAAAGAGCAGGCACTTTGAGGAAATGATTCAGCTTATTCTAAAGCACATGAGTAAAACTAATTAGACAGCTTGTGCCCTGAAAGTGTGCATTTTTCTGCATTGACTAGAAAAAGAGTTGATGGGGATCAGCTCTGATGTAGACACCTACACTTTATATCCCTCACGTTAACTGAGATGAATTTCACTCTAAAAATGTTGATTAGGTAGCCAGAAAAGAGAAGTAATGGCTTCTAATTTCAACCAAGATTGGGTACAATTCTGCATTTGAATTTAGAAAGTATTACAGCTACTGATCATACAGGCTTTGAAAACCAGGAACTGGTTATAGTTTAGGGAAAATGCCTGTTTAGTGAAATAGCTTTCTGTGCATATGCCATAGTTTTGAATATCCAAAATACACAGGCAGTCACCTTTCTTTCTCAAATACTCAAAGCTGCATGATCTACAAAACAAGATATGAATTCTTGCTACCTGAACCAGCCCCTTTTGCGTCACTGTACTTCTGTCCTGAGAGACATGGAGGCAATGAACTTAAATCTCTTCGTAACAGGGTAAGGAACTTGATAGCTACTCAGTCTGGAATGTGAAATCTCTCACTTTCCTTTGTGCTTTAACTGGTTAAGAGTGGCTAAAGTTTTGGGAGATGAGACCTCCACCATTCCATTCATGTAAGAGTAGGTATTACCCAGAACATAAAACAGGCCTGAGATTTTGGCAGATGAGGGAGTGTTCCAGAAAACCTTTGTTAAAGAAGTTAATTAAGTCTGGGGGCACTTTAAACACCCAGGTACCTCCCTGTGCACCCCTCAATTCAGAGCAGAAGGCCAAGTTCAATCACTGCCCAGAGGGGAGGCAGAATGGCATTGTCTAACATCTACATTAGCAAATAAGGCAGCTGGTGGGATAAGATCTGTACAGCGGAAGTGCTGGTGCTAAGGAGCTGGCATCCAGAGCATACATTTCAGGGATTTACAATGGACTCCCTCTAACTTCGTCACCAGACTGAACTCACACTACACTTCAGGGAAGATCTTGTTTAGCATCATCCAAACAAAAACCAGTTCATATATTTTGAGTCCAACCTGGATGCGAAACTCAGAAACCAGGAGATCGACTGCAAAAAAAAAGCATGTTCCGGCTAAGATACTCTGTATTCCTGTGGGCTGCACTTTCTTAGACAGACCCTGAGCCTCTGTGAGGCAGATGGCAGATTCATGCAAAACAAGGCTGATCAGTGAGAACTACCTTCATTTCAAACACAAGGTCCTGGAAGAGAGGGCAGTGCTGTCACAGGGACCTTCAGTGGGTCTGTCTTCACACAGCAGTCACTGGGGCCACTTGTGAAACTCAGCTGGGCTAAGGCGTCAAAGCTGGGCTGTGCCAGTCACATAAGCAGTGAAACACCAGGAAAGAGCTGTCAGGGTCATGGTAGGTCAGGAATGACCCTCTATATCTGTAACTCTGCTCTTCAAGATGCTCTGATTCAAAACTGTCCTAATGCCAGCAATCCATGGCAGTATGCAGTATTTACACATTATGCGCACTAATACTTATGTGCGAAGCAGTACTTCCTCACTGACACATTCTAAACATTTGGTTTTGCTCTGTACTCCCACTGTGGCTGCTTAAACACCACACATAGTGCACCTCAGCTTGCTCAGGGAGATTTTAGGAAGAAATCGCTGGGAAGGGTAAACTTTGGTTCTTTGGGGAAGGTTGAGAGCAGGCATAAGCAGTATGCTGCAGTGGCTTTTGCCTGTTGATTCACAGGTTTTAGTTCAATGACCAAGATGACTAGTAACTAGAATTGGAGCTTTTTTATACTTTTATTTGTAAAGTTAAAGAAATTATTAAATAATCATCAGTATTAAGAAGAATGAGTAAGAAAACATAATCTGTTTCCCAAGTTGCCGTTAACAGGGAAGACAACATTCATTCCATATATTACCCTGTAGTCACACCATTGCTGAATATCTCATTTCTGTAAATGAAACAGAACAGAATTTTTAAGAAGTGAGATATTAGGGCCATAAGGCTATCAAGTTCATTTCACAATCTGACACAATTTTGTTTGGTTGAGTTTTTTCCCCAAATATTACTGTTTATGTAAGTGCCTGCAGAAAGGTGAACTTCAAAAAAACCCAAATCAGCATTAGGATCTAATCACATTATAAAATGAATATACACATAGGAAACTAAAAAGAACAGTCCGTTGTGAGAAATTTTAGTTGCTGATCTACAATAACACAAGTATGAAAACGCTTTATTCTGATTTCATAATTCCAGTGGTAATCAAAAGTAACTAGAATTACACTGACTTTAAAATTTGGTAAAATTAGGGCCAGTGAGATCCAACTCAGGCTTTTGACACAACTCTGTGACTTTATCATACAATACTGTTCTTTCAATTTAGCTGAACAATAGCCTGGTCTAGGAAATTGAGAAATTGTTCTACTATTGGGAAGAAGGGCTACCAGTGTCTGCTTTGATTATTTTTTTTTCCTGTATGTGGCAAGGTCACTGACTTTGATAAAACCATTTGCAAACTTCCATCAGCATCTGAACAGAGACTCTGGCCCCAAGTCATCCTCTGTTCTCTACTACTGTGAAATGGATATTGCACATAACTCATTTTAAAATAATGCTTAACTTCTGTAGCATGAAATGTCCCTCGTTATGATTTACAGAAGATGGAGGTCAGTACAGCTGGAGTGAAAAGGACTTATTTTCAGTAAAATCTCTTCAAAGGATGATAGCTGTGCATTACCAATTGGACTTTAACAAAGGTTTTCCTCTTTGCTATTGTGTCACAATCCAGTGCCTTAAGAAAAAGAACACCTGCAATAAAATGAAGTCTGTCTAAGGCAATATAAAAAGAGTGGAGACTTGTTAAAGACAGAAGATTGAGACATGACCTGGAATATTGCAGCAGAAATGGTGATGATACAAACCACAACTGAAGTGGGATTTTATACAATATCTGAACCCAGGATAAATCTTTCACAAAGCCATAAAAAAAGCAATTGAGAAACAAGCCTAATTTTAACAACTAGTGCTCAGAAAAGGGCATTCTTATTGGGGAAAGGATGGACAGCCACTAGAGAGGATGCAAAAGAAGACAGAAAACACAGCAGGTGTGATTCTGTTGTGAAGGCAGGTGCTGAGCTGGAATAGGGGTGTGCACACCAGCCCCTCACATGGCTGGGCAGAGAACGATGCTTCCCACACAGACCCCACGCTCACCACCAGCTGGCAAAGCAGAGATCCCTGTGCAGTGCACGAAGCTGCTGGGGAAGAAAACCTGGACAGGTGGCTCAAAGGTCATTAACCAGTGCCCTGATTATGGCTAGTTGCTTCTTTCTACTGCTGAAGTTGTTTGCTTTCAAAGCCTACTCCTATCCTAAATAGGATATGCAGACTTGTAAGGAAAAAGGAAGCGAGGAAAGAGATGAAGGGTGTAAGAAGAAGGTCACTTCACAAATCCTTTGAATCATTCATATTCATCCTTTGTCTCCTATTTGCTCTTTCAGTGACTGAAATAATTTATTTCTTGTGTCCAAAGCTCATCAGTTGTGTGCTGCAGTAACAAAATGCATTCTTATTACTGTGCAGTGTGGGACTGTGTGCAAAATCCCAGCTGCTTCACAGACAGGAGTCTATGCAGAGTTCCTCCTGGCTCTGCAGGGTGAGGAAACTGCTGGTGGCAGTGCCAGCGGCTGGCTTCTTCAAGGAGAGGAACTATCAGTTTGTATTGACATTACAGCGTTGCTTAGAAGCAACTTCATAGACCTCTAGGGAAAAAAAAGCATGGAGAGTAAAGAATGATAAGGAAAGGCTCTTTATGAATCTTCCATTCCCTCTGGGACAGAGATACGCAGAGAGCTGCTACTATGTCCCTGAAGTGGCATGAAGTCCAGCAATGCTGCTACCTGCCTACACTACTGTGTGCTGTGCACACACCAAATTCTTTGGCTAATGATTTCCTTCTGTGGTAGCAGAGCTAAACCTGCATTTTATTCATGCACATCTAATAGACATAAGGGGAAACTGCAGAGAGCCCATACTGTTTCTGAAATGAGATAAAGAAATCTACATTATGCCACTAAACTACATGAAAAAGCCATGGACTCTCTTGATAAATACTCATCTGTGTTGTGCTAGTGGTCCTTTGTGCCAACACATCTCTGTGCTCATGAAAAACAGGGAAGTGGGAATGTTGGAGCTAGTACTCTGTGTAACTCACATGTCTGGTAAATTTTTGCCTTCCTGTAATATGTTGCAATTTATTGCAAAGTATCATGTTTTAACTTATTATTATCTTAAATGAAATATGCTAGTAATCTAAACATGATTTGCAAAAGTGACAAGTGCTATCTTCAGTTAATAGACACACTGGAAACTAAGACGAGAAAAAAAAAGTTTTTAAAACCAACCAAATTGACAGCTCGATCAATTTAGAGAAATTCAGCAGGCAGACATTACTTTTTCAGGTTTAGCACTCCTGAGACAAAATGAGAGGAGATGAAGAAGAAGGGGAATATCTTGGCTTCTGTACTTTTCTCCAAATACACATTTATTTGCATTCATTTTGATGGTAATACTACTACTACTGCTACTGCTACTAATTCTTCTACTACTAGTAGTACTAATTCTTGCTGTGACAACCCGCTCCATTTTACCTATCAGAGAGATTTGGTTTTCAGTGCAAACGCATACATGATATTTCTCAGCAATGTATCTCAAGGCTCTTTAAGGCTGAGGAATCACCAATGTCAACACATTGAACGACTGAGTTAGTTAGACAGCTGTGAACAGCATTCAAGACACTGGGCAGCTACTTCCCTACTATGCTCGTTAATAACAACTGTTAGCTGCTATTAATTAGAGTTTATTGGCTTGCAGTTTGTGCAAGATTAATGATAGTAGTACTTTGTGGCATCTTTACATCCATGTGTATATTTTAATATTACACAGGACAACGTAGTTTTTTTTGTTATCATGTATCAGTTCAGCTGTGTACATCCAAGCATTAAATCTGTGCCAGATGCTCCATAACAGTTTTCACCTCTGTGTTTAAAGGCAAATAAGCCCTGGATGAGCAATGAGGCTTGATCTTGATGATTCAGAGCACTGACACTGAGAAAAGTGCTCATCTACTGGGAAACATGCAATTTATTTCTTATGGGCTGGGGAGAGCAGGGTGCAGGAAAAAAAAACCAAAAAAAACAACAACACTGAAATCAGCCTGTTTGGTACACCAGGAGCTAGACTGATGATTTCTGACAGCAAAACTGATTCACTATGCAAAATTCAGAAGAAAATGCTGTTCACAGTGGACACTGGAAGGCTTTGAACACACAGAATGCTGAGGTTTCAACTTTGTCTGATGGAGACAGTGGGAGAGGATGGAGCTGCTACAGATAGAAGAAGAAAGGAAATCCACTGCCATTCATGCAAAAAGGAGAAACATTTATTTTCTGAATACAGTCCTCATCATGTGGATATGTTTACGGATATATCTGTTTTATAAATATAGAAACAAACACTGTCACGTTACTGCATATGAAAAGCCCTAGAAAACAGAAATTAGGAGTAGCAAAATTCTCTTTCAGAAAGAGGTAAACATAAAGGTCCTAGGAGAATGCAATTACAGTTAGCTTGAGTTTTCAGCTTGCTTTGCTGAGCTTTGGATGAAGGTCATTATGGAGACATAATTAAATCAAATTTCTGGTAAAAATCTGCCTGAGAGGGCTACCAGAAATAAAGAACAAGTAGCAGATGCTGGAGAAGCATCTGCCTGGCTTAGTTATGGACTTTACAGATGCAGTCACCCAATGTAGCACAGAGGTTGATCACCCTGGTGTTCCTTCGGGCTGTTTCTGACAAAGTACATTATGGATTTGCAAGATCCAATACAAGATGATACACAGTTCACTCACTCATAAGGTATTTCAATTTCAAGAGCTACCTATGGGTGTGTAAATAGAGTACCACGAATCAAAGGAGCTCAGCTGTGTACATCTGTGCCTTTTTCGTGGCCTCTCAGCTGGCTCACCAAGCACAGCAGGACAGGCTGGGTACACACCGGACAGGAAGAGGCCTTGCCACAAAACTCCTGGGCTTCTAGTTTGAGTTTCCAATGGGCCAGTCTCTGCAGAAAAAGGGCAGAGAAAGCCAACAGCCTCTTGGACTGCACTGCCATCATGGTGAGAGAGGTGATACTGCCCCTCTGCTCAGCTCTGCTGAAGCACATTTGCAATGGTGTGCCCATTGCTGGGGTCCCCAGTATAAAACAGACATGGACATACTGAAACAGTCCAGAAAAACACCACCAAGGGTATTGAAGCATCTGTCATATAAGGAGAAGCTGAGAGAGCTGTGACTGGAGCAGCCTGGAGAACAAATAGCTCATGCAGATCTTAGCAGTATTTATAAATACCCAATGGGATGGTGTAGGGAAGAGGGTATCTGACTCTCCCTTGAGGTGTACAACAACAGGACAGAAGGCAAGGGACACAGGTTACAACACAAAAAATTCCAGGTAGGTATGATGAATTTAATTTTTTCCATGAGTTAGTCTAGTAGTGAAACAGGAAATACAAGTGTTCTGGGTTCTCCATCCTTGAAAGCATTCAAAATTTGGCTGAATGTGTAACCTGATCTACGATTGCCCCCTTGAGCAGCAGGAGTGATCTTCAGAAGTGACTTATAATCCTTATTATTCTCTTAGTTTGTGAAATAGAACTGTTCATGCCAATACTTCACAGTTTGAATTTCAAAACCAGCTCCACAATCTCTCTAAAAACAAATCCCACTGCTCTAAGAGTCTAGTCATTTTTTTTCTTCTGGGATCTTATTTGCTCTGCAATGTTTAATATGTGCTGACAATGAGAATTCTATCAGAAAAAGGGACAGGGGAACAAAACTAACTTCCAATTTCAGCACTTCATGCTTTTGAAAGCTTCTTTACATCATTTTACATGTCCTTTTGGTACAGATTAACGGAAAAAAAGAAAAAAAAAAAAAAAAAGAAAGTTG